>CM060905.1:80622605-81247605 GCA_030737815.1 Allium fistulosum
AGAAAATCATGTAAACTGCGAACATTCTAGACAATCATATAAATTATCATTGTGTTGGAATTTTTTTTTAAAAAAATGATTGTATCTATAGCCATTCAAAGTACTTATAAAAAATATTCAGATTGTAAAAATCTTCCTATATATGCTTTTATTCCAGAACAATGAAGCTTTAACAAGACAAAACCCTTAAAACATACAAAACCCTAAATAAACAATCTTAAACACATACAGAACCAAATTAAAAACGAAAATTATTACCTGACGATCGGCGGGCGACTCGCAACGGAAGATTTAGGAAGAAATCGCAATGAAGGAGGCTGCGACGAGGAAGTAGGTTTGCAACGAAAGTAGGCTGCAACGGAAGAGTTAGGAAGATCGGCAGGCGACTCGTATACAATCCAAAATATACACGGCGGCTTTAACCTAATTACATTTTAGGAAGAAAGATACAAGCCAGAACCGTGACAAACATATTGGAACGTAAATGACAACTCTGCCCAATGTCTTCTAATTATTTACGAAAAGCCCAAATTTTGTCACGGAAATAACCGTGACAAAACACTATAACAATAATAACCGTGACAAAACACTATAACAATAATAACCGTGACAAAACACTATAACAATAATAACCGTGACAAAACACTATAACAACATGACCGTTTCGCAGTTTCCGCGGCGTACCGGACTTCAAAACAAAGAAGTGAATATACCGCTGAGATCAGCACGACGAGACGATCAAAACGACATATAGATATCAGTGGTACGATTGAATTATAAAAATTCGAATTTTCTACTAGCGGAAACTGCAACAAAAACGTAGAAAAATAAGATCGACGGAGCTAAAGAAGTCCGAATTTGGAAAAACGAAAAATTACGTCTTGCTCAGAAGATGGTTTAGAATTTTTCTATATAAAAATATTTTGGTTTCGGAAATATTTTATTTTCATCAATACTAACTGATTAAATTAAAATAAAATTACGCACGAAAATAAACTTTCATATTTTCGGATGAAAATTTACCAGCTGCTATGTTTAACTAGACGTATTCCAAATATCAAATTTATATTTCAAAATTTTATTGTTTACAATTCCTCAAATTTCAATTAAATATAATAAATAAAACAAATAAAATTTATCGAAAATTTACGGGTCGTCACAACTTATGAAAAGGAATTATTGGCCATTGTTTTAGGCACCAAAAAATGGGCTCAATATCTTTTGGGGAGGCAATTTATTATTAAAACCGATCACCAAAGTTTAAAGTTTTTATTGACTCAGAAATTGCATACGGGGCTGCAACACAAGTGGCTCATTAAATTGCACGGCTTTGATTATAAGTTAGAATACAAATCTGGGAAAGATAATATAATAGCCGACGCATTATCGAGGAAGGAAGCAAATAACTGGAATGAAGCAGAAACACGAGCTATCTCTGTAGTACAAACTCCATGGTTGCAGGAGCTTAAGCATACCTTACTTTCATCTGATTGGTATCAGCGACAGATCAAAAGAATTCAGGATAAAGAACTCAGCAGTAGCAAGTATAAAATAGTTGATGGGTTGATTTTTTACAAGGGGAAGATTTTTGTGGATCATCATCTCAGCAGATTGCAACAGTCACTGATACAAGAGCATCATTCAACACCTCTGGGTGGGCACGCTGGAATTAAACCTACTTTAAAGAAGTTAAAGCAAGTATTTTATTGGAAAAAAATGAGAAGAGATGTGGAAGTTTTTGTGAAAGAGTGTGAACAATGTCAACGAAATAAAGGAGAGAATGTTATGCTACCGGGATTGCTGCAACCATTGCCTATTCCTGAACTGATTTGGACCGACATAGCCATGGATTTTATCACTGGTTTGCCCAAAAGTGACAAATACACTGTTATACTTGTTGTTGTTGATCGGCTAAGCAAGTATGCCCACTTCTTTCCTCTCAGCCACCCCTATACTGCCAAAGATGTTGCTACTGTGTTCTTTAATGGTGTGTTTAAGTTACATGGCATACCCAAAACTATTGTTAGTGATAGAGACTCTATATTCACAAGCAAATTTTGGCAAGAACTTTTCAAGTTACAAGGTAGTAGCTAAAAGCTAAGCATTGCCTACCATCCTCAAAGCGATGGGCAGTCAGAAGTGATTAACAAGATATTGGATGGGTATTTGAGATGCTTCATCTGCCATAAAACTAATGAATGGAGTAAGTGGATGACACTAGCTGAATATTGGTATAATACTACTTGGAAAGTTTCAACCAGCACAACTCCATTCAAAGCCGTGTATGGTATTGACCCACCTACTCTCCTATCCTATGTCCAAAAAACAGCTAAAGTGGAGCAAGTAGAGGAGGTGTTGTTCACTAGAGACATAATGTTAGAGTATTTAAAGGATAGTTTGAGGCTGGCACGTGAAAGAATGAAGAAGTATGCAGATTTAAGAAGATCAGAGAGGAAGTTCGAAGTAGGAGATTGGGTGTTTCTTAAGCTTCAACCTTACAAGCAATTGACAGCCAGAAATCAGAAGACTTGCAAGCTCTCACCCAAGTACTATGGACCATATGAAGTAATCGAAAAAATTGGAGAAGTAGCTTATAAACTCCATCTACCAGCCACTGCAAAAATCCATCCTGTCTTCCATGTATCTCAATTGAAGAAAAAGGTAGGAAGCTCTATTATTGTGCAAGATGATGTTCCTAGTTTTGTGGAAGAAATTGTAGAACAGCCAGAATATACAATCGATAGAAGAATAATACCCAGAAATAATGAAGCTGTGGTTCAAATTTTGATCAAATGGAAGGAGAAACCTGTAGAAGAAGCTACCTGGGAGGATTATTGGCCAATGATAAGAAAATTTCCTACCTTAGACCTTGGGACAAGGTCTCTTCTTGAAGTGGAAGGGAGATGTAACAGCCAAGGGATGATTGACATGGTTTTGGAGAAGGAAGGCTGTCAGCAGTCTCTGGAAAATGCTAAAATGAAGAAGGAAATGTCAAGTTCATCATTATTGATCACTGCTTCGTCAGAGAAGACGCTGGAAGGTGCCAGTGAGGTGTCAGAGGCGAGTGTTGTGGATATTAAGGCTGGAGCAGTGTGGTGAAGGAGCGTATCAGTTTGTGCATGTGTGCACTGTGCATGCTATGTTGATATGTTGATAAATGTTGTATTGGGTTGTATAATGAATTGAGTTCATTTAAACATTTGCCTAAACCTATATATATGATTGTACCGACATTTGTAAATGTGTGAAGAAAAATCTGAAATAAAATTGCATTTCTGTTCTCTGTTGATTCTATTGCCATTTGTTGCTGATTATCTTCTTCAATTTTAATCCTGCTCATTCTTTTTCTTATATCCATATGCTTCAATCTTGCTAATTTTGCACTGCTCTGTTAAGTACAATTCTATGCTTATAGATTGCTTCCATTCTTTTATATTTTGTTCATTCTTCTTGCTATTATCTGTTCTTGATCATTCATTTGCAATATAATCCTTGTTCTACAATCTGTCAATTGATATTTCTTGATCTATATTCTGTTGTTCACATATACATCTTTTTATCAATATTACTTCTGTTATATAATCTTGACAGTGATTTGCCATTTCAATTATCTTTGCTAAAATTCATATGATTCCCTGTTGTTTAAATCTTAATGAAAAAGTCTGTTGTTACTTGCATATGTCTTTTTTGAATTTGATATTTGTATGGGCAACTGTCAGTTTACATTTTCTTACCTTTATTTCTTGAATTTCCTGGAGATTATTTCACAAATTTCTGAACTGTTAAAACAGTGTTTCAATTCTTTTCCAAGTAAAACTCAAATTGCCATTTCTTGATTCTATATCTCATCTGCCATACAATTCATCCTTTTAAACTTTCAATATCTTGATGTGTACGTGAAAATTATGCACATTTTCTTGTGCCAGTGTGCATGTTTGGTTAGTTCTTCTTCTTCTTCCCAAAAACTGTCACTTAACTTTCTTATTCCTCTGTAAAATTCCATACTTCAGACCTCTGTAAACAAGACTGTCTTCATTTCTTCATCTTTTCTTGCATATTAATTTTCCACCTCTTCAAACACCTTGTTCATCATCAGTAAATTCACCATTCCATCATGAGTAAAGATCCAGAGCCACCATGTTCTTCCAGAGATACCCTTCTTTCAGATCTGCTACAAAGCCCCTTGCCCAAGCTTCTGGAGAGATTTCTGAACTTCAACTTCATGGAGTGTTTGCTGGAGACCATCATAACTTCAGAAGCTGGCTTTGCGCCTTACATCATAATTTCTGGGAGTAGTAGATATCGCGACAAGGATTTTCATTTTCTGAATTCGGATCTGTTACATCCTCACCTTCTTGTCCACACCTGGAGATTCAGATAAGATAGAAGTTTCTACCAATAATATGTCTTTTGTTGCATGCAGTCGATATGTGTTTGGACTTACTGATTATGATTTTACAGTCATTGGGTATAAGATCTAGTTTAACTGTTGTTGGCATGTATTGATTTTGAAATGATCTTTGATTTCAGTCCATCCATGAATGTCGTACGGTTTAACTCAATGCTACATCCACCATGTTGCAGGAAAAAAAATTCCTTTTTAGTGACATTGTTGCCCAAGTATTCTAAACAATTTCTTCGATTATCTGTACACGGAGCAGTTAACCTTAATTTCTACTTAATCACCAGCCAAACTTGTTTTGAGTATACACAATTAAAGAACAGATGCTCATTTGGTTCATCCTCTGTATTGCATAGCTTACATAATGTAGATTGTATGTTGGACCAATTTTTGATTATGTCCATTATTTCCAGTCTGTTAAAGCACGCAAGACATAGACATATAGACATTTTGGGTGCATTCATGTGATTCCATATATGATGATTAACATTGTGAATTGGTTCATGTATTCTTATGCATAAAATACATTAACTTAGTTATTAATAGATTAAAAAAAATCAATTCAAATAGATTAAATCTTAATTTACTCAATAAAACACTTCCAGAATGTCATCCGTTCACTAACTAATTAGTGGATAAGTTTAAGATTCTTCTTGTTATCTTTTAACACTATTTAAAGTCCAATTCTTTATTTTAAAAAAACAAAGACAAAAAACTTATGAATTCAATAGCACAAAATGACAGTATTATTAAGAAAATCACGAACATACTTCTGGTTGAACTTTCAAACCGAGAAAATGACTCGTTTGTTTAGCTGCAAATTTCCTTAGACGCAAATTCTTATAATTTTTTATTTCTTTGGAGAAGCTTCAAGTTTCGTATTTTCTAAAAGCTCTAAAAACAAATTTTATAATATCCATGATAATAAATAAATTTATTTTAATAGCCATGACAATGTACTGTGGTTGTACTTTCAAACGGATTTGAAGAAGCACAAACTGACGCTATTATCAAGGAAATCACGTACATGCTTGTGGCTGTACTTTCAAATGGAGAAAATGACTACTATTTGTTTGCTTCAAAGTCGGCTACAAAGGATGAATTGTTGAACAAGTCAGAAGTCTCGGAGAACCGATCATTCATCCTGCACCAGAAAGTACCAGAATAGGGTTTTTCATCCCTCCGTACCGGCGAAGGGTATTTAATTTTGTCCCTTGAACAGGATTCGAGAGGAAGGGAACTTGTTTCCTCGGTAATGTTAACATATTGACACCATCACCAAAGTGGCATCTGTTGCTTCATTAATTTCGCGTGCACGATGAGCCATCTCATAGGCTGTATATTCACTACAAGGGAAATAGGCTATTCCAACGGCTGCTAGCCGTTGGCGGCCGTTGGTATCCGTTGGAAATGGCGTGGGAATAGGGAACCACGCCTTCCAACAGCTTCCAACGGAAGCAACGGGGAATTAGCAACGGCTACCAACGGCTACCAACGGCAAAAAACTGACCAATAAGCCGTTGTTAGCCGTTGGTAGCCGTTGCTAATCTGGGTGAATTTTTTTTTTCCAGCAGCACGCGATTCACCTTCCAACCACACACAATCAATATATATCAATTTCCATTCCATTTCCACTCCATTTCACATATATATCACATATTCAACACATTATACCACAAACAATATAAACAACCAAAAATCAACATCAAACATTACATATTCAAGTCCAACTCCATATTCAAACATTACAACCAAACCCTCACCAACTCCAACTCCATATTTAAGTCAATATGTACAATGCAAACACTTAAACCTCACCACCTCAAAGTCAATACATACACAATAACCATCAAACACAATCCTCACCACCTCAAAGTCAATATATACAATAACCAACCACAAAACAATAATCATCATACCTCTCAAGCATCATCATCACCTCCGGAAGCACCAGACGACGAAGGGAAGGAACCATGCCTCTGCGCGTACTCCGCTAAACGTTGATTCAGCTGCTCCATTTGTATAGCGCGAAGACGGTCCTGCTCTTGCAACTGCTCAACCATGGTTCTAAGCTCTTTTATTTCAGCTTTGTCACACGCCTTTTGAGCTGCCCGAACCTGCAAATAGAATATGAGATGTTCACATTTGTATTATAATCATTTTCGTAAGCAATGTATATTTTAAAATATAAAAACGTAAATGACGTGATCTTAAGCAATGCATTTTCGTAAGCAATGTTAATTTATTAAATATAATATTGCAATGTTTATAAGATTACCGCTTGGTTTCCATAGCCATAGCGCCTATTCCGCTGCGTCGGATCCATAATAACGTCGAAAATATTATCTTCCTCCTCTACCGTCAACTCATCGCGATCCGATTCTGAAAGCAGCTCTGCCCGTGCCTCCTGAAACTTTGCCTAAAATAAAAAACAATTACAGGTTAAAATTAGTAGAATATGATTTAAACATATCGATATTAATAAAATAAGTTTTAAAATATGCATACATATGCAGCCGTCGCCTTATCATCACCATCCCACTGATATGTAATATTGCCAGCATTGTCTGTTTGTCTTGATGCGTGGGTGCGGGTAAATACCTCCATCATAGACACGCGACGTCCAACCGATCTTTCCTGCAATAAATAATTTATATATTTTATTTTTTCATAGCTAATTACCGAACTAATTAATATACAAAATGTAATAACGGTTTAGATAAATTTACCAAGTCCTCACGGTGATGCTGAAAAGACTTGGATCCGCCACGATGCGTTACAGGATTCCTACTTCTATTGGCAGAGTTCCTCTCCGACTCCATCTGCAATTTTATAAATTGAATATTATATTTATACTAATTGCGAAATAATTAACTATATATTAGGTAGAACATTTACCTTGAACTCGTCGGTCTCCCACCACCTCATCCAAGAATCCCATACGGAATCGCCCATCCAGTTCGGTTTCTTCCCCGATTTTTTAAGAGCTGACATTACCTCCCTGTAATTTTTGGCGACCTTCGAATTCCAATGGCGCTGAACCATGACGACATCGGCCTCCGCCAAGTCCACTTGCCCCTGTACAAAGAGAAAACATTACTAAGTGTTCATTTATACGTATTCATATAGTAAAGTAGTATATATAAACTCACCAGAAAATCCTGCCATATGGCCTCCCTGACATGGTCAGGGATCTTACTCCACTTAGGCCAGCAAGCTGTCATCCTGCTCATATATGATTGCTTGGAAATGCCAAGCACAACTCCTGAGGGCTCCAAATCAAATCCCCTGTGTTAAATAAAACAAAGCTTTAGACAAGTATATATATGTATGAACAAATTTATATTGTTATCATTTTAATTTTGATACTTACGCTCCATCAGCCTTCGGCTGCAAATATACAAGTGGTCGAGCTGGAGGCTCACCACTACTCTCGCCGGCCGAGCGAGAAGAGCTACGACGTCTGGAGCCTGACATAATACCTGTTGAAAAGTTTCATTTTTAATTATAGACATAGATAAAATGATGATGATATGTGGTGCATGTAATGATGATGAGATGATATATATGTGATGCGTGTGCGTGAATATATAATTGTAAAAATTACCGGATTTAACTCAGTCCTCGTCGTTTTCTGATTCAGACTCGATCTCGTGTTCTATATCGTTTTCCTCTACACTCTCAAATGCTTCGACTAATACATTTGTCTCATCATTTAATTGTCCAAAATCAGTTTGATCGTCTGTAATTGTGGTTTCAACATTTTCTTCGATATCTGCTTGATAGGCTTGTTCTTCTGGAATATTTTTTCCATCGAATGTAAATCTCGTCTTGGTTTTAAAAACCGCAGACCAATCCGCTTTATCTCTTTTTAGAGACGGATAAGGGGCGTAATAAACTTGTAGGGCTTGTTTGGCTAGTACAAACGGATCGTATGGCTGATAACGGGAGGTATGTTTTATTTCTATAAGATTATAATTTGGATGCACGTTAATACCAGAACCTAGAACATTGCTGAACCAGTTGCATCTAAACAAAAAAACTTCCTCTGCGGGTCTTATAAAATATGTCAATTGCAAAATCTGGGTTAACACGCCATAAAAATCATGTATATGATTATTAGGATCATCACTGCCTTTAACAAATACACCGGTATTGTTTGTTAATTTTTCAGCACCGTATTCTTTGGTGTTGAATTTATATCCATTAACGAAAAATATTGGATACGTTTTAACTTTCCTTTTCGGTCCCAACGCCAAATGTTTTAATCCTTCATCGACCACATTATTTGTAGGATCACAAACGTAGTTCGAAAACCAAGTAGCGAAATTTTTGCTTAAATCGCCGTTTGGATTTTGTGATTCATAAACACTGCAAACAAAAACAATATATTGCTTTATTATTAATTAACACATGCAGTATTAAATTAAATTTATCAAAACTTGTAATCTGATAATTACCTAATAAATGGTGCAACTTCTGGACAATTAAGAAGAATATACGTGTGTGCTGCATGGTAATCTCTATCATCTAACCATACTTCTACACATTTTCCAGCATGTCGACCATGTTGTTTAAAAATAGATAACATTGCTTCAGAAGAAAAATCTTGTTCGACGGCCTCATCATTACGCACAACACTTTGAAATGATAAATTCACATGATCATTGAAATAATGAGAGAAAAAGAACGATGCTTCTTCTTCGATATATGATTTGCAAATCGAACCTTCAACTCGAGCTTTTTGTCTCACTTTTTTCTTTAAATGATTTAAGTACCTGATAAAAATTATTTCATATCAATATTGATTTTTAATTATACTTAAATTACATACTCAGTATTAACAACATACCTCTCGAATGGATACATCCATCCATATTGCACAGGACCTCGAAGACGTGCTTCAAATGGAAGATGAACAGGTAAATGCTCCATTACGTTGAACAAACCTGGAGGAAATATTTTCTCCAGTTTGCAGAGCAGTATAGGGATTTCTACCTCAAGTTTACGAAGACGGTCAACTTTTAACGTAGTTGAACAAAGCTCCTTATAAAATAAACTAAGTTCTGTTATAACCTTCCAAACTTTTACGGGCAACAATTCTTTGAAAGCGACGGGTAACAAATTTTGCATCATTACATGACAATCATGGCTTTTCATCCCACTCAGTCTTCCGTTCTTATAGTCGACACATCTACGAAGATTAGATGAAATTCCATCAGGAAATCGTAATCCTTCCACCCATTTTAACAGTACTTTAACTTGGTTGTTATCTAATTCATAACATGCTTTGGGTTTTTTAGTGTCATTTGGCTTCATATGAAGCTCAGGACGATTACATATTTCTTCTATATCACGTCTTGATTTCAGATCGTCCTTAGTCTTTCCCTTAACATTCAAAAGTGTATTAAACACATTATCGAATACATTTTTCTCGTTATGCATCACGTCAATGTTATGACGGATTAAGAGATTTTTCCAATAAGGCAACTCCGAGAATATACTCTGTTTGCACCAATTATGAAACGTCGATTTACCTTGGATTTCAGTTTGCTGCCCGGTTTCATGTATCTTTGGATAATCTTTGACAAGTTCATATATATCTTCACTTGACCAAATCGTTGGTGGTTGTAAAGTCTCATGTCTATTAGCTATGAAGTTTTTTTTGTCTCTTCTAAAAGTATGATTAATATGGAGAAAACGTCGATGACAATCAAACCATGAAATTTTCTTCCCATGCCGTAAAGAAAATGCTCGTGTTTCTTCCATACAGTAAGGACAAGCAAAACGACCGGCTGTACTCCAACCCGAAAGCATTGCATATGCAGGAAAATCGCTAATAGTCCATAACAGAGAAGCGAACATCCGAAAATTTTTCTTTTTTGATATGTCGTATGTTTCAACTCCTTCGTACCACAATGTTTTCAACTCTTCGATTAACGGTTGTAAGTAAACATCGATACCCTGTGTCGGATCATCGGGGCCAGGGACGACAATTGTGAGAAACATATATGGAGTTTTCATACACATCCAACTTGTATCTTTCTTGATTACATATTTTACAATTCCGAAGACTGACATCATCTTTCCAAAACAACATGCAACCATTTAGACATGTATCAATTTTTTGATACGGTAAACCAAAAGATGACATTAGTTTTTTCACTTCATAATAATTTTCGCACATTAAATTATCTGATGGCATATGGCGTTTAGCAGCTTGTACAACAGCCGTAAATCCGGCTTCTGTGAAGTTGTACTTTGATTTCATCGCAATGTACTCTGCAGTTGCCGATAATTGAGTGCCGCTAGTACATCCATTCCAAAGAGGTTTCTTAGCAGCATCCAATAAATCATATATTTTTTTCGCTCCAACATTTGGTTCCTCTTCGACGTTAACATCTTCGTTATTAAATTCAACAGTAGGGAACATTGATCGTGCTGCATCTTCAACCATATGTTCTATGAGATTCGTCGTACTAACTTCATCACTAATGACCTCTATTGACTGTTCTTCGTTACGTGTTATACTTTCTCCATGACGATCCCACACCAAATAATTGGTTACGAAACCGTATTGGCGCAAATGAATCCTAACCATATTCGGTACTAAATGCTTCAACAATTTGCACCTACTACATGGACAACGAATTTCTACGTCGTTTCCAATATTACTTAAAGCAAATTCGACAAACACATTAACCCCGTTTAGAAAATGTGTACTTATCGAGCCTCCCAATTCTCTTCTTTGATACATCCAGCTCCGATCAATAAAATAATTGACCATTTTTCCTACTGTAAAACCTATGATCAATAGTAAAAAAACTATTAATCAAATTCGATAAACACATTTTAGATTTTACTGTTTTTTATAATCCATTTTCGTTTATATACAAAGTTATATTTCTTGCTATTTTGTTTACATTTTTGTACCTTTTGTGATGGTCGGTTATCCTACTTCCCATTACAAACACAATAGTAATTACATTTCTTAAATCATATCTTTATAAACGATTTCCCAAAATTTCGGCAGCACTTCCCCCGTGTTCCTTGTATCGTACACAATGCATGTACACAAGGAACAAAAAGGAAATGCCGTCGAAATTTGTGAACCGTTTATAACGATATGATTTACGAAACGTAATTACTTTATAGTGTTTGTAACTTGTCCAATACAGGGACAAATCCAACAGATATTGTATCAGATGAATATGAATATCCGTTTTGCAATAAAAACGAATATTCATACAACGATCATATACAATACCTGTCAGACGGGGCCAAAAATTCACTAAGGGATTTAAATTTGGTTTTTATGTTACCGTTTTATTAAATATATAAAATAAGGCATATTATGCATTATATTCTATTATTTTAATAAATACATATATAGTAAATTATATGATTTCTAATATTTCACAAAATATATAATTCATGTTCGTAAAATATTTCACTAATTCATGTTTTTCTAACATTTTACAAAACATACACAAAATAATTTAAATCAATCATAACTAATCTAATGCTAATTCACATGCGCATTTATACTAAATTATAAACATATTTTACATATGTGCATAATATATACATACACAAACAATTTGGACATTTGGATGACAATAATTGTAATTAGCATTTAGTTTGGTGTAATAAACAAGCAATATGTCATTGGATACAAATATAACAGCAAATTAACACAAAATTAGAAAAGATAAAAATTGTAGGGTTTTAGAAATACCTGATTTTGGAGACTTCTAGGAATGGAGAGAGGATGTTGGCGTTGAGTGATGGCGTTGGAGCAGCTGGTGGTTGCGTGGGGAAGGTTGGAGGTGGAAAAGAGGAGGGGAGGAGAAGGGTTTTGGTTGAATTGGGGAAGATGAGAATAATGTTTTGGTCTCTGGCTGGTTGCAGGTATACGCAAATTTCCAACGGTTACCAACGGCCGCAAACGGCGTTATTTTCAACGGTTATCAACGGCTACCAACGGCAAGTTAAAAAAAAACGTACCGTTGGTAGCCGTTGGAAAATGCCGTTGGCGGCCGTTAGAAATCCTTCGTGGCTATATACTGTATTTCTAGTAGTGATTGTGTTTGTAATATATTTTACAAGTAGAAATGCACAGAGCATAATGTGTGCCAGTACTAGCTGTAGGTGCTGGGGCTGTAGGATATGGAATAAGAGCACAACCACCTGTTGATAGTTCACCTTCTATAGTGATAGCACCACCACATACCCGTCTCTGTTTTTCTCTTCCTTCGTTTCTCTTATGATCCTTTCGATTTCATTTAGACTATCATCTTTGAGTTTGAGGTCATTGTTCCTCCTGGTCCAATGCGAGAGAAGTGAGGGTGAAATTATGTTTATGTTGTTATTTCCTCTCAAACTTAGTTTACAAGTGCTCATGTTATTATGTTCATATTTTGCCGATTAATATTGACCACCATTTTAATTTACAGCTATGTTTAAAAGATTCTAATTGCCGAAAATCTGACGACGCGTTTATCCAAAGCTATCATCTATCTGAAACGAAGAACAGTCTAACAGAAAGATTATATATATTTTTATTTTTACGGATGAGAATAAATGAATCTGCACCTGATATTTTTCCGAACAGATTTGAACCTGAAGTTAATTGAAAATCAATGTCTATTGTGAAGCATGTGCGGCAACCAACAATGACATAAAACAATCACCATAAAAATAACGTGCTTCAAAATAATAATAATTAGTAACCAAGAAACGTAATCACTAAAAGATACTATGACAAATGTTTCTAATTTGCTCAAGAACTCGAGGAATTTTCCTAGCAGCATCAAATACCACTAGATGCAAAATGTATAAAAACAAGTCATTAACCAAAAGTTGCAAGCTCATGCAAAAATATGGATAATAGTAGGACTGTCAAAAACATGTCAACCCAATTATCCAAAAAATAATTGGATTGGGTCAAAACCATTTAATTAAATGGAATTAATGGGTTGACACATCTAAACCAATTATTTAATTGGTTTAACGGTTTAGGCCTGCATACCCAATTAACCCAACAAATTTAGGGTTCCCTTTTCATTCGTCCAAATCCAGATTGATAAAATTTAGGGTTCCCTTTTCATTCCTATTTGATCACAAAAAAATTAGGCGTATTCAATTACTTCTGCTTCGATCTCCCCTTCTGTCTTCTCTTCTGTAGCTCTAATTGATATTTTTGAGGTATCGATTTTCTCTTGATTTGTCGAAGATCAGATTGCAACTTGAATTTCAGTTTTTTTTTTTTTTTGGTTTGAAACAAAGCTAGAAAAGCACTTTATTCCGTCAGGCCCACCTCAGTTTTAACTTAGTTGTTGTGTTGATAGTTTCAGTTGTGTGTTAATCCTTTGATCTTTGTGATGTGATTTCAGTATTGTGCCGTTTGTATTACTACTATCAAAGGTGTCCGGTCAATCTATTGTTACTTGGAATATGTACTGTCTGTATCGGCTTTGCAGTTGGCTTGACATGTGCATTTACAACTGGTAAGTTTGTATTCACTCAATCTCCATTCATTACAATTGATCGTAGGTACTACGATATACAACTTGGAATTTAAGGACGGTCCATTTTTCACTTAAATTATTCATTCTTTAAAGCTCTAAGCCAAGTATTGTAGTCTGAAAAAATGAATTTGTAAACAGGAACTGTGATTCTGGAGTCAGTAATTCTAATAGCAGTAGTTGTATGATTTAAAATTGGAGGGGATGAGAGAAGAAATTATAAAAAATGATTAAGATTATTTCATGTATGCTACAAGCTGCATAGGGAAAATGTTGGCTTTACTTGAAATGTACGCGACAAGTGATAAAGTGATTTGATTCTTTGGGTTATCAATTTAGAGTTAGAACAGTGTTTTTAGTTTATTGTATTGAAAAGTAATACTCCACTAACTTAATTTTTTTTGGAAAATATGATGTTTTTCTTTTTTTTAAATGAACGATCGTCTAACTGAAAATTATATGAGTGCAGGGATATAAGAAAATAGGCATTTTTGCAGCAATGGTGGAGAATAATAAATGGTTGAGGACTTGTATTGAAACTCTATGCTGTTACTGTAAATGCATGCTTATTAACTGGAACTGATAACTTTGACCTCGAATCAAGAAAAAACTGAATCTGTTATATAGTTTAGTTGAATTAATACTGGATCTGTTATGGTTGATTGAGATGTCATGCAATTCTCCCATGTATCTTGCTTTTTTTGTGTTGAAGTCAGCATTATATTGGGTCTACATGATGACTTAGAGCTTATCTTTAGTAACTAAAAATCACAAAAATGTGGATATCGTAGACAATTGGATAATCCGTGCAACAATAAATAATGCACTGCTTCACGCACGGGCATGTGTCCAATTACTGAGTTTTTATGTGTCATTTTTTGTATTTTTTTTTACAAAGAAAATCAAATAATTATCTTGTTTGATGTTCTGTAATACTTTAAAACAATATTTTTTCTGTCAGCTGTGCTGAACATAACATATGACTTTTTTTGGTTTATTTATTTACTTTTACTCTTTTTTCAGGTAATTTGTAACATGCATATGATGTTTCCATGTGATACATATGGTCTTATTGAACACAGCGCATGTACAGTTCACTGTACAGATTAGAGTTTTGAAAAAACATGCGTTTTATTATTCACAGGACAGCTAAATTGTAGTATAATGTAGATATACATAGGGTAGCAGTAAAATTTTGAGTTATATACTATTAGTTTCCAAAAACTTTACAATAATCCACCGTTGGCTTAATGCGTTTTTAAGTATACGTCCCATTTTTTCTTTTTTTGTGCTCCTTATAAACCATGATCTTCCCAATTGAAGTTGTGTCATATAACGAGTTTCTACAGTGTCCTGTGTCCATGGTTCAATGCATGCGTGCTTTAAGCTTTGAACCCTTAATGCCTTTAACCTGGAAGAATTAATTGAAAATTTAGGATACTATGCCGCAGCTATAAATTAATAAGTGTGTACCTTAAAGTTGGATTAAAATTTGCTTGGAAGGATATATCAGCCAAACACAAACTTCAAATATATTTGTTACAGGCACAAACTTCAAACCTCAAGTATATGGAAACCGAAGTTCTCTGAAAGCGGATACCGTTGAAGCATTACATTCACGTGACTGGCTATATGGAAACGGATAGTCAACTGTATGAACAGGTCTTTGTTTTGGTTTCAATAAGTCCTAGTCTCTAGGAAATGGATTTGCAGTACTTCACGTTCTTTGTTTAGCTATTTACTTGGCTATTTTCTTGGGTTTGCTAATCAATGTAAGGCTATTTAAAACGGCCAATTTCAGTTCAATAAAATCAAGCATTTTCTTAATATCAGTCTTGTAGTTTGCCATTGTCTCTACAAACTGGTATCAGAGCCATTGGGCTTGAAGAAACAAAGCATTGGGCTTGAAGAAACAAAGCAGCGGCCTTTGTAATTTGCAGCAGTGATAGCAATGACAACTGAAGGGAGCTTTGTGCAACCTGCTATCCCTCGGTTTGATGGCCGTTATGATCATTGGAAAATGCTGATGGAGAACTTCTTAAGATCTAAAGAATACTGGAGTCTTGTGGAGACTGGCTATGTTGAGCCAGAAAATGGAGTGACAGAGGAGCAACGGAAAAAGCTTGATGAGATGAAATTGAAAGACTTGAAGGTAAAAAATTATTTATTTCAAGCTATTGATTGAACTATTCTAGAAACCATTCTAGACAAGAATACATCCAAGCAGATATGAGATTCCATGAAGAAGAAATATGAAGGCAATAACAGGGTGAAAAGATATATCCTTCAAGCTCTTTGCAAAGAGTTTGAAATTCTTGAGATGAAATCTGGTGAAGGTGTCTTCGACTACTTCTCAAGAGTGATGTCCGTTGCTAATAAGATGCGAGTTTATGGAGAACAAATGAAGGATAGTGTTGTGGTGGAGAAGATACTCCGGTCATTGAGCGAAAAATTCAACTATATTGTCTGCTCAATTGAAGAGTCGAAGGATATTGATAATCTTTCGATTGATGAATTGCAAAGCTCGTTAATTGTTCATGAGCAGAAATTTCAAAGGAACAAAGCGGAAGAGGTGTTGAAAGTAACTCATGAAGAGGGCATAAGAGGAAGAGGAAGAGGTCGTGGTCGCACATCGTCTCGTGGAAGAGGTAGAGGATGTGGCAGAGGTAACCCAGCCTTCAGTAAAGCTAATGTAGAGTGCTTCAAATGTCACAACATGGGGCATTTCCAGTATGAATGTCCTAGCTGGAACAAAGAATCTAACTATGCACAACTGAATGAGGAAGAAGAATTGCTCTTGATGGCGCATGTAGACGAACATGAAGCAAAGAGAAATGATGCATGGTTCCTTGACACCGGGTGTTCCAACCATATGTGTGGTGATAGAGGTATGTTCTCAAACTTGGTTGATGATATTAATCATTTTGGCAAATGTGGCAACAACACTAGAATGTTAGTGGCTGGAAAAGGCAATGTCAGGTTGATATTTAATGGCATTCACTTTGTGGTCAGCGATGTGTATTATGTTCCTGACCCGAGAAATAATTTGTGGAGTGTGGGACAATTGTAGGAAAAGGGTCTTACTATTCTGATTAAAAATGGGGCTTGCAACATTTATCAACCATGCAAAGGGCTCATTGCTCACACTAAAATGAGTGCTAATCGTATGTTCATCTTGATTAATGAAAGATCCAGGACTGCTACAAGTATCACGGAAGAGTGTTTGAATACCAGTGTTGATTCCACACATTTATGGCATCAACGATTTGGTCACCTGAACCTAAAAGGCTTGAAGACTTTGCAATCCAAAAAGATGGTGCACGGACTGCCTCATTTGGGAGATTCAAGTATCACTTGCACTGATTGTTTTACAGGAAAGCAACACCGGAATGCGATACCAAAAAGGAGTGAATGGCGTGCAACTAAGGTACTACAGCTCGTTCATGTCGACATATGTGGGCCTATTGAACCAACATCACATAGTGGGAAGAGGTACGTGCTATGTTTTATTGATGAATACAGTCGTAAAGCCTGGGTGTATTTACTAGCGGAGAAATCAGAAGTATTGGAGAAATTCAAAATCTTCAAGAAGCTGGTAGAAAAGGAAGCAGAAGAATCCATCAAGTGCTTGAGAATAGATAGGGGAGGAGAGTTCACTTCACTTAGTTTCAAAGTGTTTTGTGAAGAGCAAGGGATCAAAAGACAACTCACAACTGCCTATACACCTCACCAAAACGGAGTTGCTGAGAGAAAAAATAGAACAGTCATGAACATGGTGCGCTGCATGCTTACTGCCAGGAAGGTTCCTAAAACATTTTGGGCTGAGGCTGTCAACTGGGCATTTTATCTACTGAACAGATGT
The DNA here is from genome assembly GCA_030737815.1 of Allium fistulosum. Taxonomy (NCBI): domain Eukaryota; kingdom Viridiplantae; phylum Streptophyta; class Magnoliopsida; order Asparagales; family Amaryllidaceae; genus Allium; species Allium fistulosum. The sequence continues at coordinate 80,640,397 of CM060905.1, forward strand.
CCAACCTTTGCAGTAAAGAACAACACTCCTCAAGAAGCATGGAGCGGAATCAAGCCTTCAGTGGAGCACTTTCGTATTTGGGGATGCATTGCGCATGTCCATATACCAGAAGCAAAAAAGAGTAAGTTGGATGATAAGAGCTTTCTGTGTGTTTTGGTGGGTATTAGTGAAGAGTCAAAAGGGTATAGGCTGTTTGACCCTAAGACTAAGAGAATTGTGGTCAGTAAAGATGTAATATTTGAGGAAGAAAAAACTGGAATGACTCAAATAAGGGAGAGAAGGATGCCCACATGGATGGATGATTATGTAAGTGGAGAAGGACTAAGTGAAGAAGAAGTAGAAGCCTACATGGTGCAAGACATCATTGAAGATGATCCGCTTGTGTTCGAAGAAGCAGTGAAGCATGAAAAATGGAGGAAAGCAATGGATAATGAAATAAGCTCGATTGAAAAGAATCAAACCTGAGAGCTTATCGATCTGCTAATTGAAGTAAAAACAATTGGAGTGAAGTGGATCTACAAAACAAAGTTGAACGACCTTGGTGAAGTTGATAAATATAAAGCGCGCTTGGTGGCTAAGGGGTACTCTCAACAACAAGGAATTGATTTTGCTAAAGTCTTCGCACCTGTTGCACGCATGGATACTGTAAGGATGATTGTGGCATTATCAGCATGCAGAGGCTGGGACATATTTCAGTTAGATGTCAAATCTGCATTTCTTCATGGAAGATTAAGTGAGGATGTGTATGTTGAATAGCCAAAAGGGTATGTGAAGAAAGGGAAAGAACATAAGGTGTACAAGCTACATAAAGCCTTGTATGGTCTAAGACAAGCACCAAGGGTCTGGTTCAATCGCATAGAGTCTCACTTCATTAGTGAAGATTTTTAGAAATGTCCAACTGAACAGACCTTGTTCATCAAAAGAAATGAAGGTAAAATTTTAATTGTTAGTATATATGTTGATTTAATGTATATAGGCGATGATAAAGATATGATGGTTGAGTTTAAGAATTCTATAATGCAAACTTTTGATAAGACTGATTTGGTTCAATCGCATAGAGTCTCACTTCATTAGTGAAGATTTTCAGAAATGTCCAACTGAACAGACCTTGTTCATCAAAAGAAATGAAGGTAAAATTTTAATTGTTAGTATATATGTTGATTTAATGTATATAGGCGATGATAAAGATATGATGGTTGAGTTTAAGAATTCTATGATGCAAACTTTTGATAAGACTGATTTGGGAAAAATGAGATTTTTTCTCGGAATTGAAGTTTTGCAAAAACCAGAAGGTATTTTTGTATACCAAAGGAAGTATGCTGGTGATGTGTTGAAGAAATTTGCAATGTATGAGAGTAAGCCTGTGAAGAGTCCAATTGTTCCAGGCTTCAAGATTAACAAAGATGCAGATGGAGTAGCTGTGGATGATACGTATTACAAGCAAATGGTTGGAAGTTTAATGTATCTCACGGCTACCAGGCCAGACATTATATTCAGTGTAAGTTTGATTAGCATATATATGTCAAGACCCACTGAGTTGCATTTACAAGCTGCAAAAAAGATCTTGAGGTACTTGAAGGGAACCACTAGCTATGGGATTTTCTACAAGAGAGGAGGGGATAATGAGTTACTTGCTTTTACGGACTCTGACTACGCGGGAGATGAAGCTGATTCTAGGAGTACATCTGGTTATGTTCTTACTCAGTGCGGGGGCAATATCATGGATGTCTAAGAAACATCCAATCGTTGCTCTTTCAACTACGGAAGCAGAGTTTGTAGCAGCTGCTGCTTGTGCTTGTCAGGTTGTGTGGATGAGACAAGTTTTGAAGGATTTAAACCATAATCTTGAAGGTTGTACTACTGTCATGTGTGACAACAGCTCTACAATTAAACTTTCCAAAAATCCAGTGATGCATGGGAGGTGCAAACATATTAGAGTTCGTTTTCATTTCTTAAGAGATCTTGCACGGGATGGAGAAGTCGAGTTGGTGCATTGTGGAACACAAGAGCAGGTTGCGGACTTGATGACTAAAGCGCTGAAGGTTGATGCTTTCGAGAAGCATAGGAAGAAGATGAGAATTGTTGATGTCTTTGAAGTAAACTGACTACAATCTGCAGTTAGTTTAAGGGAGGGTATGAAGAGGTCTTTGTTTTGGTTTCAATAAGTCAGTCTCAAGGAAATAGATTTGCAGTACTTCACGTTCTTTGTTTAGCTATTTACTTGGCTATTTTCTTGTGTTTTGCTAATCAATGTAAGGCTATTTAAAATGGCCAATTTCAGTTCAATAAAATCAACCATTTTCTTAATATTAGTCTTGTAGTTTGCCATTGTCTCTACACTGTAGAGGAGCCCGATGTGGATATTTCTTTGTCTCATACGGATGCGGAGTTGGCAATTTCTTTTTAAATCTGAGGTATGTGTATGCTTAACTGTCAAATTTTGTCAGTTCACATTGTTTAAAATTTCATGATAATGCTTAACAAATGATTTGACTTCCATTGTTTAAAGAGACTACTGAGAATATGTAGGCTCTCAGCAGGAAGTACAGCCTTGATATTAATTGATCTATAATACAGCAGAAGTTAAAATGATTCAAATTTAAGTTTGCTTGGAGTATACTTTCATATTTAACATGATTTACAACTACTATCTTACTGCTCATGTATTTACATATGTTTTGTTGTATTTTCATTATAGTTGATGGAGATAATCATCTGTTGAGCTGATCATGTATTTACATATGTTTTGTTGTATTTTCGTTATAGTTGATGGAAGTACATTTAACATGTATTTACAACTACTATCTTACTGCTCGTGTATTTACATATGATTTACAACTACTATTTTACTGCTCATGTATTCCATATATTTTAGGTTGAAGTTATGATAACTCATGATGATAATGTATCAATTTGTAATTATAAGGAAAGATTGCTGTCGTAGTTTTAGAATGTTTAACTATTTTACTCTGTAAACGTGCTATTACATGATTTTAAAACAAATTGCATGAATGATTATAGAACTAGTGCTTCTTTAGTTCTTTAAAAGACTGATGCAGTAGTTATGATCTAATACTGCGGCATAGATCAAAATTTTACACTGTAACACAATATGCTCACGTTATACCATATAAAAGCTACACCCACATTATGATTGCCATTAACAGGCCCTTCTTAGCAACCGCTTTCGTGTTTTGGGTGATTTCCCATTCTTTATCATCTTTCTCCTAAGTTATTTCTTTTACTAAATTCAGATACAATAGATGCAAAGAAAAAAAAAGGATTTAGCTACTTTCATTGCACTACTTCCATATTTCATGCATGTAGCTTTTGAATTATATGTTGATTAATGTTGTATTAAATTCTACAAATGTTGTAGTTTGGATTACTGTTGATTAAATACGTGTTGCAGATGTTGAATGATATTCGCTTTTATCTGATGTTTTTGTACTTGAAAACTAAATGATCTTGAATGGTACTTGCTGTTTTTGTACTTAAGACTGGATTGATGAGAATGGAATAAATGTTTTAATCTTTGGTATGCTACTTATTGATTAAGCACATGTTTTTATGCAATTTTGTCCAAAATGAATTAAACGGGTTGAGTTGGGCTGACCTGTTAATCGGCGGATTGCTTGGGTTTACCCATTTAATAAACAGGTTTAATGGATTGGATCTGTTTTTATTTTAAATAGGTTGGATTAATGTTCATACCATTCCATTTATACCCAATCCAGTCCATTTGACACTTTTAGATAATGGAAGGGAGGGCAATGCAGGGTTAAGTTGTCGTTCAATTTTTGCACTCTGCATAAATTTCCATTGGATGTATTATTTTAATGAAAATTGCCAATTACTATCGATGTGCACGTAAATTTACATATTTTTACTTTCATATTTTATCGAATTAAATTAAATAAATGATCACATTGAGTGTTTTAACATGTTTAAACCAAAATTCAAATTATTTTCAAATCGTTACATATTCATCTTCATATAGGGGCAAAATGGTCATTTTTGTGCATATATTAGTTTGAGAAAAATTACTTGGACATTTTTATGATTTTTTTGTAGGAATTTGAATTCAAATACAAGTGGTTTCATGAAAATATATGAATGTACAAGAGTGAAGAGAAACAAATGAAATGGAAATAATTCGTGTCATGAATCATGGAGGACCCTACCTACCCACCTATCCTGATGTATAAATTAGAAACTAATGCACATTCTAATGACCATTAAAGTTTCATGTATACTTAATGGATGATTATTTTATGCTAATGATAACTTGGTGGCCACACTTTCTAAAGAGGTAGTCTAGATAGTTCCCAAAAAATGTTTTAGTGTTTTAAAACATGTATAAATACCCCATACGTTCATGTAATTAGTCTCTCTCTTCTCTTAACCTCTTAGTTTATGATCAAAAATAAATTAAAGTTCTTTCTTTTCATGGCTATTTAGCCATTTTATTTCATGTAATTTTATTTTCATGCAATTTTAATTCAAGTTTTTTCTTGTTTATTTCTTTCTTTTCATGTTGGTAGTATAGATTTTATTTTATGCAATTAGATTAGTTTAGCTTTTATTTCATTTAGCTCTTTTTTCTTCTTCTTGTTTTGTTCTATGTTGCAATCTACATTTGTTCATATGATAACAAATACGAGAGACTAAAACCTTCAATTTAGAGGCAGTGAAGCTCTTTAGTATGTCGATTCAACATTTTGATCATTTATGATCTCTTTTGTGCTTAAATGAAATGTTTGAAGTGGTTAAAATTTTGTTGTTTTAGATTTGAATTTGATAGCCTATGCTGTTAACATCAAATAGGCTATGCTTAAACAATAATAAGCAAAAATTACCTCTTCATCTACGTATGATTATGGTTATGAAGTGAATGTTGAAATCAAAATTTAATGGTCTATATTTCTAATCAATAATTAAAAGGTCATGCTTAAAATAGATTTTATTTTCATGTTCATTGTCATTTTTCATGAGAGTTAAATAGTGGATTAGTGGTTGTGTTATAATTTGATAGTTTATGTTGGGCTAATTAATAGCGCAAATATGTCATACTTATGATAAACACATCAACTAATTTTACTAATGACCAAAAGAGAGATCATAACTTTATTTTGTTGATTTATGTCATCCAGATAGTGGAAATTACCTCTAAATTGTCTTCAAACTCTTATATTTTTATGAATTTTCTTTTGTTAGTTTTCTCATTTTTTAGCTTATCACCTCTTCAACTTTGGTTAATTTGATTGAATAGAAATTTAAAATCTAATAATTTCCTACGGATCGACCCGTACTCGCCACGTAATATTATTGTACATCGTGCGCTTGCGGTTAATTTTATTAGAAATTCGATCGGCTAATTTTCTAACTCGATAGAATTTGGCTGTCCGAATAAGTTTTTGGCGCCGTTGCCGGGGAATTTGTTTTGATTTTATTTTTTATTCTTCGAATTATTTTCGTTTGATTTTTATTGTGTGTTAACTTGCATTTAAAAAATAAAATATTGTGGTGTGTTTTGGTAATTTTTGTTTATATTTTCATTGTGTGTTTGTTGCTTTTCATTTTGCATTTGCATTTCTATTTCTATTTTTTTTTAAAAAGCATACACAATTTTAAAACAAAAACAAAAACATTTTATTTCTTTTTCAATTTTCATTTCATTTATGATTTCCACTTTAAAATGTAAATTGCAGTTTATTCCTACATTCCCACTTTGTTTTTGTTGCTTTCATTGCTCCTTTGCCATATAACCCCTCTGCTCTGCAACCAGCATTCCATCCCTCCATATTTACTTCTTTGTGTATACTTGAATTGCCTCTAACATCCCCCTGTCGCCTCCCCCATCCTATTACCTTCAACAGCCACCTGAATTCACACATCCACTACACTTGATCCTCCTCTATAAGCAAACTGTCCATCACCTGCACAAACAGCTGTGCACTTCTTTCAGTAATGGCTGCTTGTCATCATCTCAAAATCTCATTACCATTGCACAAACCCAGTGCACACAATCCACTTACATTCCTTACTGTGATCACAAACCAACTCCTCGCTGTGATCACAAACACTTGCAATTCTTCTGATTATAACCCAGTGCACATAACAAAGCATCTTACAATTTTTCTACTGTGATCACAAACCAACTCCTCACTATGATCACAAACACTTGCAATTTTTCTTCACCTTTCATAGCTACTTCTTCCCGTCACTTACAAACCATTGCATTCTACTTTCTTTCAACTTGCCTGCGCCAAACCATTGCTTGCCTGCACCAATACAACATATCATTGCTTTCAACTTGGCAGCTACACCAAACCATCAACTTCCAGCAAACCAGTGCACACAAACCATCCCGCATTCACAACACATCTCCACAGTTGAAACACTCACAGCAAGGCATCAATTCCAACTGCTGCACCACCTTATCAACACTTACCCTATACAAACTACCAAACCAAAACATACTTCACAAACCACATCATCTTGTTTAAACCATAGCACATCACCCTGCAATTGCATAGCTCATCCACCATCCTCCTCAACTACACTGCCTGCCTGTTCACCAACTTCCAGCAAATATCATCACACCAAGCTGCACTTCAACACCCTGCCACCCTCTGTCCTCAAAACAATTTCACTGCACTGCACACATAAAAACCACTGTCACATTCATACTGTCACAACCCTTCAACATACTTGCTCAAAACCATCTTACAAAGATCCCTCTATCGTACTTCCCCTCTGCCTTCTGACTAACTGCCATATCCCCTGATACCACCAGCCTACTTCGCCTCGACCCCAATAACAGCCACTGCAACTCTTCCATTCACTTCAACAAACTGTCTTCATCCTATACAACCCACAGACCATCCCATCAAATCATCGGACCAAACCACTGCCGCAACCGCCCTCCACTGCAATTGCAATCGAACACACGATCCTCACGAAATCGCCCTACAACTGAACTCCTGCTACCCAAATTTACAACCAAAATCGACAACCACTCCACTCACCACGACCAAAACCACTTGCACTGTCGCCTGCAATACTGCTCACGATCGCCAAATTCCTCACCTGAAATTGAGAATTAACTTTGCAAAACCCAAAATCGAACTCCATCTCTGCAGCAACTTCGACGCCGCCAACAATCACTGCCCACGTGACTCCCAAATCCAACCTTCACCAAATGTAACGCGGCCACTGTCGCCTGCAATACTGCTCACCATCGCCAAATTCCTCACCTGAAATTGAGAATTAACTTTGCAAAACCCAAAATCGAACTCCATCTCTGCAGCAACTTCGACGCCGCCAACAATCACTGCCCACGTGACTCCCAAATCCATCCATCACCAAATGTAACGCGGCCCGCAACCCAATCAAACCACTGTCCATACCTCGCCAAATCGCCAGCCATCGACCCTGCCTCACCACAATCGCCACCGCCAATCAACGAATCGCCTCCACCACTTCAACCTGCAATCGAATTACTTGAACAAGCAATCTAACTACGAGCGTGCGAGAGATTTGTGGGAACATTCAAGCGATTTTTGTTAGAGGAAATTGATTTTATTTCGGTGTGAATTTCAGTTTGAGAATTTTTTTTCTTCAGAAAGCGATTTTGTTTGGGTTAATTTTATGTGTGTTTCTGTGTTTGGGCCGGGCTGTGTTGAGTAGTGCTTGAGAGTTAAAAAAAAAGTATTCCTTTGGTTGTCATTCACCCAAAAAAAAAAATTGCTTTCATTTTGCTTGCCAATTCAAGTTTTAGTTCAATTTCATTTTATAGGTTTTTCTTTTAAACAACGTTCTTTCTTTCTAGTTTTTTTTTTAAAAAAAAAGGGTTTGTTTTTCTTTTTCCATTTGTTTATTTTTATCTTTGAAACAAAAAAAAATCGTTTGCCTTTTGTTTAAAAATGTCTAAAAATAAACTTGTTTTTATTGCAGTGTAAATTCATTTAGCTTTTGTTTTTGTTCTATCTTTAAAAAAGTATCATTTTCAACTCTCCTTTTCAGGTTTAGTTTACTTTTGTTTGTTGTTTTTAGTTTAATTTGTTTTGTTTTTAATTTGTTTTAGTTTCTTCTTTGATAAAAAAACTGCATATATCTTGTTTTTATTTTCAGGTTGCCAAAGAAACTGTATATATCTTGTTTTTATTTTCAGGTCGCCAAAGCAGATATCGTGTATATATCGTAGTACCGCTTTAAAAATAAATTACGAATAAATTTTGTACGCTCTGATATCGTGCCTATATCTCTTGTTTTTATTTGCTTTGCATTGTTGATTGCTTGCATTTTATAAAAAAAAATTCAAAAACAAAAATCCATTTGTAGTTGCATTGTTAGTACACGTTTAATTTCTGCTTTGCATTTCATTTTAAAATTTGACTGATAATAACGGTTAGACATCGATAACACTTAATTGTATATTGACTATTTGTCCTTTTTCGACAATTTAATTTCTTGGTTTCTAGAGCTACGGCAGAGCAATAACCATTTATAAATATTATGGTGATCGGTAAATATTATAGTGGTTATTTCTTTGAAGTTACTCAAACCTACGGTTGCATTGCTACGGCGATTCGTGGTGCACCGATAAATCATGTCCGTTACCTGGCTGAGAACTATCTTATTGATTTAAGACAAAGTGTGATTATACAATTTTGGGTTAGGAGCTACTTAGGATAGATAATTTGTAATTAAACCATCGCATTCATTTAGTTGCATTAGTTTATGCATATTCAAAAAAAAACAAAAAAAAATTCAAAATCAAAAACAAAAAAATTTGTAAATATTTCTTAACAAATCAAAAATTCAAAAAAAAAGAGAATAATTTTAAGTTAGTTTTTTTAGAAAACCAAAAAAAAAATATAAAATCTTTTCAAAAACAAAAAAGCTTGAAAAATCAAAGCAAAAATCAAATTTCCCTTTTGAAAAACAAATTCCTTTTGGTAGATAGTTTTCTTATATAAAAACAAAAAAAATCCCCAAAAAAAGGAAGAAAAAAACATTTTTGAAAATGTCCGAATTTTCTTACTCGCCAGAATTTTATGATAGTTGTGAAAATCAATATAATCCATATAATTTCACATGAAATTCTTATGGATATTACAATAACAACTATTTTACAAACAATTCGGATTTTGCACCACAAAATTTTCAAAATAATGACCAACCCTCAACTTTTGAAAAGAGAATGAAATCCTTACTTGAAATTTGTACACAACAAAATCAAGTAATGAATGATTTGTGTAATTCATTTCAAAATAATCAAAATTGTAATTCACTTCAAAATTCTAATTATTTTGATTTTAACCCATGTCAAAACAATTTCGAACTCCGAAATGAATTTCAATATCAAAATGAAAATATGAACCACTTTTTAAATAATTTTGACAATGGGAATAGTTTCATTAATGGTGCAATGGACAATTTTTGTTCTCAACAAATTCAAATTGAAAATTCTCAAATTAATAATCATGAATTTGATTTAGTTGAGAAAATGAAAAAAGATTACGAGGATTTGTTGCGTGAAACCTATAAAAAATTTCGTGAGAAACAAAATCAAATCCCAACTTTTGAAGAATCAAATAATAATCCACTGTTTCATGATTTTTCTTTTCATTTCCTTTCCAAAACTCAAAAAAATTTAAAAAAAATCCCAAAAACAAAATTTTCTTTTAGCCTTTTGATTATTTTTGAAGAAACACTATAGGATAAGTATAGGATTTTCGTTATGAAATTGAAAATTTTGAAAGTTTATTTGTCTTAACAGAAATAAAAATTAAGTTTGATTACAAGTAACAATGGTTTAACTAGTATATAGGAAGGTTCATGGGTGATAATCATGAAGTTTATCCTAATGGAAAATCTTTGTTTAAAAAAGTGGTGGATTTAAAGAAAGGATATAACATTTTTTATCTTCTAAGTTAAATGGTGCTAAGATGATAACCCTCTCTTTAAAAAAAGAAAAAGAATATATGTGTGTGTGTATAAAGCATAATTTTTTTTGGTTTTATACAAATAATAAAAACCCACAGTCGATAGGTGTACACACTTGTGTGTACACTCGTCATGCGTTGTACCATTCTGACATGAGCCCGAAAGGCAGTGCATGATCGGTATATCTGGCCTTAGTTTATCTGAGTTAAGTGTATGTATATAAAAATTCTTTTATTAATGATGCCTACAGTCGATAGGTGTTCACACTTGTGTGTTCACTCGCCACACTTTGTATTCCTCTCATGTAAGCCCGCAAGGCAGTGCATGGGTGATATATCTGGCCTTACTTCATCTAAGTTAGGCATATGTAAATATTGTTAATATCAATAAAATTTTCAAATAAAAAGAGAGTAAGCAATTGAAATCCAAGCATTATTTTAACATGTTTGATTTGACTTGTTATTGAAAAGAAATGAAAATACCACTTTGAAAAACTTTGATAATCAACTAAGGATCTATTTCATAATTGCATTGTGTTATTAACCGAAATAACTAGCCAAACTATAGTCTATTTGTTATGATAACTTAATTTTTATTGGAAACTTTGACAAGTAAAAGGACTTAAATTTCTTGATGATGACCAGAACTTATATTTAACTTATTCGTGTTGATTTAAAAGTAAATCCTTCATTTGTAAATATTTTCAAACTTGCATCCATATTTTTGTAAATAAATCTTGCATTTAGGAAATTTCTCATTTAGATTTTGTCGATGGTATCTGCTGAAAACCACCACGAGACAACATTCGTCCTACTAGGGACACCTAGAGGTTTAACGGCTTGTTGCATATGCTCAATGCAATCGTGTTTCCTACGAAAACAGATTTATTTTAGTTTTTTTTATTCGAGGACGAATAAAAAGATAAGTGTGGGGGTATTTGATATGGACGTAAATCTGCATATTTTTACTTCCATATTTTATCGAATTAAATTAAATAAACGATCATATTGGGTGTTTTAACATGTTTAAACTAAAATTCAAATTATTTTCAAATCGTCACATATTCATCTTCATATAGGGGCAAAATGGTCATTTTTGTGCATATATTAATTTTAGAAAATTACTTGGACATTTTTATGATTCTTTTTGTAGGATTTTGGATTTAAATACTGTTTGTACCAAAATTGGGCACAACACTCTTCGGAAGTTTTTGAAGAGATAAAGTGAAGAAATTAAATGGAAAAAGAGGATTATCTAACAAAAACTCCAAAAACAGATAATGAAAGTAATAAGAACGCACAGAAACACAAGAATTTAGAGTGGTTCGGCATGTTGCCTACGTCCACTATGAAGTTGATTGCTTTATTGATGTTTCTTTGATGATTACAAGTGATTTCAGCAGGTTACAGCAGATAATTATGATTTACAGCAGTGAAATTCGTTAATAGCAGCAGCAATGGAGTTTAGGACTGGATCCGGCAGAGTCTGGGCGTTCGTCAATTCAAAGGAGAAGAAGATCCCTTTTCTGTATGCCCTGGGGCTCTATTTATAGGTGTAGGAGGCTAATATTTCGCTCAGATCTCAGGAGACCCCCTTTGGCACGTGACTAGGCCCGCGCGCCCAAGCCCCCGAAGTTTCGGCTCGATCCGTGATCGATACGAACGGATTTCGTATCGATCAAGATTTCATCCAATGGAGTCGAAATTTGGCGTGGACACTCTTTAGCATGTACGTAAGCTTCTGTGAAAATTTCATAGCATTTGGAATTGTAGATTAGGAGATATGATCTATACGAAATGTGGACTTTCGGTAGTTCGTTTCGTTCGACTCGATCACTTCGACTCGATGGTTTCGAATCGATGGTGGCCTGCGCTAGCTGGTTGACGTGGCGCGCGTTCTTCGCATCGATCTGTAGCATATCCAGTTTGAATCGATGAAGACAGTCTAGTTCGAATCGATGGACGTTGGTTTACTCGCATCGATGAAGGTTGCATAGTTCGTATCGATAAGAGCTCTTTGGTTCGTATCGACTGTTGTGCTTTTCTTCGCATCGATGAGAGGCGTGCAGTTCATATCGATCGGTGATCGATCGATACGAGGAAAGCTTTTGAGATTGAGCGATGCGAAACTGATGAAAGTGTTCGTCGCCGATGGATACGAAGTAGGAGTTCTCGGATGGATGCGAAGTGGACATTGGATGATCGAGTCGAACTGTTGCTTCTTGATGGATGCGGGGTTGATCGATACGAAGTGTTCATTGACCGATCGAGTCGAACAGAGCTGTCCCTGATGGATTCGAACAATGATCCACTGATGGATTCGAACAGAGGCCTTCTGGACGATACGAAGTGCGGCCTACTAATGATGGACACGAACTCGATGGAGTCGAACAGAGGCTTTCTGATGGACACGAACTCGATGGAGTCGAATAGAGGCTTTCTGATGGATTCGAACCCGATGGAGTCAAACAGAGGCTTTCTGATGGATTCAAACCCGAGCCTGTTCTTCATCCCATCTTGCATCGATCATAACTTGAGCATATTAACTCGGATTGACTTGAAATTTGAAACGTTGACTTTTATGGCTTCCCTCGTCGTGTCTCGTCGATTGTAGCTCGATCCGAACTTGGAAAAATTCACCGATATCCATGGTGAACCTGCGTATAGCGGATTTCTAAGACGGACCGCCATTGGTTTCTAGTCAAGTTCTTGGTGTCCCGGCCTTGCCAAAAGGCGGGATAACATTTGCCCCCCAAAGTACGTCTTGTGGGAATATGATGTGCTTTGAAATGCTGCAATCTTCATTCTGAATAGTTATCGTCTTTTTGATGAAAGCTGTAATCTTTGGTTGATTTTCTCGATAATGTAAACTGTTGACTGTCAACTGCTGTACCCTGTATTATTGTGTGCTAGTGATTAGCCGTTTGTTGTCGTAATCGCTATTAAATGAGTTTCCAATTCCTGTAAATCTGGAATATTGAATATTGGTCCGACGTAAATGGATATACGTTAATCTGACTCTCGCTGACGTTCACGAGTCGTTGTCAGTTTATTTTATATTGAATTCCGTATCGATCATCTCCTGAACCGATGTGAAATCCGAATTGTAACAACGCTCGATGGTCGTTTTTGAATGTTCCTTCGTATCGATCCTCTCCTGAATCGGTGTAGAAGGTTAAAACATTGTTTTTGCATTGATTCTTATTACATTGATGGATACGAAATGAGCATTTCATATCGATGGATGTGGGGTCCGGTGGTTACGAACCGACTGTTCGTATCGATAGAGTTTAATGCCTTCAGAACAGCCCCTATGGTGTATTTCGAATCGATGGGTCTGGTGTCATTGGACATGGATAGACAATTCATATCGATGGGTTCGAACTGATCGTTTGTATCGCTACACTGAAGATGGAGTCGAAGATGATCGATACGAATAGTGGTTTCGTATCGATGGATTCGAATAGCGCAATGCTCAATGGATACGAACAGAAGTCCCACGATCGATACGAAATAGCAGTCGTCTGAGGGTTGATGGATTCGAATGGCACACTTCATGTTGCTAAACTGGGGATGGAGTCGAAAGTGATCGATACGAATAAGGGCTTTGCATCGATGGATTTGGTGACGACTTCGTATCGATACAGACTCGAGTTCATGGATTCGAACAGTTGTTTCGAACCGATTCGGAGGTGACGCATTGCAACCGGTCGAGTTTATTGGAATGCGTATCGTTTTTTCCTTCACCTTCGAGTCTATATAAATACTGTGGACTTAGCCATTTTCCACTTTTCACTTTTTACTTTTGTGCCTTGCTTTCGTATCGCTTCTGAGACCAAGAAAGGAAAACTGTTTCGACTTCGAATCGAACCAAAATCTTTAATCCCTTCAACCATTTATCAAAATCAGGTAATCAATTGAACAAATCCAGTCGTAACACGATGAGATCCAAATTCTCATGCCATTCTATTTGAATTCGTGTCCGAACATTGCTCGAGGAAGGAGATAACGTGCGAGTCGAGGAAGGATAGAATGGAGTTCGAATCGATCTGGGGAAGGAGTGTGGAGGAAGATAGCTTGGTCCTCGTTTTCGTGTCGATCTGGAGTCAGGGCTTCGAGATGATGAGACGGAGGCCTTCGTATCGATCGATGGCTAAGCTTTTGCATCGAGTCTTGATGATCGATGCGAGTACCTCGAGTATGTTGATCGATACGAAGGGGTTGCGTCTGATCGATTCGAAACACAGAGTTTTTCGATCGAGTCGAATTATGCGCCAGGGGATCGATACGAAAGCGACCCAGTTGATCGATACGAAAGTGTTGAGCTCCGATCGATTCGAAATGTTGTTGTTTCTGAGTAATACGAGAACACAGGCCGCGATCGATACGAACCGAGGGAGTCGAATTGGAATGATCGGGCTTTAAGGCGATCGATTCGAACTTGATTCCTCGGGTCATCGATACGAACTTAATAAATATATGACTCCGGTGAGCTTCATCCTTGCATATCTGGACCTGACGATAGGACTGTACATTTGACTGCCTTTCGAAGCTCGCCGATGGAACTATAACTCAACAAAATCTTAACAAACTTTGACTTGAATCGATTGCTAATATCTGGATGGCACGGTTGTGACGATCAGCGATGACGGTCCTTCCGACTGAATTTCGAATTCTCGCTGTTTACATGCTTTCTCCAATTCTGTAGAACTTCTCAAGTGACATACAGTACTGCACTGCACAACACACGCACACACTTTACACTGGGGGATGCACGAGCATTATTGTCTGTTTAACAATGATTTTTCATAAGCTAGTTAGTCATGGAACCCTCAAGTTCACAGCAGCAAGAGTTCAATTCCTTCAACCATCGAGATACCGGTCATTGAAGCCGAAGTTATAGACCCAGCTCCGGACGAGCTTCCAGGCGCCCGGTTCATTTGTCGTCCACAAGATTCTGTGCCATCCGGTATCTTCGAGGATATGTTGGGACGGATTTGTTTAAGGCACGACTTGTCGCTCGACGACGTGTTACTGCCTGGGCCAAATGACAGGCCACATGATCCCCCGGAGGGGTTTACTGCTTTCAACCGTCACGCTTGCACAGTGGGGACACTCTCTCCTTTCAATCAATATATAAGGGAGATGTTATCATTCCTTGGAATAGCTTCATCCCAGCTACACCCTAACGGGTACGCTTTGTTGAATAGCACCTTCATTCTGTTTATGGAGATTCTCTTTCGACCACCAAAGCCGATCGAGATCAGATATCTATTTAACATTAAGAGTCGTGGAGACAGCCCTTCTTTCACCTTCTTGGAAGCGGTCAGGAACTGCCAAATTGTAACGGGCTCCTGGGGAAGGCTAAGTTACTTTAAAACTGAATGGTTCTACGTTTGGTGCCCTCCTGGATTTGCTAGGCGATGGTTGGATAGACGTAAGCGTTGCAATCTTTCTCTTGAACTATCGAGATAATTATAACCGACCTCAAAATTGACATACTTCTCTTCTTTTACAGCCGCAATTTCTCGACCCGATGGTGGATATTTTAGAGAGTTAGTTCGGATCCTCCAAGCGGTTCCGGGCGAAGAGAGGCATATCGACTTGGTTCTGACCGACAGAAACTTGAGGACTGTCGGGCTGAATGAGTGGAGGCAGAGCATAAGGCTAGAAGGGACGCTTAGAGCGGTCTCGAAGAAGCGGGTGAAACGTAAGGCGCCCAGAGTCGTAATAGCTGAAGAAGTTGATCCGGAGAGAATGCCTACTGATAACGAGCTCCAAGCTGGGCCTTCTTCCGATGTCTAGGATTCAGGAGAAAGGAGAAAAGGAAAGACAGTTGCTCACAAGCGTTCTAAATCCATGAGATTAAAATCCATGGTTGTGTCCTTGCCCGTCCCGGGGATTAGGATTTTGGAGGCTCCTCCCCCGCAAGTAGAGAATCCTTTTGAAGGGCTTGCTGATATTCCAATTCCAGATTATGTGTCGTTTCAACACGACACCGGGATGGAGGAGCTTGATAATGCTCTTGAACTGAGCGGGTCACTTGCTATGAGTGCGGCCGACATTTACGGTTGGTTGGGGGGGTTGCACATGCATTCACTTCACTGCACTACATGATTCATAACTGTAAATCGTCCAACTTAAGAAACCACTAACTTTTCCTTCGTCTCTCATTTTCAGATACGATGTCCGAAAGAGGATCAATGCTCGGGAATCTTCGCTCGGCCCAAAAGTCTTCTACCTATTACGATTCCCGCAGGAGGGACTTAGATAGAGACCGCGATCGCGAGTACTCTAACCAAGATAGGTATGGGCGTGACAGGGACATAGAATACAGACATCGGTCTAGGTCACGCTCTCCTCCTCTTAGACTTCCATCTCCACCTCATGTTCTTGTTCCACACCCGCCTGAGCCTCCACGCCACATGCCATCTTCTCGCACTTCTAGATCCAAGACTCACCTTCAAAGAGTCGAAACCACGGCCTCCATAATTGCAGAGCAGGTCCCAACTGAGCCCACAGGAGAAGGGGCCATCAAATTGGCTCGGATGAGGAAGGATTTTCCGAACATATGCTTCGATGGCTACGTCTTCCCACCTCACTTAAAGAGAATCCCATCTGGAGTGGAAAACACGATGCATGATTACGTTCATGACATCTACACCCAGTATAGAGAGTGGGTAAAGGCTGTAGAGAAAGCTTCTAAGGTGGCCTTTGAGCGAGCCAAAGTGCTTGAGAAAATGGAGACCGAACTTGCTCAAAGGGATCAGATCATTCAAGTGCTCACTGCTGAGGCCGAGTCTTCTCGAAAATCTGAAATTGAGGCCCCCAAAAAAGCTGACAAAGCGAATGTGGCCATGGAGAGGTTGAGGCAGACACATGTTGCCTTAGTGGAGGAGATGGGCCATCGTAATACTGCAGTCACCGCCGAACGGGATGCGGCGATCAAGGAACTCAATGAGCTTAAAGCTAAATTCTCCAACATGGCCAAGGAAAAGGATGATGCGAACAACACAGCTCAAGAGGCGTGCGAACAAGCTGTTCTTCTTAAGGGTGAACGGGATGCGGCTGTGGCTAAAGTCCGCAAGGTGGAGACTGAGGTCGAGGAGAAAGTGAAGTCGATCGAGTCCAGGCTAGAGGCTGATATCGAAGACCTTCACGTTGTTTACAATGCTAACATGCTAAGGCACAGGGGTCTAGCCTGGCTCGATGACTATCCGGCGCATCTGTACAACGCCTGGGGCCGATTAGTTGAAGAAGAGAAGGAGGCGCATCTGGGCGAGTCTGTAGATGAATTTGAACTCGAGAATCGCATTCTGACTGAAGATGAAAGGAAGATTCTCCACGAGTCAATGATTCTACATGAAAAAGAAAGACTCGGCGCCCAGCACTTCGAAGTGGGAGAGGGTTCAGGGGTTGGCCATCACGAAGCGAGTCTCGAAGTTCCAGCGTCAACCCAGCCCGAATCCTCGTCTGCGGTCGATCCCCAAGCTATTCCTGCCTACAATCCGGATCAGCCGCAGATGTCACCGGCTACAGTGCAAGTTACTGAAGTCGTTCCGCCGCCTACCAGTCAAACTGAGGAAGGTATTCTAAACATTCCACATATCTGCCTTAAGTCGGAATCTTCACTTGAATTAAGTCCTAACAGTTCTCTTATTTTTTGTCCAGTGATCGATGCTGCACTTGTCGGGCCTTCTGTTACTCAAGAATCATATCAGACGCGGGAGGCCATTGTTACAGAAGCGATCACTGTAACTACAACTGCCTCCCTTGACGATACGTAGGGAAGCACGCTTGTGTTTGATGAGCAGCTGATGGAAGAACTCTTTCGTCGTCATGGCGATCCTCTTGCCGACCTGCCATTTGTTATGGGTGGAGGCGCTCCTGCCACAAGTTCTTCAATGCCGACTACTGATGCCCCCAGCGAGGCTCGAGCGGTTACTGAAGAGGAGATGTTCGCACAAATCGATGCTGAAATGGCAGCAGCGGCTCATGGTGGCAGTTTTAGAGGTGGGATGGCGGCGCCCGGTCCAGCTCCGCTCAGAATGATATCTCCCGGTGGTACAGTTTTCATCACCAGCGTGCCCATTCCACCTTCTGTACTTGATCCTGCCCCTCCGACTCCGCCCGCAGGTAGCATTCCTATTCATACGAGCTCGGAGGAGGATGTTGAGATCATGCCCCCGCCTGGAGACCAACCACCGAAAAGCAAAGGCTCAAAGAGGAAGGGTAGTGGTGGCTCCAGTAGGTCTACACCAAGAAGGAAGCCGAGGAAGAAGAAAGATTAGACACGCTTCTTCGGTTTATTTTGATTTTCATTTTGTTGGCCGTGTATAGATGCAGGTTCGGCCCCTGCTAGTAGAAATTTTTTGAGAAAAAACTTGTACATGAATTTCTTTCATAAATAGTAGAAATAAAACTTTTCCTTTTTAGCTTCTTGCATATTTACTTAAGTGTTTCAATGTTTGAAATGCACTTGCAAAGTTCCAGCTTCCGAGTTAAGTTTTTCTTTTTGCACCAAGTCTGGAAACTGCGGACATGGTTCGCGGCTGGGGGGCGAGTTGAAATTTGACGTCGCACCGCTTCAGTCAATGGTCGATGCTTAAGTCCTGCTCCCCAGTCTTGGGGACGAGTTGTAGACATCAGTCAGCAATTGCTTCTCACTTATAACAGGTTGAGTCTAGTGCCACTGAATGGATGTCTGAGGCAAGCGGAGATTGAGCGGTTTATTCACGCTTGTCCGATTGTCGACGATCATATCCGCACTCCGGGGATTGTCATTTGTTTATTGGCGGTTGGTCACGCCGGCTTAAGTTTAAATCGTACGTCCATGCTCTGGGGACTCGGAATCGACATTCATACTCCGACTCGCACTCTGGGAGTTCGGAGTCGATATTTATACTTCAATTCACGCTCTGGGAATTTGAAGTTGGTGTTTATACTCCGTTTCGCGCTCTGGGAATCCGGAGTTGATGTTTATACTCCGACTCGCACTCTGGGAGTTTGGAGTTGATGTTTATACTCCGTTTCGCGCTCTGGGAATTCGGAGTTGATGTTTATACTCCGACTCGCACTCTGGGAGTTCGGAGTTGATGTTTATACTCTGACTCGCACTCTGGGAGTTCGGAGTCGATGTTTATACTCCATTTCGCGCTTTGGGAATCCGAAGTTGGTGTTTATACTCCGTTTCGCGCTCTGGGAATTCGGAGTTGATGTTTATACTCCAACTCGCACTCTGGGAGTTCGGAGTTTATGTTTATACTCCGTTTCGCACTTTGGGAATCCGGAGTTGGTGTTTATACTCCGTTTCGCGCTCTGAGAATCCGGAGTTGATGTTTATACTCCGACTCGCACTCTGGGAGTTCGGAGTTGATGTGTATACTCCGACTCGCACTCTGGGAGTTCGAAGTTGATGTTTATACTCCGTTTCGCACTCTGGGAATCCGGAGTTGATGTTTATACTCCGACTCGCACTCTGAGAGTTCGGAGTTGATGTTTATACTCCGACTCGCGCTCTGGGAGTTCGGAGTTGATGTTTATACTCCGACTCGCGCTCTGGGAGTTTGGAGTTGATGTTTATACTCCGACTCGCACTCTGGGAGTTCGGAGTTGATGTTTATACTCCGTTTCGTACTCTGGGAATCCGGAGTTGATGTTTATACTCCGTTTCGCATTCTGGGAATCCGGAGTTGATAAGCAGACGGTCAGTCACATCTGCTGTATGTTTTTGGATTTCACTCACACTCTGGGAACGGAAGGTGCATTAGGATCATGGATGGTCGGATCACATCCACCCTGAGTTAACAAGTAAGGTCATTAGATGGACAAGTCCACCCTTCTCAAACTTGGTTCAGATACGGACGAAGTCGTTAGGCGGACGGATCCACCTTTTTCGTAGACGTATTTTAATACTCCAGTTCGCACTCTGGGAACCGGGAGTTAAGTGAGGGATTGTCGTGTATCAATCCGTTTTTGGCTTTGATGTGACGGCTTGTCCCCGAGCTCAGGTATCACTTAGCGAGTGAACGGTTGCATCACAGTCACTCCCTATTTGAATAAATCCCACCGTATGGCGAAACTTAGCTCTCTGTGCATAGTGATGATCATATGAAGCATTTCAAGTAAATCACAGCTTTGGCTCGAAGAGATTGCATTTTATTGCTGAAATAAGAAAATATGGCAAAGTCAGCTGCCTTATTACAAATTCTAATTTCGAAATGCAGAAACAAATTGAAAAATGGAAAACAAACTAAATGAAATAATATAGCCTGTTATGTGTAGTAGCGACGAAGACTCTCGCTATTACAGGCTCTTGGCAAAGTAAGACTGTCAATGGTCGATAATTTGAATGTACCATCTCCGAGCCTTCGTTCAATAACATACGGTCCTTCCCATGTTGGCTTCATATGCGAAGGAACCGGATAGATTCTTTTCAGGACGAGATCGCCTAGCTCAAAGGTTCACGGGCGGACCTTGGCGTTGTACAATCGGGCGACTCGACTTCGATGCGCGGCTGCCCTCAAATCAGCCTCTTCACGCTTCTCATCTAGTAGATCGAGAGATTCAGCAAGCAATATAACATTTGTCTTTGGATCATAGTATGTCACACGATGAGAAGGTACTTCTAGCTCAACTGGAATAACGGCTTCTGAACCATAGGAGAGAGAGAATGGAGTGTGACCGGTCGCGGTCTTGTGGGTTGTTCGGTAAGCCCATAAAGCCATAGGAAGTTCATCGACCCACTTGCCCCCGACCTTTTCCAGTCGTTTTTTCAGAATGGACTTTATAACTTTATTAACCGCTTCGACCTGTCCGTTCGCTTGAGGGTGTGCAACTGCAGAGAATTTCTTTTGGATGTGAAATCGTTTGCAGAAATCTTTAAATTCAGCACTGTCGAATTGGGTTCCGTTGTCCGTAATAATGGTGTGTGGGAGACCGAATCGACAGATGATGTTGCGAACTACAAAGTTGATTACTTTCTTCGTGGTTATGGTAGCAAGAGCTTCAGCTTCAGCCCACTTTGTAAAGTAATCAACTGTGACGATGGCGTATTTCGCACCACCTTTTGCCAGAGGTAGAGTACCAATGATGTCGATGCCCCACATTGCAAACGGCCATGGGCTGACCATTTGCGTTATCTCGGTAGGAGGGGCTCTAGGAATTCGAGCATACTTTTGACACCTATCACATTTCTTTGCATAATCCGACGCATCGCGATTCACAGTAGGCCAGTAATATTCATATCGAAGTATTTTCTTAGCAAGTGCTTGCCCCCCCGGTGTGATCGCCACATTCTCCCTCGTGTACATCGTGCAATATTCATTTAATTTCATCGTGAGCGATACACCGAAGTAAAGGAACAAAGTACCCTATCCTGTACATGATTCCATTCTGGATGGTGAATCGCGAGGCCTTCCGAAGGACTTGTCTCTTTTCACTCCTACGCTCTGGCAGGGTTCCGTGCTCAATATAATTTCTGAGTGGAGTCATCCATGAGTCCTTTTCGGGGATGGTTTCGCATACCCAGTCTATTTCTGCCCGGTTAATGCTTGGGGAGGATAACGTCTCTACGGGAATGAGTCCCATTTGCTGAGCTTCACCTGTGCTGGCTAACTTTGCCAATGAATCGGCTTTTTGGTTGCGTTCTCGAGGTATATAATAAATGGCATAATAATCAAACTGATTCAGTACTTCCTGAACTCGAGCTAAGTAAGCAGCCAGCCTTCGATCTCTCGCTTGATACTCTACCCGTACTTGACACACAACTAACTGCGAATCACAGTAAATTTCCACAGCGATAATTTTCAAGTCTCCGGCAAGTTTTAGCCCAGCTAAGAGGGCTTCATATTCAGCTTCATTATTGGTTGCGTGAAAATTGAACTTCAAAGCATAGCATATAGATCGGCCTTCGGGGGTTTTAAAGTACAACACCAACGCCCAAACACCGGTCGTTTGATGCATCATCAGTATACAGCTTCCAGACATATTCGGGAAATTCACTGGTTTCGGGCAAGTCCTCTGGAACGGTAAATTCAGCTATGAAATCGGCTAGGACTTGTCGTTGAATTACTCGTCTTGGAGTGTAAGTAATGCCGAACTGGCTTAGTTCGATGTTCCACTTGAGTAACCTATCAGACGTCTCAGGCCGCGAAAGGACCTGTCGTAACGGCTGGTCGGTGTAAACAATAATGGGATGTGCCTGGAAATACAGTCGGAGTTTTCTTGATGCAATAACAAGGCAATAAGCCAACTTCTCAAATTTCGGATAATTCCTTTCAGCCCCAGTCAATCGCTTGCTGACGTAGTATACTGGCTTCTATATCCTGTTTTCTTCTCGAACTAAGGCAGTGCTGATAGCGTTTTCTGATATCGCCAAGTATATGTACAACTTCTCATGATCAACAAGCTATGACAAGATAGGTGGTGTGGATAGATGCTGAACTAGTGCTTGGAAAGCGCCCTCGCACTCTGTGGTCCATTCAAAGTTCCGTTTTCCTTTTCGGATCAGATCGAAGAAGGGAATGCATTTGTCTGTGGACTTTGAAATGAACCTGCTCATTGCTGCTACTTTCCCATTGAGACTCTGGACTTGCTTTATAGTTTTCGGAGTCTCCAGATTTCTGATCGCCCAAATCTTTTCAGGATTAGCTTCGATTCCCCGGGCATTGACGATAAACCCAAGGAATTTTCCGGATGCATTTCCAAAATGACATTTCAGTGGATTGAGCTTCATTCTGTATTCTCGAAGTATGTTGAACATAGTTTCCAGGTCTTTAATATAGTCAGTGGAAAATCGTGACTTCACAAGCATGTCGTCTACATATACTTCCATAGTTTTCCCGATTTGATTGGCAAACATCCGATTGACCAATCGTTGATAAGTAGCTCCGACATTCTTGAGTCCGAATGGCATAACTTTGTAGCAATAAAGTCCCAGATTGGTTACGAAGCTGGTATGTTCTTGATCTGGTAAATGCATCGGTATCTGATTGTAGCCAGAATACGCGTTCATGAAGGATAAGAGCTCATGCCCAACTGTAACATCCCGTATTTTTAAGCCATTGAATTTGAACATTTAATTCGTTTTAAATGTTAATGTGGATTCTTAATTGATTTTGAAATTAATGGATTTGGGTTCAATCAATGAAAATGAGCTATAATTTTAATTTATAGCAATTCTGGTTGAATTTGATTAATGGAAAAATAATAATTAAATATTCAGGATTAGGATAAAAAGGTGAATCTGGGTGTAAATAGCTATAAAATGGTTTTAAAATTTATTTTTAAGTCTATTTGGACATAAATAATGTTGTTGGACTTTTAGAGGAATTTTTAAGTTGATAAATTAATATTTGGGGTTTATATTAATTTAATAATGAATTTAATATTATTAAAATGCAATTTAATCAGATTTTGGTCTAGAATGAGCCAGAATGATTTTTAATGTGTTTATAAATTTTATATGATTTATTGTTAAGTTATTAAAATTTTAAAAGTGAAAATTTTAAGCGTTTCTGATAATTTCAGAAAATCGCCTGATTTAATAGACGAGTGAAAATAGCCTTCCAGGGCACAGTCTCGGAATTCAACAAAACTAGTTCCATTGGATCCGTAATAGTTAGTTATTATCGGATTTCAATTTTCGTGGCAATCGGAGTTGTCGTGTGACCGTGGCAGCTCGAAACGCATCGAAATCGATTTAACCGATTTAATTTTAAGTTGATCGTTTAATTCTGTAACTCGTGCATACGATCAAATTAGCTTACGAAACCTGTTCCATTGTGTCCGGAACACGGAAAAACCCCAGGGTAGCCTGTCGGAACGTGAGAACTGGAGGTCGTTTGCATTAACTGTTAAATCGAGAAATTTTATTAATTAAATAATATTAAACAATATTTTATATACATCTATATTTGTTAAACCCTAGATCTAATCTAGTGGCCGCCTCCAGTTCGTATTCAATGGCTGAAACGCGTCCGTTTTCCCCTCTTGATCTCTCCTTATCCACGCTTCCATTTCAAATTCATCCAACTGCAAAATCGAAGAGCTCGAGGAGCTCTACTATATCAACGGTTATGATCGGAGTTGGAGCTTTGGGTTGTCGGCAAGGCATCGGAGAACGCGCAGCGTTCGAAGGGGTTATGCGACTGCTAGAGGCGATCGGACGTCGTGTGGTTCCAGGCGATGGCGCGGCGGGAAAGGGCGCTTCGTTTGGCGGTGTTGGATCGAACTCCGGTTGAGCACGGGGGAGGCGACGGCAAGCCCTAGATCGACGACGATGGGTTTGATTACTCTGTGATTCTCGTGTTCGTGAAGAAGATGAAGGGGCCGGCCGTGATTTCTTTTGTTTGATCGAACGGCTGTGATTGGTAAAAGAAAAAGAAATTTATTTAAATTTAATTCAAACTTTAAAATTTAATATCTCACTCGTACGTTATCAGATTTCAACGGGATTTGCGACGCCGGGATCGCAGTGATGAGCACTACGCAGTGGGACAGTTCTGGAATCATTCCAGGCAAGTAGAAATTTGAGTTAAATCGGACGTCGTCCGGTTTAATTTAAATTTCGAACGCTCGCCGAAACTCAAGGTGAGTTATTCTCACTCACATCTGGATGCTAGACATTATAAATAATTGATATTTAAATATCTGTGTGATTGATTGTCTATATTTGTGTTTATCTGTCTGGATTGATATTTATATTGCGATGTGCTAATATCTGTGATGCAGGGAGAAACAGGTTGGAGGGATCCAACTGGATTCCTCACAATGTAGCAATTATTTTATAATTGATAGTGATACCTGTTTATATGTTGTGATTGATAAATCTGGAATTTTAAATTGTTCTGTGAAATTGTGGTATAAATATTAATTCCAAAATTAAATTATAAATGAATAAATTGGGGATTTAAAAGAAATTAAAGAAATTTTTAAATAAGGAATTTAAAGGAATATAAAAATTGGATTCTGTTTTGGAATGGAAAATGTAAATTGGTAAAATTGGGATTTTAAATATTGTGGGAAATTTATCAATCGATAAATATGAAATATAAATTTTCTGGAGACTAAATTTATGAAATTATAAATTGTTTAAAATAACGATGTTTATTTTAATAATGGCTAATGTTATCCGAAAATTAAAAATATGTTAAATGGAGTTTCCAACTATAAATTAACAAGTTCAAATGAAAAATAGAATGTTTTGAAATGCCGTATTTCATTGGAATTTAATTAAGTGAATTGGAAATTTGGCTTCCATTGGAAATTCACCAAAATGTTTAATTTAAAATGGTTTAAACTATGATTTAAAAATGAATTTCCGGATATGGGAAATTGGGTGTGAACTTCGGATGAAGTCATAGTTAAATATGGGATTTGGGATTTATGTTGTAAAACATAATTGACTTGAAATAAATCAGTGGATTTATATGAAAGAGTAATTTGGAATGTTTAGAAACGGGAAAGTGTTTCCCTGGGAAAACCAAGTAAATGTTTATAAAAAGATTTTATTTAACTAAGGTTAAGTTTTAAATCGTTTTAAAAGTATTTTTAAGAAATCGTTATTTTTAAAGAAATAAATTAATAATTTTTAATACCGTAATAATTTGGGAGTATATTAGCAATTATTTTTACAAATGGATTTATTTAAAAGTTGGTTTTAGCTTAAGCTGTTAAAATTAGTATTTTTCTTCTTATCACGCTAATTTGAATTTAGTGAAACTAAAACCCTTATCTTTAAATCAAAGTTTATGTGTTAATAACTAGTTTTCTTCATATATTTTAAATTTATATATTTTGAGTAAGTACATAGAAGAAATTTTCATATTTTAAAGTATATTTCAGTATAAAGTATTTTAACTGTTTTAAATGCAAATTGTTTTATACTTGGTTATTCCCGATGGGAATAAAAGGGTAAAAGATTTACCTTGTAAAGGAAGAGTTTTGGAAAGTTATTTTCAAATGAGTTTTGAAAATGTGAAAATATATCTTTGAAAGATATTAGAAGAAAATAAATAATATGGAGATTATTTATTGTGTGATGGATGTGTATGGATGTTTGTGAACATTAATTGATAGTTAAATCACCGACTATCAATATTGGCCAAATGCGCTGATCGTTTCGAAGAGACCGGGATCGAGTTTCCGTTACCGGGATTCTAGGTCTGGAGACTCGAAAACCACTTCGATCCGGTTTGTACGTTTCGCGGAAACGATTCGGGAGTCGAAGATGGAGCAGTGAAGTGCAAGGGCTAGTCGCTACTAATCCTGAGGGTATTTCCAAAATGGATGTAGTAGGAGTAGTGCCTTCGGTTCCGTTCGGACCCGGGACGGACTTATATGGACGAATGCTTTCGTGACATCGTCAGGTGGACGATGGGCATTCAAAGTGAAATGTGCTATAAAGGTATCGTTTAGCCTCAAGCCTCATCAACCGGGAATGACTGAAAATCAGGGGTTATGCAGCAAGGCTTCGTGGGTAGCCCCTACTTGAGAGTAAGGTCATCCCTGTCTAGATGTCCCTTTTATTTCGGCTTAGTGGTGCGGTTGCTGATCACAACCGTGGGGTGATTTTACTTGGAATTATCCAGTAAGGGATGATTCCGGTCTTGTGTTGCAGGGGAGCGGGCGTACTCCTCGGTACTGTGATCTAGGCCACGTACTGTGACAGGTGGTACCCCAGTGCCTAGTCATTCGTTGGAAATCCATTCTCCCTACGTGCCTTGTACGAGTTTTGTTTGTATTACCCACGTTGTGGCTAGTATGCCGGAATTTAATAGATGTAACAATTTCGGCTATTTTATAAGTATTTGTAAATAGACACTATTATAATATCAGAGGATTTCTATAAAAAGTGTTTTGGCTATCGTAAGGTAAAAACCCGACATGTTTATTTGTGGCGTGGTCTTACGAGATGCTTTTGTTTTTAAAGAATTTTGAAACTTTAATAATCAATTGGGTGTATTTATGATGCGCTGGTATTCCAGACTGACTCGGGTGTTATTTTATTATAATGCTCGGGTCAGACCGAGTATATTTCAGGATAGGTTGCTATGGAGCTCAGGAGAGGAGCTGGAGTTCGAGACGTATTTCTCGTACTTGTATTATTCCGCTGCTGTGATTGTTGTATTGACTGATTGACTGGATATTGATGATTGTATTGATAGACTCTGATGATGATGTATTGTATATAAACAGATATAGTTTCATTTTGTGTAAAGATCTGTTCTATATATTATATTTTATCCGCTGCGACTGTGAGGTTCTGATTTTGTTTAGTTCTTTCTTCTTCTATCTACTTTCTTATTCTTCTACAATCTGTCTTTCCGGCATTCGATCGTCGGCATATTATACTGTTGAGTATTTTGTGTCGATTTTCGAGGGTCGTGAAGGGCGGGTCGTCACACTTGGTATCAGAGCTTAGATTGGCGACAACCTAGGCTTTGGTGGGAAAATTACTCATTTTAAATGGAGTCAATAGAACTCTATAATGAGTTGAGTGTAATAATAGCTATGAGAGCGTACTTGTTAGTGGATATAAAATTGTTTTTGTACTGTGTTGACTTATCGGTTGAGTGTTTATGAATTCTGGTCGGTGCGGGAAGTACAACCGTATCGATAGGGGTTTCTAAACTCTTAAACCAGATAAACCGACATAGTATTATTTTTAAAGTGGGTAAATGAAATAATTTTACCCAAAATTGTATTTTGATATATAAAGAAATAGTTTTCTAAATTATATATATTGGATGTTTGTTTGGTTGTTTCTTCTATAATCAAATAAAAAATTAAAAGAGGATCTAAAATTTGAAATGATATATATAAGAAAATAAGAAGTTAAAATATTAAAATGGTTTATAACCCAATGGAATTGATTGAATATGTTTTAAATAAGAAAAGTAAAAATTTAAAATTTGATTTAAACTAGAATTTTGACCCCGGAAATTTTGAAAGGGATTTCAAATGGAATTAAACAAAGTTTTGGGAATTAAACTTTGTGGAAATGTTGGAAATGTTTTCAAAAGCATTTGGAAGTTTGGGGTATTCATTTGGAAAAATATTTTGAGATGGAAATTGCTTTGAGAAGAATTTCAGAAGTAAAGAGCATTGAACTCACTTCAGTCGCTGGGAAATAATCCTGATGATGCTGGCCACATCATTAGAATTCATTTTCGAGTTTCTAAAAGTGATGGATTGCTACCAAAATAGTTGGTTATGGTATTTGTTTGGACTTGTTTGGGAAACAAGTGATTTTGGAATTTTCAAAAGGAAAATTGTTTGGTAAAAGCAGTTTGTTTTGGAATTTGGTATTTGATTTGAATATCAAAGAGAAATGTGTTGATTTTTATTTCAAATTGGTTTTGAAATAAATCCGGGTAAATTGAATTCTGGGAATTCTATTTTAAAATAAAAATGTGAAAGTTGAAATGATTCAACTATATAACTTGTAAAGGAAAGTTGATTTAAAGAAGAATTGAGTATATATGGAATGTAAATTTACTTTGAATAAATGAAGGTGAATGGAATATATCTGGATTTAACTTATGATAAGTTAAATAAAATTGAGAATTTGAAACTGAATTAAATCTAAATGAATTGGAATTAAATTGAAGTGTGATTAAATGGAAATGGACTTAAGTGAGCAATATAAACTTATAAATAAATAAGTTGAAGAACTTGAGAATGGGCAATCTGATTTTAAACCAAAGTAAAATGGAATTATAGTCACAAATGGAAATAAGGAATGGTATGGTGACTCCAAACTCAATCCTAAATGAAATGTGGAGAAAGATAGAGTAAAGTGAGATATAAAAGATGTGAATGAATTCAAAGTAGTAAATAAGTTTTGAATTTATATATGAAGGAATAAATTGAAGTGAAATTCAAAATTCAGTTGCATTATAAATAATATTGAATGTAATTAAATTCTTATTTAAAGTAGTAAAGGAAATGGTTTAAATTCAGGTGGGCTAAATAAAATTTAGATGAACTTGAATAAATTCTGGAAAGGAATTAAATTGAAAATGCATATATAATTTAGTTAACCTTGAATTAAAATGGGATAAGAATTTAGTTTAATGGAAATTTAATTTAGTTGAAGTGATGTTGAATGAAGTAAATGCTTACTCAATTAAATCCAAAATGATTGTTTGGAAATAAATCTTGTGTAAGCTAAATTAAGTGGAATTTGTATTGCAATGAATAGAATTTTGATAGTTTGGTCAAAGTTTGAAAGGTAAACAAAAATCCAGTTGTGGAATGGGATTTAATTTTGGTAATAAATATTGGAAAGTGTGGATGAATAATGAAATTAGATTATAGTAAATGATGGTTTGAATTGTAAGTAAATTCAAATGAGAGAAATAATTTAAATGGTCTCTTTGTTGATAAAATAAATCTAAAATGGATTGGATAAATAAACGAAGAGCATTAAACTTTGTAAATGAATTGAAATTGATTGGATGAGAATCAAATGGAAATCAAATAAAATTGATATAAGAAGATAATGAAGATATTGTGGAAGAACTTAAGCAACTTGGGGAAAGACAAAATGATTGTGAATGGGCTTTATTTAGTAATATTGAATTGCAATTTGTTAAACAATAAAATGGAAATGCATGTGAAATTGTTTCAATTAATTATTGAGATGAAATAAGGATGTATGGAATGTAAATAATCCAAGATGGAAAAATATTTATATAAACCTGAATTGGATATTGAAATAAATATGCAAGGAAATTTTGAATTTAACAATTGCATTGGAATAAAAATACTTGGATTGTGAATCATGTAATGGAATAAAATTTATATGAATCCAAGTTGGAAATAATTTTAAATGGTGATAAGCTTAAGTGGCAATTGTTTTGCTTGAATGGCGTGGAAATTTGCATGTATTTGCAATTGAGTGTTTAAAAGCAATTGGAATTGAATTGTGAATAAATTGATATGAATGGGAACCCAATTCAAAGAGTTTTGTATATGAATGCAAGTGAATTGGTTAAGAATAGCAAATGAAATTAATTTTGAATCAATAGGAATGAATTGACCTCTTAATGAGTAATGTTTGCATATGAATGGAAATGGATCATAATTGAAATGCAAATATTTCAAGTTTAAAATGAAATTTGATTGTAAATCAAATTTGGAATGTAAGTAAAATTAAAAGGTAAGAAAGGCATATGTAATCATATTTAAGTGGAAATGAATTGGTTGGGATAAATATGAATTGTATAGGGTGAACTTGAATTTAAAGCATTCAAGTGGAATAAAATGAAGTCGAACTTGAATAAGAAATTAAAAGGGTATTTGAAATCTTTGGATTGTTGAAATAAATTATGGTTAACATTGTTAAATTATGAACTATGCTTGGATTGGTTATGCAATGAATATGTTTGGTTTGCATTTATATTGGAAATGCTAATGAAATGTTCTTATCTTTGAAATTTGATGAGTTTGTTGAGTATAGTACAGGTGCGGGAGGCGTTCGAGAGAGTTGGAGCGCGTATATGCGAGATATTAGCCGCTTGCTTTTAAAAATTTGCTAAGAGGTACGCCTACGCAAATATAATTGGGAAATGATATATATATTGTGATATATTTTGGTTTCCGGCCATGTGAGCCGATGTATATATATTTGTGTATCCTGCGATATCGCAGAAGCTCCTCCGTACAAAGGAGACTCCGCCAAAATTTTCCAGAAATTTTGGGAGTTAGAAAATTTTTGAGAGTTTTTGGGAAAATTTATTAATAAGTAAAGTTATTTTGAAAGCGAGTGTTAAGATAAAGACTTTAGAGTAAATAAAGCAAATGGTTTTGAAATGGAGCTGAAACTTTTTGGAAAGTGAATATAAGCTTTTAACTAAGCAAATTGGGAAGTAAATAGGTTGGAGAGTATTTTCTACCATAGCAAATTTCGGGGACGAAATTTTTATAAGGGGGAAGGAATGTAACATCCCGTATTTTTAAGCCATTGAATTTGAACATTTAATTCGTTTTAAATGTTAATGTGGATTCTTAATTGATTTTGAAATTAATGGATTTGGGTTCAATCAATGAAAATGAGCTATAATTTTAATTTATAGCAATTCTGGTTGAATTTGATTAATGGAAAAATAATAATTAAATATTCAGGATTAGGATAAAAAGGTGAATCTGGGTGTAAATAGCTATAAAATGGTTTTAAAATTTATTTTTAAGTCTATTTGGACATAAATAATGTTGTTGGACTTTTAGAGGAATTTTTAAGTTGATAAATTAATATTTGGGGTTTATATTAATTTAATAATGAATTTAATATTATTAAAATGCAATTTAATCAGATTTTGGTCTAGAATGAGCCAGAATGATTTTTAATGTGTTTATAAATTTTATATGATTTATTGTTAAGTTATTAAAATTTTAAAAGTGAAAATTTTAAGCGTTTCTGATAATTTCAGAAAATCGCCTGATTTAATAGACGAGTGAAAATAGCCTTCCAGGGCACAGTCTCGGAATTCAACAAAACTAGTTCCATTGGATCCGTAATAGTTAGTTATTATCGGATTTCAATTTTCGTGGCAATCGGAGTTGTCGTGTGACCGTGGCAGCTCGAAACGCATCGAAATCGATTTAACCGATTTAATTTTAAGTTGATCGTTTAATTCTGTAACTCGTGCATACGATCAAATTAGCTTACGAAACCTGTTCCATTGTGTCCGGAACACGGAAAAACCCCAGGGTAGCCTGTCGGAACGTGAGAACTGGAGGTCGTTTGCATTAACTGTTAAATCGAGAAATTTTATTAATTAAATAATATTAAACAATATTTTATATACATCTATATTTGTTAAACCCTAGATCTAATCTAGTGGCCGCCTCCAGTTCGTATTCAATGGCTGAAACGCGTCCGTTTTCCCCTCTTGATCTCTCCTTATCCACGCTTCCATTTCAAATTCATCCAACTGCAAAATCGAAGAGCTCGAGGAGCTCTACTATATCAACGGTTATGATCGGAGTTGGAGCTTTGGGTTGTCGGCAAGGCATCGGAGAACGCGCAGCGTTCGAAGGGGTTATGCGACTGCTAGAGGCGATCGGACGTCGTGTGGTTCCAGGCGATGGCGCGGCGGGAAAGGGCGCTTCGTTTGGCGGTGTTGGATCGAACTCCGGTTGAGCACGGGGGAGGCGACGGCAAGCCCTAGATCGACGACGATGGGTTTGATTACTCTGTGATTCTCGTGTTCGTGAAGAAGATGAAGGGGCCGGCCGTGATTTCTTTTGTTTGATCGAACGGCTGTGATTGGTAAAAGAAAAAGAAATTTATTTAAATTTAATTCAAACTTTAAAATTTAATATCTCACTCGTACGTTATCAGATTTCAACGGGATTTGCGACGCCGGGATCGCAGTGATGAGCACTACGCAGTGGGACAGTTCTGGAATCATTCCAGGCAAGTAGAAATTTGAGTTAAATCGGACGTCGTCCGGTTTAATTTAAATTTCGAACGCTCGCCGAAACTCAAGGTGAGTTATTCTCACTCACATCTGGATGCTAGACATTATAAATAATTGATATTTAAATATCTGTGTGATTGATTGTCTATATTTGTGTTTATCTGTCTGGATTGATATTTATATTGCGATGTGCTAATATCTGTGATGCAGGGAGAAACAGGTTGGAGGGATCCAACTGGATTCCTCACAATGTAGCAATTATTTTATAATTGATAGTGATACCTGTTTATATGTTGTGATTGATAAATCTGGAATTTTAAATTGTTCTGTGAAATTGTGGTATAAATATTAATTCCAAAATTAAATTATAAATGAATAAATTGGGGATTTAAAAGAAATTAAAGAAATTTTTAAATAAGGAATTTAAAGGAATATAAAAATTGGATTCTGTTTTGGAATGGAAAATGTAAATTGGTAAAATTGGGATTTTAAATATTGTGGGAAATTTATCAATCGATAAATATGAAATATAAATTTTCTGGAGACTAAATTTATGAAATTATAAATTGTTTAAAATAACGATGTTTATTTTAATAATGGCTAATGTTATCCGAAAATTAAAAATATGTTAAATGGAGTTTCCAACTATAAATTAACAAGTTCAAATGAAAAATAGAATGTTTTGAAATGCCGTATTTCATTGGAATTTAATTAAGTGAATTGGAAATTTGGCTTCCATTGGAAATTCACCAAAATGTTTAATTTAAAATGGTTTAAACTATGATTTAAAAATGAATTTCCGGATATGGGAAATTGGGTGTGAACTTCGGATGAAGTCATAGTTAAATATGGGATTTGGGATTTATGTTGTAAAACATAATTGACTTGAAATAAATCAGTGGATTTATATGAAAGAGTAATTTGGAATGTTTAGAAACGGGAAAGTGTTTCCCTGGGAAAACCAAGTAAATGTTTATAAAAAGATTTTATTTAACTAAGGTTAAGTTTTAAATCGTTTTAAAAGTATTTTTAAGAAATCGTTATTTTTAAAGAAATAAATTAATAATTTTTAATACCGTAATAATTTGGGAGTATATTAGCAATTATTTTTACAAATGGATTTATTTAAAAGTTGGTTTTAGCTTAAGCTGTTAAAATTAGTATTTTTCTTCTTATCACGCTAATTTGAATTTAGTGAAACTAAAACCCTTATCTTTAAATCAAAGTTTATGTGTTAATAACTAGTTTTCTTCATATATTTTAAATTTATATATTTTGAGTAAGTACATAGAAGAAATTTTCATATTTTAAAGTATATTTCAGTATAAAGTATTTTAACTGTTTTAAATGCAAATTGTTTTATACTTGGTTATTCCCGATGGGAATAAAAGGGTAAAAGATTTACCTTGTAAAGGAAGAGTTTTGGAAAGTTATTTTCAAATGAGTTTTGAAAATGTGAAAATATATCTTTGAAAGATATTAGAAGAAAATAAATAATATGGAGATTATTTATTGTGTGATGGATGTGTATGGATGTTTGTGAACATTAATTGATAGTTAAATCACCGACTATCAATATTGGCCAAATGCGCTGATCGTTTCGAAGAGACCGGGATCGAGTTTCCGTTACCGGGATTCTAGGTCTGGAGACTCGAAAACCACTTCGATCCGGTTTGTACGTTTCGCGGAAACGATTCGGGAGTCGAAGATGGAGCAGTGAAGTGCAAGGGCTAGTCGCTACTAATCCTGAGGGTATTTCCAAAATGGATGTAGTAGGAGTAGTGCCTTCGGTTCCGTTCGGACCCGGGACGGACTTATATGGACGAATGCTTTCGTGACATCGTCAGGTGGACGATGGGCATTCAAAGTGAAATGTGCTATAAAGGTATCGTTTAGCCTCAAGCCTCATCAACCGGGAATGACTGAAAATCAGGGGTTATGCAGCAAGGCTTCGTGGGTAGCCCCTACTTGAGAGTAAGGTCATCCCTGTCTAGATGTCCCTTTTATTTCGGCTTAGTGGTGCGGTTGCTGATCACAACCGTGGGGTGATTTTACTTGGAATTATCCAGTAAGGGATGATTCCGGTCTTGTGTTGCAGGGGAGCGGGCGTACTCCTCGGTACTGTGATCTAGGCCACGTACTGTGACAGGTGGTACCCCAGTGCCTAGTCATTCGTTGGAAATCCATTCTCCCTACGTGCCTTGTACGAGTTTTGTTTGTATTACCCACGTTGTGGCTAGTATGCCGGAATTTAATAGATGTAACAATTTCGGCTATTTTATAAGTATTTGTAAATAGACACTATTATAATATCAGAGGATTTCTATAAAAAGTGTTTTGGCTATCGTAAGGTAAAAACCCGACATGTTTATTTGTGGCGTGGTCTTACGAGATGCTTTTGTTTTTAAAGAATTTTGAAACTTTAATAATCAATTGGGTGTATTTATGATGCGCTGGTATTCCAGACTGACTCGGGTGTTATTTTATTATAATGCTCGGGTCAGACCGAGTATATTTCAGGATAGGTTGCTATGGAGCTCAGGAGAGGAGCTGGAGTTCGAGACGTATTTCTCGTACTTGTATTATTCCGCTGCTGTGATTGTTGTATTGACTGATTGACTGGATATTGATGATTGTATTGATAGACTCTGATGATGATGTATTGTATATAAACAGATATAGTTTCATTTTGTGTAAAGATCTGTTCTATATATTATATTTTATCCGCTGCGACTGTGAGGTTCTGATTTTGTTTAGTTCTTTCTTCTTCTATCTACTTTCTTATTCTTCTACAATCTGTCTTTCCGGCATTCGATCGTCGGCATATTATACTGTTGAGTATTTTGTGTCGATTTTCGAGGGTCGTGAAGGGCGGGTCGTCACACCAACTGTCGAATCTACTAGCTGATCAATTCGGGGAAGCGGGAAACTGTCTTTAGGACAAGCATTATTTAGATCGGAGTAATCGACACATGTTCTCCATTTTCCGTTTGGCTTTCAAACGAGCACGGGATTTGAAACCCATTCGGGATACAACGCATCTTGGATGAACCCGTTTGCTTTAAACTTTTCTACCTCTTCTTTATGGGCGACAGATTTCTCTGGATCCATACCACGCCTTTTCTGTTTGACCGGGACATGCCGCTGGTCAATATTCAGAGTGTGGCTCACGATGTCTGGCGAGATCCCACACATGTCAGAATGCATCCAAGCGAATACGTCAAGATATGCCCGTAGAAATTCAACCAATTCCTCTTGAGTTTGCTGGCTTAACTAAGACCCAATCTTTATCATTTTTGAATCATCGTCATCGTCAATTGGGACATCAATCGTCAGTTCGGCCGGGGATGCTTGACTTTCTTTAGATTCTCCTTCGTCTTTGGTTTCTCTGGGGTCAAGGTCCCTTTGGAATTGGTTGGGGT
The DNA here is from genome assembly GCA_030737815.1 of Allium fistulosum. Taxonomy (NCBI): domain Eukaryota; kingdom Viridiplantae; phylum Streptophyta; class Magnoliopsida; order Asparagales; family Amaryllidaceae; genus Allium; species Allium fistulosum. The sequence continues at coordinate 80,676,202 of CM060905.1, forward strand.
GCCCGGGCCTAGGGCCGGGCGTTAATTGTCAATTATCAGCAAAGCGGACGTAGAGAGATTCCTCTACGCCCTTCCCTTTCTCCTTTCGTCGTGCCTCCCGCAGCTCTGCGACATAACAGGCTCTTCCAGCAGCCTGATCTCCCTGAATGATTCCCACTCCATGATCAGTGGGAAACTTTAAAGTCAAACACCACGGGGCGATGGATGCCCTGAATTCAGCGAGGGCCGGTCGGCCCAAGAAAGCATTGTAAGGGGAGTCTATGTCCAACACAATTAAACTGTAACATCCGTACTCTCCGGCGTTCTCCAACTCCCAACTCCACTGGCAGTTCCACCATTCCAGTGGGTATAGTAGCACTTCCGTTGAAACCATGGATTTGAGATTGGCAAGGTTTCAAGTCCTTGGCTTCCATTCTCATTTGATCATAAGCTCGCTTAAACATAATATTCACAGAGCTTCCACTGTCAACTAAGATCCTCTTCATCCAAGCGGGACCTACTTGAGCTGAGATGACCAGTGGATCGATAGTGGGGGCTTCGACTTTATCAGCGTCTCTGTTTCTGAACACGATGTCATTTGTCATCGTCTTCTGTTGTTTGGCCGGAGCCCCTTCGTTAAAACTACTATAACATTCGAAGTCCGCATGCCGGATAGAGCTGGCATACGACTCCATTTCCTTCCAGCTTCGGTCTGCTGGATGTGGACCACCACTTATTGTGTTAATAACCAACCTCCCGCCAGTACGAGCGGGTTCCTCTTGCCTTTCCTGATCTGGCACACGATTCAGATTCGATGGGCCCGCACCACCTGACTGCGGCGCCCGCACATACTGATCCAACTTTCGTTCACGTATCAGTTTCTCAATGAGATCTTGTAAATGACGACACTCGTTTGTATTATGGCCATAGCTTTCGTGGAATCTACAAAACTTCCCTGTTTGGACCTGCCTTTCTGTCGATGGCTTCGGGGCATATTTCTTATATTGCATGGTGTTACAAGTCTGCAAGTATACATTTTCCAACGACGTGTTCAATGGAGTGTAATTATTGTACATGGGAGCTCTACGTCATGGACCACGATTCTGATCTCGCTTCTTGCCCTAATTTCCATTGTCCCTCTGCTGATTCTGTTTATTTTGCACGTTCAACTGAACTTTCCAGAACTCTCCTCGGATTGTTTAACGGCGATGTTACTCTGAATTCCTTCGACGTTGGGCCCTGCATCATCTTGCTTCCTAGACTATTTCACATCCTCCCTTCTCAAGAATTGGGCTGCCTTAGAATAGAAACGGTCCAATGACGCAGGTGGCTTCCCAGCTAACCAATTTCCGAACTCGGAATCATCATCAATCCCCTTGGTCAATGCCATCAGGATAGAGTTATCATTGGGATTGCTTATTTCTGCACATACAGCATGGAATCGCTCCAAGTAACGTCTAAGTGTTTCTCCGGGAGCTTGAGTAACACTAGACAAAGTGTTGACATCTTTAGGCCTTGCCACGTGCATACAGAATTGTTCAACAAATTAGGTGGCCATCTAGTCAAAATTAGAGATGGATCATGGTGGCAAACGAGTAAACCACATGGTAGCAATGCCCCCTAGGGAAATAGGGAAACTACGACATTTTACTGCATCATCAGCTCTCGTAGCATTCATCAGCCATTCGTATTTCAGGATATGTTGATTGGGATCAGAACTTCCTTCATACACGGATAAAGTTGGCATCTTGAAGCGTCGAGGTGGTTCAGCATACAAGATTTCATCGGTGAAAGGGGTATGACTCCTGGAGATTCCCCAATCGTCATTAGTGATACCCTGACTTTCACGGATCATTTGACGAATCATCGTCGGTATATCTGGCATACAGATACTTGGAGCATGTTGCGCCAAGGTGTGGTCGGGTTCCACAGCGCGAGTCTGGACCGGACGCGGTCGACGGTCCGTGTCTCGCCTCCTTGGTTCAACATTTTCTGGGACATAAGGCTCTAGAGTCTGCTCTCGTTGGTTACGATGAGGATCGGCTTGATTTCTAGCATCACCTCCTTGTTCGGTAGTGGTGGTGGTAGCGAGGTTGCCTGTGACATGATAAGGAGCAGTACCTCCTTGGGATGAAGGTCCTGTACGGTTACTAATGGATGGTCCAGTTCTGGGTTGTCCAAGATTCGAAGCAGGTTGGTGCCCTGTGGCCTGGGTGTAGCTTACATCCAGCCGTGGGCGTGTGGATCGGTGATGACCATCAGATGAGGCTGAACTCTCTGTGGAAGAATAAGAACCTTGGTCTCTTTTGGACCTTCTGCGCCTTTGGCGATTCAACTGGTTGGTCAACTCTGTGTTGGCGCGTAGTTGTTCAGTTAGCTATTGCCGACTCTGGGTCAATTCTTGGAGCAACATCTGAAACTCTTGTCTGGTAACCGGGCCTGTTGGATCTGAAGGTCCGACGGCATCTTGGTTTGATGGAGGCAATTGCGCGGGATTCTGCTTGTCCCGTCCTCCCTGATCAGCAGCTGTAGAGGTAGTTCGTGTACTTACCATGGTGAATTAGTGAAAGTCCTTGCCTAGATCTGATGCAAATCTGAATAGAATGGAAGGGCTTCAAAGTCTAAGATCTGGATCTTCTTCTTGGATTTATGCAATCCGGTATCGATAGGAGATCCAAGGAGCAGGAGAAAAATCGGGTTATTTCTCAGTGAAAGCACCAAAGTGTTCGTACCAAAATTGGGCACAACACTCTTCGGAAGTTTTTGAAGAGATAAAGTGAAGAAATTAAATGGAAAAAGAGGATTATCTAACAAAAACTCCAAAAACAGATAATGAAAGTAATAAGAACGCACAGAAACACAAGAATTTAGAGTGGTTCAGCGTGTTGCCTACGTCCACTATGAAGTTGATTGCTTTATTGATGTTTCTTTGATGATTACAAGTGATTTCAGTAGGTTACAGCAGATAATTATGATTTACAGCAGTGAAATTCATTAATAGCAGCAGCAATAGAGTTTAGGACTGGATCCGGCATGGTCTGGGCGTTCGTCAATTCAAAGGAGAAGAAGATCCCTTTTCTGTATGCCCTGGGGCTCTATTTATAGGTGTAGGAAGCTAATATTTTGCTCAGATCTTGGGAGACCTCCTCTGGCACGTGACTAGGCCCGCGAGCCCAAGCCCGTGAAGTTTTGGCTCGATCCGTAATCGATACGAACGGATTTCGTATCGATCAAGATTTCATCCAATGGAGTCGAAATTTGGCGTGGACACTCTTTAGCATGTACGTAAGCTTCTGTGAAAATTTCATAGCATTTGGAATTGTAGATTAGGAGATATGATCGATATGAAATGGGGAGTTTCGGTAGTTCGTTTCATTCGACTCGATCACTTCGACTCGATGGTTTCGAATCGATGGTGGCCTGCGCTAGCTGGTTGACGTGGCATGCGTTCTTCACATCGATCTGTAGCATATCCAGTTTGAATCGATGAAGACAGTCTAGTTCGAATCGATGGACGTTGGTTTACTCGCATCAATGAAGGTTGCATAGTTCGTATCGATAAGAGATCTTTGGTTCGTATCGACTGTTGTGCTTTTCTTCACATCGATGGGAGGCGTGCAGTTCGTATCGATCGGTGATCGATCGATACGAGGAAAGCTTTTGAGATTGAGCGATGCGAAACTGATGAAAGTGTTCGTCGCCGATGGATACGAAGTAGGAGTTCTCGGATGGATGCGAAGTGGACATTGGATGATCGAGTCGAACTGTTGCTTCTTGATGGATGCGGGGTCGATCGATACGAAGTGTTCATTGACCGATCGAGTCGAACAGAGCTGTCCCTGATGGATTCGAACAGTGATCCACTGATGGATTCGAACAGAGGCCTTCTGGACGATACGAAGTGCGGCCTACTAATGATGGACACGAACTCGATGGAGTCGAACAGAGGCTTTCTGATGGACACGAACTCGATGGAGTCGAACAGAGGCTTTCTGATGGATTCGAACCAGATGGAGTCGAACAGAGGCTTTCTGATGGATTCGAACCCGAGTCTGTTCTTCATCCCATCTTGCATCGATCATAACTTGAGCATATTAACTCGGATTGACTTGAAATTTGGAATGTTGACTTTTATGGCTTCCCTCGTCGTGTCTCGTCGATTGTAGCTCGATCCGGACTCGAACAAAATTCACCGATATCCATATTCCATGGTGAACCTGCGTATAGCCGATTTCTAAGACGGACCGCCATTGGTTTCTAGTCAAGTTCTTGGTATTCCGGCCTTGCCAGAAGGCGGGATAACAAATACACGTGGTTTCATGGAGATATATGTATGCACAAGAGTGAAAGAAAGAAATGAAGATGGAAATAATTCATGTCATGAATCATGGACGACCCCACCTACTCACATACCTACCTACCTACCTATCTTGATGTATAAATTAGAAGCTAATGCACATGCTAATGACCATTAGAGTTTCATATATACTTAATGGATGATTATTTCATGCTAATGATAACTTTGTGGCCACACTTCTTAGAGTGGTAGTTTGGGTAGTTCCCAAAAAATGGTTTAGTGTTTTAAAATATGTATAAATACCCCATATGTTCATGTAATTAGTCTCTCTCTTCTCTTAACTTCTTAGCCTCTTAGTTTAGGATAAAAAATAAATCAAAGTTCTTCTTTCTTTTCATGGCTACTTAGGCATTTTATATCATGTAATTTTATTTTCATGCAATTTTAATTCAAGTCTTTTCTTGTTTATTTCTTTCTTTTCATGTTGGTAGTATAGATTTTATTTTATGCAATTAGATTAGTTTAGCTTTTATTTCATTTAGCTCTCTTTTTCTTCTTGTTTTGTTCTATGTTGCAATATACATTTGTTCATATGATAACAAATATGAGAGGCTAAACCTCTTCAATTTAGGGGTAGTGAAGCTCTCTAGTATGTAGATTCAACATTTTGATCATTTATGATTTCTTTTGTGCTTAAATGAAATGTTTGAAGTTGTTAAAATTTTGTTGTTTTAGATTTGAATTTGATAGCCTATGTTGTTGACACCAAATATGCTATGCTTAAACAATCACAAACAAAAATTACCTCTTCATTTACATATGATTATGGTAATGAAGTGAATGTTGAAATTAAAATTTGATGGTATATATTTTTAATCAATAGTTAATATGTCATGCTTAAAATATATTTTATTTTCATATTCATTGTCATTTTTCATGAGAGTTAAATAGTGGATTAGTGGTTGTGTTATAGTTTTATGGTTTATGTTGGGCTAATTAATAGCACAAATGTGTCATATTTATGATAATCACATCAACTAATTTTACTAATGATTAAAAGAGAGATTATAACTTCATTTAGTTGATTTATGTGATCTAGAGAGTGGAAATTACCTCTAAGTTACCTTCAAACTCTCATATTTTTATCAATTTTCTTTTGTTAGTTTTCTCATTTTCAAGCTTAACACCACTTCAACTTTGGTTAATTTGATTGAATAGAAATTTAAAATTTAATAATTCCTTGCAGATCGACCTGTACTTGCCATGTACTATCATTATATGTCGTGCGCTTGCAGTTAATTTTATTATAAATTCGATCGGCTAATTTTCTAACTCGATAGAATTTGGCTGTCCGAACAACTATCGTTCTATAATTGAAAAACGCTCGGTTAAATACATTTATATGTCACGAAGCATGACATGGCATATTCACGTAAGTTGTCATGATTCCCTTCTCAATTCTAGGATGTGAATATTAAGAAATAACTACACATATGCTTGTTGCTTCTGCAGAAATCTTTACAAAACTGGTTTACGCTTGTTTTTATGAATACTAAGCTGTAGTGATATAATATTTATTAATCATGATCAAAATCATCAAATATTGAAGAGAACTGCATAATTCATATGCAAAACCATTTACAGTGATAGCACGACCGCTTATTAGTACACGTGATTCTCTTCTTTCATATCCCTTATGATCCATCCTATTTTCATTTAAACTATTATTATTGAGTTTTAATTCATCGTTCTTCCTGGTCTAATGTGTGAGAAGCGACGGTGAAGTTATGTTTATGTTGTCATTTCCTTCGAGAATTGCTTTGCAACTATTTATTTTATTATGTTCATATCTTGCCGATTAACATGACCACCATTTTGACCTGTATGTTTAAAAGATTTACACTGTTGACAATTTGATGACATGTTTTTCCAAAGCTACCATGTACCTGAAACAAAGAACAGTCTAATACAAAGATTATATTATTTTTTATTCTTAGAAAATATACAAATTTGGCACCTGATATTTTTTTTGAACTGATTTGAACCTGCAATTACTTGAAAACTAATGTCTATTGTGAAATAAAGCATCTACACAAACCAATAATGAAATAAAATAGTTCCCATAAAAATACAATTACAGCTGCAGACCGGTGGAGGAACAAACCGTAACCGACCGTTAGAACGTGCAATTTATACACAGAGAGAAAAGGATATCCGTCGTGTTTAAAAGAATTCCATATCAAAGTAATCTATTTGGATATGTTACGTTCATTAGCATGATTATGCATGTAAATATAGTTTTTGGATTTTTCATTATGAATTGCTAGGCTTTATCACATAGAGTTCGGTGAATAACAATGTTTATTTCCCATTCTTCTAGCTTTATCATCTAGTCGGGATACTTTTGCTTCTTAGCTATTGTTCACACATATATTACAATTTATAAGACATAACTTGGAATCAACATAAACAACTGATTATTATTTAAATAAATAACAAAGAAAGTGACAGCATGAAACCTTGTCGAAATAAGTGAATGCCAATTCTTTAGTTAAAAAACTCAAATTTTCTTTTCCTATCTTAGGTTCAGTCCAAAAATTCTCTGGTTTCATTGCATTATTTGTACTATCGTATAAAATATCAATGATACAAAATAAGAAGAAAAATATACACTAAGACCATAGTGTTATGCAAACAGTAGCGCTTTGCGGAAGCTTTTATCAACAGATCTTTATCACCCAAATTACAAAGAGATAACTTGGATTGAAAACAAGACGGAATTGAAATCAAAACGCAATAACACAAGATATCTCATTGGGTCATTCAATAAAGAAAAGTGTATTTATCATCATTTGAGTTGAATTACCGAGATAAATTGAACTGTTTTCTTGCTTTTAAATGTCCATAATACAACATCTTACATGAATATCAATGTATTATGAATGGACTGGTAAATTACCGTTACCGCTGGTTTTGAAAAAATATTACCGATGTTTTACCGTAAAAAATGGTAAATTTACCGTTACCGTACCGATTATGCTGGTATACCGACTTTACTTTAAAATGGTAACCGATTAACTGGTAATGGTATGATAATGGTAAATTTACTGTTACCATAACAACCCTAAATATGACCACCATTTTGACATGTATGTTTAAAAGATTTCCACTGTTGACAATTTGATGTCATGTTTTTCCAAAGCTACCATGTACCTGAAACAAAGAACAGTCTAATACAAAGATTATATTATTTTTTATTCTTCCAAAATATACAAATTTGGCACCTGATATTTTTTTTGAACTGATTTGAACCTGCATTTACTTGAAAACTAATGTCTATTGTGAAATAAAGCATCTACACAAACCAATAATGAAATAAAACAGTTCCCATAAAAATACAATTACAGTTGCAGACCGGTGGAGGAACAAACCGTAACCGACCGTTAGAACGTGCAATTTATACACACAGAGAAAAGGATATCCGTCGTGTTTAAAAGAATTCCATATCAAAGTAATCTATTTGGATATGTTACGTTCATTAGCATGATTATGCATGTAAATATAGTTTTTGGATTTTTTATTATGAATTGCTAGGCTTTATCACATAGAGTTCGGTGAATAACAATGTTTATTTCCCATTCTTCTAGCTTTATCATCTAGTCGGGATACTTTTGCTTCTTAGCTATTGTTCACACATATATTACAATTTATAAGACATAACTTGGAATCAACATAAACAACTGATTATTATTTAAATAAATAACAAAGAAAGTGGCAGCATGAAACCTTGTCGAAATAAGTGAAGGTCAATTCTTTAGTTAAAAAACTCAAATTTCCTTTCCTATCTTAGCTTCAGTCAAAATTTTTTTTGGTTTCATTGCATTATTTCTACAATTGCATAAGATATCAATGATACAAAATAAGAAGAAAAATATACATTAAGACCATAGGTAGTGAGCACAAACCTTGAACATATTACAATGATAGGATAATTAAGTCAGAGTAACAAGCAATAGAAGAAACGATATTTTACTAAATAAGTTTTAACTTGTAATTAAAAGAAAGAAATGAATATAACTAGCTGGATAGAGAAAAAAGTTTATGCGTACAACTTGGGTTCGAGCCCAAAAGAATATAACTAGTCAAGAACCACTAGTTTAAGTGATAAGATCTCAGTGGTTCTAGAAATCTTTATTTCATGCCCTGGAGACATCGACTCTGCTTGAATAAACAATAAAGTACATAAGTTCAATAAATATCAAAGGCAACTCATTATAAGAGCAATGATCATAAATATGCATTGCCATGTTCTTTTTCAACCGGTAACTTTCAAGTTTCAAGTAATACTATAATAACTCAGATTATATCTGAACATAATGATTAAGATGAAACATAGATTTGAGTAAATCACGTTTAAAAGTCTTTAGCCATATGAATCGACTAAAAGTAAATCACAATTATTTGGGTAATGTGCCAAAGCTTGACTTGTTTGCTGAAATGATAAATAACAAAGCATATTTATGGTTATAAGATCATATCAAACGACTGACATAGATTCATTATCATCCAAATTTATTTAATTAGCCTTTCTATTGAGCACAAAGAAATTTGTTTAATAAAGCAATAAGGTATATAAATTAGAGGTTTTTATTAAGTTTATATTCCTGGATGGCATTATTGGCTTTCGTATATCGACTGGAACAAACACACTTCATACTAAAGATCAGTCAACAAGTCATCTTAGCCATTCATCTATTTCTTATCCTACGGCTCTCACTGCTGATTCTTTTTGCCTCGGATTGCCAAAGTGTTATTGGGCTGGACTACTTGAAGCCCAACTTTTTGTTTACTTCTTATTTAAACAGCTTTTGTAAATTACATGTAATGTATCATTGTTACAATAATTCTGAGAGAATCAATAAAACAAAGTTCTTATTATTTTTACATTTCTCTTCAATTCAAACTTTAACATGGTATCAGAGCAAAAATCAAAAGCTTAACAGCTACTCAAATCGATCACTCAAATTCAAGAAACATCATCTACCGTTTCATTTGAAGTTCTTTTTCCCATCAGATTCTGATTCATCATTTGGGTTTCATATAGTTTCAATCAAGAAATCAAGTGCCATCCAAAAGGAACGAATTCCTGATTGCATCAAAGATTTCTTGAAAGAAACCATTGTGTGGAAATCTTTGATCCAGTGCAAGCATTATTCTCACCTCTCAAGAAATCAGAAGACTGTCAGTGCCATCCTTAAATTTTAAAGAGATCATCTTTAAAATTGGTTGCATATGATCTACACCATTACTGGTGTTTCATCACTTTTCTTGAAAAGAGAAGTTTTTATACCTGCAGGCACAAATTCTTTCCATTGATTCATCATGGCAGATGACAGCAATTCTGAAGTTGGCAATACTGGTAACACTGCAATTCCAGATCTGATAGCAGAAGCAAACAATCTGATCAAAACCATCATTAGCCCCCAAAGCCAGTTGATCACAGTTCAGCTAAATGAAGAAAATTATCTTCTCTGGCGAGTGCAAGTTGAGACAGCCATAGAAGGCTATGGTTTAGAGGGTCACATTCTTGGTACTTTAGCCATCCCTCCTAGATTTGTTACTGATGCACAAAACAAGGCTGTTAACAACAATGAATACACAAAATATCATAGGCAAGATAGATTGATAAGTTCTTGGCTCATGGCATCTATCACTTCCAAACTTCTACCTCAAGTAATGAGTTGCAAAACTGCAAATGAAATTTGGCTTACTACTGAAAGAGTATTCAATACACAATCTGGTGCAAAACTAATGCATTACAAAAGAGAGCTTCAAAACATTAGAAAGCAAGAAGAGTCTATGAGAGATTATATAGCCAAAATCAAGAAGCTATATAATCTTCTTGAGGCTGCAGGACGTAAAATACCTGAAGATGAACAAGTCTTGACTGTCTTAAATGGACTAAGCACAGACTATGAATCTGTCATAGCAGTTCTCACAACTCAAAGAACTATTCCTGATATGCAGTTTGTTGAGTCTACTCTTCTTGCACATGAGGCAAGGATTGATCATAAAAGAGTAACTGATTCTGAAATATCAATAAACTACACTACAAAAAATAAGAATCTCAATCAAAACAAGGGTGATCAACACAATCAGAGAGGAGGCTTTGCCAACAGATCTAGAGGCAGGGGGAGATGGAACAACAATACCAGACCCAAGTGTCAAATTTGTGAAAGAGTGGGTCACACTGCTGCAAAATGCTACTTCAGATTCAATCAAAGCTACATGCCTGGACAGAATTCTAACAATCAAAGGAATAACAACAATGGCAGTGCTAATCTAGTCCAAGCTCAAGATGATTCTGACAATATTAAAAGCTGCCAGTTAAGTGAAGGCACCAAGTCAGACCAGGTCCAAGATGATGCATGGTACCCAGATACTGGTGCTACTAATCACATAACCAGCAGCTTGGAAAATCTTAATGTAGGCAACAGGGAGTATAAAGGTAAGCATTTAATTTCTTTGGGTAATGGTGACTGTATAAATATTACACATATAGGGGATGCTCACATTAAGGGAAAAAGAATGATGTACTTAAATAATCTTCTAAGAGTACCAAAAATAAAGAAGAATCTCATTAGTGTGTCCCAGTTTGCTAAAGACAATAATGTGTTCTTTGAATTTTATCCCAAATACTGCTTAATCAAAGATATGCTGACTAAGGAAATTATATTGCAGGGTGAAGCTGATAGAGGCTTATACAAGTTTAATTCTGTAAACTGTAAAAGGCCTTTAGCCAAAGACTCTTGTAATGTCACAATGTTGAGCAAAACTGATATTGATGTAAAATCTCAGCAAAATAAATCAGCCTTTGTTTGCAATAATTCTATGATATCTAAGAATAGCACAAACACTTTTGAGTTGTGGCACAACAAACTAGGACACCCTAATGAGAAGATAGTTAGGAAAGTACTCTTAGAAAATAAAATTTCCTTTAATGAATGTGCATCACCTTTTGTGTGTACCTACTGTCAACTTGGCAAAAGCCATAAGCTGCCTTTTGCAACCTCTGAAACTGAGTATAAGCAACCTCTTGATCTGATTGCCTCAGATCTATGGGGACCTGCACCCTACAACTCTGACTATGGGTACAAATACTATATTTCTTTCGTTGATTCTTACACTAGGCACACATGGATTTATTTTCTTAAATCTAAGTCTGATACATATAATGTCGTTATACAATTCATAACTATGGCTGAAAAACAAACAAATTGTCAGCTGAAAATTTTTCAGACTGATGGTGGTAGTGAGTATAAACCACTTGAAGATTTCTTTAAAAGAAAAGGTATAATCCATAGAACTACTTGTCCATACACTTCAGAACAAAATGGGTTAGCAGAAAGGAAGCACAGACACATTGTAGAATCTGGTTTATCACTTCTTGCACATGCTTCTATACCATTTAAATTCTGGCCAGAAGCATTTAGTACAGCTGTTTATCTAATTAACAGACTTCCAACTAAAGTATTAAATTTCATGTGTCCTATAGAGAAGTTATTTAAAATTAAACCAGACTATAAAATGTTAAAGACCTTTGGTTGTTTATGCTTCCCATGTCTTAGACCCTACAACAGGAACAAGTTAAACTTCAGATCAAAGTCTTGTACCTTTCTTGGATATTGTACAAATCAGAAAGGGTACAAGTGTCTGGATGAAAGTGGAAAAATTATCACAAGTAGACATGTGGTGTTTAATGAATTTGTGTTTCCTCTTAGTAATTCAAACATAAAGACTACTGCAAAGGTCTACAATCCAAGCAGATCAATTCCAAATTTACCTCTGTATTCTGACATCCAAAAGGATGTCGATCATAATGCCAACAAGGATGCTTCAGATCCACAACTCACTATACCACCTAGGTCAGGTTGTGAACTGCAAAGCTCTCCAAGTCAGCATAATCCTGTAACAACATTCAGCAACCAAGGTCAGAATAAGGATCAAGACTTAAATAAAGAAATTAGCAGTTATGACAACAACCTACAGCAAAGTATTCAAGCTGAGTCACCACCCATGAGGAGTCAACCCATTGAAGGTCACCACATGATTACAAGGGCCAAAAGTGGCATTTTCAAGCCAAAGGTTTACACTGTAACATCATCTGTTGATGAAGAACCTAAAAACTTCATTCAAGCTGCTAATATCAAAAACTGGAAGGCAGCCATGGATGAAGAGTTCAATGCTCTTGTCAAAAACAATACTTGGAATCTGGTCTCACCTCCAGGTAATAAAAACATTATCAACTGTAAGTGGACCTACAGATTAAAGAAGAATCCTAATGGCACAATAAGCAAGCACAAGGCAGGCTTGTAGCAAAGGGTTATACACAGGAGTATGGCTTTGATTTTGGTGAAACTTTTTCACCTGTGGTAAAACCCTCCACCATTAGACTTGTACTTACTATTGCTTTGCATAAAAATTGGCACTTGCGACAATTAGATGTGAATAATGCCTTTCTAAATGGTATTTTGCAAGAAGACATCTATATGCAGCAGCCACAAGGTTACATACAAGACAAAAATCTTGTATGCAAACTCAACAAGGCCATATATGGTCTCAAGCAAGCTCCTAGAGTATGGTTTGACAAACTAAAAACCACACTAACAAATAAGGGGTTTCAATTCACCAAATCTGACAACTCACTTTTTATCAAAGTTACAAATGAATCATCTACATATATACTAATATATGTAGATGATCTGATTATAACAGGTGATAGCATTGATGAAATAAATGAGTTAGTCAAATATCTTCATAAACAATTCTCTATCAAAGATTTGGGTGAACTAAATTACTTCTTGGGTATTGAGGTTTTAAAATTGTCCACTACAGATATATTTCTCAGTCAAAAGAAATATATCTTAGATATTTTAAACAAAACCAAAATGGACAATGCAAAATCTCAACCAACACCTATGATCAGTAACCAAAGATACTCCAAAAATCAAGGTGAACCTATTATCAATGTCAAACAATATAGGAGTATCATTGGTGCACTGCAATATATTACTATAACCAGGCCTGATATTGCCTTTAGTATTAATAAATTGTCTCAGTTTATGCAGAATCCTCTGGACAACCATTGGAAAGGAATTAAAAGGGTACTCAGATATCTTAAAGGCACTATCAATTTTGGTCTTCATATTAAAAGAGGCAACGATCTAAATCTAGTGGGCTACAGTGATGCAGACTGGGCTGGTGATCTAGATGATAGAAAGTCTACCACTGGTTACTGTATATTTCTCGGTGGCAATCTAATTTCTTGGAGCTCAAAGAAACAGTCTACTATTTCAAAATCAAGCAGTGAAGCAGAATATAGAAGTGTAGCAAGTGCTACAGCTGAAATTATGTGGCTACAATCACTGCTATCTGAATTGAGAATCAAAAATAACAACAAGGCTACCTTATGGTGTGACAATCAAAGTACCATCTACATATCAATTAATCCAATTCAGCATTCCCGAACTAAACACATAGAAATTGATCTACACTTTGTTCGGGAACAAGTAGCTAAAGGAAAGCTACAAGTGTGTCATGTTCCTACTTATTATCAAAAAGCAGATATTCTTACCAAAGCCTTATCAAGTTTAAACTTTCACAGGCTAAGAGAGGATTTAAAAGTTGAAGAAATCAAACCAGAGAAGATACAAAAGTCACAGCTGAATTCAGATCTGCCTCGCTAATCTCGGATCAGCCTCTTTCAAGCAGGCGCTCTCTCAAATTCAACTCTTCCTCTTTCCAATTTTTAAATCTACGGTGATCCAGTATATCAATTTCAAGAAAGATTCAAGCTTGTCGCCAAATCGCACTTTTCGCCACAACTGGAGACCTAACCCTAGTTTGAATTGAGGGGAAGTATTGGCTTTCGTATATCGACTGGAACAAACACACTTCATACTAAAGATCAGTCAACAAGTCATCTTAGCCATTCATCTATTTCTTATCCTACGGCTCTCACTGCTGATTCTTTTTGCCTCGGATTGCCAGAGTGTTATTGGGCTGGACTACTTGAAGCCCAACTTTCTGTTTACTTCTTATTTAAATAGCTTTTGTAAATTACATGTAATGTATCATTGTTACAATAATTCTGAGAGAATCAATAAAACAAAGTTCTTATTATTTTTACATTTCTCTTCAATTCAAACTTTAACAGGCATTAATAATTCTACCATGGAACTTGTTTGTATATTTCATCTTTATAAGAAAGCCACATAAATTCAACGTCAAACATTGACTTGTACAACTTCGACACAACTTTTTCTATGACAAACGTAAACCAATGATTTAGCTGTAGAGTGTTAAATGTGTGAGCTTGCAGATATATTATAATGATACAAAACGCAGTGTAGCCCATGCAGTAAACAATACAATATTCACATGCAAAACAAAATAGTACATAAACAAGCACATTTATGTACAAGCAACAGCTAAATCCTTTGATGATCTCCATGAGGTTCTTAATTCCTATACTGCACATCATACAAATTAGATTTTGGTAGCAAAAAGATATACTTCTATAATGGTGTAAATTATCAACTCTAGAAAATCCTTAAATGAAGAAAATATAGTTAAAAATTATTTCTAAGTACATAAATTACATCGACAAACTAGGAATCAAAGTTTCACTTACAATCAGGTGAAAAAAAGATTCCCATTTAGGTATTTTTTTTAAGTTCGAGTGGACATGCAACAAACAATTCACTTATCTACAAATAAAATAGTTAATAACCATTTTAGCAAGCACAGTAGCAGCCATGTTAGAAGTAACTATAGACATAAACATGAAAACATATCTCAAACAATTCTATAAATGGAATTCAAGGCCCAACAGAAACATCACAAATCCAACAATAAAAAATAAAATAAAAAATCAAACGATGAAAAAATGAAAAAACATGGAAATAGTATATAAAACATCGTCGATTATCTAAATTACTTATATTGGCCTTTAGGTTTCACAAAAAATAGTCACTATCCAATTTGCTATTACTTGCTATTGTGAAAATGGTTAAATCCAAGATTATGTAACTGAGTTAAATAGTGGTTGTATATGACTATATGACTATAGAGAATAGAGGGCTGAGTGTACAAGGATTGAGTGACCAACTCCTTATGGCCTGCTAGGAGCAAAGAATAAGTACCCATGGTACATAGTCTCTATGCTAGTTATAGATTTGTCAATGGTAGTGGCACACTGAGTGAACCCGCAATAATTTAGTCATGAACTAAACTCCTAGAAAAGCCAAGGCCACCTTGCCGTACAATACAATAACAACTTACATCTGAATTGGCATTTAGTTTATGAATGATCTTCATATTGAACAATGTTGTAAGTGAATTCCAATTTTACTCTTTTTTGAATCAAATCTTCACATGCTACAATGAAGCCTGGATAGCATGAGCATATGTTCTTCTGGTATCCAAAAACTTTAAACTGAGAAAAACCACCTTGGAGAACATGTAGAATTCCTACCATGGTCTAAAACAATACAAAATTCTTGTTTTATATAAGTAAAATCAAAATAATTGCATAAAATGACCATGTAATTACATGAAAGCATAATAATGAAATGATAATCTAAAGGACAATTTTTCAAATGATGCCCGAGCAAAAAACATATTTGAATTTTAAACCTAAATCGAAACTTATTGCAAAAATAGGCCTCATTTTGCACAAATATGGATTGCGTAAGTGAATTTTTGCTTAAAAAAATTATACATGCGCAAATTTGGATTGCGCAAGTGTTATTTTTTAAAAAATAAAAAATTTGTGCTTGAGCATTTATGGAATGCGCAAGTATAATTTTGAATTTTTTTTTACACTTGCGCATATTTGGATTGCGCAAGTATAATTTTGAATTTTTTTTTTACACTTGCGCATATTTGGATTGTGCAAGCATAAAACGCTGAAGAAAATAAAACGAGGCCTAGTTTTGCAATTAGTTTTATATGATGCCTATTTCTACAATATGTTATTTTGCGAAGCCCCGTTTGAAAAATTGTCCTAATCTAAATAAAGTTAACCTATAAAATTACATAAAACTTACAGATCAAGTTTCTGAAGAAAAGAGAGAATAAAATCAAAACAATTACGTGAAACACTATATAACCACATGAGAACTTGCTATTACTAATTGCATCAAAAGATGTAAAATATAAATAATTAAATGAAAGGACCATATAATTTACATAAAAGGACCATACAATGAAATGAAAATCAAACTTACTATTACAAGTGTTTTCTTTTCTTTTTTCTTTTCTTCAAAAAGTAGAGAACATATTTGAGTGTGGATTTCGAAGTGACCATTATTTAAAATCTTCACACGTTGTCTATATCTATATGTTAAATTTTGGTGATACAAAATCACAAATAGAAGGAAACAAATATGCAAAAGGGAAAGTAATCACGTTTGTTCATTATGGAAATGCATTAATAATTGGATTGCATTTGAATGAGATGACAAGGAAATTTATGCATGCGCACGTTATGGAATAATATATATGCAAAAGATATGCATATTATTTCTTTCTTCGTAATCGCATTGCTTTGGGATTATTTTCTTCCATCTTTGGAACGAGTGAATTACTTGCTATGTTTGCGTGATTTGTTACCGTTGTAATTTGCCTCCATTATCTTCTTACCATATTTTGGTAATTTGATTGATGACTCACATGAATTTATATTGGCTATATATTGAGGGTAGACTTCATTGTAAACCCATCCTGGCATTCAGCCAGTGATCTCCAGATAGAGTGTCTCTTCTTGTTATCCCTAATTTGGGGCTTGGTATGTAAACTCTTATCTTGTAATCTCTTGTAATTCTCTCAAGTGTAATAAAATCTCTCTCCTTTGGACTGGACGTACACTATCTAGATGATAGTGGAACCAGTATAAATTTTGTGCGTCTCTTTTCTTCTTTATAGTTATTTACTATTTATTTGGAGTAATAGAATAACTGCTGCTAGATTAAGTGATGTTCAAATCGGCAAATCTAGATCCTGTTTATTGTCTTTCCGCATTTATGCAATTTCTGCACAACAGATTGGTATCAGAGCTAGGCGATTTGTTCAGATTTGTGCATCAATGGCTTCTAGAAAGAGCGGTAGATCTGGTGGTGATTATGCTATTACTCATTTGGATGGAAAAAGGAGATTTTGTACAATATGGAGTGGAGCAGATTATGTTGAGAGAGAAGAGTGTTCCAGTCTTGGAAATTTGATGATAAGGGGTTTACTGTGTTGAAGAGACATCTGGATTTGGGAACTTGTATCTGCTTTATGGCTCGATGTTGAAGTGAGAGTCTTATGTTGATTTCCATGGGAAATTTGTTGTTTGGCAGATAAGGTATGTGGAAGGAGAGAGATTTGTCTTGTATACAGAGATTTGGATCAGCCTTGTTATGTCTGTTGGCTTTTTGTTTTCTAGCTCTGTATTTGATTGGTGATTGAGAGAATTTTTTGGCCTTGGTGGCTTTGAGATTATTTTGATATCTACCTTCTTTTGATTTGGATATTTGCAATATTTTGTTGGCGGGCGGGGACATAGTCTGAGCTCGTTAGCAAGGTGTGATGGGGGGTGGCCTTGCCGAAACCCATTGGGTAAGTATTCATTTTTGGTATCCATCTCGTTAAGAGATTTTGGTTGAAGGTGGAGTTTGATTTTAAGAGTTTTATGTTGAAAAGAGAATTTGACTCGAGGTGGAGTGTTGGAAATATGTGATTTTGCATCAAGGTGGAGTGTTAAATTTTGGTGATACAAAATCACAAATAGAAGGAAACAAATATGCAAAAGGGAAAGTAATCACGTTTGTTCATTATGGAAATGCATTAATAATTGGATTGCATTTGAATGAGATGGCAAGGAAATGTATGCATGCGCACGTTATGGAATAATATATATGCAAAAGATATGCATATTATTTCTTTCTTCGTAATCGCATTGCTTTGGGATTATTTTCTTCCATCTTTGGAACGAATGAATTACTTGCTATGTTTGCGTGATTTGTTACCGTTGTAATTTGCCTCCATTATCTTCTTACCATATTTTGGTAATTTGATTGATGACTCACATGAATTTATATTGGCTATATATTGAGGGTAGACTTCATTGTAAACCCATCCTAGCATTCAGCCAGTGATCTCCAAATAGAATGTCTCTTCTTGTTATCCCTAATTTGGGGCTTGGTACGTAAACTCTTATCTTGTAATCTCTTGTAATTCTCTCAAGTGTAATAAAATCTCTCTCCTTTGGACTGGACGTACACTATCTAGATGATAGTGGAACCAGTATAAATTTTGTGCGTCTCTTTTCTTCTTTATAGTTATTTACTATTTATTTGGAGTAATAGAATAACTGCTGCTAGATTAAGTGATGTTCAAATCGGCAAATCTAGATCCTGTTTATTGTCTTTCCGCATTTGTGCAATTTCTGCACAACACTATATGATCTATATAATACAATTGATATTTATATAGTCTATATAATGCAATCATTTGATTTAACGAAGGTGAAGATTTATTTTATTGTTGTATATCACATGGTGGAGAAAATTATCGACGTTGCTTGATCTATATAGGTTATCAAAAAGAACACAAAAAGCTTCAACAAATGGAAGTAATTTGGTTCACGATGTTATAATCATACTTTACTGATTTTGTGCAATATTATTTCTTTTAAAATGGATTCAACAAATGGAAATATATAAAGCACAATGTTGCATAAAATTAACAAATGCAACACCTAATTGTATTTATCTTTGTTTAATGATCTATTTAGAAAGAACTTATGTTAGAATACATTCAAAACCAGTGGATTTGTTACGTTTGAACCATTCAGTATATTCTTTTTTCCGTGCCACAATCTCCATTAAGCAATCTCAAAGTTATGACCAATCGGTATATTTTTTTCCATTAGCGATGAAACAAACAGTTTTTGACAATGAACATAATCCTAAAAGACAATACAGAAAAACACTTTAATGATCCTAATTACAATGTTTGTCATCATCATGATCTTCAAATATCAAACAATTAACCTAAACATAAAAAAACTAAGAATTATAAAGAAAAGCAATAGATTACCCTTCACTTAACCATGACAGTATGCTTCAGACAATAAAATTATGTGTATTACTATTAGCATCCAAAATTGTATTTCTGTCTACAGAGAAAATCTTATTAGACATCAACTTTTTTATATGCTACCTAACATCAAACTTTATTTTTTCATTCATTTGGCTTTAAACGACCTTGTATTTTTTATTTTCAATGATCGTTCACTGCTTTATTGCAATAAACAACAGTGCAGCTTTGATCTCTAATGACCGTTTACTGCTGTAGGGTGATAATCAACCGAAGAGTATTTAGGTGCCTATTTAATAAAATAAAATAATATATGGTATTAATAAACCACATGTCTATTAAAATAAACTGCAAATCGTACATCAAGACTCATCATCGGCTCCAGAACTACCGGACGAAGGGAATGTATCATGACGCTCCACATACTCGGTCAAATGCTGGTTGAGCTGCTCCATTTGCACTGCTCGGAGGCGGCCCTGCATTTGCAGCTGCACAGTCTGCTGTCTAAGCTCATTAATCTCCGTGTTGTCCTGAGCTTTTTGGTAAGCTCTTTGTAATGTCTGAGTCTATAGAACAAGTCTAAATATGTTTAAGTTATTACGTAACTTTTATAAAAATTAAGCAGATTTTACAACGTAGTTAATTGTTATAAATTACCGATTGGTTGTTGTAGTCGTAGCGTCAGTTTCTATGGTCGGATCCATAACATAGTCAAAGATCGCGTCCTCCTCGTCAGTGGTTAACTGCGCTCGTCCGGAATGTTCAAGCATCTGCACACGTGTCTACATAAATTTTTCCTGCAACGCAAAATTAAATACAAATATATATTACATGACATTATTATAATATTTTATAATTAGTTAATAAAAAATATCATTATTAATAACTTATAATTTAAAATATACTTACATGTGTGGCATACGCTCTATCATTCTCATGCTAGACACACGACACTGATCCCTCGTCGTATGTCTGTCTTACGGCATGGGTATGCTCAAATATGTCCATATACGAGACCGGACCCCCCTCCCCCGCGCTCTTTCCTGCAATAATCAGTGTATATTATTGTTGTTCATACAAATTTATACTAAAATTGTAATAACTGTTCGTAATTCCAATTAATTAATTTACCAAATCCTCATGATAGTACTGGAATGATTTTGAGCCACCAAGGTATGTGACAGGATTTCTCTGCCTCTTCGCAGAGTTCCTATACGACTCCATTTACAAATTAAAAATTAAGATTATATTTTACAGGTATAAATTATGTATTCTGTACTGAATAAATTAAGATGATATTTGATAGACTTACCTTGAATTTGTCGCTATCCCACCATGCGACCCATGCATCCCAAATACTGGCGCCCATCCATTGTGGCTTATTCTCCGATTTTCTTATGCTAGACATCGTATCCCTATAATTCTTTGCCACTTTTGAGTTCCAGTGGCGCTGGCAAAGGGACACGTTCTCCTCTTGCAAGTCTACTACAACCTGTATATATGTTGAAAAAATATAAGTTATACATTTATACTTAGTCAGCAAATCGTAAAGAGATTATATATAATTTTACATTTACCATGAAGTCCTACCATATGCTCTCTCTTACATGGTTCGAGATCCTGCTCCACTTCGGCCAGCATGCAGACATGCGACTCACGTACGCCTGCTTCGATATGCTGAGCATAATGTTAGAAGGCTCAAACTCAAAACCCCTGTATTAATACGATACAAACAAATCATGACTAATATATCATACAAAATATTTACAATGCTGAAGTAAATTTAATACTTACGAGCCGTCGGCTTTCGGTAGCAATCTAACTATCGTATGCGGTGCCTCCTGTGAAGATCTGCTGCCATCACTACCGTCGTGACCTGTCCCTCTCTGAGACCCAGAGGGAGAACCAGTCTGTGAAGAACTCCGACCCTAAAAAATGACATCTGCAATACTTGTGACATACATATTATTTTATTATGACAGAATATATCATTCAATTATGAGTAAACATATCAAGATTTAACAGCAATAATCGCATGTAACATAAAAAAAGTGTAACATCAATACTTCCATAAATTACCTTTTTTCAACGTGTATACTATTAAATCAGTCCTCGTTGTTTTCTGATTCAGATTCTGTCTCGTACTTTAATTATTTTTCTCTATGGTCTCAAATGCTTCTACTAATACATTTGATTCATCATTTAGAAGTCCTAAATTGGTTTGATCATCTGTTATTGGAAATTCGCCATTTTTCTCAATATCTGTTTGGTACGCTTATTCGTCCGGAATATTCTTTCCATCAAACGTAAATCTTGCTTTCGTTTTAAAAACCATCGACCGATCTGCTTTATCTATTTTTAGAGATGGATAAGGAGCATAATAATCTTGTAGGGTCTATTTTGCTAGTATAAACGGATCGTACTTATGATAACGTGATGGATGCTTTATTTCAACAAAATTATATTTTTTGGTGCATGTTGATTCCAGAACCGAGAACATTACTGAATCAGTTGCATCTAAACAAATAAACTTCTTCCACAGATCTGGTGAAATATGTTAATTGCAAAACCTAAGTTAACATGCCGTAAAAATTATTTATGTGATCATTTGGATCATCACTACCTTTAACATATACACCGGTATTGTTAGTTAATTTTTCAGCCCCGCATTCTTTGGTGTTGAATTTATATCCATTGACAAAGAATATTGGATATGTCTTGACTTTTCTTTTTGGTTCCATCGCAAGATGTTTCAACCCTTCGTCGACCTTACAATTTACCGGATCATATACGTAGTTCGAAAACCAAGTAGCAAATTTTTTGCTGATATCCCCGCTTGGATGTTGTGATTCATAAAAACTGCATATACAGATATTATATTGCGTTATAATTAATACACACATGTATTATTTAAGTAAATAATTTTAGATGTGTTATTCATTAGCACCTAACAAATGTCGCAACTTCTGCACAGTTAAGAAGAACATATGTGTGGGTTACATGGTGATCTCTGTCCTCTAACTATACTTCCACACATCTTCCAACAGGGTGTCCCTGCTGTCTTAAAATAGATAGCATTGGTTCAGAAGAATCTTGTTCAATGCCCTCATCATTTCGCGTAGCACTTTCATAAGATAAGTTCACATGGTTACTGAAATATGAGAGAAAAAGAACGAAGCTTCTTTTTCGATATATGATTTGCATATCGAACCTTCAACTCGTGCTTTTTGTCTCACTTTTTTATTTAGATGATTCAAGTACCTGTTAAGAATAATTATAATTAAATTTTATTACATGTGGTTAAACTAAAATTTAATAATTCAATATTAATACCTTTTAAACGGATACATCCATCCATATTGCACAGGACCTTGAAGACGTGCTTCAAACGGAAGATTAACGGATAAATGCTCCATTACATTAAAAAAACCAGAAGGAAATATTTTCTCCAGTTTGCAGAGCAATATATGAATTTCTTCCTCAAGTTTACATGGACGATCAACTTTTAAGGTAGTTGAACAAAGCTCCTTATAAAACAAACTAAGTTTTGTTAAAACCGTCCAACTTTGGTGGGCAATAGTTCTTTGAACGCAACGGGTAACAAATGTTTCATCATTACAAGACAATCATGACTTTTTATCCCACTTGGTTTACCGTTGTTATAGTCGACATATCTACGAAAATTAGAGGAAATCCCATCAGAAAATTTTAATCCTTCCACCCACTTTAATAGTACTTTAACTTGGTTATTTCTAGCTCGTAGCATGCTTTGGGTTTTTTGTGTCATTTGACTTCATATGAAGCTCAGAACGATTGCATATTGCTTCTATATCACGTCTTGATTTCAAATCGCCTTTAATCTTTCCTTTAACATTCATAACTGTGTTAAATACATTATCGAACATTCATAACTGTATCATATTAAAATCAAATGCTAACGAGGGCACAAATGTAGCTTGAATTTCATGAAAAGTAAAATGAAATTGTATTAAAAAAATTACTAACCCATTGTTTACTTGAGAAGTAGAGAAAGAGAGAGAGAGAGAGAGAAAAAGATGAAATCATACAGATCAGTCATGTATATCAAATTAGATACCACATATATGGACTTAGATCACATAGATGTACAAAAATGACATGGAGAAAAGATGAAATAAAATGGATAAGAGGCTTACCTCTTGTTCGAGAACGTACCCTAAGTCAATAGCATGACCATTTTTGAAAATATACATCACTATATAGTTTGTGCACTAGGTCCTTTAATCTGTTAACAGGTGCAGAAAACTGGCTTTTAGTTGTTTGGGAAATTTAATTTTTTTTTTGAAACCCGGGATGGGAACAAATTCCCGGCCTATAAAATTATCTTTAAAAGTGCGGTTACATCCAACAAAAAAACACATACCCAGCACTTACAAAGTCATACATACACCATATGCAAACATACCAGTACATACATACCCTTGTACAACCCAAAACACACATACCCGGTACATATTAAACAACAAAACACTACTTAGCTAATAATATATACAATATGATACAACATCATAAAGAAGACAACATGAAGTCTGAGAAGAAACAGCTGAACATGCTCGGGCAGCTTCATCTCTCATCTTCCTGCGCACCCCTCTATTTCCAATAGAATCCATGCTTTCCCTTACTCTCTTCTGCAGCTGAGGTAGTATAGCCTTCCATTCCTGCCCATAAGGATAAGCAACTCCTAACCAAAAAGAAATATTAGACATTGCAATTCTGAGAAGCATATCAAAGGATTTAGTTTCATGATTGAAACATCTATCATTCCTTTCACACCATAAAACCCAAGAAATACTCATATTTATGAAATCAGATAGAATTCGATCAATTTTATTTGAAACCTGTTTTCTGCCAACTTCCCAGTACCAGTATTGGTTAAAAAAAATGAGGAGGGGGAATAATATGAAGAATCTGAAAGCATTTGATCTTAAGCAGGTAGGTAAAAGGACATTGGAAGTATAAATGATCAGTGTCTTCACCTCTGAAATGTGAGAATGGGCATTTAGATTCAATCCTTAGACCTTTATGAACAAGGAAGGCTTTGGTATTCAGCTTATTATTGATAACAATCCACATATGAAGCTTCACTTTAGGTGGAACATGCATCTTCCATAGAGCTTTACAATAATTCACCTTGATACCACCAAAATTCAGTAATCTATAAACTAAACTGACACTGAATTTTCCATTCTTTTCTAGAGCCCAAGAAACATTGTCACTAACATTGTGAATGATTATACTCTCCAGCATATTAATTAGCTTGCAATACCGAAGGAGTAAATCTCCCACCAACATTCTATTGAAACTAAGAATCCATTTCAGCTCATTACAATCCCTGTAATAAAGTTCACTTATTCTATCATTTTGATTCATAGAGATGTTATATAAATTAGGAAAGATATTCATTAAAGGGATGTTACATATCCAAGTATTATGCCAAAATAAGATTCTATCACCATTACCCAATTGCCAATTCAAACCAATTTTGAAAATAGATTCTAATTTGATAATATTAGACCAATATTTTGGAGTTTGATGTAAAGAGAAGATATCAGTGTTGAAATTACCAATATAGTATCTATTTTCAACCCAAATTTTCCAAAGAAAATTATTATTTTTAGAAATTTTCCATAACCATTTACATAAAAAATCATAATTAAGTTCCTGCAGATTTATCACCCCTAAACCACCTTGATCTTTAGATTTACATATAGTCTCCCAAGCCACTAAGTTCTTTAAAGAACTACCAGATCTGCAACCTTTCCAAAGGAAATTCCTCCTAATAGTGTTTATTTTATTAATGACCCACTTGGGGAATTTGTATAAAGACATCCAAAATAAAGACAATGCAGAGAGAACCGAGTTTAACAAAACCAATCTTCCTGCTCTAGATAAAGTATGACATTTCCATCTTGCTAGCCTTGATCCAATTTTATCAATCAATGGTAACCAATCTTCATGTTTCAAAGCTTTAGGTCTAATAATCATTCCTAAATAAGATAAAGGAAAAGTACCAATTCTACAATTCAGAGTCAATGCCACATCTTGAATATTAAAATCTGAGCCACCCACAGCCATAGTTAAACTCTTATTGAAATTAATTTTCAAACCCGATAGATTCTCAAATCCATATAGCAAAAGCTTAAGAGTAATGATAAAATGAGGTTTGGGAGAACTAAATATGATAGTATCATCAGCATATTGAAGGGAAGATATGCCACCAGTAACAAAAGAATTTCCAAAAGATTCTAACACTCCATTTCTAATAGCAGCTCTAATTAACATTGCAAATATATCTACTGCAATATTGAATAGCAAAGGAGAGAGAGGATCTTCTTGCCTTAATCCTCTTTTAGACATAATTTTCCTGCCTTCCATCCCATTCAGCAAAACAGATGAAACCCCACTGTTCAAAAGACCCCTGATCCATCTACCCAAATAATGCCAAAACCTCTGGCTTGTAAAACTTTTAAAAGAAAATCTCAATTTAAAGAATCAAAAGCCTTTGAGAAATCTAATTTCAAAATCACAGAAGGCAAATCTTCCTGTATACAATAGTTGACCACTTCTTGCACCACAGCAACATTTTCCATAATATTTCTATTTCTAATGAAAGAAAATTGACTATTAAGAATGAGAGAATTCATCAAACCCCTAAGTCTGTTAGCTAGAGCTTTGGTAATAATCTTAAATATACAATTCAGTAAACTGATGGGTCTAAAGTCTTTAAAATCATTAGCTCCCTCCTTCTTAGCCAGTAAAACAATAAAAGCATAGTTCATACAACTAAAATCTAATTTTCCAACATATAGATCATTGAAGAGGGCAATGACATCTGATTTGATGGTAGACCGGTATCTTTGAAAGAAGAAAGAAGGATAACCATCTGGTCCAGGTGCCTTATCTGTTGGAAGGTCCTTAACAGCTTGCCAAATTTCCTCCTCCGTAAACTCTTGCTCTAAACAATTCAAGTCCACCTTTTCATTGTCATCAAACATTAAATCCCAATCCAAAGAAGTAAATTTCTCTTGAGCACTACCAAACAATTCTTTGTAAAAATCAGAAAACTTATTTAAAATTCTATTTTGATCAAATTCCTCAATGCCCTCAATAATAATATTACTTATGTAATTAGTTCTCCTTCTTTCATTGGCTATTTTATGGAAATAAGCAGTGTTAGCATCCTCATGATTGAGCCAATTAACTCTAGATCTATGCTTCCACATGATTTTGTCTTGGTCAATAATTTTCAAAAGTTCTTTTTCCTTAGATTTAAGAATAGCACATTCTTCCTGAGACAATCCCATTGTTTCCTCCCTATTGTTAAGAGTCAAAATCTTTTCATTCAAATTAATTTTCTTATCTTTCAAATTACCAAAGTTACTTTTCTCCCATTGTTTGATACAATTTCTCAAGGATCTAAGCTTAAACATTATATTCTTAGCAGAATTATCTAAGCTGTTAAAACTATACCATTTTCCCTTAACAAAATCATCAAAGTCATTCTCTAGACACCACATTTTCTCAAATCTAAAAATCTTCTTAAATTTCACATCATCCTTACAATCTAACACCACCGGACAGTGATCAGAAAGAATCCTAGCATGACCATATTGTACAGAGAAAGGAAATTTATCATCCCATTGCGTGTTAATTAAAAATCTATCCACTCTAGCCATTATAAGGTTTTCTTGCCCATTGCTCCAAGTATAAGCTCTATTGCACAAAGGCAGATCAATTAAACTGTAATCTTCAACAAAATCCCTAAATCTCTCCATTTCTGAATAACTTCCTTCTCTTCCACTTCTTTCTCCTAAGAACCTTGTAACATTAAAGTCTCCCCCAATGGCCCAAGGCCCATTAACCTCTTTCAAAAAATCAGAACAACATTCCCAGAAAACAGGTCTATCATTTTTATCACAAGGGCCATAAACATTTGAAATAAACAAATTGCATCTGTCTCTCATATTCTCCAATTTAATATGCAAAACATTAGAGCATTTGAATTCCTCTACAATCTTAAACCTATCCCCTCTCCAACCAACAAATAGACCACCTTTACTACCTATGGCATCAACAACACACCAACGATCAATGAAATTTCCACCCAATGAATTAAAATTGAAAATAGAGGAGTCAGCAATTTTGGTTTCTTGAATTAACACTACATCCACATATAATGACTTAACAATGTTCTTGACTCTGGGACATTTCTGGGGAGTGCCGAGACCCCTAACATTCCATGTTAAGATCTTCATGAGTTACTGGATACCCTTAATAACTCCAAAGATTTAAAACTCTCCATATCCACTGTGCCATTTTGAAAAGTAAAACATATTTTTCTAGAAATGTCAAAAAGTTGTTCAGAAGAAAGAGAGTTTAATGCAGCTGGACCATGAACACTTCCAAAAAAAGGGTGAGAGCGCTTACTTGAAGAAGCAGCATGCTCCAAAGCTTTCACTCCTGCTCTTTTATTGGCTTTCATAAGAGTATCCTCCTTCTGACCCAATAGTTTGGCACTTCTACGCACATTGTTGAAAGCAGCATCAACATTGATATCTTTGCTTGAGTTGTCACTGAGCTCCACAACAGGAATAGACTCCTTATCTACTTCAATAATTTCCACACTGGGTTCGACAGAAACCACCTCTTGGACTGGAGCATCCTCCTTAGCACCACCAGTTACCACCATTTCTGTGTTTTTAAGAAATTCCCTAACTTCATTTGAATTATTAGCACGAAAAAAACTACAGCATTAGCATCATCCGAGTCCGTGACAGCGTCTTCAACAAAGACTTTAGCAAAAAGTTACATATATTTGGTAAGTCAAAAAGTCGAATCCAAGTTCTAACTGAGAGATTTCTTTCTATTTTCCCTTTATGCAGACTTCAGAGTCTCATCCTGACCACCTTGTTGAAAAGTTTCAGAACATTTCTTATTGCAGCATCCATGGCAAGACTGAAGCTTGGAAAATGAACCTTAAATTCCTGATTATACTTCTTAACGTCCTAATTATGATTACCAAAGTGAAAAGTAAGAAGGTCAACAATATATTGAATAGTGATTTTTCCTTGAATAATTGTGATAATTACCCATCTTCTACATTTCTTATAAGCTTTAGCAAAGCCATTAGAGTTGTCGAGAGTAATTCCGAATGATTTGTTGACATCCACCCCATTTACCAAATCAATTGAATTTGACTTCCTTCAAGAAATTTCCTCTGGTTGCTTCGAAGATGCGTTGTCTCTAAAAACAACCCCTTTCCCTCTATCTTCCTGTTGTCTTGCTCGATTAGGATAGTTCGAAGATCGATGCCCATATCTGTTACAATAGAAGCACATAAGACCGTTGCGGCAGTTTCTCGCTCTATGGTTAGCCATTCCGCACCTACAGCAAAGGTTTTGAGATTTGATGTTCGAATTTTTTTTGTGAATAGGAATAAAAGTGGATTTATGCTTAGGGCGAATAGAAATAAAATTCTTATATCTAACCACATCGGCATAGGAACCTGATGTTACAGAAGAAGGGTTTTGAGATACACGTGTTTGAGAAGAGGAGGTACTCGGAAATGATGACAAGAAAGAATTATTAAAAAAAAGATGGCAGAGAGAATTGAATACTTTCCACCATTTTCTTGAAACTCTCCATTCGTGTTTGAGAAGAGGAGTTGGGTAAATTTAAAATAACTTTTCCATTTAGATATGTGGTACAATTGGTTTGTAGAGTATGAAATTTAACAGATTGTTACTGCTTATCCCAACCATAAACACTGATACATTGCTTCTCTTGTTGCCAATTTGTTGATATATCGCAAGTGCGCTATTTTCTAAATTAACCTATGTTAAAGACACATATTAACAATATTTACTTCCAAAGTATGTGGGACCTTATGTGAACGATGACTATTGTCATAAGATGCGATGGAATATGATAAGGATTGAATTATAGGTTTCACATTTCTCTATATTTAGTATTACTTTCCTAAGATTTGTAAAATTGAATAATGGTGATATTGATAAGAAATTGAATAAGAAGATGGTAGTAAAAAGCTGAAATGCTATGGAATTTCATTAGTTTCTACATTCTTTTATCACTCGCAACTTTGCTTAACCAAACAAATTGTACATTTTCAGTAAATTTTAACATATATACTGATTTCATATTTTCAAAATGGGTTTAAAACACAGACCTAAACTCCCTTAGCGTAATAATATGAAGCTAAGTTGACAAAGTTTAAACAATAACAAAAGAGTAATAAAGTATTTAATTGACATTTCATATTACATATTCATATTGAAGCATTTATTAAAAACATGGTATTATACGGAATACAATATGTGGTATGTTGAGTATGGAATAAATAATAAATACACCACGCAACATTGCTTAAATCAAGGTTGTCAGTTTGAGATTTAAATCGTAAATCGTAAAGATAAAAATTTAAATCGAATCGGGATTTAAATCGCAAATCGTAGATCTAAATTTTTTATTTTAAGTATATATATGTTAGTTGAAAATTCATATCTATCTAATTTTTTTTATACATTTACCAAAAGTCAATTCTTTTTCTTTTTCTTATTTATCTTACGGCTTCATCGTAAAAAATCGGGATCACTTCAAAGTAGTTGTCGATTTGGGAAATGGTTGAAAGAGCTTACAAGAAGAAAGAAATAGCTGCACTTATTTGATTCATCTAATGTACTTATTTTTATGAATTTCATTTAATACACAAAAATATCAATGTACAAATTTGTAAAGAAAACAAAGTGAGATATGTTTCATCATCAGTTCCAACGTTTTCCTCTTCTATATCTTTTATTTCCATTTCTTCATTCTCATCGTCCGTTGAGTAGCCATAATCATCTTCTTCCCCAACATCTTCTTCATCAACTAGAACTTCCTTTCCTTTTCCTTTGTACTGAGTGTTCCTTGGACCACGCTTTCGTTTTTTTGGAATCTTACGGCTTGCTTCTCCTTCTTGAGTTTTGAAACATTCATGTACATCCATCCAAGCAGTGTCGACTGGTAGAGTTGGATCTTCTTGCTCACATATCCATTCTTCATCGCTATCCATGTCAGATAGACATATTGGATCTAGCCCATCAATTGCCTTTCTTTTTCCATGCCTAATTTCAAGTTGAAGGTTGTACTTTACAAAAACCAGTGCATTAAGCCTTTTTTGTTCTAGGCGGTTTCTTTATTTTGTGTGAATCTAATGTTTTGAATTAGAAAGTTAGGATGGTTTAACAAATACAAAAAAAGTAACAATTTATTATGCTTATACCTCATCAAATGTGCTCCAATTACGCTCACAACCAGTCGAACTGCATGTCAAGCTCAATACTCTTATTGCAAGCCTTTGTAACTCAGGACATTCGCCACCGTAGCTCTCCCACCACAAAGCTGTTAATTAAAATAAATGCACAATTATTACATACATAATTTTATATTTTATAAGAGTAATAAAAATAAACTTACAATATTTCATAAAACTCACCCGGTTGTTTAGTTTTACGACTATCAATTGCCATGACTCTTCCAAACTCTCCTTCTGCCGATGAATACATATCAAGTTGTCTATCTATTTTGGCTCTTTATTTTTTGGTTGGGATCATTCTTTCTATAGTGTCGTACAATCCTTTTTTCACTTCCAAATCAATTTTAAATTTATCATCATAACGATATTTTGGATTCAAGAACATCCCTGCTGCATGTAAAGGTCTATAAAGTTGCGCATTCCATCGTTTGTCGATGATTTCCCACACATCCTCGTATTTAGACTCCACATTTTGAAAATTTGATGTTATTTTTTCTTTGGCTTGATCCATTGCTTCATAAATATAACACATTGCGGGTTTTGCATCACCATCTACTAGTCTAAGGACTTTAACTAAAGGAATTGTACTTTTCAAGCAATACTTTATTCCATCCCAGAAATCTTTTTTAGTCAAAATAATATCTTGGACCTCCTTTCCCTCTATTTTTCTAGAAAATTGACTATCCTCCCATTCATTTGAGGTAAATATTTTTCTTAGACCAACACGTTGTTCTAACACACTTTTTAAAGTTAAGTACTGAGTTGCAAACCTTGTAACTGCCGGTCTTGTTAAATCTCTACATTTAGTATACTTTCGAATAAGATTTAAAAGCCAACTGTGTTTATAAAAAAATTGTGTTACCTTTTTTGCACGTCCAACAGTCTCAACATGGGTAGGCAACTCCCCAATATCCATCAAAATAAGATCCAAGCAATGAGCTGCACAAGGCGACCAAAATATTTGCCTTTTTTCCATCATCAACATCTCACCAGCTTTAACATAAGCTGCAGCACTATCGGTAACAACTTGAACTATATTTTCTTTCTCAACTTCTTCAACCACATTAATGAGCATTTCGTAAATATTTTCAACATTTTTTATAATTGAAGAGGTATCAATGGATTTTAAAAACACGGTTCCCTTAGGACTATTTACCAAAAAATTTGTGATGCTCCTATGTTTTCTATCAGTCCACCCGTTCGACATAATCGTACAACCCGTCTTCTTCCACTCTTCTTTGTATATTTCTAGCTTCTCCTTAACATTTTCAACTTCCTTCATTAAAAAGGTATTCTGAACCTCATGATAACTAGGAAGTTTTAAACCTTTTCCATAAGTAGAAATAGCTTCTGCCATAATGCTAAAAAAAGAGCTCTTGACTAAATTAAAAGGCAAAGCATTTGCATAGAAAAAACGACAAATTTTCATGCAAACATCATCTCTATCTTCCTTCTTCCACATGACATTCAATGTCTTTTACTTTTTCGAACTTGCGCCAACAAGAGCTTTATTGATATCATCATCTAGATCATCTGCTTCGTCATTATTATCAAATGTGTTACGTTTATTCTTTTTCAACACGGTTTTGAATAACGCAGCTACTTATTATGAAACATTGGAACATGCTTTCACATTTCCTGAAGTTTGAGCAAGGTGGCGTTTCATTCTAAAAATTCCACCAGATATTATTTTTGAGCACTAGTTACAACGATTGACTCTTTTATCATTTTCTTTCACAGGCTTGCAGTGATCCCAAGTGATATCAGACTCTTTAGGCATTTCTACAATAATAAATCAATAGATTTAATACATTTGTTTCAATAATTTATAACGACTAAATAAAATAAAAATAATTTAGATATTGTAAATTTTCTGAAATTAGTCTATATTATTAAGGGCAGAAAAACACTTTGTAATTTGTATGCTTAAATGTCCTCATCGCAAATCAGTTACAACATATTTTTCTTCAAAGGATATGTTGAAGGTTTTACAACCATTACTCTTATTAAGGCATTTCTACTACTTCAAGAATAATAAATCATGAGTGCTGGTTGTATTATTTAATTTACATGTTTTTACTTTCAGGCGATGGTATGAAAACTGTGCATATTAAATTATTGGCAAAGTCAGTGAGCAATGTGACAGTAAGCAATGAGCTGTATATCTGATATTTCTCTGTAAACTCAACATTTAACAGTCAAAACTTAAAAAAAATTCTTCATTTATCATACAGCAACTCAAACTTCAGTTCAGTACAAAAATATTATATACTACAGCAGCTCAATTTCGCTAACAATTCATACATCAACGCAATCATAATAGAGAAAAAAGATTACAAAATCCTTACCTTCAGTTGATTCCTAGTAATCTCCGACTGCCGCTCTTTTTTCAGCCGTGCTTTTGTAACTTCAGAGTTGCTTCTTCCTTCACCTTAATGTCTTCACAGCTTCTTCTGAGTAAGTATTCCTTCGTTCCTGCTTTTCAAATTTTTTTTGCTTTTCTACTTCACTCCTCCAATTTCGCTGTTTAAATAGAAGAGAACACATCTACAGCTACGTCTTTTGGTTTTGAACGATTAGGTTTCCACCTCTTCGTTTCAGATTCCGTCATTTTAACTGGAAGCAACTTCTAGGGTTTTGGTTTTAGAAGGTGCGATGCGATAAATCGTTGATTCAACGATTTAGAAGGTGCGATTGGATTTGTGGAAAGATCGTGCGATTTCGACGATTGGCGATCTTTTCGTCGATTTAGATCGGAAGAAGTGCGATTCGATCTGAATCACGATCTGAATTGTACGATTTAATGATTTTTGATAACACTGGCTTAAATATTACGCATTTATTATGTAAGTTAAAGTAATGACCGTTTATTAAGCATACAGTCGTAAGCTATGTAAAAGATGTCTACAGCTGAGATACAAATTACAAACTTACAGTATATTAGCAACGAAGCCTTAACATAGTTTACTGTACTATTAAACTTGGAAAGAAATCCGAGAATAATTGCTGCATTATTATTATTATTTATTCTTTTATTATTTTTTTTCCTTTCATTATTGTAAATGCACAAATTTGAGCTTTATGCTTATTTGTTTTTAAATATTTACCTTGAAAACAGAAGTTGCTATATCATTAGATTCAAATGCATCCTGTATTATGATAATTAGAGAGAAGCACCCAACCTGCTGTAGCTGCAACGCCTAAAAGAAGCATTAAAATCAGTGTTTTAAAGGCCCAACCTCGGTTCGACCACGGTTAACCTTCGACCTTAAAGCGCTACGGCTTTGAAATGAAATAACCTTGTGTGTACATGAACCCGCGGTTTAACCTCAAAACCCTGTAAAACCTCTGGACCGATCTAAATTTCTTTTAATCCCACGGTTTTTCAAATTTGAAGAAATATTATCGCTTCATTCTTCATTTTTCACATAATTAATTTAACAAATAATTTCATAACTTTTGCCACTAAATTATTGGATTACCTTATTAATTTTAAATGACATAATACATTATTAGTATATATTTTACGAATTATCGTTGAACTGAACCTTTTTCATCTTAAAAAATAAGGAAACTTTATAATTTTGCGCTAAAAAAGTGTGATATAATTATTCCAATTAATATTCGTTATGAAATGTTTAGAAATAATTGTTTTAAATTTCAATGTATTAATTATAAATGGTTAAATTTTAACATTAATTGAAATAATTTACATTTAAATCAATAAAATAAAAATTAATGATCAAAGCGGTTCTCACGGTCTGACCAGTTGAACAAGTAGAACCTTGACCTTTCACCAACATGGTTTGACTCACGGTTCGATCTTCAAACCTATGATTAAAATGCCAAACCATTACAGAGAGTAACAACATGGAAAAGGATAGCGCACTTTTGTAACAAATTCTTTATGTATGTATGTATATGTATATGTATACATACACATAACACTGTTTGTTACAAAGTATTGGCTAAGAATGCTTAGCAAATTATAGTGGGACAACTGTACAAAAGTGTTTGCAAAAGAATGCTTATACTGGCCTATATACTGAGACGTAATGAAAGCAAAAACACAGGTGGGGAAAATTATGTTTACTTTCTTCATTTTTATGTTTCTTCTTTCTCAAACTCTCCCTTGTTCCTGTTAATTTACTCTTATCTGCAACCTAGCAAACTAACAAACTAACAGACAACTTGTGTATAACAAACTAGTGCTTTCACTCCTAGCCTCATCTCCTTCTCCAAACCATCACCATGACTCGTCTAGATGAACTCGCCGCCCAACTCAACCATCAACAAACGTCCATCGACTTCGTTAACAACAACCTCTCCACCCAACAACACTCACTAACCAACCAAGAAAACTACATCACTAACCAACTAAGAGATATTGTCGACATCAAAACACACCTTACTTCTCAACAACTTGCCCAAACTCTAGCCGAAATAAACTCAAAAGTATTTTCTAATCCACCATCACCACAACACACTGCATTTCAAAGACCAACAACTCCTCCCCTCCTCACAACACCACTACAACCAACCCATCATCATAGCCAAATACTCGTTCTCTCATCCAAATGTGAACTAACACATTTCGATGGTTCAAACCCCTTCGATTGGACTTTCCAAGCCGAATGTTTTTTCACCTACCACTCCACTCCCGATGAACAAAGGATTGAACTCTCAAGTTTTTACATGACGGATCAAGCTTTAACTTAGTTCCAATGGATGTACCAAAACAAACAACTATCCTCTTGGCAATCCCTCACCAAAGTTATCGAAAATCGTTTCGGTCCATACCCCTTTATAAACCCACAAGCCTTGCTATTTAAATTCCGACAGACAATATCCGTTGACGACTATCAAGCAATTGAAACTCTTCCAAACGAATAAT
Source organism: Allium fistulosum (assembly GCA_030737815.1). Taxonomy (NCBI): domain Eukaryota; kingdom Viridiplantae; phylum Streptophyta; class Magnoliopsida; order Asparagales; family Amaryllidaceae; genus Allium; species Allium fistulosum. The sequence continues at coordinate 80,711,869 of CM060905.1, forward strand.
CAACCTTTCCCTCGACACTATACTAAATTGTTTCCTCTCCAGATTAAAGCCTCAAATCAAAAACGAAGTCATACCACTTCAACCCGCCACTCTCATCGATGCCATCGCCCTAGCTAAATTAATCGAGACCAAACTTAGTGAAACAAAATAATATCCCAACAGAACAAATTGGACTCGGAACCAAAACCCTCCACTTCCATCACTCCCACCCAAACCCGATCCTACTCCAAACCCAACCACAAATTACCCAATCCGCAAATTAACACAAAGTGAAATCCAAACGAGAAAGGCACAAGGACTTTGTTTTAATTGCGATGAAAAGTATTACTCCAGCCACAAATGTACCATAAAACATGCTTTATTACTCTTACTTGATGAATATATCAACCCACAAGATCTGGAACATGTTGTTACTGCACAAGAAGAGGAGCCAGCAATTTCATTTCGCGCATTGATAGGATCGACACACGCACGCTCCATTAGACTCGCTACAAACATCAACAACAAATCCAACTCCATCCTGGTTGATTTCGATTGCACCCACAATTATATACACCCGAAGGTAGCTCAATTTATAGGACTTAATTTCGAGAAAACCGCTACACGTCACAGTTGGCAATAGTGATCAGCTGCATTGTCAAGGCGTATGTCGTCGCATACCAATTCAGATTTGTACTCATAATTTTACAGTTGATTTCTTCCTCTTGCAGATCTCGAAAACTGATGTGGTATTTGGGATCCAGTGGCTCCAATAATTTGGGCCCAATTACAATGGACTACAAACAAATGACAGTGTCATTTTATCGCAAGCAGCAACATATTATTTTATTGGACCAAGACTCAACTTCAAGCCCAGCAGAGATTTCCATTAATCAGTTGAAACGTATGCACTCCACCGCTTCTATTTCCTATTACTTCCAATTACAACTTATTTTGAACGCAAGCCAATTAACCACCGAAACCCCAAATTCCACCATCCATAAATACAAACCATACTCCAACACTACCTCAAACTCTTCCAAAAACCAACCGACCTTCCACCGTATTGAAACCATAACCACCATATCAACCTCCAACCAAATTCACAACCCGTCAACGTTAAACAATACCGTTACCCATATTTTCAAAAAAATGAAATCGAATCACAAATCCATGACATGCTCCAGTCCAAGAAAATTCAACCTTCCACAAGTCCATTCTCTTCAACTGTCCTCCTTGTCAAAAAAAAGGATCATGGTGATTTTGTGTCGATTATAGAGCCTTAAATGCTATCACCATTAAAGACCGATTTCCTATATCAACCGTCGATGAACTACTTGACCGGTTACATGGAGCCACATATCTTTGTAGCGGCTATTTTTATATTCGAGTGCACCCACCCGATTTTCAGAAAACGACATTTCGAACACATGAATGCCACTATGAGTTTATTGTCATGCCCTTCGGGTTAACTAACGCTCCCTTTACATTTCAAGCTACAATGAATACCATATTTCGTCCTTTTCTTCGAAAATTTATATTGGTATTTTTTGACGATATCGTCGTCTATGGTAATTCATGGGATGCTCATTTGGACCTCCTTCAAACCACCTTAAATATTCTAACCGAGCATCAATTCTATGCAAATTCTTCCAAATGCAATTTTGGGCTGACGAAATTATATTATCTAGGCCACATAATTTCAAACCAAGGAGTTCAGGTTGATCCATCGAAAATTATAACAATAATTAATTGGTCCACCAGTAAATCTCACTGTAGTTCGAGGATTTCCACCGGTAAAATTCTTATATTGGTTTATATTTTACCCAGATAAGCAATGCTTTTCTTCGCATGTTCCAATACCTTATCCGTTTTAGACTCTCTTGAGTAGAGTACCCCTAAGCATGAGTTCACATGTAGCACAATGAGGTTTAATATTTGCTTCTATAATGCTGGCATGAAAACCCTCTACGATGCCTATCACCCTATTAATGACATAAAAGCTAGCATAGTAATCGATACTCTTGAATAATGTGTACTTGATAACATTTCACATTCTTTGTATATACTCTCGGCTTCTTAGATATCATCTAATTATATAAAATAATATATCATGCATTTGTACTCAATATCACTGAATTTTGCGAACAGTTGTTTCATTTTAACCTATACATGTTCTCATTATCTATGATACTAATGAGAAAACCAATAAGAGAGCAGTGCCATATTCTTTCTTTTATGCTAATCCTTTTCTCCATCTCTGTTATATCTCTTTCGCTTATTTAAGGTTGTTTGTTTTGGTACATATGCTATTCAATGTACTATGTGTTACCCGGACAGGTTCTAAATTCCTTGCCTTCATCTCTCTAGATATATTTTCTGCATTTTCCATTTCATTTGTACTGGTACATGCTTTCAACCATAAATTATATGCAAACTCAATTGGTTTCATACTTATTTTAAACAATTTAACCATTTCCTCCAATTTATCATGCTTTTCTATGGATAATAGAGATTTAACATTTGCTTATATGGAAGTGTGCATCAAATAAAGCCATGAATCTATTGAGTGTGCATCAAACTCTACCTGTGTAGTTTTCTATGCAGTCTGTCCTAAGCCAGAATAAAGGAGGAAGGTTGTGATAGGCTTGGTGAACCAATATAAAAACCATAGCCTCTCTTATGGAAATAAAACCTTATTATATTTCGTTGGGGCATAATCCTCTTAACGACGCGTCATATCGAGGCTCGGGTATGGTGATAAATAAGCAAGGGCTGGATCGTCACTCCCTTTGTGGCGCGCCATATCGAGTCTCGGGTGTGGTGATAAATATGCAAAGGTTGGGTTGTCACTCCCTTAGTGGCACGCTACATCGATGCTACATCGACGTCCCGATGTAGTGATAAGTGAGCAAGGGTATTCGCACTTTACTCGACGTGTGCGAGGGGCAAGGAAGCTAGTCAATGAAAGTAGGATTCAGTTAGGTGGTTGAAATGTAGGGTCATTAACAGGAAAGTTAAGAGAGATAGTTGATACTATGACTAGAAGACGTGTAAATATCTTATGCGTTCAAAAGACCAAATGGATGGATCAAAAGGCGAAGGAGGTGAAGAACACATGTTTTAAGTTATGGTACAAGGGAAAAGAACGTAACAAGTACGGGATAGACATCTTAATTGATAAGAAACTTAAAAATAGTTTTGTTGGAATTTCGTTTCTAATGGATTAGAATTATTGAGCAGTATGGGATGTTTTTTTAAATCTATTTAGCTTATTTTTGTAACTTGTTAAATAGAGAAATAAGTGGAATTTAATAACTTTTAGTAAATATTCAAATAATGTTGGATAGTATGGGATATTCGGACGATATTTGTTTGATTACTAACAGGAAGTATTCATCACTTTCCGAATGGTATTATTTTGCAGTGTTCGGTTCCATTCGTTGCGGGAATCGGTAGATCCTTAGAATTTATATCATTCACGTGTTCACCGATATGAAAATCAGTATTTGTTATTTTGAGAGGTGTTAGCGACCTGATCAAACTACAAGCGAGGTGTTAGCTAGCTGACCCAGCTGCTTGAGAGGTGTTAGCGACCTGGCCCAACTGCAAGAGAGGTGTTAACGACCTGGTCAAACTACAAGAGAGGTGTCATAACCTATTCGGTTTCGAGGTTATGATTATTTATTAGTGTAATTGAGTAATCATTCCCGCGTGTTCTTCGTACATTTGTGTTCGGGTATGAATCCCCTTTTGTGCTTCAAATTTTTTGATAATTTATCACCATATTTGAGATAATAGCCCATGAGAGACTTGATGTGATTTTATGGCATGGTGACTTGTAGCTTTGTGTTTGGGTATGAATTCCCTTTACTTGTATTTGTATGCCTTGTGCTATTTATTTTAAGCATATATTGTTATTTGAGATGATTGCAATTAATTGGTATGATGTGTTTTTCGTGACATGGTGAATATTTATGATATATCTATTTGACGAGATCTTTTGTTTATAATATAGTGTTTACTATATCATCTTATACTATGCATTTACGTTATGTGATCTCACCTAGCTTTATTAGGGATAGTCTAACCCGTTTATTTTATAATACTCGGGTCATGCCGAGACTTTTCAGGTAACATGACTTTACTTTGGACTTGTGCTAGCTTGGAAATGTTAGTTTATATTATATTTTGTGTTAGGATACATGTATTAGCCGATCCCCTTTTTGTTGACATTTAGACTTATTGTAAAGGGATTTTTAGGTTCAGGGAAAAAGTTGGAGAAAAATTTAGTTTCAGATACAAGAAGTTTGCTTTTTAGGCTGAAAGACACTTTTTAGTATAAATCACAGAATAATAGTTATAACTATCATTTTCTGTTCACATTAAAAAAGTGTCATTCAGACTAAAAATCAAACTTGTTGTCCTTGAGACTAATTTTTTTTGCAACTTCTTCCATGTGCCTATTTTCCTGTATTGTAAATGTATATTTGAGCTAGAGCCCTTATACTTGATGTATCATTATGTGGGCCTAGATATCTGTTTTGTAGACTCGCTATTATGTTATGATATTTGATTTTCCGCTGTGAACTGTGATGGTATCTCTAATATTGTTATATTATATATTGTTCTGATTATATTGAATCTTTGTGTTTATTTCTTTTTGCCGATAGCATACACGTCGTTTGTTGTGGATGTGGACTTCTTGGGGGTATGTGAGACGTGTCGGTGTTAGCTCAAGTGAATATTCACGATAGATCGCTTCTATTCAACCTTATTCTCCGTATTAGCGGACAATATTGCTTGGTAATATCTTTACTAATATGGACGAGCGTTACGGCACGCGCTCGCGCGTGATGAAGACACCTGAATTGTTTTTCTACAAATTGTATTTGTTTAATACGTTCAAAAGAAAATAATTTTCACAAATATTTGGTCATATTTTTGTGTTGAATCATACGTAGTTAATTTAAATTTTTATTTCTAAGTTGCAATTCTATTTTTTATTTAGTTTAAATTTTAATTTATATTATTAATAAAATAAAAACGAACTTGTAAAGTAATTTATTTGTTAGATCTCATTTTTAAGTAATATTAAGACTTGGTAAGTATTTGAAGAGGAAATTTTGAATTTGTAGAGGAAGCTTAATTGTCAGATTCTATTTTTAAGTGATGCTAAATCTTAATAATAATATCTGTAGAGAGACAATTTTGGTATTGCATTGCTGACACCAAAAGAGTGCGACGACAAATATATTACAACTATTAATAAAGAAATACATATAAAGGTATTTCTGGAACTTCGCGGTCGGACCAAAAAATTACGCTTTACGCGTGAATTGTTTTTCTTTAAAGTGAATATGTTTAACATATTCAAAAAGTTTATTTGTTGTTAGTTTGAATTTTTGTTCTACTAATTCTATTTTAGTTGCAACATTTACATTGGTGGTAGTTTGAATTTTTGTTTCTATTAATTTGTAAAAGAAGTTAATTTGTTAGATCTTATTTTAAGTGGTATTAAGATTTGGTAATATTTGTAAAGAGAAGTTTTGAATTTGTAAAGAAAATTTATTTGTTGCATACTATATTTAAGCAACACTAAGATTTAGTAATATTTGTGGAGGTTTATTTATTAGATCCTATATTTAAAAGATATTAAGATTTGATAATATTTATATGTAGAGAAGAATTTTGAATTTATAAAAGAAGTTGGATCCAATTTTTAATTGATATTAAGATAAATGAGCATTTTTTTGTAGTTTACGTGACATCAAAAAAATGTGACATCAAAGATATTATAACTATCATTAAAGATGTGTTGAATTATCTAGAAGAATCTTTTATTATCTAGATGTGCGTATTTGACCTATTCTCATTTTAATTACGGTCCATGGAAGTTACAATTACTCAAAATTGTGGTCAAGTTTCAAAATTCAATTCCATTCAATTCACCAAACCTCCTGCTGTCAAGCATGCCTGTTGTACCACGATAACTCGCGAATCATCTCACTACTTAATAGACCTTATTCACGCATCTACCTTTCATTCAATGCATCGCCCCTGCCGCCACTCTCTCACTTCTTCACTCTGGATATGAAAATAAAGTGTCAATCACCATTATCTTCCCCAAATGGACCGCCATATCCACCCACAAACTTCTATGTTCCCACAAAGATCTACCCTTCTTTCAGATCTGCTACAAATCCCCTTGTCCAAGCTTCTGGAGAGATTTCTGAACTTCAACTTCATGGAGTGTTTGCTGGAGACCATCATAACTTCAGAAGCTGGCTTTGCGCCTTACATCTTAAATTCTGGGAGTAGCAGATATTGCGATAGGGATTTTCATTTTCTGAATTCGGATCTGTTACATTCTCACCTTCTTGTCCACACCTGGAGATTCAGATAAGATAGAAGTTTTTACCAATAATATCTCTTTTGTTGCATGCTGTCGATATGTGTTTGGACTTACTGATTATGATTTTACAGTAATTTAGAATAAGATCTAGTTTAACTGTTGTTGGCATGTATTGATTTTGAAATGATCTTTGATTTCGGTCCATTCATGAATGCCGTACTGTTTAACTCAATGCTACATCCACCATGTTGCAAAAAAATAAAATAAATCCTTTTTAGTGACATTGTTGCCCAAGTATTCTAAACAATTTCTTCTATTATCTGTACACGGAGCAGTTAACCTTAATTTCTACTTAATCACCAGCCAAACTTGTTTTGAGTATACACAATTAAAGAACAGATGCTCATTTGATTCATCCTCTGTATTGCATAACTTACATAATGTAGATTGTATGTTGGACCAATTTTTGATTATGTCCATTATTTCCAGTTTGTTAAAGCACGCAAGATATAGGCATATAAACATTTTGGGTGCATTCATGTGATTCCATATATAATGATTAACATTGTGAATTGGTTCATGTATTCTTATGCATGAAATACATTAACTTAGTTATTAATAGATTTAAAAAAAATCAATTCAAATGGATTAAATCTTAATTTACTTAATAAAACACTTCCAGAATGTCATCCTTTCACCAACTAATTAGTGGATAAGTTTAAGATTCTTCTTTTTATCTTTTAACACTATATAAAGTTAAATTCTTTATTTAAAAAAACAAAAACAAAAAAATTATGAATTCAATAGCACAAAATGACACTATTATTAAGAAAATCACAAACAGACTTGTGGCTGAACTTTCAAACCAAGAAAATGACTCGTTTGTTTAGCTGCAAATTTTCTTAGACGCAAATTCTTATAATTTTTTTATTTCTTTGGAGAAGCTTCAAGTTTCGTAATTTCTAAAAGCTCTCCAACAAATTTTTTAACATCCATGATAATAAATAAATTTAATTTAAAAGCCATGACAATGTACTGTGGTTGTACTTTCAAACGGATTTGGAGAAGCACAAACCGACGCTATTATCAAGGAAATCACATACATGCTTGTGGCTGTACTTTCAAATGGAGAAAATAAATACCATTTGTTTGCTTCAAAGTCGGCTACAAAGGATGAATTGCTGAACAAGTCAGATGTCTCGGAGAACCCGATCATTCATCCTGCACCAGAAAGTACCAGAATAGGGATGTAGACACCGGTTCTCTTCCTCTCGAATCCTGTTCAAGAGACAAAATTAAATACCCTTCGGCGGTACGGAGGGATGAAAAACTCACTCTCTGATGCAGGATGAATGATCGGGTTCTCCGAGACTTCTGACTTGTTCAACAATTCATCCTTTGTAGCCGACTTTGTAGCAAACAAATGGTAGACATTTTCTCCGTTTGATACTACAGCCACAATCCTGTCCGTGATTTCCTTGATAATAGTGTTGGTTTGTGATTCTTCAAATCCGTTTGAAAGTACAGCCACAGTACATTGTCATGGCTATTAAAATGAATTTATTTATTATCAAGAATATTATAAAATTTGTTGGATAGCTTTTAGAGAATACAAAACTTGAAGCTTCTCCAGAGAAATAAAAAATTACAAGAATTTGCGTCTAAGAAAATTTGCAGCTAAACAAACGAGTCATTTTCTCCGTTTGAAAGTTCAGCCGCAAGTCTGTCCGTGATTTTCTTAATAATAGTGTCAGTTTGTGCTTTTGAATTCATAAGTTTTTTGTTTTTGTTTTTGTTTTTTAATAGAGAATTGGACTTTAAATAGTGTTAAAAGATAAAACGGAGAATCTTAAACTTATCCACTAATTAGTTAGCGAAAGAATGACATTTTGGAAGTGTATTATTGAAAAATTAAATTTAATCTATTTGAATAGATTTTTTTAATCTATTAATAATTAAGCTAATGTATTTCATGTATGGTTAGGTTTCCCACCAAAAATCAGTCCCAAAACTCTTGTAAATGCACACTTTCCTTATTTGATTGCATACATTAGGAGATAAATTGAGGTTGTTGAGGCTTCGGTCTGCATTGTCAATTAGAGTAGACACCTCCTTATTTACACCCCTGAGATAGCTCAATTGTTGCCAACCTAACATGTTGATCAATGACGCTTCGTTTATCCATGGGTTTAACCACATTACTAGTATTAGCTCCATTAGCAAAAAATTTCTCAATTAGCCCCTACATGCTTTTTTGGTTTTTAAAATCATTTTTCATGTGTATGAATTGTTAACATCTTCTTGCATTACCCAGAAATTTTTCCTACCACAGTACCTTTGGTGAATCCACAGCGCCCATGTGCTTTTCCTCTCCAAATACTTCCATAATAATCCGACTTCTAAAGCTTTGGCAACATCTGGTAAAGATCTTAGACCCATACTTCCTTTTTACTTTGGTTTGCATACCGTGCTCCAACTTACATGATGCTTCCTTCCCTGTCATAAAATGTTAGCATACATACTATCAATTTGCTTCATCAAATTAACGGCAATTGACATATTTGCATCCAAAAAATACTATAGTATATAATTGTTTTAATAATCTCTATTCTTCCACTAAGAGTTAACAATTTTCCACCCCATCCATTCAGTTACTTCACTTTATCGATCACGCCATTGATAACTCAACCCTTTTAAGAGAAGAGCAATCTTTTCTTCACTTTATCGATCATGCCATTGATAACTCAACCCTTTTAAGAGAAGAGCAATCTTTTCTTCACTTTATCGATCATGCCGTTGAAATCAACCCTTTTAAGAGTAAGGATGGCAATGATGCGGGTTTTTTATGCCCCCGACTTGTCTTGGGTTTTTTAAACTCTGCCCCAGACCCGTTCCGTAGACCCGGTGTGTGTCTGGATTTTTGCTCCATACCCGGAACCTATATGGATCAGGGTTGATCCGTCCCACCCCAACACCCGTAAGGCTTTGCATATTCATTCAAAATTATGTATAAATATATATATATATATGTATATGTATATTATTTTATTTGTAAGGGAGATTATTACCAAATGATATAATAAACATAAAGATTAATGTGTTTACAATGATAAGCAAGGTAATAAAAATGAGGTGTATGATAACGGTTCAAAAAAACATGCATATGTTATTATATAATTATTATTATTGATCCAACTTAATATCATAAAAATCATATAACTTGAATGGAACATTAGAATATTCATGTTATAACCGCCTATATATAAAAGGATTAACAAATTATTGTTATAATAATAAAACGATTTTATGAGATATCAGTAGTGCATGTCGGGTTGAGGCGGGTCAGCGAAGTCCCGACCCTACCGTAGACCTGAAGCTCTTAAGAATGGGTCATGGGTCTACCCGTCCGATGACCCAATTGGACGGGTCTTAGCGGGTCAGAACAGAGACGGGTCTAACGGGTTTAGATCCTAGAGCCGTCCCATTGTAATTCCTATTTAAAAGAAGAGCAGTCTCTTCTTCACTTTACCGATCATGCCGTTGAAATCAATCCTTTTAAGAGAAAAGCTGCTTAGGGGTGTACCCAAATAAGTAACCGATAAGTTTTTAATCTCCACAGAAAGAATTTCAGCAATATTAGACTTCGAGCTAGCACCTTTACTAAAGAAAACTTTTGATCTTTGCTCATTTAAGGCCAGCCCCACATGTTGCTCCAACATCTGCATAACCCTCCTAATGCTGATTGCATTATCCACCGCAGCTTTAGCAAATACCAAGAGATCATCCATATTGTTGTGTAACGGCGGTCGGACCAAGCTCCCCATCTCCTGCACGTGGCGTACGCATATGGGTTGGCACACACTTTGTTGTACCCCAATGTTACATGCCTACCAACTCATATTTATACACCACTTCTCCAAGTTATTTAGCGATGTGGGACTTTCCAAATCCGAACCGTCGTTCCTCCATTAAACATGCGAGACAACCCTAACAGTCTCCCCCTTGACTCGCATCCCTTTGTGATAACCTTTGAGAGCACTACCGTGTCTGCATGGCCCAGTCCGTAACCATAGATTGGTACTTTAACCATCAATAACTACTCTTGGTTTCCTCTTGGACCTCTCCACTCGGGTCGTCTCTTGATACTGTTGTATCTGTCATCCCCCCAACAAGCTAGAGCTGCGGCTCTTCTTCCTTTGCTTGTTGGATGACACAAAACCAAGTCTGCTTCATTCGCAGTTCTACCTACTTCACTTGTAGGCATGCCTATCTTCATATAGGCATATCATCAAACAGTTCATGAGCACTCCAAAACCTCCAACCCAATAACTGACGTTCTACCCTTCGTCGTCTTCACTACCAACATTCACACAACGTTTTACCAAACGCCTTCATCTCACAAACTCCAATACAACAATCAATTACTCCTCTGCCCGCATTTCAATCACTGCCTCCTCTCCTTTCTCACTCATCGCTGTCTCAACTACTAAGCACGTCTTCATGCATACTTCATACCGCTGGCTGCAATTAACAAAAACAGCACCACACAAACTTCATACCCCTAACCAGAATCACCTACCAACCTCCCAAACAAACCGATACAGCAACTCATCACCACCTGAAATACTTCACTCAAAACGCAAAAACTGCTCCATACCCGTACACACATCAGCCCGAAAACAAATCGAGCTTCTATTGCCTCAACAAACAGCACACTCCTCTTCTTCTACCAGCCACCTACCTTCTTTGCACTGCCCCATCACCAAACAGCTCACCATAACAACCCCTGAATCCCTTCATCGACTACTATACCTCGCCTGCACAGTCTACAAAACCATCAACACTCCCTTCAGAACCATTCAATAGCACCCACTCCTTCAACTTCCTACTCCTCCTTAATCTTCCACAGCAGCGAACCCTCCTACATCAATCTGCTACCTGCTTAACCCACAAAAGTCCACCAAGAAAAACTTCGTCGACCAACCTTCATCACCATACATTCCATCCACCCTCCTGTACCAATCCATATCCTCCTCTACCCACAACCAGCTCATCTCATACCACTTCCGTTCAACCATTCTTACTGCACTGCACCTCAAACAAGCTTTTTCCTCATCTATCTCCACTTCAGCCTATACTCCACTTCATTCCCACCACAGTGAACAACTCCAGCCACACACTGCTCCATCTCTCTTTTCAATCAACACAGCACTTCCCTTAATCTTCCTGAAACCAGAACTTCAATACTAAACAACAACCACAACAACCATTTCTGCCTATAATCATCACCAACATCCTCCTACCATACAAACCAGCAAAACACTTTTTTCACAAAATCTGCACCGCTCCTCCTCATTGCCTTACTGCCACAAGCAACAGTTCACTGCTAACAGCCAAACCAAAGAGAACCAATACACAAACTTCTACTTACCAGACTCAACCACAACATTAGGTAGCGAAGCCTCAACACGAGGCAACCATTTCCAGATCTTTGACATCAGGCTATTGTGAGCATCAGCAGCAATCCCGATTCCAAAGCAAACAAGGCGAGTTAAAAATATCCAATGCAGGCAGCGGCAGCAATCTTCACGACGAGAGGCAAAATCTAGGAGTGGCGAAGCTGACCGATCACTAAGGTATGGCGGGGAGCTTCTCCAAACTTGGAGCGGTGGTGCGTTTTCCAGAAGGCAGCGACAACATCGATATATTTGGAGTGGCGTTGGATCTGAGATCCAGTTTTCTTCTAGGCATCGAAATATTCTGAGACAGCGTACTTTATTTTTTTGATTCACTCTCAAACTCAGTATAGTACTGTGTACTTTCTACCCTCTCTTCACCTGGCTCCGATACCATGTTAGAATTTTGATATAGGAAGAGAGGGAGATAACGGTAAACACAAAGTAGACTACATTGTTGTTAACTTGGTTAACCTGATTACAACAAATAAGCTTTTAAATAAAGAAAGAAAATGAACTACTTTCTTAACTCTAGGCACATTCCTAGGCACATTCCTAAAGACTAGGTAAAACACATCCTAATTTATAGAATAGAACAAACACACGTATTATTTCTAACACACATAAAGCAAGTGATTAATGATCGGGTTACTTTTATAAAGGGGAGAAAAATTTCCTTCCAAATGCTCTATTTCAAATAAAAGTGAGACACCCATTGCAATAACATGTAAATAAGGCGAAAGCGGATTGCCTTTTCTCAGACCCCTGTTAACAATTGCTACTATTTTCGGTCGGAATCCATAGCTCGTAAAACATGACAGACAAATTCTCTACTAACTTTATTCTATGTTTTTTGCAAATCTACTTTAAGGCACAAGTTGTTTGAACCTTTCCGATTAAAGGTTTTGACTGCCTCATAAACTATTATTAGAGAGTTTTCGCTAATGTTTCTGCCTGGTATAAACGAATTTTGATTAAATGAAACCAGTTCATTCATGTATCCCTTAAATCCGTTGCATAAAATATTAGCAATGAATTTATATATTTATAAAAATTTGCAAATAGAACTATTATTTTATTAAAAAAATGCAGTTAGAACTGCAAATATTTGCAATCTACACATCACTTTTTTGCTGAAAACATTGACATGGGTGTTTCGTAAAACTTGTTTTTTGAGAAAAGCTTTTTGGGTATCCGGTTTGAAAACAAGGGAAGTATCATAATTTCCACTTTCATTAAATTCATTATTTGTCAAACGAACTTTGCTATGAGACCCGAAAGAAATATGTCAAGAAAGTTAGGAATTTGGGGGTTTATACTTTTTTTTAATATGCCTGGCAATTCGCTCAAATATATTCCGGCCTTCTAGCTTTTTCCTTTTAAGCAATTACAACTTATTTCTATGTTTACCAAAATGTTTGTTAAAGAAAAAATAATATGTGTTATTTATTCCTATCTAGTTTAACTTCAAATTAAAATCAAGAAGCTCGTATTCAACGAATTAATCAAACACATTTATTTAGAACTAGACATAGTATGAGATACATGATATTTTATAATATTAACGTGATGTTGCCAGATTTCACCAAAATAACCATCTCTCACAAGTTACCTAATGTTTGAGTCTAGTTTGCCATACAAATATCTTTGTCTTCTCAACCAGGATGAAGATCTCCTCGGTAATGTTAACATATTGAGACCATCACCAAAGTGGCATCTGTTGCTTCATTAATTTCGCGTGCACGATGAGCCATCTCATAGGCTGTATATTGTGTTTGTAATATATTTTACAAGTAGAAATGCACAGAGCATAATGTGTGCCAGTATTAGCTGTAGGTGTTGGGGCTGTAGGATATGGAATAAGAGCACAACCACCTGTTGATAGTTCACCTTCTATAGTGATAGCACCACCACATATCTGTCTCTGTTTTTCTCTTCCTTCGTTTCTCTTATGATCCTTTCGATTTCATTTAGACTATCATCTTTGAGTTTGAGGTCATTGTTCCTCCTGGTCTAATGCGAGAGAAGTGAGGGTGAAATTATGTTTATGTTGTTATTTCCTCTCAAACTTAGTTTACAAGTGCTCATGTTATTATGTTCATATTTTGCCGATTAATATTGACCACTATTTTAATTTACAGCTATGTTTAAAAGATTCTGATTGCCGAAAATCTGACGACGCGTTTATCCAAAGCTATCATCTATCTGAAACGAAGAACAGTCTAACAGAAAGATTATATATATTTTTATTTTTACGGATGAGAATAAATGAATTTGCACCTGATATTTTTCCGAACAGATTTGAACCTGAAGTTAATTGAAAATCAATGTCTATTGTGAAGCATGTGCGGCAACCAACGATGACATAAAACAATCACCATAAAAAATAACGTGCTTCAAAATAATAATAATTAGTAACCAAGAAACGTAATCACTAAAAGATGCTATGACAAATGTTTCTAATTTGCTCAAGAACTCGAGGAATTTTCCTAGCAGCAACAAATACCACTAGATGCAAAATGTATAAAAACAAGTCATTAACCAAAAGTTGCAAGCTCATGCAAAAATATGGATAATAGTTGGACTGTCAAAAACATGTCAACCCAATTATCCAAAAACTAATTGGATTGGGTCAAAACCATTTAATTAAATGGAATTAATGGGTTGACACATCTAAACCAATTATTTAATTGGTTTAACGGTTTAGGCCTGCATACCCAATTAACCCAACAAATTTAGGGTTCCCTTTTCATTCGTCCAAATCCAGATTGATAAAATTTAGGGTTCCCTTTTCATTCCTATTTGATCACAAAAAAATTAGGCGTATTCAATTACTTCTGCTTCGATCTCCCCTTCTGTCTTCTCTTCTGTAGCTCTAATTGATATTTTTGAGGTATCGATTTTCTCTTGATTTGTCGACGATCAGATTGCAACTTGAATTTCAGTTTTTTTTTTTTTTTTTTTTTTTTGGTTTGAAACAAAGCTAGAAAAGCACTTTATTCCGTCAGGCCCACCTCAGTTTTAACTTAGTTGTTGTGTTGATAGTTTCAGTTGTGTGTTAATCCTTTGATCTTTGTGATGTGATTTCAGTATTGTGCCGTTTGTATTACTACTATCAAAGGTGTCCGGTCAATCTATTGTTACTTGGAATATGTACTGTCTGTATCGGCTTTGCAGTTGGCTTGACATGTGCATTTACAACTGGTAAGTTTGTATTCACTCAATCTCCATTCATTACAATTGATCGTAGGTACTACGATATACAACTTGGAATTTAAGGACGGTCCATTTTTCACTCAAATTATTCATTCTTTAAAGCTCTAAGCCAAGTATTGTAGTCTGAAAAAATGAATTTGTAAACAGGAACGGTGATTCTGGAGTCAGTAATTCTAATAGCAGTAGTTGTATGATTTAAAATTGGAGGGGATGAGAGAAGAAATTATAAGAAATGATTAAGATTATTTCATGTATGCTACAAGTTGCATAGGGAAAATGTTGGCATTACTTAATTAAAATGTACGCGACAAGTGATAACGTGATTTGATTCTTTGGGTTATCAATTTAGAGTTAGAACAGTGTTTTTAGTTTATTGTATTGAAAAGTAATACTCCACTAACTTAATTTTTTTTGGAAAATATGCTGTTTTTCTTTTTTTAAATGAACGATCGTCTAACTGAAAATTATAAGAGTGCAGGGATATAAGAAAATAGGCATTTTTGCAGCAATGGTGGAGAATAATAAATGGTTGAGGACTTGTATTGAAACTCTATGCTGTTATTGTAAATGCGTGCTTATTAACTGGAACCGATAACTTTGACCTCGAATCAAGAAAAAACTGAATCTGTTATATAGTTTAGTTGAATTAATACTGGATCTGTTATGGTTGATTGAGAAGTCGATGTAATTCTCCCATGTGCTTTTTTTATGTTGAAGTCAGCATTATATTGGGTCAACATGATGACTTAGAGCTTATCTTTAGTAACTAAAAATCACAAAAATGTGGATATCGTAGACAATTGGATAATCTGTGCAACAATAAATAATGTACTGCTTCACGCACGGGCATGTGTCCAATTACTGAGTTTTTATGTGTCATTTTTTGTATTTTTTTTAACAAAGAAAATCAAATAATTATCTTGTTTGATGCTCTGTAATACTTTAAAACAA
The DNA here is from genome assembly GCA_030737815.1 of Allium fistulosum. NCBI lineage: Eukaryota > Viridiplantae > Streptophyta > Magnoliopsida > Asparagales > Amaryllidaceae > Allium > Allium fistulosum. Next base: position 80,727,826 of record CM060905.1, read on the forward strand.
TATTTTTTTTGTCAGCTGTGCTGAACATAACATATGACTTTTTTTGGCTTTATTTATTTTTTTATTTAGTTATTTATTTTTACTTTTTTTTCAGGTAATTTGTAACATGCATATGATGTTTCCATGTGATACATATGGTCTTATTGAACACAGTGCATGTACAGTTCACTGTACAGATTAGAGTTTTGAAAAAACATGCGTTTTATTATTCACAGGACAGCTAAATTGTAGTATAATGTAGATATACATAGGGTAGCAGTAAAATTTTGAGTTATATACTATTAGTTTCCAATATCTTTACAATAATCCACCGTTGGCTTAATGCGTTTTTAAGTATACGTTCCATTTTTTTCTTTTTTGTGCTCCTTGTGAACCATGATCTTCCCAATTAGTTTCTACAGTGTCCTGTGTCCATGGTTCAATGCATGCTTGCTTTAATCTTTGAACCCTTAATGCCTTTAACCTGGAAGAAATAATTAATTGAAAATTTAGGATACTATGCCGCAGCTATAAATTAATAGTGTGTACCTTAAAGTTGAATTAAAATTTGCTTGGAAGGATATATCAGCCAAACACAAACTTCAAATATATTTGTTACAGGCACAAACTTCAAACCTCAAATATATGGAAACCGAAGTTCTCTGAAAGCGGATACCGTTGAAGCATTGTTATATTCACGTGACTGGCTATATGGAAACGGATAGCGTCAACTGTAGAGGAGTCCGATGTGGATATTTCTTTGTCTCATTGGCAATTTCTTCCTAAATCTGAGGTATGTGTATGCTTAACTGCCAAATTTTGTCAGTTCACATTGTTTAAAATTTCATGATAATGCTTAACAAATGATTTGACTTCCATTGTTTAAAGAGACTACTGAGAATATGTAGGCTCTGAGCAGGAAGTACAACCTTGATATTAATTGATCTATAATACAGCAGAAGTTAAAATGATTCGAAGTTAAGTTTGCTTGGAGTATACTTTCATATTTAACATGATTAACAACTACTATCTTACTGCTCATGTATTTACATATGTTTTGTTGTATTTTCATTATAGTTGATGCAGATAATCATTTGACGAGCTGATTTATCAAATGTGTAACTTTGTTGTTTAAACATATTCCATATGTTTTAGGTTGAAGTTATAATACTCATGATGATAATGAATCAATTTGTAATTATAAGGAAAGATTGCTGTCGTAGTTTTAAAAAGTTTAGCTATTTTACTCTGTAAACGTGCTATTATGTAATTTTAAAACAAATTGCATGAATGATTATTGTTAGCATCAAAATTGGTCACTAAACTCGTAGAAGAAGATTATGAAGAGATATAAGTGATGAAATCAAATTAAACAGAGAAGACAGTGCTAATCTAAATACAGAAAGTAAGAACACCAAATTTATAGTGGTTCAGCGTAATTGCCTACGTCCACTTTGAGGTTAAACTTTATTGAACTTCTTTATAGTTGATTACAAATACAATTCGTGAATCAAATGCTTGAATGAAGTTGTTAAGTAGAGAAGATGAGTCTTGAAAATGGCAGAGTCTCCCCGGTGTTTTCTCTCCAAAAAAGGATCCATTTCACTGTGACCCTGCCCCTCTATTTATAGGCAAATATGGGCTGGACTTCCCAAGTGAGCTGGATAGCCGAACGCTCAAGCCCCAGTGCAGTGGTCGCTGTATGCCGAACCAGGCGTGCCGAACGCTCTGCGCCGAACCATTCCTTCTATGCCGAACGGTATGTTGTGTTAGCACCAAAATTGGTCACTAACCTCGTAGAAGAAGATTATGAAGAGATATAAGTGATGAAATCAAATTAAACAGAGAAGACAGTGCTAATCTAAATACAGAAAGTAAGAACACCAAATTTATAGTGGTTCAGCGTAATTGCCTACGTCCACTTTGAGGTTAAACTTTATTGAACTTCTTTATAGTTGATTACAAATACAATTCGTGAATCAAATGCTTGAATGAAGTTGTTAAGTAGAGAAGATGAGTCTTGAAAATGGCAGAGTCTCCCCGATGTTTTCTCTCCAAAAAGGATCCATTTCACTGTGACCCTGCCCCTCTATTTATAGGCAAATATGGGCTGGACTTCCCAAGTGGGCTGGATAGCCGAACGCTCAAGCCTCAGTGCAGTGGTCGCTGTATGCCGAACCAGGCGTGCCGAACGCTCTACGCCGAACCATTCCTTCTATGCCGAACGGTATGTTGGTGTCGTGGGAAGTGTAGGATGGTTGTCTGTTGAGGCCGAACGTGCCTCCATCTCAAGCTCTTGAACGAACGGTGTATGCATGCCGAACGATACCGGTATCCTGAGCAGTTGTGCATGCTGAATGTCTCCTGGATGTCGAGTATTACGCCGAACACCATGAGATGCCGAGTACTCCTGTTGCCGAGTAGCCTTGATGCCGAGCGCCCTTGTATGCCGAGCAGCCTTGATGCCGAGCGCCCTTGTATGCCGAGCAGCCTTGATGTCGAGCGCCCTTGTATGCCGAGCAGCCTTGATGCCGAGCGCCCTTGTATGCCGAGCGTTCTTGTATGCCGCGCACTCTCTGACGCCGAGTTCCACTGGATGCCGGTCACTCTCTGATGCCGAGTTCCACTGGATACCGAGTACTAGTTACCTGGTCGAATCTCCAGGAAACACTTTCCCCCCAAAGTGTATCGCGTGGCCGAACGTGATGCGCTTTGAATCTGGTACAATTTACCTCGGAAGTACCTTCTCGAGAATGTTAGTGAAGGAGGTGCAAGACGAACGAGATTTGGATGCCGAACGATACGCTCGAAGCCGAACGTACCTCGTGTGCCGAACGTGACTCTGCTATGATGCCGAACGCTTCGGTGTTGACCGGTTCTACCGGGTATAGCCTCTTCAACTTCTACCTCCCTCTATATAACCAGGTCCTTGTCATCTCTTTTCCTTTTACGCCTTCTTTTCTGTCATTCCTAGAGACTTGCAATTCTTGCCATCTTATCAGATTTGAGACCTAATCGATCCTTCCTCAACTTCGACTTTCAAACTAGGTATCAATCCTTCTGTGATTGGATTACTTCAACACAAGACTTAGGTTGTTTTCATGGGAAACGTGACCTTTCTATGATCGTATAATATGCGTCGAGCAGAAATGGCTCGCATGCTTGGAGTTGTTTAGTTAGGGCTAGCTCCTTCGTGCCGAACAAGAATGGAAGGAAGAGAAAGATGGGATGCTGAACGGCGTAGTCTTCGCCGGGCGATCTGTCCCTGTCGTTCGGCGCAGATGGAGAAGGTGTAGGGTGGAGTTGAAATCGTGGTGGAGCGCCACTTTTAGCCGAACGATAACCCAAACCGAACAGTCTTGAATGCCGAACGGTATCAATGCTGGACAATTACTAAAATGTAGAGCAATAACTTAGCCGAACGATAACCCAAGCCGAACAATTGACATGCCGAACATTGAATTCAGCCGAACAATTGACATGCCGAACAATACAATTGCCGAACACTCTTTAGACCGAGCAAAACACAGCCGAACACTATACTTAGGACGAATAATCTTGAATGCCGAACAGAACTCTTATCAGGACAATGCCTTAACTGAACGAGACCTTTAGCCGAGCGCTCGACACGCCGAGCAAACATTCATACTGACCTATACTTAGGACGAACAGTACAATTGCCGATCATTACTTAAATGCCGACCAGTATAAATGTCAAACTACACTTAGGCCGGTTACTTTAGAAATCATATGTCTTTTGAATCTGGAACTGTAATCACCTCAATGCGAGCTTTTTGAGACGGTTAGTGATGACGGTCTTCGAAGGCGATGATTCGAAGCTAATCATTATATCTTTAAAACATTCTTATTGCCTGTACACAATTGCTTGCACTAGTTCACACACCACACGGGGGGGAAAAATCGTGTTGCTAATTCTAACGTTCAACGTTTTTTAAGTATAGCTTTCTCAAGCATTTAGCCAGGTTCATTATTTATTCGGGATGTCGAGAAAATCTAGCTCCGCTACCATATCCGACAGGCCTGGGCCGTCATCGAGGCAAGGAGCCGCAGATACTTCTAACCCGTCAACCTCTCCCGCTCATAACTTGGCGCCTGATGCTCTGGAGTCAACCATCTTACTAGACAATCCGATCGATTCTCAAGCCTCGAAGATCAACGAAGCTGCTCTGCGACGGATATGCTCCATTCACGGGATTCCTTTTGCCGAAGTGTTAGTTCCTTTGAGACACGACCGCCCTCATTTGCCCCCAGTCGGGTACACCGCCTGCAACAAGTTCATGTGTTGGATGGGCAGCGTGCCTCCATTCAATTTATTTCTCCGGGATGTGCTGCAGTATATAGACATAGCTCCGTCGCAGCTCCACCCGAATGGCCATGCATTCCTTTATGAGACTTATTTACTTTTCATGGCTGTCTTCTCCAGACCTCCAACCCCTGGTGATATCAGATACATTTATATGTTCAAGAGACGGAAAGACAGTCCTTCTTTTATGTTCCTCGAGCCATACCACAAATGCCAGATCCTGACAGGGGCATGCAGCAAATTCGCCCTGTACAAACAGGAATGGTTCTATGTGCGCTGCCCTTCCGGTTTCGCTAGGAGATGGGTTGAAGGCAGTAAGTCTCTCTGCTGAATCACTATTTGTTTTTAATCGGAGTCATGCTTTTCCTAACTCTTCATTTAATCTTTTCAGGTATCAACCCGCGTCCGGAAGGCCGAGGATATTCCGAGGCTGTTGAAGCCATTAGAGCTCTTCCTGCTGAGGATCGAGACATCCGGACTATCATTTCAAATGAATCGCTGTCGGGGTTCGGCTTGCTAGCCCCTGGTCGTCGGATCAGCCTTCCAGAAGGTGTTACAATTCCCAAACCTCCATCTGGTAAAGGGAAAAAACTTGCCGGACCGTCGTCGCGTCGCGCTCCCGACACGCACGAAGAAGGCGAGCGCAAAGAAGATGATGCCCCCGAAACTCAGGGCGAGAACGTGGGTCCCGCTTGGAATCCGGCAATCGAAGTTCAGGATATTGAGACATCATCCTCCCCTTCGAAGGGAAAGAAGAAGTTGAAATATACGGTTCAAAAGGAGAAAGTTGGTGGCACCTCAAAAGTTACGCCTATCCCTCCTGAGAAAGAGGCTTCTTCGCAGCACCTGGAAAGTTCTCTGAGGGGTCTGTCCAACCTGTCCATCCCCGATGATTTACTTAATTACGGGTTCGATGACCCTGAAGCTCTCAAATTCTCTTCGCCCGCTAGAGGCAATGTAGGAGTTCAACTCCCGGCTCAAGGAGATAACACTCCTATTAGCAAAGATAAACGAACGGGTCCGTCGGGGGGAACACTAGGACACACATGCACATGCGCATTCCATAATATACTTCAAGTCTTTTTAATTCGTGAATTCCCCTTAACTCGTTGTTATTTCCATTCTTTGCAGGTGATATGGGCCGCTCTCACGGACTTGATCGCCTTCAGGGGTCTTCTATATTCCATCACTCAGGACGGGATTCTGGTTCAGGCAGACGCAGGGACCGAGGTGATTATGAAGGTAGGGACAATCGTCCTCGCGAGTCGTCTCACCGCAAGAAAGCACATTCTCAATCTTCTCAGTCCCGCGATCTTCCTCCTCCAACTGAGCCGGATAAGGAGAAGTCTTTGTAGAAGGGTTATCAGTCTGATGCTGCTCGAGAACAACACTCCAGTTCATCGAGTACGAGGCAAGTTCGAGAGCAACGTAAAAGAACGGAATTCTCAAAGCCTCCTCCTCCTACTCCTGCAGTGGACCCGACTGTTGCGGAAAAGATGGTCGACCTTAAGGCCAAGTTTTCGAAAATCTGCTTTGATGGCTTGAAATTCCTCCCAGCCATCCATCACATTCCTGGGCACGTGAAGCAAAGTGCTATTGCCTGCAACAATGACGTCTATGTTCAACATGACGCATTCGTGCACTTGGTGGAGAAGATCTCGGAAGTATCTGTCGAGCGTCAACACGAGATTGACCGTCTGAATCTGGAGGCTGACAGCGATAAGAAAATCATCAAACTCCAAGACGAAGAGCTCGCTTCGTATAAGTCAAAGCTAGAAGCCGCTGAACAAGGTGCAAAAGATACTGCTGAGGCAGTTACTCGCTTAGAGGTGGCTCACAAAAAGGAGCTTGACGAAGCAGTCCAGCACAGCGGCGCCCTTGCCCTAGAAAAAGACTCTGTCCAAAAAGAAAGGGACGCGCTCGCTACTCAAGTCAAAGAGCTGAAAGAACTACTCTCCAAGGAGAAAGAAGACAAGATAGCTGCTCAGGAAGAATCACAGCGATATTGTGATGAGATTGTTGCTACCCGACTCCTGAAGACAAAACTCGACGATGAACTTGCCGGGGTCGAAAAAATGAAGGATGAGGCCCGTGAGGAGGGCAAAAGAATGGCTGTGGAGGAGCATGATCCTCGCCTTGAGGCGGCCGCAGAGGCCGGCAGGGAAGAGGTCAAAAGTATGTTTGACCCGTTGATCGCCGAGTACGGAGCCCGCGTCCTTATGCACCGTGACTTAACATTCTTGGGCGACGGCTACCTTGAATCCCTGGCTGAGGCATGGGAAACTCTGATAAAGATCAGAAAAGTCGAGTCAGGCTCCGAAGAGGTCGATGAGGATGCATTGGTGAAGGAGTTCCTGAGGGGGAATGAGCCATCGGATTTATCCGCAGCATTGGCTCTTTATGGCAAAGGCTCTTTCCCTTCGAAAGAGAAGAACGGCGAAGCTGGCCCGTCAGAGGCCGACACTACTACTCCTCACATCACCGCTCCTTATGCTGCTCAATCGGCCGGTCGGTCGACGCTTGATCCATTCGAGCAGCATGCCAGTTATGATCCCGAAGATCCCGGGCTTGGCGTTCATGTGCTGTCACCTATCCTGGAGGGTGAAACCCCGCGCGCCACCGATAGCCAACCGGATCCTGGTAGGAAATTCTTCTTTCTCTAGAAGTCGAAGAGATCCCGTCATTTTTCAGCAATGGTTATTCGTTCTAATGCCCATTTCTTATATTTTCATGTAGGTCGTTCTGACGCCGAGCCAACTCCAAGGAGCGATGATGCCAAGGAGGAAGCAGAGAAAACAAGCGACGTTGCTCACGCAGGAGTAACTCCCGGTCCAGACGCTCAAGTGATCGGGGCGCTTGATGATGACAAACTTGATACTTTGTCTCCTGCCGAAGGAAGCGATGAAATTAAAATCACTGGCGCCTCTGAGCATACTTCAGAGATGAGCATGAAGGACCGTCTCGCCGACGAGGAGAAGAAAAAGGTCAAAGTCAAAGTTGAATCTGAAATATTGGAACTCACTGACCCGCGTAACAGACCTTTGAAAATCATTCTCCCGGGCAGGTCCAGACCACTAGATGTTCCGTCTCCTACTCCTGACTCCGTTTCTCTAGCAAGCAAAAAGTCCAAGAGAAAGCGTGAGGGAGAGGAGTCGTCGGAAACACCAAAGGAAGACAAGAAGAAGAAGTCGAAGAAATAATCGATGCACTTGCTCAACAAGTTTCCTGCTTAGGTTTTGTAATTGTTTTTATCTTCCGCAACTCGTAGTTTGTATAGGCCTGAATTTTGTAGGAGTGATCGTGTATCCCCATTTTGGACTTATCGAATAAAATTTTAGTTTCTTTTTGTTTGAATGATTCTCTTGTCTTTATTCGGTTTGCTGACACTGTGCTCTGGGGACTTGGAGACTTGAGACTGTTCATACTCTAGTCCACGCTCTGGGGACTTAGAGTCCTCCGTTCCGTACTCTGGGGATTCGGAGATTGGAAATCGTTTATACTCTAGTCCGCGCTCTGGGGACTTAGAGTACTCCGCTCCGCACTCTGGGGATTCGGAGATTTGAAATCGTTTATACTCTAGTCCGCGCTCTGGGGACTTAGAGTACTTCGCTCCGTACTCTGAGGATTCGGAGATTGGAAATCGTTTATGCTCTAGTCCGCGCTCTGGGGACTTAGAGTACTCCGCTCCGCACTCTGGTGATTCGGAGATTTGAAATCGTTTATACTCTAGTCCGCGCTCTGGGGACTTAGAGTACTCCGCTCTGCACTCTGGGGATTCGGAGATTTGAAATCGTTTATACTCTAGTCCGCGCTCTGGGGACTTAGAGTACTCCGCTCCGCACTCTGGGGATTCGGAGATTTGAAATCGTTTACACTCTAGTCTGCGCTCTGGGGACTTAGAGTACTCCGCTCCGCACTCTGGGGATTCGGAGATTTGAAATCGTTTATACTCAAGTCCGATTGTAAATCGTTTATACTCTAGTCCGCGCTCTGGGGACTTAGAGTACTCCGCTCCGCACTCTGGGGATTCGGAGATTTGAAATCGTTTATACTCTAGTCCGCGCTCTGGGGACTTAGAGTACTCCGCTCCGCACTCTAGGGATTCGGAGATTGGAAATCGTTCGTACGAGCCTGCATGTCGTGAATGATAATGTAATTTATCATCCAATTAAGAGATATAGAAACTTCATAGAAAATATGGCTTCAAGCCTTTATTAATGAAAATAAACTAAATTGCTTGATTACAACTTTCACAAGGAAACTAAGTCATTATTGAAGGGAAACATGCAGGAAATAACAGTGCCTACAACAAGAAAGGAAAACATGCTAAATGTAATAGTGCCGCAAATGTTCACTGTTCCATGCTCGGGGGAGTGTCGCGCCATCTACGGTCGCTAGCTTGAATGTTCCTTCTCCAAGCTTCCGTTCAATGGCGTATGGACCTTCCCAGCTGGGATTCATGCGTGATGGTACCGGGAAGACTCATTTCAGAACGAGATCACCCACATCAAAGATTCTTGGGCGGACTCTGCCGTCGTAGTAACGCTTGACTCGATGTCTGTGCGCCGCCGCCCTCAATTCAGCTTCTTCACGCTTTTCGTCGATGCAGTCCAGTGATTCCAGCAAGAGGTTTTGGTTCGTCTTGGGATCATAGTATGTCACTCGGTGCGATGGAACTTCAAGTTCCACGGGTATAACGGCTTCAGAGCCGTATGCCAAGGCGAACGGAGTGTGGCCGGTCGCGGACTTGTGGGTAGTTCTATACGCCCATAATGCTGTCGGGAGTTCATCTACCCACTTGCCTCCAACCTTCTCCAGACGCTTCTTTAGTATGGACTTGATTATTTTGTTAACGGCCTCGACTTGTCCGTTAGCTTTTGGGTGTGCAACGGCGGCGAACTTTTTCTCGATGCCGTACTTTAAACAGAACTCTTTGAACTCTCTACTTTCAAATTGCGTTCCGTTGTCTGTAATGATGGTGCGTGGAAGGCCAAAGCGGCATATAATGTTTCGTACAACGAAGTTAATGACCTTCTTAGAGGTGATAGTGGCCAAAGGTTCTGCCTCAGCCCATTTCGTGAAATAGTCGACTGCAACTATTGCATATTTCGCACCACCTTTAGATAAAGGCAAAGAGCCGATTATGTCGATTCCCCAGATCGCAAATGGCCAGGGACTGATCATTTGTGTGAGTTCCGTTGATGGAGCCCTCGGGATTTTTGCATATCTTTGACACTTGTCGCATTTTCTTGCGTAGTCCGCGGCATCCCGGTTTACGGTGGGCCAGTAATATCCATAGCGGAGGATCTTCTTTGCTAGCGTTTGCCCCCCAGTATGGTCGCCGCATTCCCCTTCGTGAACCTCTCTCAAGACTCGCTTTGTTTCATCATGAGCGATGCACCGTAATAACGGGACCGAGAATCCTTTTCGATACATGGACCCATCCTGCATTACGTATCGCGCGGCCTTTCGAAGGACCTGCCGTCTTTCGCTTCTTTTTCCTGGTAAAGCCCCGGTCGTCAGGTATAGTTTGAACGGGTTTATCCACGATTCCTTCTCGATTTCTGTTCCCAACACGCGATCGACTTTCATTTCGTCTATGCTCGGGGCATGCAAGACTTCGACGGGATACAATCCCATTTGTTGCGCATCGTCGGTACTCGCGAACTTAGCCAACAAGTCGGCTTCTTTGTTCTGTTCGCGCGGGATATGTGAGATGTCATAACGCTCAAGATTTGATAGTAGTTCTTGGACCTGAATGAGGTACGGAGCAAGCTTTCGTCCCTTTGCTTGGTAGTCTCCCCGTACTTGGTAAACCACCAACTGCGAGTCACAAAAGATTTCGACTGATTCGATCCCGAGCTCCCTGATGAGCTTCAAGCCAGCGATCAGTGCTTCATATTCGGCTTCGTTATTTGTAGCCGGGAAATCGAGCTTTAGGGCATAACAGATCGATCGGTTTTCCGGAGTTACAAGAACTACGCCCGCGCCGGAGCAACGGTCGTTTGATGCGCCGTCAGTGTATAATTTCCATCGAAGGGGGGGAATGATGTCGTGATCGTCCGGTTTGATGGGTATGGTAAATTCATCGATGAAGTCTGCTAACGCTTGCCCTCGGATGGCTCTCTGTGGTAAGTACGCGATATCGAATTGGCTCAACTCGATGTTCCACTTTAGCAATCTTCCAGAAGTTTCCGGTCGTTGGAGTACCTGCCTCAGGGGTTGATCGGTATAAACACCGATTGAATGCGCTTGAAAGTATGGGCGCAGCTTGCGTGATGCAATCACCAAGCAATAAGCCAATTTCTCGATTTTAGGGTAATTCCTCTCTGCCCCCGTTAAACGCTTGCTAACATAATACACCGGCTTCTGGGCTCGATCCTCCTCACGAACCAAAGCTGCGCTTATCGCATGAGGGGATATAGCCAAGTAAACGTACAGCATCTCATGGTCAACTGGTTTAGATAGCATTGGTGGGCTCTCCAGATGCCTTACCAGATTCCGGAATGCTTCCTCACAGCTAGACGTCCATTCAAAATTTCTCTTTCCTTTCTTTATTATGTCAAAGAACGGGATGCACTTGTCAGTTGCCTTGGATATAAATCGACTCAGCGCAGCTACTTTTCCGTTCAAGCTCTGTACCTGCTTTATAGTCCTGGGCGCTTGTACATCTCGAATAGCTTGGATCTTTTCTGGGTTGGCTTCGATTCCCCTAGCGTTGACGATGAATCCCAAAAACTTCCCCGATGCAACGGCGAAAGAACACTTCAACGGGTTGATCTTCATGCCGTAAAACCTGAGTATGTCGAACATTTCAGCCAAGTCTTGAATGTGGTCGTTTGACCGTCGTGACTTCACGAGCATGTCATCCACATAGACTTCCATGGTTCTACCCAACTGGTCCTTGAACATTCGATTCACCAAACGTTGGTAAGTTGCTCCAGCATTCTTCAATCCAAAGGGCATCACTACATAGCAATACAGCCCGACATTTGTAACGAAGCTGGTGTGTTCTTGGTCCGGAATATGCATTGGGATTTGGTTGTATCCTGAGTACGCATCCATGAATGACAGTAACTCGTGTCCTGCGGTGGAATCGACCAACTGATCGATCCTAGGCAACGGGAAACTGTCCTTAGGGCATGCTTTGTTCAAGTCGGAATAATCTACGCAAGTCCTTCATTTCCCATTCGCCTTCTTTACTAGCACGGGGTTGGAGACCCATTCCGGGTAGAGGGCGTCGCGGACGAACCCATTTGCTTTGAGTTTGTCCACCTCCTCTCCAAGAGCGGCGGACCTCTCCGGATCCATTCCTCTCCTTTTTTGCTTGACTGGGACGTATTTCGGGTCTATGTTCAACATATGACTCGTGATGGCGGGAGAAATCTCACACATATCAGAATGCGTCCAGGCGAACACATCAAGGTTCGCCCGGAGGAAGTCGCTAAGGTCTTCAGTCATTTCGGGGCCTAGCTGTGATCCGATCTTCAGTATTCGCGAAGGGTCGTCACGGCTAACTGAAATGTCAATTGTTAATTCAGCCGGTGCCGCCTTCTCTTCCTTGGGTTTCTCATCGTCGTCTCTCGGATCTATATCTTCGTAGATCCGAGACCTATGCCCGAGCCAGGGCTCGGGCACTACTTGTCAATTATCCGCGTTGAGGATGCGGACGGGATTGTCCGCAACCTTTCCTTTCTCCTTCCGGTGGGCCTCTCGGAGCTCGGCCACATAACAGGAACGACCAGCTGCTTGATCGCCGTGAACAACGCCTACTCCTTTGTCAGTCGGGAACTTCAAAGTTAAACACCATGGGGCTAACGCTGCCCTAAACTCCGCCAGGGCTGGCCGGCCCAAGAAAACGTTATACGGAGAGTCCACATCCAAAACTACAAAGGGTAGAATTCGCACTCTTCGACGCTCGCCTTGTCACAGTTCAACTGGTAATTCGACATATCCCACTGCATCAGTTGAAGCGCCGTTAAAGCCGTGGATACGAGCTTTGGATGGTTTCAAGTCTTTTGTTTCTAGCTTCATTTGATCGTAGGCCTTCTTGAAGATGATGTTGACTGAACTTCCAGAATCAATCAGAATTCTTTTTACGTATGCTGGTCCGATCGTTGCTGATATGACCATGGGGTCGATGGTCGGAGCCTCTACCTGATCAGCGTCTCTGCTTCTGAACACAATATCGTCTGTCATTACGCGTTGTTGCTTAGCAGGGGCTCCGTCCTCCATGTTCGAACAACACTCAAAATCTGCGTGCTTCAAGGAACTTGCATATCGCTCCATCTCCTGCCAATTCTTATCCGCGGGGTGAGGCCCGCCGATAATTGTATTTATGATCAGCCTACCAACGGTCCGGGCAGGCTCCTCGGGATGACGTGGAGCTGGTGCACGACCTGGGTTCGACGTTCCCTGTCCTCCTTGTGGATCCTTCACAAATTCTTGCAATTTCTTCTGCCTGATCAACTTTTCGATAGCGTCGTGCAAGTGTCTACATTCTTCCGTATTGTGTCCATAAGTCTCATGGAAGCGATAATATTTCCCGGTCCGCTTCTGTTCTTCAGTTGATTCTTTTGGACGTGGTTTTCTGTACTGAAAAGTATTGCAGGTGGATAGGTAAATGTTTTCAAGTGGGGCGTTTAGCGGAGTGTACTCGCTGTAGCTTGGAATTCTCGACTTCCACTTTCCTGCTTCTTTCCTTTTCCCTTGGCTTCTTCCTCCGGACTCCTTGGGTTGCCCAGGCTTGTTCTGGACATTGACTTGGACCTTTCCCGAGCTATCTCCGGATTGCTTCACAGCAATGTTGCTCTTTATTGACTCTTGGACAGGTCCTGGCGCCTTATCTCGTCGTACCCACCTAGCTTCCTCTCTTCTTATGAACTGGTGTGCCTTATAGTAGAAACGCTCTAGCGTAGCTGGAGGTTTTCCTGCCAACCAGTCTCCAAACTCAGAGTCTGGATCCACACCTCTCATTACAGCCATCAGAATTGCATGGTCATTGGGGTTACTGACTTCAGTTGCTGCTACGTGGAATCTTTGCAAATATTCCTTCAACGACTTCCCAGGATTTTGGATTACACTTGACAGAAACATCACGTCCTTTGGGCGCGTAGTGTGTATCCTGAACTGCTCAACAAACTTCTTTGCCAACTCCTCAAAATTTGATACGGATCGCGGAGGAAGTCGGGTGAACCACATAGTAGCGATCCCAGATAGAGTAATCGGAAAGCACCTACACTTGGTGGCATCATTCGCTCTGGCTGAATCCATCATCCATTCGTACCTCATGACATGTTGTCTAGGGTCAGTCTTTCCTTCATATGCAGGAATGGTAGGCATACTAAACTTCTTGGGGTACGCCGCTTGCAACACCACATCCGTGAACGGAGTATGACTTCTTGACACTCCCCAGTCATCATTTGATAAGCCCTGATTCTCTTTCATCAATTGCCTGATCATGGCTGTCAGATCGGGTGTCTGTATGGAAGGCGGAAGGTTGGAGTCTGTTCTACGCGCTTGTCCATGCTGATGCATTCTCTCTTGGCGATCTGCCAATCGTGCATCTTGAGGTTCGACATCGTTAGCATTCTGATGATATGGGCCTCTATCTTCCATCTGTATCCCGGTCCTGAAGCTTCCAGCTCTTGCTTGGTCGCGGTCTCCGGCTGTTCGAACAGCAGCATCTGCTTGCGCAGCATCAGTCTTACGGCGTCTGCGCCTGGGAGGTTCATCAGAGGAAGTTGAGCTGTCAGATGAGGAGTAAGCAGCGGGATTGCCCCCAGCATTCTGTTGCTGCTGTTGAGTGAGTTGTGCCATCAGGTTGGCATTAGCTTGCATCTGTTCTCCCAGTTGTCTCCTGCTTTCCCTAAGTTCTCTCATCAAGTCATTGAACTCTACTCTGGTGACAACTGGAGTCTGTTCTTGAGTGGCAATCCCTGCACTCGGGATCGCTGGTTGATTGCTAGGTCCTGCTTGTTGCACGCTAGCAGTCTCGCGGGCATCCGCATTATGAGAAGCTGACCTGGTCCGTGGTCTTGCCATTGTAGAGTTATTGGTATGAACTCTGAGTAGAATCAACGGATGTCCTATCAGTGAGTCGGATCTTCTTTGGGGGATTTGTTCAATCCAGTAGCTTCAAAGCAGATCCTTGAGGTCTGAGAATTCGATTCTCGGTGAAAGCACCAAAGTGTTAGCACCAAAATTGGTCACTAACCTCGTAGAAGAAGATTATGAAGAGATATAAGTGATTAAATCAAATTAAATAGAGAAGACAGTGCTAATCTAAATACAGAAAGTAAGAACACCAAATTTATAGTGGTTCAGCGTAATTGCCTACGTCCACTTTGAGGTTAAACTTTATTGAACTTCTTTATAGTTGATTACAAATACAATTCGTGAATCAAATGCTTGAATGAAGTTGTTAAGTAGAGAAGATGAGTCTTGAAAATGGCAGAGTCTCCCCGGTGTTTTCTCTCCAAAAAAGGATCCATTTCACTGTGACCCTGCCCCTCTATTTATAGGCAAATATGGGCTGGACTTCCCAAGTGGGCTGGATAGCCGAACGCTCAAGCCCCAGTGCAGTGGTCGTTGTATGCCGAACCAGGCGTGCCGAACGCTCTGCGCCGAACCATTCCTTCTATGCCGAACGGTATGTTGGTGTCGTGGGAAGTGTAGGATGGTTGTTTGTTGAGGCCGAACGTGCCTCCATCTCAAGCTCTTGAATGAACGGTGTATGCATGCCGAACGATACCGGTATCCTGAGCAGTTGTGCATGCTGAATGTCTCCTGGATGTCGAGTATTACGCCGAACACCATGGGATGCCGAGTACTCCTGTTGCCGAGTAGCCTTGATGCCGAGCGCCCTTGTATGCCGAGCAGCCTTGATGCGGAGCGCCCTTGTATGCCGAGCAGCCTTGATGCCGAGCGCCCTTGTATGCCGAGCAGCCTTGATGCCGAGCGCCCTTGTATGCCGAGCAGCCTTGATGCCGAGCGTCCTTGTATGCCGAGCGTTCTTGTATGCCGCACACTCTCTGATGCCGAGTTCCACTGGATGCCGGTCACTCTCTGATGCCGAGTTCCACTGGATACCGAGTACTAGTTACCTGGTCGAATCTCCAGGAAACAATTATAGAACTAGTGCTTCTTTAATTCTTTAAAAGACTGATGCAATAGTCGCGGTCTAATACTGCGGCATAGATCAAAATTTTGGTTAATGTTGTATCAAATTCTACAAATGTTGCAGTTTGGATTGTTGGGATGGGAAATCGAAACCATACAAGCACGGCGGAAAACAAAATCGTGGAAAACAGGATCGTGGTAAGAAGTATAAAAACAACCAATCGATAACTCAATTTTAATTTCAACCAATCCAAAAGCAATCACAATCCTAAACAAAAAATATATAAATCAAAGCAATAACGAAAAATAAATCACACGGAGATTTATAGTGGTTCCACTAACGCTGTGTTAGTGTATATCCACTTTAGGAGAGAGCTTTTATTAATATTGATGAGAAGAGTACAAGAGATTGAATGCAATGATCAAAATTCTAATTAGAATTTGATTTGTGAAGAAGAGAATTGAAGAAAATTAGGTTTTGATAAATCCTAATTAGTGGAGGCCAATCTCTTGCAGTCGTTTTTTGTTGTTTGCACGCACGCCAGATCTGGAACCTGAAGCTAGCTTATATAGGAGAATAACAACCCTAGACAATGTTTCAAAATTGCTCCTGTAAATATTATAAATCTTCATGCCAAGCCCACGTCTGAAAACATGCGGAAGTCGAATCGGGACAGATGTTTGTCCATGTCCTCTGGAAAAAGTTATATACAGGCTCAGATGTCTGACCTAACTCTCTGGAAGCATTTCTGCACAGACTTAGATGTCTGACCATTTGGTCAGACGTCTCGCGCTGACAATTCAATCCACTTCACATTTTCCCCTAACTTGCACCTCCGAACTCTGATTTGCGAATCGTTTCTCTGTTACGAAGCTACTTTCGATCTCTACAATTCTCCATATAGTGTCGACAAAATTTAATACTTCACCTCGACACTATATCCATCTCTAACTCCAATGGTACCATACCATCAACAACAACCGATAGCACTAACTATCATCATTTCTACCTTCAACCAAACATGAATGTTTTTCCAATGAGCTCCAGCAAAGCCATCGCTCATTGCACTACGCCAATGAGCTCAGACAAAGCATCCGCCCACTAATGAAATGTTGAAACATCCAAATCCTAAGTCATCTCACCAAAAACTAGCACTTAAATAGAACCTCAATCTCTCACCGATACTCTTCCTCATCTACCACTAAGCTCCTCCCTTAACTGTGCCATCCCATGACACCTAACACTTCTCCAAGCGAATCAAGTTCGAGCAACTCGAACTTCCCAACCGGCAATGCCTTAGTGAACATACCCGCCGCGTTATTTGTGTGCACTTTTCGAAGATATACTTGCTTATCCTCATCCATGTCTACTAGAAATGACACTTTCACCTCAATATGCTTAGTCCGCGAGCTAAATGCCAAATTCTCTGTCAAGTGAATAACACTCTGGCTATCACATCGAACATCAATACTATCATGCCTGAATTGCAAGTCACACAACAATCGCTTCAATCGTTTCAAATAGAGTGCCTTCTTTGCCTCTTCCACTGCGGTTATCAACTCCGCCTCTGTAGTGGATAAAACAACTATGGTCTGCAATCTCGATCTTCAACTTATGGCTGTACCGCCAAGTGTGAAGACATATCCGAAAGTTGATTTTCTTCGATCGCTATCACTGGCGTAGTCCGAATCACAATAACCGACCAACTTGCAATCCATCGTCTTACTACCGCCAAAAACAAGACCATGGGATGATGTGCTTCTAAGGTATCTCAATATAAGCTTCACAACTTTCCAATGCGATTTCCCCGGATTAGCTATATATCAACTAACCATCCCGACGGCTTTTGCAATATCGGGCCTTGTACACACCATAGCATACATTAGACTTCCAACCGCACTAGCATATGACATCTTTGCCATATAAGCCTTGTCTTCCTCCAAGATAGGTGACCCTTTACTCGAAAGCTTCATATGCAAATGTAAAGGTATATTTGACGCCTTTGCATTCTCCATGCTAAACCGGCAAAGCACTTTCTCTATGTATTCCTTTTGAGTTAGTTTCAACTCAAAATGCTTTCGATCTCTTACAATTTCCATG
Organism: Allium fistulosum; assembly: GCA_030737815.1. Lineage (NCBI taxonomy): Eukaryota > Viridiplantae > Streptophyta > Magnoliopsida > Asparagales > Amaryllidaceae > Allium > Allium fistulosum. Next base: position 80,745,351 of record CM060905.1, read on the forward strand.
TCTAATATCATCATTGCTTCTCCAAGATCCTTCATTTCGAATTCCAATTTCAAACTCAGTTTTAGTTTGTTGATTTCATTCTCATCCTTAGAAGCAATGGGCATGTTGTCCACATACAAGAGTAAATACACCCAACAATCATTTTTCAACTTCTTGAAATAAACACAAGCATCCTTGATGCTTCTATCAAAACAATTTTCAAGCATAAAATGATCAAATCTCTTGTATCATTCTCTAGGTGATTGCTTTAAACCATATAGTGATTTTTTTAACTTGCAAACCAAATTTGACTTACCATCTAGAACAAAACCTTTTGGTTGCTCCATGTAGATGTCTTCATCCAAGTCACCATGCAAGAAGGTAGTTTTCACATCAAGTTGCTCCAACTCCAAGTTGTGAATATCAACTATGGCAAGTAATATCCGGATAGAAGTATGGCGCACAACTAATGCGAATATCTCATTATACTCCTTCCTCTTCCTTTGTGCAAACCCCTTAGCCACTAGCCTAGCTTTGTATCTTCCATCGTCCTTCACCTTGTATATCTATTTTTACCCAATAGCACAGTTTCCTTTAGGAAGTGGAACCAAATCCCAAGTTTGATTCTTCAACAAAGATTGCATCTCTTCCTCCATGGCACAAATCCATTTCGAGCTATCAATCGACTCCACGACGTCATCAAGATCCATCGGCTCATCTTGAACTACATGAAGAGCATAATCCAAATTATCACAAAAGCTAAGATAGTTCCAATCACCATATCTTTCGGGTGGTCTTATAGTACGACGACCAACCCAAGTAGCAATACCATCACCTAAACTCCCTTCGGCTCCACCTTGAACCGAATTTTCTCTAGAATCATGCACATCATCAACACTACTAGAGGCACCCTGTGGACTATGTGATGTAACATCAACCACTACCTCCTCGCAAGCATCTCCAACTACTATACTCTCTCTACTCCTTGTACAAAACATGGGAATAACTTCTCCTTTGATTCACCATGAACCAAATCCGGAACATCTGATGAGCTTTTATTCTCCTTGAATATCGCCGACTCATCAAAAGCAACATGACGAGAATTCACTACCTTCTTCGTTTTCGGATTTCAAATCCGATAGCCTTTTACTCCATCCGTATAACCAATCAAAATCCCCTTGAAAGCTCTAGGTTCAAGCTTATCATTTCCCGGATAATGCCCATAAACCGAACTACCAAAGACACGAGGATAACTCAAGTCAATGTTTTTTCCCTTCTACACTTCCTCCGGAATTTTGTTACCTATAGCTGAGCACGGAATTCGATTAATAATATGCACTGCAGTTGACATAGCTTCAGCCCAAAACCCCTTAGATAAACCCGATGTCAATCTCAAGCATCGAGCATTTCTTAAGTAGAGTACGATTCATCCTCTCCGCAATACCATTCGACTGCGGATCTCCAGGTGTAGTAAAATGCCTCTGAATACCATGATGTTTGCAAAACTCCAAGAATTCTCCGGAAACATACTCTCCGCCATTGTCGGACCTCAAGATCTTCAAAGACGTGCCACTCTCATTCTCAACAAGGGCTTTCCATGCTTTGAACTTTGCAAATGCCTCCGACTTGACCTTTATTACATACACCCAAACTTTTCGAGAAAAATCATCTATGAAAGAAATATAATAGCGAGCTCCACCCAAAGAAGCTACCGGTGCAGGTCCCCAAACATCCGTGTGAACATACTCAAGAACCTTTCTCGAATCATATTTTCCCTCACCGAATGAAACTCTAGTTTGCTTCTCCATGACACATTCTTCGCAAAACTCTAATTTGTTAAAACTCTCTCCATCGATCATCTCTCTTTCGAAGAACGTCTAAACTCCTCTCCGAGACATGACCTAATCTCAAATGCCACAACCTAGTCGCATCCAAGCCACGAGAACTATCAACTCCTATACAAGTTTCACCTTCCACTGTCACTCCTTGAAGCAAATAAATACCATGAGTCCTAGCACCCTTCATCACCACAAGCGCATCCTTTGAAACCCGCAAGCTATCACTCTCAATAGTGATTTTACAACCTAAAGAATCCAGCTGCCCCAAAGAGATAAGTGACTTCCTAAGTCCAGGAATATAGCGTACATTAGTGAGAGTACGAACCACTCGTCAAACATCCGAATTTGCACGGAACCAATGCCTTTCGACTTACAAATAGAACCATTTCCCATAACAATTGAATTTCCTTCTTTGTCGATGTAAGAAGAAAAAAAAATTTCTATTTGGCGTCATATGATAAGACATCCCCGAATCGAGCATCCATTCGCTACCCGAAGCATCCGATGCTACCGCCGACAAAACATCTACATCTCCCTCACCAACTCCACTCTCTACCGTTACTGATGAAGATGCTACTTCCTTCTTTGCCTTCTTCTTGTCTGGACACTCATTCTTTCAATGACCGGTCTTCTTACAAATATAGCACTTTCCTTTCCTTTCCTTCGATTTTCCTCTCTAACCGGGGTTCCTTGATTTAGAACGCCCTCGGTTCTCCTTCTTCACGTGCCTTTCATTCTCCACAAACAAACCATGACCACTACTAGCACCACTACTTCCATCACCTAACTCCTTTATTTGATCCCGCAACTTCTCGCTAAGAAGACCTATTTTGACATCATCAAGAGTCAATGTATCCCGGCTATAAATCAAACTATTTGAGAAACCTGTATAATAGTCCAGCAGCGAACACAACAATATCATCGTCTTTTGCTCTTCCTCTATCTTCAAATCTACCGCCTTCATCTTCATTAGAAAATCATCAAAAGTATTCAAGTGTGCCTTTGGCGAAGTACCTTCCTTCATCTTATAGGTGAAGAACGTTCGCAATAAGATCAAACGATTAGTCGGTGACTTCTTCATATACAACTCTTCCAACTTGTCCCAAATACCCTTAACGGTAGTTTCACCACTAATTTCAGAAATAACATTCTCTCCCATAGCAAGTTGAAGTGTAGTGAATGCCCACTCTTCCGTCTCCTCTCTCTCAACATCCGAGATGTCCGTTGGCAACAAATGCGTGTCAAGCACTATCCGATGGACCCGATTCCTCCTTAGAACCGCTTTCATCTTCCATTGCCATTTTTCAAAATCATTATCGCCATTCCACTTGTATAACCAGTTGTGATCCTGAAGCTGCGTACGAACCACGTACATAAGGCGCTACAACACTTGGATTACCCCTAAAGGAACTACTTAAGGTATTATCTGATTCTGACATTTCTACAACCACCTACCAACATCAAGGCTCTGATACCAAATGTTGGGACGAGATTCCAATTGGAGATCACTCAAATTGAAACCCACAAGCACAGCGGAAGAGGGGATCGTGGTAAGAAGTTTAAAAACAACCAATCAATAACTCAATTTCAATCTCAACCAATCCAAAAGCAATCACAATCCCAACATAGAAATCAAAGCAATAATAAAAAATAAATCACACAGAGCTTTATAGTGGTTCCACTAACGATGTGTTAGTGTACATCCATTTTAAGAGAGAGCTTTTATTAATATTGATGAGAAGAGTACAAGAGATTGAATACAATGATCAAAATTATAATTAGAAATTGATTTGTGAAGAAGAGAATTGAAGAAAATTAGGTTTTGATAAACCCTAATTAGTGGAGGTTAATATATCTTGCAGTCATTTTTTTTCCGTTTGCACGCACGCATAGATGTGGAACCCGAAGCTAGCTTATATAGAAGAATAGTAACCTTAGGCAATGTTCCAAAATTGTCCCTGTAAATATCACAAATCTTCATGCCAAGCCCATGCCTGAAAACATGCGGAAGTCGCGACAGACGTCTGTCATAAAGGGACAAACGTCTGTCCATATCCTTTGGAAAAAGTTATATACAGGCTCAGACGTCTGATCTAACTCTCTGGAAAAAGTTCTGCACAGGCTCAGGTCAGACGTCTGGCGCTGGTAATTCAGCCCACCTCACCTTTACCCCTATAACTTCCAACTTCAATTTGCGAACCGTTTTTTCCGTTATGAAGCTACCTCCGACGTCTACAATTCTCCATATAGTGTCGCTTAAATTTAACGTGGATTACTGTTGATTAAATGCTCGTCGCAGATCTTGAATGATGTTCACTTTTATATGATGTTTTTGTACTTGAAAACTGAACTGATGTTGAATGATACTTGCTGTTTTTGTACTTGAAGACTGAATTGATGAGAATGGAATAAATGTTTTAATCTTTGGTATGCTACTTGTTGATTAAGTACATGCTTTTATGCAATTTTGCCCAAAACGAATTAAACGGTTAGATTAGTGGGTTGGTTGGGTTTACCATTTAATAAATGGGTTTATTGGATTGGATATGTTTTTATTTTAATTAGGTTGGATTAATTTTCAGACCAACCCATTTATATCCAATTCAATCCATTTGACTCTTCTAGATAATAGAAGGGAGGGCAATGCAGGTTTAAGCTGTCGTCTGATTTTGCTTAAAACGGCAGCTAATCCATACTAAAAATACCGTCCATGCACTCCGCATAAATTTCCATTGAATGTATTATTCTAATGAAAATTGTCAATTACCATCGTTCTATAATTGGAAAATGCTCGACTAAATACATTTATATGCTGTGAAGCATGACATGTTATATTCATGTATGATTCCCTTCTCAATTCTAGGATGTGAATATTAAGAAATAACTACACATATGCTTGTTGCTTCTACAGAAGTCTTTACAAAACTGGTTTACGCTTGTTTTTATGAATACTAAGCTGTAGTAATATAGTATTTATTAATCATGATCAAATCATCAAATATTGGAGAGAACTACATAATTCATATGCAAAACCATTTTACAGTGATAGCACGACCGCTTATTAGTACACTTGATTTCTTCTTTCATGTCTCTTATGATCCATCCTATTTTCATTTAAACTATTATTTTTGAGTTTTAATTCGTTGTTCTTCCTGGTCTAATGTGTGAGAAGCGATGGTGAAGTTATGTTTATGTTGTCATTTCCTTCCAGAATTGCTTTGCAACTGCTCATTTTATTACGTTCATATCTTGTCGATTAATATGACTATTGATGTTATGGTAATGGTTACCGTTACGATTTTGTAATACCATTACCGTACCATTTTTACTGATAAATGAAAATTGTTTACTGTTACCGTTACCGACTGATTGGTATACCGATAAACTGGTAACCGTTACACTGGTAATGGTAAATTACCGTTTGTCTAGAAAAATAATAAGTTAATATATTTTTAGACTGAATGATGATTCATTATATATCTCATTGGGTCATTCAATAAAGAAAAGTGTATTTATCATCATTTGAGTTGAATTACCGAGATAAATTGAACTGTTTTCTTGCTTCTAAATGTCCATAATACAACATCTTATATGAATATCAATGTATTATGAATGGACTGGTAAATTACCGTTACCGCTGGTTTTGAAAAAATATTACCGATGTTTTACCGTAAAAAATGGTAAATTTACCGTTACCGTACCGATTATGCTGGTATACCGACTTTACTTTAAAATGGTAACCGATTAACTGGTAATGGTATGATAATGGTAAATTTACTGTTACCATAACAACCCTAAATATGACCACCATTTTGACCTATATGTTTAAAAGATTTACACTATTGACAATTTGATGTCATGTTTTTCCAAAGCTACCATGTACCTGAAACAAAGAACAGTCTAATACAAAGATTATATTATTTTTTATTCTTCCAAAATATACAAATTTGGCACCTGATATTTTTTTTGAACTGATTTGAACCTGCAATTACTTGAAAACTAATGTCTATTGTGAAATAAAGCATCTATACCAATCGATAATGAAATAAAACAGTCACCATACTATAATAAAATTACAACTGCACACCGGTGGAGGAACAAACCGTAACCGACCGTTAGAACGTGCAATTTATACACACAGAGAAAATGATATCCGTCGTGTTTAAAAGAATTCCATATCAAAATAATCTATTTGGATATGTTACGTTCATTAGCATGATTATGCATGTAAATATAGTTTTTGGATTTTTCATTATGAATTGCTAGGCTTTATCACATAGAGTTCGGTGAATAACAATGTTTATTTCCCATTCTTCTAGCTTTATCATCTAGTCGGGATACTTTTGCTTCTTAGCTATTGTTCACACATATATTACAATTTATAAGACATAACTTGGAATCAACATAAACAACTGATTATTATTTAAATAAATAACAAAGAAAGTGACAGCATGAAACCTTGTCGAAATAAGTGAATGCCCATTCTTTAGTTAAAAAACTCAAATTTTCTTTTCCTATCTTAGGTTCAGTCCAAAAATTCTCTGGTTTCATTGCATTATTTGTACTATTGTATAAAATATCAATGATACAAAATAAGAAGAAAAATATACACTAAGACCATAGTGTTATGCAAACAGTAGCGCTTTGCGGAAGCTTTTATCAACGGATCTTTATCACCCAAATTACAAAGAGATAACTTGGATTGAAAACAAGACGAAATTGAAATCAAAACGCAATAACACAAGATATTCCACCCAACCACCTAATTTATTGATTCACCAAAATTTAGTTTACAATTAATAAAACAAAGCTAAAATAAACAAAATACCATTGAATCAATAGCCAAATTGAGAAAGGAAGCAAATATCTATATGGCTAAAATTGTTGGAGAAGAATAACAAATATGGAGAAGAGAAAATTAGCAAATAGATTTTCCACCATACTTTTACCATCTCTTCTAGTCTCTATTTATATAATCAATTACTTAATGCCCAAGTTAACATTAGATGGCAAAAAATAATTTGATTAGCCAATTAGAGAGAGAAATAAATATACTCAAATGTGCCTATTAATTAGAGGAAACAAAATCTTCTCTTTCTTTCTTTTGCATATTTATTTACATCTATTGGTGATTTTGTATTACCAAAATTTAACACTACACCTTGATGCAAAATCACATATCTCCAACATATCAAGCATGCCATATCTAGATCTATCACAAATCCTCATATTTCAACCATACTAAATTACAAACCTCAACCACCGTCTGCAAGTGATGCATCTCCCACATGAGGTGCACCACACAAATCCGGTCTAAAAAACGTTTATAATACCACAAAGATCTCCGTCTTGTTTTTGTGGATTTTACAATTCGACATCTATCTATCATTCGATCTGAGCTCATTACCTGATCACTATCGATCCATCGAGCATCATCAACATGAAGACCCCTGTCTAAAATATGATCCTCAATGCTAGAATCATAAGCAGTGACCACATTAACCTCTCTACCTTGCTGTGGACTAGGTCCTTCAACCGTCACTTGCTTTCCATTGTCGACTATAGAACCAACCAACCTATAAAGGTTTCCTTCTTCCAATACTTCTCTCATCCTTACACGACCACTTTTTTTCACTCTCAAAACTCCACCTTGAGTCTCATAAGTGCAACCACGACGATCCAACTGACCGAGAGAAATAAGATTATGCAAACAAGTGGGTACATGTCTTACTCCAGAGACTTCTCTAATCACACCGTCATGCATACAAAACCGGATAGATCCAATACCACAAATCGGTAGCTCTTCTCCATTGGCTGTCCTAATCATGCCGACACTCTTCTCATAAGAAGAAAAACAATCCACATCTCTACAAATGTGAAAACTGGCTCCCGAATCCATCTTCCAAGGCTTATTTTCACTAAAGTGGACATCACAAGAAGCATCACTATCGGTACCTTCAACAAAACCTGCATGTGCATCACTACTAGTGTCACCATGCGCATCCTTTTTCTGATCTCTTTTATAAGCATAACACTTTCTGCGTATGTGACCTTTCTTATTACAATAATGACAAGTGATAACACATTTACCATTAGCGTCCTTCTTCCAAATTGTATCTTTCTTCGAGTCCCTTGCCACTATAGCCTCACTTTGAATTGATTTCATACCTGACCTTTTTCTTCTTAGCTCCTCATTCAAAAGATTGCTTCGAACAGTTTTCAGAGAGATGGTTCCATTGGCATTGGAATTACTCAATGAAACAACCAAAGTTTTCCAACTTTCTGAAAGCGAACTCATCAATAAAAGAGCCTATAACTCATCATCAAAATTGACCTTCATATTTGCCAATTGATTTATTACATCTTGAAATTCGTTCAAATGCTCTGCAACAGACTTCTCTTCATCTAATCTCAGTTGTACCAACTTTCGAACCAGAAAAGCCTTACTAGTAGCACTCTTTGACTCATATAAAGATACCAACTTGTCCCATAAAGCCTTCACGGATTCACAACTAGCCACATGATGGAAAACTGAATCATCAAGATACTGGCGAATCAAAGCAACCGCCTTCTTATCCATCTTCTTCCATTTTCCTTCGTCTACATCAGAGGGCTTCTTTCCATCTCCATCAATCGGATCATGAAGATCATTGATGTACAGAACATCCTCCATCTTAGGCTTCCAAATACCCCAATTTTTCCCATCCAAAATAGCCATCTTCAAAAACGAAATCATATCCGACATCAATAATTTTTCAAACCAAAATTACTCTAAGCTTTGTGATGATCTGTGCTCCGATACCAAACTGTTATGCAAATAGTAGCGCTTTGCAGAAGCTTTTATCAACGGATCTTTATCACCCAAATCACAAAGAGATAACTTGGATTGAAAACAAGACGGAATTGAAATCAAAACGCAATAACACAAGATATTCCACCCAACCACTCACTTTATTGATTCACCAAAATTTTGTTTATAATTAATAGAACAAAGCTAAAATAAACAAAATACCATTGAATCAATAACCAAATTGAGAAAGGGAGCAAATATCTATATGGCTAAAATTGTTGGAGAAGAAGAACAAATATGGAGAAGAGAAAATTAGTAAATAGATTTTCCACCATACTTTTACCCTCTCTTCTAGTCTCTGTTTATATAATCAATTACTTAATGCCCAAGCTAACATTAGATGGCAAAAAATAATTTGACTAGCCAATTAGAGAGAAAAATAAACATACTCAAATATGCCTATTAATTAGAGGAAATAAAATCTTCTCTTTCTTTCTTTTGCATATTTATTTCCCTCTATTTGTGATTTTGTATCACCAAAATTTAACACATAGGTAGTGAGCACAAACCTTGAACATATTACAATGATCGAATAATTAAGTCAAAGTAACAAGCATTAGAAGAAACGATATTTTACTAAATAAGTTTTAACTTGTAATAAAAAGAAAGAAATGAATATAAGTTGTTGGATAGAGAAAAAAGAATATAACTAGTCAAGGACCACTAGTTTAAATGATAAGATCTCTAGACAGTGGTTCTAGAAATCTTGGTTTCACGCCCTCAAGACATCGACTCTGCTTGAATAAAAGTACATAAGTTCAATAAACATCAAAGGCAACTCATTATAAGAGCAATGATCATAAATATGCATTGCCATGTTCTTTTTCAACCGGTAACTTTCAAGTAATACTATAATAACTCATATTATATCTGAACATAATGATCGATGAAACATAGATTTGAGTAAATCACATTTAAAAGTCTTTAGCCATATGAATCGACTAAAAGTAAATCACAATTATTTGGGTAATGTACCAAAGCTTGACTTGTTTGCTGAAATGATAAATAACAAAGCATATTTATTACTACAAGATCATATCAAAAGACTGGCATAGATTCATTGTCATCCAAATTTATTTAGCTTTTCTATTGAGCACAAAGAAATCTGTTTAATAAAGCAATAAGGTATATAAATTAGAGGTTTTTATTAAGTTTATATTCCTGGATGGCATTAATAATTCTACCATGGAACTTGTTTGTATATTTCATCTTTAGAAGAAAGCCACATAAATTCAATGTCAAACATTGACTTGTACAACTTCGACACAATTTTTCTACGACAAACATAAACCAATGATTTAGTTGTAGAGTGTTAAATGTGTGAGCTTGCAGATATATTATAATGATACAAAACACAGTATAGCCCATGCAGTAAACAATACCATATTCACATTCATACAAATTAGATTTTAGTAGCAAAAAGATATACTTCTATAATGGTGTAAATTATCAACTCCAAAAAATCCTTAAATGAAAATATAGTTAAAAATAGTTTCGAAGTACATAAATTACATTGGTAGGCTAGGAATTAAAGTTTCACGTAAAACCAGGTGAAAAAAAGATTCCTGTTTAGGTTCCAAAAAAAAAGGAGAAGAAGAAAGAAAGAAAAAGAAAAAACTGTTATAAACTAAAAAGAGATAAGAAGCCATTAGAAAAGAGGAGAAAATGTTATTCACTATGATATCAGTTATGCAGAGATTGATTGATTCAATTACATTACATAGGCTCCTTTATATATTGGCATTGGAGCATGAGATTGAACATATCCCATGATGTGAGACTAAATAGAAAAAAAAAGCATATTCACTTTTATATTTACATATATTATAACACTCTCCCTTGAATATGCGTCTTCAAAATCATGGATGCTCATATGGTAGCTAGAAATTGTTCCTTTTGAAATGACCATGACAATTTCTCCCCCTCATTATTATCTTGCTTTCATACATCCATTCAGTCGTTATGAATATTGTCCATTGCCTCATTAAAAACCTCTGTTAATAAAACCTAATGGAAAAACCTTGACGAAGAAAGAGTGCAACTTGAAATCATAGATATCATACAATGGTATTCCTTTTAAAAAGTTTGATATTTCAGGATCAAAATAATGCCTCATTAAAACCTTACTAAGAAAAACCTAATGAGAAAAATCTTAGTGAAGGAAAAAGAGTACAATGACATATTTTATTTTCTTATTTCTTCAAATTAAGCTTGATACTTCTGGATCAAACTAATGCCTCATTAAAACCTTACTAAGAAAAACCCTATGGGAAAAATCTTAGTCAAGAATAAAAATACAATTTAACTTAAATAACATATTTGAGATGTTACTTCTTGAAAAGACGTTTGATTCTTCTAGATCAAGATAATGCCTCGTTAAAGCCTTAGTAAGAAAAACCCAGTGGAAAAAATCTTAAATAAGGGAAAAGAGTACATTGTAACTTATTTTCAAATGTTACTGGGGGGTTGATACTTCTGGATCAAGATAATACCTCATTAAAACCTTACTAATAAAAACCTAGTGGGAAAAATCTTAGTTAAGGAAAAAGAGTGCATTATAAAATACTTATGGATACTCCCCTTGATTTAAAAATTTATTCTGAATTCGTATTCGTATTTCGATAACTCAAACTGGTTATAGATACTTCCGGATCCATAAATATGAATCTCATTAATAATATAATCTATTAATAGTTTCCTTCGATACTATTAAATTTTCTAAGATTATTTCTTCCAAATTTGATTTGCATTTTATGCATTTTGTATGCTACTTTTATGAAAAATACTTCATGTGCTTTCATTTTTGTGCTTCAAATCAGTTTTTCGTATTGTAACTATACATATTTCATGAATATTAAAAATTTTATTACAACATTACTAAAAAGTAGGAAGTAATCTACTCATCTTGAAGTATATCAAGATTTTCATTACAACAATACTTAAAAGAAAGTTGTAATCTACACTTCATGTATTTTGCATTCTTTATAACTACAAAAGTTATATATATTCTTCATGAATTTGTATACTTTAATAAGTATTTGCATATCGCAACTACCACTTCAATGGATATTGAGAGTTTCATTACAACAATACTTAAAAATAGGAAGTAATATACTCATCATGAATTATATCAAGATTTTCATTACAACAATACTTAAAAGAAATTGCAATCTACGCTCCTTATTCTTTACCTTCTTTATAACCACCAAAGTTATTTATATTCTTTAGGAATTTGTGTACTTTCATTGTTTATTATGATTTAAACAATATTTATACCTTCAGGGTATTTTAAGTGTTTCAAACACTTTCACTGCTTCAATTAATTCAATTATCTCTAAAAACAACATGCCCATGGCACTTAACATGTTGTTGATACTATATGTGCTTTAATAATTTTAGTGTGTTTTTGCCACTTTATATACATGTTTCTAATTTTATTTTGTGGACTACAGGTCCACATTTCTTATTTAGGAGAATTTCATGATGACCAACCATGTTTTTCTCTAATCCAGGATCTTTAATCCATTTATAAACATAAGCGCTTTATTATTTATAAATTTATAAACAACGATTATTTATTGTCAGTTCTAGATATGATTTATTGAGATCTCTTTATTTATCATATTTTAGGTACCTAAACCACTTCTAGGGTTATTTGACAATTATGTCATGGATCTCTTTCAGAGCACCCTTAAGTGTTTCTTGAACACTCACCTTCTTTATTTGGCATCTTTATTACTTACTCCAAAAATATTTTGAACTGAATTTTGAACCACATTTCAGATGTGGTTTACACATTTTGATCCTTTAGGAATTCAAATCTGTGTTGGAGAAAGTCTACTAGGGATATTATTGATAATTTATTCAAGTTACTTGATATTTTGCATCATTGTATATTTTAACAAATATTTAACACTGATGATCAAAATGAGCTTGTATCCCTTTATCCTCCCCCTCAATGTTGACAAACATTGTCACATTAAATAATAATCATCTTTGGATTCTCATTTTGATCCATTATGATATTTCTACTAGCAAATACACCATACATATTAATAATAGGAGGATAATATTTTTATCAGTTGATAAAATGCATTCAATTGATATTTCTTATTAGAGTTTGTTCTCATTTATTGATCTAGCCAATTAGAGGAATTTACTTATTGTGTAGATCATTTGAATACATACATGACTTCAGGTCATTCAATATTTATGTTGATTGAATTTTAAATCACTAAATAATATCTATGCATGAGCTTATAACGAACTTCAGGTTGTTAGCTGAATATTTACATATATGGATGTATACGTGCGTCCACATATTAAACATGTAATATAAAATTTCATATTAGTGATTTTTTAGAACAAACTATTACAAGGATCCAAACTATTAATTTCTATTTATAAATCAATGTCAATGTGAATCCGTCAAAACCGCATGATAATGTTCAAAACATTTGGTTGGAACCATATCGAACTTCTCGTTCGAACAAAATATACACACAACTTCAAGTTGTTAAGTTTTATTCCTCAACTATATCTTAAATATAAGTTTTGAACATTAATTATGATTAATTATCAAAGAATAATTTATCATTGCATATAGACATTTCTACACATCTCTTTTGAGAGTTCTGCAAAAAATAATTACAGCAAAAATAACAATAAGAGTATCATTTGGATACTTGGAATGTTACAGATACAGATCTCCTCAAGACCGTATGTATAGCTTGCATGAAAATTATGATATGAAATATGGACTATCTCTTCAGGAGAATATTTAAAGATACTTCTTCAAGAAATGATTATGCGTGTAATATTTCTTACGAAATGATAACTAGGAACATGACCTTTATGATATAATTAGACAATGAACATAGAACAATATATTCTAGAGATAATTTAATTTCTTACCTATTTGAGAGGTTTGACATAATTATAATGAAATATATGATACACGTTGCATAGCTCTCAAACTTTTAGGATCTAATCTAAACTAAATTAGGATCCTTCATAATCAAATTTCTATGCATTTATTTGGTTTAATAAAATTACCAAATATATAAACAAATCTCTTCTAGAGATATGTTATCATTTCCTAATTTATTAGTCTCTTTTATGGATATTTTATTATCACCATTTCTGGAGTGAATTTATCTCTTCTAGAGATATATATGCACTATTGGAATGCCATATCATGTACAATATTTCTTTTGTAGAAATTACATAATTACTACCTTTACAATAACATAAAACATCCCTACTGGATATTTTTGTTGTTACTATCTTTTAAATGACATATCAAACTTTAAATATAGCAACAAAATTAGATGCACCAAATGAAAGCAAGATGCGAAGATAAAACCACTACTTCTAGAGTGTAATATTAGTATACAATTCCCTTTTTTTTCTAGGGATAAATTATTGTTATTACTTTGAAACTTTTATATGATATTCCTTCAGGGAATATAATGTTTCCTTTTAAGGAATTGAATGTAACATAAATAAAATTCATATAACATCTTTTCTGGGATGTTGGATTTTGCAATATAAATATAAATAAATCTCTAAAACATCTCTTTAGGAGATTAATACACACCCACATCCATGTATATAAATAGTATGGCATATAAATTATCTATTATAGAGAATGTTAAAATGTATTTCTATAACTAAATAGCTAGCCATATGTACATAGAAGTAATTTGTTAAAACATCGGGATTTTTTTTCATGATTAGAAAAAACTAGATCTACTAATTATTTTATAGTACTTATCAAACTTCAAGTTTGAGTTATCATAGATTTATCAATGAGAAAGCAACAAAGAGAATAATTAAATTACAGTTACTCATTGAAATGAAATTAGACTTTGCATTGCGCAAAACCTGTTAATTGATCATGTATACTTTTCCATAATTGGAAGTAAATAATTGGGAAAAATAATTTAAACTGACTACAACATATAAATTGAAATGTTATTTGAATTCAAACAAAATAATAAACATCCCTTTCCAAGACTAAATTAATAGTCACTTTTTCAATCCGTTGATGTTTGAAATATCATATAACATAATATCTTCAGGATATTTGGTTAATATAATGTAAATGTGAAGATATAAGGTAAGGTATAACTCATTTGGAGATTTTTGTAATCTCTTGAATGCAGCATTATTATCTCATATGATGATTTACTAATTTCCTAACTTCTTCAAGAAGTACAAGCTTATCATTTTACACAATTTCAATAGAGCTTCGGGCTTCTAATTCATGAACTTCAAGTCCATTAATTTGTTATGAACTTCGGTTCTCAAATTTTGTGTAAAACTTTTTTTTGGAAGCTTGTACATTTTGACAAACTAAAAAAAATACTGATAAGAATTCGAACTTGTAAACTTTATTAGAATGTCTTTTCATAATTCAAGACTTCAGGTCTCGGACTTTGAGTTATACAACTTCTATTAAAATAATTTCTTTGCACAACTTCAGGTTGTTGTCAAAACCTATTTCCGTTTGACAATTTTCTGATCCTCTTTTTTTTTAGTCAGAACTTCTAGTTCTTTATTTTGAGGAAACTTGTAATTCACTGATTTATGGAAACTCAACCTTTTATCATTATAGAAACAGCAGGTTCTCAATTCTTATTTCCATTTCCTTTTTTAAGGAAATATTGGAAGATATTAAGCTTATCATGTAAGCTTTTATTAATGTTTCCATTCACTTCAGATGTGCTAAATCAAAATCAATGTTAGATCTAAACTTAATACGATCTTCTAGATACGTATTATCTTTATATTTGTTTCTCTAAGAAACAATAAAATATTTCTTCTGGAAATATAAATCATATATCAAAATAATTTTCAAAGCTTTCATTCAAATCTAAATCAAATCAAAAGGTTTTCAAAATGAAAACTCCATTTACCAACCATGTTTGACTTCTCAAATCCATGTCCAAACTAAATACAATCAAATTCAATAAATTTGCTTGAATCAACAATATCAAATTTTGTCAAGTTCAAACTTGCATTCCAAAATAAATGAACTCAAAAACATAAAAATAAGCATGATATTGAGATCTACAATATAATAAGATCAGAAAAATAGTAACAAAAAAAATATAGATCTGAAATATAATAACTAACAAAATAAGAATGAGATCTCAAAGTTTAGATCTATATAAGATCTAAAATTATAAGACTAATATAATAAAATCTAAAAGATAAGACAATAGATTCAGATCTGAATAAATAGATCTAGAATGGAATGAGATCTAAAAAAAAGAAAAAGAAAAAATGATTTGGAAGATTAGATCAATCAGAACAGAAAAATGACTTACCGTTTTGAGATCTATAATTGGATCTGGAAAAGAATAGATCTTATTTCATAGATTATCACAATTGTAGATCTATAATTTTTTTGTAGAGATCGTGCTGATATTGTGTTATAAACTAAAAAGTGATAAGAAGCCATTAGAAAAGAGGAGAAAATGTTATTCACTATGATATCAGGTACGTAGAGATTGATTGATTCAATTATATTACATAGACTCCTTTATATATAGGCCTTGGAGCATGAGATTGAACATATCCCATGATGTGGGACTAAATAGTAAAACACAAAAGCATATTCACTTTTATATTTACATATATTATAACAAAAACCCATTTAATGTGGAAAGGCAACAAGCATTTCGTTTATCTACAAATAAAATAGCTAATAACCATTTTAGCAAGTAAAGTAGCAGCTATGTTAGAAGTAAGTATAGATATGAACATGTAAAACATATCTCAAACAATTCAATAAATGGAATTCAAGGCCCAACAGAAACATCACAAATCCAACAATAAAAACAATAAAAATCAAACGATAAAAAATGAAAAAACATGGAAATAATATATAAAACATCGTCGATTATCTAAATTACTTATGTTGGCCTTTAGGTTTCACAAAAAATAGTCACTATCCAATTTGCTACTACTTGCCGTTGGAAATGTTTTTGTTTATCAAGTGAATTTATTAAAAAATTAAATAAAAAACAAGTTAATGGTAATTTATTTATGAACCATTATTATAATTGAGCCGTCGCAAGTTTATAACAGTAATATATTTATGAATCATTATTATAACTGAGTCGTTGCAAGTTTATAACGGTAATATATTTATGAATCATTATTATAATTGAGCCGTTACACTTGCACAATGGTAATATATTTATGTGACATTATTATTGAGCCGTTACAAAAGCGAACGGTATTACAATATTGTTTTAAACGGGAATAAATTAAAATCCACTAACATTCCATCAATTTAGTAACATATACAATTTCCATTCTAAATGATAGATAGACAGAAGAGAAATAAAAAGAATAACAGACATTTTTCTTCTTCTTCTTCCTTCAACAAAACTAAACACCTTGAGCAGAATTTCAAAGTGCAGATCAAAATCGACTTTGTTAGTGCAAATAGGTTGATATATTTTTTAGATTAGAGAAGTTGTTTTGCCCTAGAGGTGGCAGCGTTTGTTTTTCAGAACTGCTTTGCACCTTCGAGCAGAAAGCCGAAACGTTTTCAAGAGAGTGACAACGTACACGACTCAGCCGAAATTCATTGTTCCCAACAATTTGAAGACGTTTCAAACAACAATGACTTCTGCTGCAACTATTGATTATGCTGCGCCGACCTCAATGTTTCAGGTCCCCATGGTCGCTTCTGCACCCTTCAGATTCGAGGGCCTCAATTTCAAGCGCTGGAGGCAAAAGTTGAAAAAACTTTGACAATGAGGAAGGTGGTTGGTGTGCTCACTGTAGAAAAGACGACGGGTCAGTAGAGACGCAGTCTCATGAGTCAGAAAATAGCTCATGAGATCGTCTACGAAGGTATGGTTATTGATGAACAATTCAAAGTTGCTATTTTGGTATGTTTAAACTGAATGTTGAATGTAATAAAATGTTTGCTTCTACTTATATGTTGTGTGATTTTAATATCTGGCACTCTAGATTATGTCATGTGAATAAACGTATAATTCATAACATGAGCACCTTAGATCTTATCCCTAAAATGTCACAAACTGATTTTGATAAATGTGAATTCTGTAGTCAAGAAAAAATCACTAAGAAACTACATAAATCAGTTGATAGAGTTTCTGAACCTTTAGATTTGATTCATTATGATATATGTGAGCTTGATGGAACTTTGACTAGACATGGACACCGTTACTTTATCACTTTTATTGATGACTGTTTTGATTTTACTTATGTATACCTTACGAAAAATAAAAGCGATGCATTTGATATGTTTAAATCATTTAAAATTGAAATTGAGAATCAATCTAATAAGAAAATTAAGAGACTTCGTAGTGATAGAGGAACATAATATGAGTCTAGTTTATTGCTTGATTTCTATAAATTGCATGGTATAATTCATGAGAGAACCGCACCTTTTCACCTGAAATGAACGGTAAAGCTGAAAGAAAAAATAGTACATTTACCGAATTAATTGTAGCTATCTTATTGAATTCGGGTGCAGCAAAACATTGGTGGGGGAATATTTTATTGACTGTATGCTATGTGTAACATCCCGAAAATTTTCGACTTTCGAAAATTCAACATCGATACTCACTTTATCGACTGCTGAGCCATCGAATGCCGAAAACCCGAAAAGTTATGGTTTTAAGAAAAAGAAAAAAAAAAGGTAGAAGATAAAGATAGAAGAAGAACAACAACAGAACAAGAGCAGAACAGAAAACAATATCAGAATCTTACACATCGCAGCGGAACAATATATAATAGATAAATGAATAATCTTTAAAACAAAGAACTATATCAGTTTATACATACATCAATCATCAGAGTCAATATACAACAATGGACAGTTATATAAACCTGTCCTCATACAGAATACACAGCGGAATAAATACTATCAGATACAAATACTACGTCTCGTCATCCAGCTTATCTCCAAAGCTCCAGAATATCCAGAATATCCTGATAATATAACTCTAGGCTGCCCGTGTGGAAATTGGTGGGCACCCAGAGTTTAGAAGGGAAACAATAAACTCCGAGTCAGTCATGGTGACTGGTGTGAGATCGTAAAACAGTTAATCTTTAAAAATAAACAGCAGAGAATTTTTTTAAAGTCAATTCGAAATGCTTTTGGAAAATGAAACTACCATAAGACCTCCCGCCACACACACAATGCAAACGCAGACTTGGAGGAGATTTCTTCTTATGATAGTCAAAGATGCTTACTACGCGAAAATCAAATTCTTTTTGATATTATTATTAGTGCATAGTGTAGAAAACATTTCGAAAGTATAATATTAATCTTAGCCAGCATAGGCATTCCGCACTTATGCCTACTATAGCTACCATCCAAACAGTGGTGACCACCATAAGTGAATGATAGGTTCTACAACTAAAACCGTACAAGATCGTATTGTTTCTTTGGATTTCCAACAAATGGTCAGGCTAAGGAACTTCCTATCCACGATGGGTACGTCCCTGGAATAGACGACCCGAGAACCTAACCGGATCTCTGCCAACACAAGGCCGGGTTACCTCTGCAAAAATAGGTAACTACTGACACGCGTATGCCATCCCCCGATCGTAACCGATCTTCCCGAGGATCCCCGATTCGCAACAAACCACATAGATAAAAATAATGCAGTAACCACAGAGGTTAAGTATCTGGGCTCCATACCATGATACCACCTTTATCCAGAAGGAATGACATACACTAAGGGGCGCTACTCCCTAGAACCTTGCCGCATCCTTCCTGTTTCGACCATTTCCGGGGTGTGAGGCTCGACGAAGTCTCGTCCACAAAGCTACGCTTTCTATAAAAAGCCCTGCTTCGGGTCAAACAAAATGATCAACCTATGATCACAAAGATATAAGATCAAACAAATGATCATATCGCAAATGATCAAACACTGATCATTTCACAGCAACACTCAGTATGCCACGTTACCAAATTGGGATATATCGCTGATAAATTTCAACTACATAACCTCTGAGCTCGTACGTCTCAGAGAAGGGTGTTAAGCTAAGAGAATAAATTCTCCGCCACCAACAGAAATGTATTTGAAAGAAATCAGCTTTATATCTCAAATTGTAACGTCAGACACACAATCCATATAAGTCTGTTCCGGGATCGAACAGAACCGAGGGCACTTCTCACGAAGCCCTTGCATTTCCGGATAATTTTCAATCACGTCAGGACTTCCCGTCACTAAGGGTGATAAAACCTCTAAATCGAAGATCAGTCGATGTAGAGTAACTCGACGGTAATCCTTCTGTTTTCAAAAATATCCGGTCTTCAACACCGGTCTTCAAATGCGATTCATAACGACGTATCACATATTCGGAATGGGTTATACGACCCCATGGTCCTTTCCCGGTTAACCCGAATAGTGAGCGTTTATTTAAAAATAAGTGTGGCATTCAAATTCATCCAATTCACAACAAATACCTATCTAAAGGTAATTATTGATAGTCGGTTATTTAACTATCAATAAAGATGCGCAACATCATCAGATTCCAAATAATTTTCTAAATTATTTCATCTTCCAAAAATATCTTTACTAGATATATAATTTCCACACTTAACCGTTTGAAAACAATTCAAATAAATTTCCACATTTCAATTTATCTTTAAAAGATAAAATCTCAAAACAGTTCATTTCATATTGGAAAAGCCTTTCCATACTTATTTAAAAATAAGTATTTCACAAATCATTTATTTTCAACATTTGAAAATATTCGATATACTTAAATCAAATTAAGTATATATTCATTCTTTAAGGAAATCATTTACAATAACAACATTTATTTGAGTCAAAACGAATGTTACGTAAAACATCGTTACGACGACTCAAAATCACTAGTATAGGGATTCGGAATTTAATAGATATATAAATCCCAATACTACATCAAAACATTTCCTTTCGGAAACCATTTACTATAACAACAGTGTTATAGTCCACCATTTCCTTATATTTCTCGAAAACGTCTATTTCAACAATAAATGTTGAAATCTATGATTTCGATAATTCACACGTTTTAAAACATCTTTTAAAACAATTAACTTCATTTCAAATATCACTTTCCAAAACTATCCATTTTACTTAACGATATATCCACTATCCAAAATCGTGAATATACTTTACTATTTACATTTCCCTATTTTCTACACGTTTTATTTCAATAATAATTCGCTATCCAAAATCGCGAATATATCTCCTTTGATAATCTTCTATATTTAATTTATCAAATTCAATCGATTGGTTTCCGAATTTATAAAACAACGTTTATAAATTCCATTTTCTATTTTTTTATAACAACTCTGGTTTATAAATCTCATTTTATTAACTTCAAAAATTCACTTATAAGAATAAGTGACTTCGGATTTATAAAACAACGTTTATAAATCACATTTGTACTTTATAACGATTTCAACTTATAAAAATCATTTCATTTTGCAATTTCTATTTATATCCCATCTAAGTGCAAAAGTCAAATTTATAAGTAAATTTCTTATAAATCGTTTATTTTTACAACATCTATTCATTTTATAACTTCACGTTATAAATCTATTTATTTCATTCACTTATGAAATCCTTTTATACTTCTTTTCAACACTTATAAAAATTCGTTTTATAAGTCCAATATTTTTATTAATAAAATATCCATTTTATAAATCTTCTTATACAAATCGTTTATAGTTATTCAAAAATCCCAGCTTAAACCATTTTATAAATAAATCGACTTTTATTTCAAAAATCACCTTACGGTCATAATTCACAAAAATCTTAACTTTTATAACTTCAAAATTTTAAACGTTTATTACTTGATTCAAAAATTCCATAAAACGTATATTTTCAAAAATCACTTTAAAAATCCTTTTTAAAGTAAAAGTCGTTATTTTTACATTTCAAAACTGAATCCGATGATGCAACAACACCAATCAGTCCATCACAACAGTCAATATCATATATCATCATATGATAACAGAATATACATCAATATCTGTAAATAAATAACTACGGGTGAGGAATCCAGTTGGATCCCTCCAACCTGTTTCCCTGCATCCAAAAACGTCAGCACAATACCAATTCCGCTCCAGTACGGAATTATCGCGGTATATAGGTTTTTATAAATCCGCTTACTAACGGCGCAATAGGGTCTCATCCGCTATACGAGGCGGGAAATCAAATCAATCCAATATATACATATGCCAATATGTATATACTGCTATATATAGATATATCCTAAAATATCTAATATCACATCCAAACAGTCAATAATCAATCAATAACTGTAAATAATTCCACATTCAAATTTGAGTGAGAAGATCTCACCGTGATTTTAATTCTGTTCCAGCGTTTATTTCAGATAAAACTAAACAGACGTTTAATTTTATCCAAAATTTTCACTAGCTCCAATCGACTCCAAATTAGTTGCATTGCGTAGTGCTCGACAAAACGAAGCCAACGCAATTCGTTTCGTTTCATTCCGACCTCGCAGCAAAAAGATATGCCATTTCAAAGTTTGAACGAATTTAAAATAAACTAATTTACATTTTCTTTTTAAATTTATAACCTAGATAGCATCACAGCCGTTGATCACGAGATGGGCAAATCCTGGCCGCATCCTTCTTCTTCCTCTCCTTCACGTTTTCCCTCCCAGGCAACTCAAAACCCATGGCCGCCATTTCCTCCTTGAATTATCCTCCCTCCACGACGACATCTAGCTCGATCGAGATGTTCCATGACGCATGCCCACACGAGACCCCCCTTCAGCCTCTGACCGCACCTCCCCAGAGCCCCCCTGTGCACGCACGACGAGGCCGAATGGCCACCCAACGCGACGCCATAGCCTCCTCCACATGATACTAAACCCCATCATCACCGTACGGATTTGTTCGCCTCGTCGTCCTCCACGATTTCCTAGTTGAAGCCTTCGTCTGAAAGTCGACCGATTGGGAGATAAATGAGGATGAACGTGGGAGCTTCCTGGCCGTGGGTTTCAATGGAGGCGGCTGCAGTTTTTTTAAAAGCCCTAGGGTTGAATTTTCTTTGCAAATGAAAGAGTGGAGGGGTTTATATAGAAAAAAACGACGAACACTATTCACTTCGGATTTTCCGAACTCGAAATCGAGCGTGCCGGTTAGCGTTTCTAAGGTTTACCCCGCGTTCCGAACGCAATGGAACAGGTTTCGGAAGCTAATTCGATCGTCTGTGTGAGATACGGAGAAAAACGATCAAATTAAATTAAACCGATTTAAATAGATTTCGAGGCGTTTTGGCTTGCCCCGGATAAACGGTAAATCCAAAAATTACGAAATTTGAAATCTTACAATAATATCACATTACGGATCCGATGAAACTGGTTTCGTCGAAATCCGAGACCGTTTGAAAAATGACTATTTTAACTCGTCGATTTAAAATTAAAAAGATATCGATGCGTTTCGAGCTGCCACGGTCAAACGACAACTCCGATTGATCCGAAAATTGAAATCCGATAATAACTAACTATTACGGATCCAATGGAACTGGTCTCGTTCAATTCTGAGACTGTCCGAAAATTGGCTATTTTTACAGTCGATAATTAAATATTAAAATATCGATTTTCACAATTTAACTCCAAATTCACTTTTAAGAGTTCTAAAATATTTCTATAACTCCAGTATGATTTAATAAAATTTCCCAAATCATTTTCAATCATTTTAAACTCGATTTACAATTATCTCTGGAACTTCACTATTTAATTTATCGATTTAATTATCAAATTAAATCCAATATTCGAATAATAAATCATTCGACTTCTTAATTCCATTTATTAATATTTAAAATCAATTAAATATTCGAATTTTAATTATCAAAAATTCTGGGTCGTTACAAACTTCCCCCCTTAAAAGAATTTCGTCCTCGAAATTACAAGTTAGGAAAAATGGTCCTTAACTCGTCTACTATTTTTCACAATCTAATAGTTTTATCAATTTATCAAAACAAATCTTTCTATTAAAGATTCGTTATCATTCAATCTCGTTTTCCAACTTCAATTATAAGTTTCAAACAACATTGTTTACTTCAAAATTCAAATTCGAGTTTAAATTCAAATTTTAAACTTTCAAAATTTTCTCAAAAATTTCTAACGCCTTAAATTTCCGAAAAATTTCGCCAGCGTCTCCTTTGCGCGGCTAATACGGCACGACTACAAAACGTCCCTACGGACTCTCAGATTTCAAAAAGAAAAAGAAAAAGCCAAGCGGCTAGAGAAATAAGTCATCAAATCTCATATTCGAATTCAAATACTTACCTTTTGTCGAGCCATTCAATTTATCTTCAAAATTAAATTCCAATTCCTTTATACCTGTATATCCTACTAGCCATAATATCTAGTTACAGCATTCAAACCATTTTGCACATTCAATTTCAAAATTTCAATATAAACTACTTATACCTTTTTAGCTTACTATTGAGGTTGCATATTCAATTTCGTTCAATCTTTACATTTCAATTCCATTTGAATTCAATTCCAACATTTAATTGGATTCAGTTCAATTTCTGAATATTGAATTTTATTGATTAGCTTTCATTCACAACTGCTTATTTTAAATTAGTTTCAATTACTAATTCATTACAAATTCTAATCTACTTATTCAAATTTGTTTTCAATATTCAGTTTTAATCTTATTCACTTCATTTATTCAAATTTATTTACTCATTCACAAATTCTTTCATTTTCAATTTGAATCTCATTTCTATCAAATTCCAAATATTTTATAAGTCTTCGACTTATTTACAATTTGATTTATAAAGTCATTTGTACATTCACCTTACTAATTTCATTCCATTAGAATTCTATTTTCAATTATAAATTCATATTCACAATTTCATTTCATTATTGAATTTTAAATTTTCAATTACCTTCTTGAATTCTATTCCAAGTTATAAATTCATTTACAATTTGAATTTTATTCCAATCAGATTTCAATATTTTATAAGTTATCAATCTCATAATATTTCATAGATATCTTTATATTCCAGAGTCTTTTCAACTTTTTCAAAAACCATTTTGAAATCAATTCAATTTATCCTTTGAATTTCTAAAACAAAATCCAAATTTTCAAAACAACTTCCATTTTAAAATAATCGGCAGCAATTTCTCTTTTGGAAACCCGAAAATGAACACCAACGATGCCGCGGTCATCATCGAAGTTATTTTCCAGCGACCGAAAAGAGTTTAGAGCTTTTCATTCCTTCAAAACATTTTTCAAAACCCTTGAAATCCATTTTCAAATCAAAAATGCTTTAACTTTCCAAATCTCCAAAATTTTCAAATTCTTTTCAAAACATTTCCAAATACTTCTCTGGAATTCCGTTTAAATTACAATTCACATTTATAATTCATATTCTTCAAATTTCATTCATATGTGAATTTATTTCTTTACTTTGGAGTTTCGGTTTGAATTTCTTATCCAATTTCAAACTTAATGATAGCATTTCAACATTATCACTTTCCTAACATCCATGCAACCATATACTATAGTATTTTATAGAAAAACATTTCTTTTCTATACAAAAATAGTTTTGGGCAAAATTATCTCATTTACCCTACTTAAAACAATATTGTGCCGAATTGTTCTATTCAAGTGTTTAGAGATCCCTATCGATAGAGTTGTACGGACAATACCGACCAGAATCCATATACCACTCAACAAACCAATCATCACAATATAAAACAATTTTATATTCACTAACAAATACGCACTCGTATCTATTATTACACTCAACTCATTCTAGAGTACTACTGACTCTATCTCTAATGAGTAACACCCAACAGAGCAGGGTTGTCGCTTAATCATATGCTCTGATACCACTTGTAACATCCCGAAAATTTTCGACTTTCGAAAATTCAACATCGATACTCACTTTATCGACTGCTGAGCCATCGAATGCCGAAAACCCGAAAAGTTATGGTTTTAAGAAAAAGAAAAAAAAAAGGTAGAAGATAAAGATAGAAGAAGAACAACAACAGAACAAGAGCAGAACAGAAAACAATATCAGAATCTTACACATCGCAGCGGAACAATATATAATAGATAAATGAATAATCTTTAAAACAAAGAACTATATCAGTTTATACATACATCAATCATCAGAGTCAATATACAACAATGGACAGTTATATAAACCTGTCCTCGTACAGAATACACAGCGGAATAAATACTATCAGATACAAATACTACGTCTCGTCATCCAGCTTATCTCCAAAGCTCCAGAATATCCAGAATATCCTGATAATATAACTCTAGGCTGCCCGTGTGGAAATTGGTGGGCACCCAGAGTTTAGAAGGGAAACAATAAACTCCGAGTCAGTCATGGTGACTGGTGTGAGATCGTAAAACAGTTAATCTTTAAAAATAAACAGCAGAGAATTTTTTTAAAGTCAATTCGAAATGCTTTTGGAAAATGAAACTACCATAAGACCTCCCGCCACACACACAATGCAAACGCAGACTTGGAGGAGATTTCTTCTTATGATAGTCAAAGATGCTTACTACGCGAAAATCAAATTCTTTTTGATATTATTATTAGTGCATAGTGTAGAAAACATTTCGAAAGTATAATATTAATCTTAGCCAGCATAGGCATTCCGCACTTATGCCTACTATAGCTACCATCCAAACAGTGGTGACCACCATAAGTGAATGATAGGTTCTACAACTAAAACCGTACAAGATCGTATTGTTTCTTTGGATTTCCAACAAATGGTCAGGCTAAGGAACTTCCTATCCACGATGGGTACGTCCCTGGAATAGACGACCCGAGAACCTAACCGGATCTCTGCCAACACAAGGCCGGGTTACCTCTGCAAAAATAGGTAACTACTGACACGCGTATGCCATCCCCCGATCGTAACCGATCTTCCCGAGGATCCCCGATTCGCAACAAACCACATAGATAAAAATAATGCAGTAACCACAGAGGTTAAGTATCTGGGCTCCATACCATGATACCACCTTTATCCAGAAGGAATGACATACACTAAGGGGCGCTACTCCCTAGAACCTTGCCGCATCCTTCCTGTTTCGACCATTTCCGGGGTGTGAGGCTCGACGAAGTCTCGTCCACAAAGCTACGCTTTCTATAAAAAGCCCTGCTTCGGGTCAAACAAAATGATCAACCTATGATCACAAAGATATAAGATCAAACAAATGATCATATCGCAAATGATCAAACACTGATCATTTCACAGCAACACTCAGTATGCCACGTTACCAAATTGGGATATATCGCTGATAAATTTCAACTACATAACCTCTGAGCTCGTACGTCTCAGAGAAGGGTGTTAAGCTAAGAGAATAAATTCTCCGCCACCAACAGAAATGTATTTGAAAGAAATCAGCTTTATATCTCAAATTGTAACGTCAGACACACAATCCATATAAGTCTGTTCCGGGATCGAACAGAACCGAGGGCACTTCTCACGAAGCCCTTGCATTTCCGGATAATTTTCAATCACGTCAGGACTTCCCGTCACTAAGGGTGATAAAACCTCTAAATCGAAGATCAGTCGATGTAGAGTAACTCGACGGTAATCCTTCTGTTTTCAAAAATATCCGGTCTTCAACACCGGTCTTCAAATGCGATTCATAACGACGTATCACATATTCGGAATGGGTTATACGACCCCATGGTCCTTTCCCGGTTAACCCGAATAGTGAGCGTTTATTTAAAAATAAGTGTGGCATTCAAATTCATCCAATTCACAACAAATACCTATCTAAAGGTAATTATTGATAGTCGGTTATTTAACTATCAATCAAGATGCGCAACATCATCAGATTCCAAATAATTTTCTAAATTATTTCATCTTCCAAAAATATCTTTACTAGATATATAATTTCCACACTTAACCGTTTGAAAACAATTCAAATAAATTTCCACATTTCAATTTATCTTTAAAAGATAAAATCTCAAAACAGTTCATTTCATATTGGAAAAGCCTTTCCATACTTATTTAAAAATAAGTATTTCACAAATCATTTATTTTCAACATTTGAAAATATTCGATATACTTAAATCAAATTAAGTATATATTCATTCTTTAAGGAAATCATTTACAATAACAACATTTATTTGAGTCAAAACGAATGTTACGTAAAACATCGTTACGACGACTCAAAATCACTAGTATAGGGATTCGGAATTTAATAGATATATAAATCCCAATACTACATCAAAACATTTCCTTTCGGAAACCATTTACTATAACAACAGTGTTATAGTCCACCATTTCCTTATATTTCTCGAAAACGTCTATTTCAACAATAAATGTTGAAATCTATGATTTCGATAATTCACACGTTTTAAAACATCTTTTAAAACAATTAACTTCATTTCAAATATCACTTTCCAAAACTATCCATTTTACTTAACGATATATCCACTATCCAAAATCGTGAATATACTTTACTATTTACATTTCCCTATTTTCTACACGTTTTATTTCAATAATAATTCGCTATCCAAAATCGCGAATATATCTCCTTTGATAATCTTCTATATTTAATTTATCAAATTCAATCGATTGGTTTCCGAATTTATAAAACAACGTTTATAAATTCCATTTTCTATTTTTTTATAACAACTCTGGTTTATAAATCTCATTTTATTAACTTCAAAAATTCACTTATAAGAATAAGTGACTTCGGATTTATAAAACAACGTTTATAAATCACATTTGTACTTTATAACGATTTCAACTTATAAAAATCATTTCATTTTGCAATTTCTATTTATATCCCATCTAAGTGCAAAAGTCAAATTTATAAGTAAATTTCTTATAAATCGTTTATTTTTACAACATCTATTCATTTTATAACTTCACGTTATAAATCTATTTATTTCATTCACTTATGAAATCCTTTTATACTTCTTTTCAACACTTATAAAAATTCGTTTTATAAGTCCAATATTTTTATTAATAAAATATCCATTTTATAAATCTTCTTATACAAATCGTTTATAGTTATTCAAAAATCCCAGCTTAAACCATTTTATAAATAAATCGACTTTTATTTCAAAAATCACCTTACGGTCATAATTCACAAAAATCTTAACTTTTATAACTTCAAAATTTTAAACGTTTATTACTTGATTCAAAAATTCCATAAAACGTATATTTTCAAAAATCACTTTAAAAATCCTTTTTAAAGTAAAAGTCGTTATTTTTACATTTCAAAACTGAATCCGATGATGCAACAACACCAATCAGTCCATCACAACAGTCAATATCATATATCATCATATGATAACAGAATATACATCAATATCTGTAAATAAATAACTACGGGTGAGGAATCCAGTTGGATCCCTCCAACCTGTTTCCCTGCATCCAAAAACGTCAGCACAATACCAATTCCGCTCCAGTACGGAATTATCGCGGTATATAGGTTTTTATAAATCCGCTTACTAACGGCGCAATAGGGTCTCATCCGCTATACGAGGCGGGAAATCAAATCAATCCAATATATACATATGCCAATATGTATATACTGCTATATATAGATATATCCTAAAATATCTAATATCACATCCAAACAGTCAATAATCAATCAATAACTGTAAATAATTCCACATTCAAATTTGAGTGAGAAGATCTCACCGTGATTTTAATTCTGTTCCAGCGTTTATTTCAGATAAAACTAAACAGACGTTTAATTTTATCCAAAATTTTCACTAGCTCCAATCGACTCCAAATTAGTTGCATTGCGTAGTGCTCGACAAAACGAAGCCAACGCAATTCGTTTCGTTTCATTCCGACCTCGCAGCAAAAAGATATGCCATTTCAAAGTTTGAACGAATTTAAAATAAACTAATTTACAT
Source organism: Allium fistulosum (assembly GCA_030737815.1). Lineage (NCBI taxonomy): Eukaryota > Viridiplantae > Streptophyta > Magnoliopsida > Asparagales > Amaryllidaceae > Allium > Allium fistulosum. The sequence continues at coordinate 80,774,909 of CM060905.1, forward strand.
TTTCTTTTTAAATTTATAACCTAGATAGCATCACAGCCGTTGATCACGAGATGGGCAAATCCTGGCCGCATCCTTCTTCTTCCTCTCCTTCACGTTTTCCCTCCCAGGCAACTCAAAACCCATGGCCGCCATTTCCTCCTTGAATTATCCTCCCTCCACGACGACATCTAGCTCGATCGAGATGTTCCATGACGCATGCCCACACGAGACCCCCCTTCAGCCTCTGACCGCACCTCCCCAGAGCCCCCCTGTGCACGCACGACGAGGCCGAATGGCCACCCAACGCGACGCCATAGCCTCCTCCACATGATACTAAACCCCATCATCACCGTACGGATTTGTTCGCCTCGTCGTCCTCCACGATTTCCTAGTTGAAGCCTTCGTCTGAAAGTCGACCGATTGGGAGATAAATGAGGATGAACGTGGGAGCTTCCTGGCCGTGGGTTTCAATGGAGGCGGCTGCAGTTTTTTTAAAAGCCCTAGGGTTGAATTTTCTTTGCAAATGAAAGAGTGGAGGGGTTTATATAGAAAAAAACGACGAACACTATTCACTTCGGATTTTCCGAACTCGAAATCGAGCGTGCCGGTTAGCGTTTCTAAGGTTTACCCCGCGTTCCGAACGCAATGGAACAGGTTTCGGAAGCTAATTCGATCGTCTGTGTGAGATACGGAGAAAAACGATCAAATTAAATTAAACCGATTTAAATAGATTTCGAGGCGTTTTGGCTTGCCCCGGATAAACGGTAAATCCAAAAATTACGAAATTTGAAATCTTACAATAATATCACATTACGGATCCGATGAAACTGGTTTCGTCGAAATCCGAGACCGTTTGAAAAATGACTATTTTAACTCGTCGATTTAAAATTAAAAAGATATCGATGCGTTTCGAGCTGCCACGGTCAAACGACAACTCCGATTGATCCGAAAATTGAAATCCGATAATAACTAACTATTACGGATCCAATGGAACTGGTCTCGTTCAATTCTGAGACTGTCCGAAAATTGGCTATTTTTACAGTCGATAATTAAATATTAAAATATCGATTTTCACAATTTAACTCCAAATTCACTTTTAAGAGTTCTAAAATATTTCTATAACTCCAGTATGATTTAATAAAATTTCCCAAATCATTTTCAATCATTTTAAACTCGATTTACAATTATCTCTGGAACTTCACTATTTAATTTATCGATTTAATTATCAAATTAAATCCAATATTCGAATAATAAATCATTCGACTTCTTAATTCCATTTATTAATATTTAAAATCAATTAAATATTCGAATTTTAATTATCAAAAATTCTGGGTCGTTACACTATGTATTGAATAGAATCCCTAAATCAAAAAGTAAAATCTCACCATTTGAAATTTTAAGAAATTATAAACCAAATGTGTCTTATTTTAGAACTTGCGGATGTTTGGCATATGTTCGTATACCAGACCCTAAGAGAATAAAATTAGCAAGTAGAGCATATGAATGTGTATTTATTGGCTATGCTATTAATAGCAAAGCATATCGATTTTATTACCTGAATACACATAATATAAGAGAATCTAATGATGCTGATTTTTTTGAATCTAGATTTCTTTTTAAATGAAGGAATAGTGGGGGCACATCAAGTAACACCATGCCTATTAGAACAGAATTTAATGAGTTTTCTTAAAATGAACTTAGAAGAAGTAAAAGAGCAAAAACCGCAAAAGATTTTGGTTCAGATTTATGTTGGATGTATTCATTTATATTGATACAGTATCAGTGTGATTATTTTTGGATGTATAGTCTTGTTTGGTTGCTGGATATATTATCTTAAGTGTGTAGTATGCACTAGGATGGGTACGATAGAAGGCTGACTTGATGTATGTATTTATAACATTAATTAAGTGATAAGTACTCAGGTTAGTGTGGGGAATCTCTGTATGTATGTTTGGCATCATTTGTTTTAGTGTTGTTATGATATCGACCTTCTTCTTTTCTATCATTAGTATAAATAGTCAAAATATTTGAGAATACGAGTATGAGATAGATTCCTTTATCTAACTTTCATTTCGAGGACGAAATGCTTTGAAGTAGGGGAGAATGTAACGACCCGTAATTTCGCTACTTCAAAAATAAGAGATTTCGTTCGTTTTAAATTTAAAAGGAATTTAAATCTTAAATAAATATGTCATATATAATAAATAATTATCTATTCTTATAATTAATAAATTAAAAAGTATACATTTGGATTTTAGAACAAATCAACAAAAGTTAAGTTTTGTTAATAACAAATAAAGGCTTAAATAAATAGGTTTAAATATTTATTTGATAAGTTAAATCTCATTAAAAACTTCTAATAAAGATAATAAAAGTATATTAATATATTTAAAAATATGTTAATAATCGTTTTACAAAAATAACCAAAATTTATCGTATTTTGTCAGTTTTACATACACTATAAAATTAAAGATTTTGATACTATTCAAATACGATTTTAAAATATGAATAGACATGTTTTAATTTATTTAAAGAAGGAAAAGATTCATTTTAAAATTTGGTTTACATCAATATATAGCTTAACAAAAACGTCAAATTTTGACTGTAAAATTTGTCGACAAAAACACCATTTTCAACCGAAACAAGTTGTCGACAAGTTGTTGCAACTTGATACATTTTATAATACATAAATACAACTTTACAAACTTTTAAACACTTTACATTTAGCACTAAAAGACAAAAGGAGTTTACTTTTGAAATTTTTTAAATAATATAAAAAAGTGATATCACCTATAAACAAATCTATACTAAACAACATCATTACTTTATCTCTTGTCTCGTTAATACTTAAGTCATATCACTTATGGAAAAGGAGAAAAATGTTATTTTAACATTTTAAAGTGTAAGAAAAAGAGGTAAACATCATTTCACCTTTAATACCATTTCTTCTCCATTAGGCAAAGTTCAAATCAAGGGTTAAAAAGGTAAATTAAAAGTCAAAAAGTAGAGAAGGGTATTTTAGTCATTTGCCATCCAAAGCTCAAGTATAAATATGCATCCATACCTTTCATTTTGCACACTTCATTCTCTACCTTCCTTCTTCACTTTCTCCTTCTTCTTCACCTCTATTTCCATGGCTTCCCACCTCTCCATTCTCTTTCACCAAGCTCCACCACCACCTAAACCCACATCCACCTCGGCCAAACACACCTACCCACCTCCAAAACCCCACACCCTCCACACACCCGCTACCTAAGCACCCATACCCACCTCCACAAAGCTGTACCCCCTCCTACACACCAAGGTCGAGCCCATACTCTACCATACCCAAGCCCAAAGCAACATACCCAAGGCCGTACCCTCCTCCCTAGGCCACACCCCCTCCTCTTAACCCCACGGCCAAAATAATAAAAAAAAGAAAAGAAGAAAAATAAAAAGAAAAGAAAAGGAAAAGAAAGAAAAAGAGAGAAGGAAAGGAAATGGCAAATGTCGAGACGTTTGGAAATAGCATGTTAGCTCGAGAGACGCGTATCTTACGTAAAAGTTTGACGGAGTGGATATGAAGGTGAGAAATTCTCATCGCTTTTGAATTTATATTTTGGTTATGTTAAAACAATCATATTTATATCCTTATGACATATGAATGTTTATTTGATTGTTAATATGGATGATTTGATAGTTGGTTAGATAATTGAATTGTGATAATATATCCCGTTATGGTATTAATAGTGAATGTTGGATTTGAAATCATATGTTATGTGATTTGTTGAATGGATGTTATGATAATGATGAATATGGATATTGGTTATGTTCATTTTGATTAAGTGATCCTTTGTTAATAAGACCATATTTTAGTGATATGAGATATTTTGGAAAAATAAGTCTCTTTTCAATTAGAAGTGAAATTAAAGTAAAAATAAAAGAGAATTTGAAATTTGAAGTGAATCGGATTTAAAAAGGATAGTTAATTTGAAATTGAAATTGAGATGAATAGTGAAATTGAAATCGATTTTGAAAATTGAAGTTTAGTTTGAGATTGAATTGAAGTTTAAATTGAAATTAGATTTGAAATCTAAGTTTTAAATATGTTTAATTTGAAGTTAGAATTGAAATTGAATTGAAATTGGGATTTATAAATTTAATATTAAAATAATGTGAATAAAATAATATTATAATATGATAATAGTGAAAATATATTTTAAATACTTTAAAAAGTGAAAATATAGATTTATAATGATTTTATAAGTGATAGAAATCAATTTGAATAAATTATTTCAAATATTGAAAAATAAGTTAAAACTAGGTGCGTCGTGCAACGGTAGTCCGCGATTTCGCGCCAAAAAGTTCAAATGAATATGTAGAGTGGAAAATAGCTCGGAATTCTTCGAGATAAGAAATAAGAAAATTCCGGACTATTATATCCATATCTTCTAAACGAAGAAAGAAAATCAAAATTTCGTCGAGTAAATTTTGAATTAATTCCAAATCAATTTTCTAGAAAAATCACGCTAGTGCAATTAAGTGACCATAATAGAAAATCTGTTTAAATGAACGTTTTTAATATTGAAAAAAATATGAAATAAATTTGATAAATCTATTTAAATGGTTTAAAAGAGATTTGGATTGGAAAATATGAATTATCGAATGTTTAAAAGTTGATTTAAACAAATAAGCTTATATAGCACTTTCCGCAGCAATTTTATGCTGCGAACTGTAACTTTTTGAAAATGAGTTTAAATGTAACGATTTTTCCCAGAATCAATTGTGAATGTTTTTAAAAGGAAAGTTAAGCGTTTAAATGATAATTAGGAATCTTTATGATCAAAAAATAAAGTTGATAACTGAGTATGCGGAAACGACTAGTACATTTGTCCCGCCTGTGAGATCTGGAAAGATAAAACAAGGTGTTTAACTAAGGTTAGGGATGGAGCAACCAGTGTCCTGAACTTACCTGGCCTATGTTTTCTTTTCTTAGGCGAGGGGTGGAACAGATCGAAAGAAAAGCCCGAATGCTTTAAGATAAAAAGATTGTATTAAGTTTTCCAAAATAAAAGAAGATTAGTATTATAAAATTTAAGCAACCTCCAAAATGAACAAACTATGACTTGGATTGCATAGAGATAATCTTCTTATACTTGGTATTGAAATCCGAAGAGGGAACTCGCCCTATTCGTGGAATTTAAAAGGTGATTTCACCGTTATTCCGCCCGTTGCATTTGTTGAATACGGAAATTGATGTTGAGTAAAATTAGATTGATTTCTATGATCCTTTTTACTCAAAAATGTTTGCTAAGATTAATTTTAGGGTTTATCGTAAACGATGTCTTAAATAACATTGTTTTTGACCCGCCTAAAAGTTAAGGAATTTGGATCAAGAGTTAAGTAAAGAAATTTGAAAATATTGTCCAAAGCAAAAGAATGAATTTCTTAGAATTATTCTAAGTCGAAAGAAAGAGATTTTGAAATCATCCAAAAAGAATTAAAGTGAAAAGAGACTTAAATCCTGTATACTCATATTCACTTTTTATCGATAATTGGATTCGAAGGAACCGGGGTCGGATTTGGGTAATCCCTATCCGAAAACCACTTCGAACCAATGTATACATTCGAAAGTGAAGACATGTTGAAGATGATGATTATTGAAGACCGTGGATCTTTATAGCGTGAGGACTGCTTGTTGACTTGCTTTGGGTAGCTCCCAAGTTATATATAGCATTGGTCTCCTCGTTGTGGAGATTTTTCGGATTGCAAGGACTACTCGCTACTAGTGGTAGTAGGAGAGTGCCTTCGGTTTGTCCTGTTCCTGGACAAATTTGTATGGACGTTTGTCTGACATTGCATTTCTAATGATTACGAACATTGGTTTTTACAAACGTACATCTGTTTGGTGGCGGAGAAGGCAACTTCTCTTAGCTTAACACCCTTCCTTGAGACGTACGAGCTCAAGGGTTGTATTTTTGTGGAAGGCAATTAGTAGCCAACGGAAATGGCAAATGTGGCATTCAGAGATGTGATATGTGCTATGTGAAAAGGTAATCGTTGCCTTAGGCATCATCAAACCGGAAATGACCGAAACAAGATTAGATGCAGCAAGGCTAAGTGGGTCATTCCCAAGTAGGGTATGATCATCCCTTCTAGATATAATTCTTTCCGCTATGACGTTCGGGATGTAAATTAATGTGGTGTATGGAAAACGAGCGCTCGGTTAAAGGTCGGTAACGACCGGGGGATGACATATTCGGTACTATCTAGTTATAGAGGTAGGCCGGTCTTGTGTTGATAGGGGAGCTTTGTGATGGTTCCTCGGGACATCCATCTAGAGGTGTACCCATTTCGGAAGGTAGATCCTTCACCTGGTCATTTGTATGGAAATCCATTCTCCAATAAGAACCTACAGTTTTGTTTGTAGAGCCTAGTATGCTGGAATTTAATAATGGTAACAATTTCAGCTAAGATTAATAAGTTTATTTTCAAATGTTTTCAAAGAGATGTCATTAGAAATAATATCAAATGTTTTGATATAAAAGTGTTTTAGTTATCATAAGGTAAAAAGCCGTCTGTATTTATGCATGGGCGTGGTCTTATGAGATACTCTTTATTTTCAAAGGATTTTATTCAAAGGCTGATATATGACACTGTCATCTATTATTGAGTTTTTCTCACGCTGGTTTATCAAGCCTGATCCGGGTATTTTCAATACTCGGGTCAAATCCGAGTAGTTTCAGGTTTAGTCGAAGACAATTGGAGTTTCCAGAGGAGAGCTGGAGATATTCATCTACGTATGGACATATTCTATTATCCGCTGTGCTTAGTTTGTTTTAGTTGATGTTTGTCAGCAATTGTAAGGACAGATGTTTATAGCTGTCCAAGCTGATTTTAGGTTAGACTCTGATATATGTATTTAAATGTTTTCCACCGTAAAGATATTTGTTCAATATTATATGTTATTCCATTCACGTGAGATTCTGTTCTGTCTATTTTTCTTTATTACCCTTCATGTTTCGTATTTTCGTGCAATTTGAGTTAGACATGTGTGGTTTATTGTCGATTCAAAGGGTACAGAAAAACGGGCCTTGACATTTGATCTACCACCTGGTTGTAATTCTATAGGCTGTGAATGGGTACTTAAAAAGAAATTAAAACTTGATGGCACGGTTGATAAATATAAAGCCCGTTTAGTAGCTAAAGGATTTAAGCAAAGGGAAAATGTAGACTTTTTTGACAGTTTTTCACCTGTAAGTAGGATAACATCCATTCGAGTACTAATTTCACTTGTATTTATTCATAATTTAATAATACACCAAATGGATGTTAAAACTGCCTTTTTAAATGGTGAATTAGAAGAGGAAATTTATATGGGCCAATCTGAAGGATTTGTATTTCATGGTTAAAAACATAAAGTTTTCAAGTTAGATAAATCATTATATGGCTTAAAACAAGCACCTAAACAATGGCACGAAAAATTTGATAACTTAATAATCTTACATGGTTTCAAAGTTAATGAAAGTGACAAATGCATTTACTATAAATCTAAGAATGACATTTGTACTATCATATGTCTGTATGTAGATGACCTACTTATTTTTGGGTCAAACATTCATGCCATAAACTCTGTTAAATCTTTGTTAAGTGCCAATTTCGATATGAAAGATCTAGGTGAAGCAAGTGTAATCCTTGGTATTAAGATTACTAGGTCCGAAAAGAGACTATCTTTGGATCAATCTCATTATATTGAGAAGATTCTAAATAAATACAATTACTTTGACTATAAACCTACATGTACACCATATGATCCTAGTGTAAAGCTATTTAAGAACACTGGTGAAGGTGTAAGACAGTCTGATTATGCGAGCATCATTGGCAGCCTTTGGTATGTCACTGATTGTACTAGACCCGACATTGCCTATGCCGTGGGATTATTATGCAGGTTTACTAGTAGACCTAGTATAGGGCATTGGCACGCTATTGAGAGGGTCATGAGATACCTAAAACGAACCATGAACCTTGGATTACATTACGAAAAATTTCCAGCTGTCCTTGAAGGTTACACCGATGTAGACTGGAATACTTTATCTGATGATTCAAAAGTAATCAGTGGCTATATCTTTAGCATTGCTGGAGGAGCTGTTTCTTGGAAATCCAAGAAAGAGACTATTTTGGCTCCGTCTACTATGGAGTCTGAGATGATAGCACTAGCCACAGCTAGTGAAGAAGCAGAGTACTTAAAAAATCTGCTAGCTGAAATTCCTTTATGGGAAAAACCGATATCAGCTGTGTTGATCCATTGCGATAGTACCGTGACTATTGCAAAAGTACAGAACCGTTATTACAATGGTAAGAGACGACAGATACGTCGTAAGCATAGTACTGTTAGAGAGTTACTCTCTTTAGGTGCTGTTAAAGTGGATCACATACGCAGTGATGAGAATTTAGCAGATCCTTTGACGAAAGGACTGGCCAAAGAGAAAGTCCTTAGAACTTCTAAAAGAATGGGACTATTGCTCTTAGATTGTTGAGTCATGCACAATGGTAATCCAATCTAATAACCGGAGATCCCAAGAACTAGGTTCAATGGGTAAGAACAACTTGTGAAGTGATATTAGCTGAATATGCTATTTTTATATTAAGAAGCATGTATTCCTAAAGTGATTATAGAGGATGAGTTAATAGAAACTCTTAATGAGATCTATACTCTATTTGCAGTGGAGTACCTACCTTCATGAGTACTCTTGATAGATTCACCTGTGTGAATGTGAAAATGTGGCCATTTCCTATGGAGTTTTGGACAAAATTTCTAGAGCATTCACTAAACTGGGATAGACAGGCATGGCCATAAATGCACAGACTTATTTGATTGCACTCTAGAAAGATTGTGTGTGGTCTAATGTCAGGAATAGAGTTCAAGACTACATGTCACTCTAGTAAAAACTGAATCCTATCTACTATGCAAAGGTTCAAGTCGAAAGACACCTTTGTTTATGCACAATCTTATGTTTTCAGAAACTACTCGAATTTTTTTTTTAAATTCAAATGGGGGATTTTTGGAAATGATTTTGTTTATGAAGTGAATTTATTAGAAAATTAAATAAAAAAAAGGTTAATGGTAATTTATTTATGAACCATTATTATAATTGAGCCTATGCAAGTTTATAACGGTAATATATTTATGAATCATTATTATAATTGAGTCGTTGCAAGTTTATAACGGTAATATATTTATGAATCATTATATAATTGAGCCGTTACACTTACACAATGATAATATATTTATGTGACATTATTATTGAGCCGTTATAAAAGCTAATGGTATTACAATATTGTTTTAATGAGAATAAATTAAAATCCACTAACATTCCATCAATTTAGTAACGTATACAATTTCCGTTCTGCCTATTTAAATGATAGATAGACAGAAGAGAAATAAAAAGAATAACAGACATTTTTCTTTTTTTTCTTCTGTGAATAAAACTAAACACCTTGAGCAGTATTTCAGACTGCAAATCGGAATCGACTTTGTCAGTGCAAACAGGTTGATATTTTTTTTAGTTAGAGAGGCTGTTTTATCCTAGAGGCGGAGACGTTCGTTTTTCAGAACTGCTTTGCACCTTCGAGCAGAAAGTCGAAACGTCTTCAAGAGAGTGACAACGTACACAACTCAGCCGAAGTTCATTGTTCCCAACACTTGCTATTGTGAAAATGGTTAAATCCAATATTATGTAACTGAGTGAAATAGTGGTTGTATATGACTATAGAGTATAGAGGGCTGAGTGTACAAGGATTGAGTGACCAACTCCTTAAGGCCTGCACTACAAAACAGGCTTCGTTTAGCGACCGTAGCTAGAGATGGCTAAAAAAGACGGTCGACGCTAGTTGTCGCTTAACACGTATATACAGCAGCAACCTACGAACATAAAACATTACTTCTTCTTCCCTCCAAAATCAATTCAGCCCCTTCCTCTCCTCCTCCACCGACGCTCCAGCCACCGCCTCCCCCCCCCCCCCCGACGCGAGCCGCCAATCTCTCCATCGCGAAAGCTACCACTCTCCAAAGCTCGAAGGTATGTTATTGCTCTCCAATTTCTACTTAATCTAGGTTTAATCAAAACCATAATTTTGAAAATTGGCTGATTATGTGATAGAAATTGATGATTATGCGGTATTAGTTGTTGATAGTAGCATATTGATTGATTTAGGGATATGTTGAGAACCCTAATTTGGTAAATTAGTTAATTATGGGTTTGTTATTGTGTATTAGTTAATGATAATATTGTATTTGTTGAGTTGGTGATATTATTTAGTGGTTTGATCGTTTAATTTGTAATTAAAAATTAGGGTTTATTTATAATCCGAAAATTAGTGTATAATTGCTGATTGATATGCTAATGGATATATAAGTTTACACGAATATTTGTTATAGTTAATTAGAACAATGTTGGTTATAGTTTGCGCAAAAATTAGTGTACAATTATTGATTAATATGCTGCTAGATTGGTATGGTTGAACATCAGTAATATTTTTTATTTAATTAGCGTGTGTACACTGTGCAGTTAAAACGCTCGGCAGATCCGATGCGGCGGAGCTGCAAAAAGTCATAGCGGGGATACAGCGAGGATATAGCAGGAAATAACGGATGATTTTAAAATAGCATATAAAACTCGTACTTGATGTTTTTACAAATATATAAATGGTAATTAAATGAAAAATTAACATTCAATTGAATTTAATTAATACATAGATAATTTTAGATAAAAACATGTGGGAATATACTGTAAATAAACGTAAAAATGTTATATAACACAATTAAATTTAGTAGAATATTAGAGTATTTTCATTTCTAAAAGTATAATTAGAATTCAATTAAATAAATAAATTTCATAATTTTTTTAAAGTGTAAATATCATTTTTCAGTTCATTTTTTTTAAAGAAGATATAGCGGAAATAGCGAAATATAGCAGGAATAACGGGATATAGCAGAAATACCGGGGCTTAAAGCGGAAAGGCTATAGTTGGGGATATATGGAAAAATCATAGCGGTAGAAATCCGCGATGAGATATAGCAAGGTTATAGCGGGGTAATAGCAGGGCATTAATTGCACAGTGTGTACATTATAAGTATTGGTTGTTAGTATAAAATAAAATTAATTTAGTTTATTACAAGTGCTAACATCTAATTTTCGTTTACAAAATCGATAAAAAAAATTAAATTGTTAACTGAATTTTAAAATACGTTTTAAAATTTCAAATGTATTAAATAGAATATTTAAATGGTTGAATGAATTATATAATTGTGAAATGAGCATAACGTCAACAAATATTATACTGAAATCAATTTTTGTAGAAAATTAAGAAATGAATATAACAACAATAAATATTCTACTAAAATCGATTTTGTAAAAAATGAAGAAATGAATATAATAACATTAAATATTTTGCTAAAATCGATTTTCTAATAAAAATTAGGAATTAAATATAACAACAACTAATATTGTACTAAAATCGATTTTGTAAAATAATTAAGAAACAAATATAACAACAATAAATATTCTATTAAAATCGATTTTGTAAAAAAATTAAGAAATGAATTTTAGAACATTAAATATTCTGCTAAGATCGATTTTTTGAAAAAATTAGGAAATGAATATAACAACAACAAATATTGTACTAAAATCAATTTTGTAAAGAAATTTAGAAATGAATATAACAATAACAAATATTTTGCTAAAATCAATTTTGTAAAAAAATTAAGAAATGAATATAAGAACAAATATTGCACTAAAACCAATTTTCCAAAAAATTGAGAAATAAATATAACAAAAATATTATACCCAAATCGATTTTCTAAAAAAAATTTAAAATGAAAATAATGTTGATTTGAAAATAAGCATTAAATATTATTTCAAAAAATATTTGACACTAAAAAATTAAAGCCTTTAGGCCCAAAATGTTTTAATTTAGTTTAGAAAATACAACAACAAAAATACACCCTTTGGATGCAAAGTTATGCGTAGAAGAGAAGTGTAGTGAAGTGCTATCGAAATTAGACAGAAGTGTGGTATGTGAAGCCTTTAGTCCTAAATGGCTTTACTTTATTTTAGAAAATACAACAACAATATACTATTTGAGTGCAAGTTATGCGTAGAAGAGAAGTGAACTGAAGTGCTGTCGAAATTACTAACATATATTTTTAAAATAGGAACAATGTTTAATTTGTCGAAATTACTAACATATATTCTGCTAAAATCAATTTTGTAAAAAAATTAAGAAATGAATAGAAGAACAAATATTGTACTAAAACCGATTTTTCCAAAAAATTGAGAAATAAATATAATAAGAATAAATATTATACCCAAATTGATTTTCTAATAAAATTTGAAATGAATGTAATGTTGATTTGAAGATAAGCATTAAATATTATTTCAACAAATAATTGACGCTAAAAAATTAAAGCCTTTAGTCCCAAAAGGTTTTAATTTAGTTTAGAAAATACAACAACAAAAATACACCCCTTGGATGCAATGTTATGCGTAGAAGAGAAGTGAAGTGAAATGCTGTCGAAATTAGACAGAAGTGTGGTGTGTAAAGCCTTTAGTCCTAAATGGCTTTACTTTATTTTAGAAAATACAACAACAATATACCATTTGAGTGCAAGTTATGCGTAGAAGAGAAGTGAACTGAAGTGCTGTCGAAATTACTAACATATATTTTTAAATTAGGAACAATGTTCGATTTTTTTTCTCGATCGTACTTGGATGTATGAAGTCAGAACTAGTATGAAAGGTTTGGTGAAGGAACATTTCTACAGTGGTGTACACAAATTTATTAAATTCGCTACATCTAATAATCGAAATAACGAAGAACTTCGATGCCCTTGTAGTAAATGCCAGCATTTAAAGCATTGGAAACCAGACACAGTTAAAGTACATTTGTATAAATCTGGTTTTGTGCCAAATTATTATTTGTGGGATCATCATGGAGAACATGTTGCACCTACACCTAATTCTGTTGCGTCAGAGGACGATCATGTTATGACGAATCCAATAGAAGATATGGTGGAAGATGCAGCACGATCAATGTTCCATACCGTCCAAGTTGACGATCAAGACGTAAACATCGAAGAAGAACCGAATGTGGGAGTGAATTTTTTTTTATGATTTACTAAATGCTGCTAAGAGGCCGTTGTGGGAAGGTTGTAAAAGTGGAACCGAATTATCAGTAACCGCCGAATACATCACTATGAAATCAAAATTCAACTTTACAGAAGCTGGATTTACAGCAGTTGTACAAGCTGCAAAACGACATATGCCACCTAATAATCCGATGTGCGATAGTCATTATAAAGTGAAAACACTTATGACGGCTTTCGGTTTGCCATACCAAAAGATAGATACATGTATAAAAGGTTGTATGTTGTATTGAAAAGATGACATTAACCTTAAAAACTGCAAAATATGCAATGATGAAAGATATAAACCAAGAAAAAGAAAGGAAAGGAAGTTCCGTACAAGAGAATGCATTATTTACCCATCACTCCTAGACTTCAAAGGTTATATGCGTCTTCAGCTACGGCATGCCATATGCGATGATGCAGGGTGAGAATACAGGAAGAGGGAACTTTGACACATCCATCTAATGAAAAAACATGGAAATATTTCGATAAAACATACCCTGCATTTGCCGCAGAGAGTCGTAACGTGAGACTTGGTTTATGTACGGATGGATTTTCACCATTCTCTCAGTTTGGTAGTAAATATTCATCTTGTCCTATTATCATGAATCCATATAATTTACCTCCATGGATGTGTATGAAAACTCCATATATGTTTCTGATTGTTGTTATCCCTAGCCGTGATGATCCAACACAAGGAGTCGATGTTTATTTACACTATTGATAGAGGAGTTGAAAACACTATGACATGAAGAAGCTGAAACATACAACATTTCGAGAAAATGGAATTTTCATATGTTCGCTTCTTTGTTATGGATTATTAGTGATTTCCCTGCATATGGAATGCTTTCAGGTTGGAGTACAGCCGGTCGTTTAGCTTGTCCTTATTGCATGGAAGAAACACGAGCATTTTCTTCACGGCATGGAAAGAAAATTTCATAGTTTGATTGTCATTGGTATTTTCTCCATCCCAATCATACTTTTAGAAGAGATAAAAAAACTTTAAAGCTAACAGTGAAGAGAATATGCAACCACCAAAGGTTTGGTCAGGCGAGGAAATATATGAGATTGTGAAGGACTATCCGAAAATACATGAAACTGGAGTACAGACTGAAATTTCAACTAAATCGGAGATTCATAATTGGTGCAAACAAAGTATGTTTGGGAGTTACCATATTGGAAAGATCTCTTACTCCGACATAATATTGACGTGATGCACAATGAAAAAAACGTGTTTGATAACATTTTTAATACTGCTATGAATATAAAGGGAAAAACTAAGGAAGATTTGAATTCGAGACTTGATATAACACACTTTTGTAAACGTCTTGAACTTCATACGAAGCCCGATGACAATAAAAAACCCAAAGTATGCTATGAACTAGACAACAAGCAAGTAAAACTCGTGCTAAAGTGGGTGGAAGGACTAAGATGTCCTAATAGAATTTCTTCTAATCTCCGTAGATGTGTTGACTTTAAAAACAATAAACTTATTGGGATGAAAAGTCACGATTGCCATATCATGATGAAATATTTATTACCGGTGGTTTTTAAAGAACCGTTGCCCATAAAAGTATGGAGTGTTATAACAGAATTAAGTATGTTTTATAAACAACTTTGTTCGGCGACGTTAAAAGTTGACCGTATACGAAAACTTGAAGTAGAAATCTCTATACTGCTCTGCAAACTGGAGAAAATATTTTCGCCAGATTTCTTTAATGTAATGGAGCATTTACCCATTCATCTTCCATTCGAAGCACTTCTTCAAGGTCCTATACAATATGGATAGATGTATCCATTTGAGAGATAATACTGACTATCCGTAATATTTATGTTATTCTAAATTGAATTGAATTAATTTTTAATAGGTCTTCGTTTGAGAAGTAATTCAGATTTACATAAGAAAATTTGAATTGAATTAATTTTCTAATAGGACTTGAATCATCTGAAGAAAAAAGTTAGACAAAAAGCACAAGTTGAAGGTTCGATTTGCAAATCATATCTGGAAGAAGAAGCTTCATTCTTTTTCTCTCATTACTTCAGTGGCCATGTGAATTTATCATTTGTAAGTATCCTCGTAATGATGAAGCCGTTGAGCAAGATTCCTTTCAAACAATGTTATCTATTTTTAGACAACATGGCAGACCTGCTGAAAAATGTGTGGAAATATGGTTAGACGATAGAGATTAGCATAAAGAGCTCACACATGTTCTTCTTAATTGTGCTGAAGTTGCACCATTTGTTAAGTAATAATAAATTCATACTTATTTCAATTATACTTACATGTTACTTATAATGGAACATATTACATATATGTTCGCAGTATATACGAATCACGGCATCCATCTGGCAATCTCAGTAAAGACTTTGCTAAATGGTTTTCGAACTACGTTTATGATCCAAGAAACAGTGTCGTTGATGAGGCATTTCAACATCTGCACTCGGACCAAAAAGAAATGTCAAGACTTATCTAATATTTTTCATTAATGAATTTACATTCAACACCATAGATTATGGTGCTGATAAATTAACATATAACAGCGGTGTATTTGTCAAAGGTAGTAATGATCCAGATGAGCATATAAAATATTTTTATGGCGTCTTAACATAGGTTTTGGAATTGACATATTATATGCAACCCACAGAAAAAGTTTTTTTATTCAAATGCAATTGGTTCAGCAATATTCCTGGTTCTGGAATTAACGTGCACAAAGATTATAAGCTTATTGAAATAAAGCATACCTCACATTATTATAAGTATGATCCTTTCGTATTAGCCAAGCAAACATTACAAGTTTATTTTGCTCCGTATCCATCCTTAAAAGGAGATAAAGCAGATTGGTCGGCTGTTTTTAAAACAAAAGCAAGATTTACGTTTGATGGAATTAATATTCCAGACGAAGCAGCGTATCAAGAAGATCTTGAGCCAAATGATGAAATAGTAATAACGATGATATTGATGTAGGGTTGTTGAATGATGAATCGAATGAATTAATAGAAGCCTTTGAAAGCACAAAAGAAAACAACGTAGAGTACGAGACCGAGTCTGAATTAGAAAACGACGAAGACTGATAATTCTAAATGATGGCTATGTTGTGAGCTATGTATCAGTTGTTGTATATTGTGTATTCTGAGTTTCTGATGTTATATGTTAATAATGATGACTATGTTGTGAGCTATGTATCGGTTGTTGTATATTGTGTATTCTGAGTTGTCGATGTTATATGTTAATGATGATGACTATGTTGTGAGCTATGTATTGTTCTGTTTTTTGAATTCTATGAAATGATATATTTTATCACTATATGAAATGATTTGTTTGTAGCAGATATGCCTTTCAGGAGGCATTCCAGTAGATCTCAGCCTTCGTAGCCTTTTCCTTCTCCGGACGCGGGTGACAGCGGCGCAGCGCCAGATGTACGTCCAGTGGCAGAGGTTGTCTCTAAAAGTGCGGGGTAAGTATCAAATTTATTGCTTGTTTTAATATTTAAAATTATGCTAATTAAATTCCTACCTTAAAATTAATACAGGGGTTTTGAAGTTGAGCCTTCGGACTACATCCTACAGATATCCAGGAAGGCCTATATGAGTCGGATGTCCTGATGCTGGCCTCATTGGGATGACATTCCAAACCATGTTAAGAACGCTATATGGGCCGACTTGATGGTAAGTATAAATTTATAATTCATTTGGAAAATAATATAATGTACATAATTCTAATTAATTTCAATATACAGGTCGTCGTCCGTGTTGATCCGTAGGATATGGACGTATTTGCAAATCATTGGAACCAGAGGATGCAGAAAAATAATAGGGACACCCTCTCCAAAGCAAAGAACGCGAGAAAGAAACCGTCGTGGATGAGCGCCGATGTTTGGACCAAATTTCTCCAGCTGTGGGAAACCCCTGAAATGAAAGTAAGTTATCTAATTTCATGTTGTTATTATAATTTGTTTAAATTTCTTATATTAGTTGCATTAAATTAGTTAAACATGTCTTTAAATTTATAGGAACTATTAGCACGAAACCGTGCAAATAGGAATAAAAATCATGCTTTGCACCGTGGTGGATCTATATCCTTTCATTAACATCGCGCAGAGTTGGTAAGTTTAGCAATTGCGTTTATAAACAGATATAACATTATCTAATCATATTTGTAACATTGTTCGTTAACATTTTCATTAATCATATTTGTAACATTATTTAATCATATTTGTAACAGCGTAGGAAGTTAAACTGTGAGCCTACAATGGCCGAGGTCTTCACAGTGACGCACGCCGTCGAGCAGAAAGATGAGGAAGATAATGTTTCATATACTTGGACATATGATAAATCTCAATCAATAATGGTAAACATGCTTAATTTTTTTTACTTCAAACTTCAAAACTTCTAAATTAAATATTTATTGTGGCAAAATTTTGTTCGTGATCGCAGGAAAGATCTGACACAGAGCATGCTCGAGTGGCGCAATCCATTGGACGTCAGTTGACCTTAGAGGAGTCAAACAGTATATGGGATGCTTTGATTAACCCTTCTTCGCGAAATAGGCATTACGATTTCGGAAATCAGGAGGTAAAATGTTTTATTTACTAATATATAAGCAATATTTAATGTTGAGAATAAATTATAACCCGCTATCAATAATTTACAAGCCATGATGATCCAGTCGTCCTATAGGAGATCCCAGGCTGAAAAGGAGATAACTCAATTGAAACAACAGCCAGCGGAGATCAATGATTGGCGAAAGAGTGGGGCGTTGGCGCAGCAGCTAGATGCACATATAGCGACATACTTAACTGAGCATGGAATGCCGAGGGAGGATGATGACGATGAGCAGGTATGGCTGTGTTTCTAATGGATTTTGATCATTTTGTTTTGTACATATGTGACATGTGTTACATTTATAGATTTGATACTTGTTTGTTGGTTGGGTTATTTGATGGATTAGTGAATGTTTTGTTTGATGTACATGAGTTAGTTGGGATGTTTTGTTTGATGTACTTGTTTGTAGGTATGGTTTTGTAGTTTGTTGAGATATTGGTGTTGGTTGATGAAATGGTTGTGTAAATAATGATATTTGTGTTATATATTTGATTTTGTGTGATATGTATGAGATTATACAATTCTTGCATTGGTAGTAGTTGTGCAATTGAGTATATATGTGTTGTAAATGAGGTGGATGGAGATTTGTGCGTTTGGATGGCCTAAGGAAGAGTTTGGTGTAGGAAAATGATCCTAGGTTAGCGACGGCTAGCGACGCCCTTCTGGTCTCAGGTTAGCGACGGCTAATTGGTTGCAGGTTAGTGACGGCTGGTGTCGGTTTGCGGCAGCATTTCAACTTCTAGGATGTTGCCACGTGTCCATTTAGCCGTCACTAACCGTCGCTAATATGGCGACGGAGCCGTTGCTTTCTCTGTTGGTGACGGGGTAAATAGCGACGGCCGTCGATGCCTTTTTGCCGTCGCTAAAGTCAGCCGCTCTTGTAGTGTGCTAGGAGCAGAGAATAAGTACCCATGGTACATAGTATCTATGCTAGTAATATATTTGTCAATGGTAGTGGCACACTAAGTGAACCCGCAATAATTTAGTCATTAACTAAACTCCTAGAAAAGCTAAGGTCACCTTGCTGTACAAGACAATAACAACTTACATCTGAATTGGCATTTAGTTTATGAATGATCTTCATATTGAACAATGTTGTAAGTGAATTCCAATTCTACTCTTTTTTGAATCAAATCTTCACATGCTATGATGAAGCCTGGATAGCATGAGCATATGTTCTTCTGGTATCCAAAAACTTTAAACTGAGAAAAACCACCTTGGAGAACATTAGAGTCCCTACCATGGTGCAAAACAATACAAAATTCTTATTTTATATAAATCCAAATAATTACATAAAATGACCATGTAATTACATGAAAGCATAATAATGAAATGATAATCTAAATAAAGTTAACCTATAAAATTACATACAACTTACAGATCAAGTTTCTGAAAAAAAAAGAGTAAAATCAAGTGAAACACTATATAACCACATGAGAACTTGCTATTACTAATTGCATCAAAAGATGTAAAATATAAATAATTAAATAAAAGGACCATATAATATACATAAAAGGACCATACAATGAAATGAAAATCAAACTTACTAATACAAGTGTTTTCTTTTCTTTTTTCTTTTTTCTTTTTTTTTCAAAAAGTAGAGAACATACTTGAGTGTGGATTTCGAAGTTACCATTATTTAAAATCTTCACACGTTGTCTATATCTATATAATCTATACAACATAATTGATATCTATATAGTCTATATAATGCAATTGTTTGATTTAATGAAGGTAAAGATTTATTCTATTGTTGTATATCACATGGTGGAGAAATATCGACGTTGCTTGATCTATATCAAAAAGAACACAAAAAGCTTCAACAAATGGAAGTTATTTGGTTCACAATGTTGTAATCATACTTTACTGATTTTGTGCAATATTATTTCTTTTAAAATGGATTCAACAAATGGAAATATATAAAGCACGGTGTTGCATAAAATTAACAAATGCAACACCTAATTGTATTTATCTTTGTTTAATGATCTATTTAGAAAGAACTTGTGTTAGAATACATTCGAAACCCTTGGATTCGTTAGTTTGAACCATTCAATATATTCTTTTTTCCGTGCCACAATCTCCATTAAGCAATCTCAAAGTTATTACCAATCGGTATATTTTTTCCCATTAGTGATGAAACAAACAGTTTTCGACAATGAACATAATCCTAAAAGACAATACGGAAAAACACTTTAATGATCCTAATTACAATGTTTGTCATCATCATGATCTTCAAATATCAAACAATTAAACTAAACATAAAAAAACTAAGAATTATAAAGAAAAACAATAGAATAATATAGATTACCCTTCATGCAACCATGACAGTATGCTTCAGACAATAAAATAATGTGTATTGCTATTAGCATCCAAAATTGTGTTTATGACTAGAGAAATGCTTATTAGACATCAACTTTTTTATATGCTACCTTACACCAATTTTTTTTTTCATTCATTTGGCTCTAAACGACCTTGTATCTTTTATTTTCAATGGTCGTTCACTGCCGTATTGCAATAAACAACAGTGCAACTTTGATCTCTAATGATCGTTCATCGCTGTACGGTGATAATCAACCGAAAAAATTTAGGAGTCTGTTTAATAAAACAAAATAATATATGGTATTAGTAATCATGTAAAAAAAATTGTATGGTGATCATTAGTGTTTAACGACAAATTTTCTATGGATTAGAAAAATGCTGATAAATTTTGAATTAAATTTATACCACAAGCGCACGGCGTACTATCGTAGTACGTGGCGAGTACGGATCGATCCGCATGGAATTGTTGTTTTTAAATTTCTATTCAATCAAATTAACCAATGATTTAGAGTGATTAGCTAGAAAAATTAAGAAAAATGACAAAAAGAAAGTGATAAAAAATATGAGAGTTAAATGACAATTTAGAGATAATTCCACTCTCTAGATCATATAGTTCAACAAATCATGGTCTCTCTTTTTTGGTCATAAGTGAGTTTAAATGATGTGTTTATCATAAGTATGACTTATTTGTGCTATTAATTAGCTCAACATAAGCCATCAAACTATAACACAACCTTTAAACCACTTTTAATTCTCATGAAAAATAACAACAAATTGAAAGCAAAATCTATTTTAAGTATGGTCTATTAACTATTAATTAGAAATATAAACCATAAAATTTCAATTTCAACATTCACTTCATTGCCATAATCATATGTAGATGAAGAGGAAATATGTGATTTATATGACTAAGCATAGCCTATTTGTTTTGAACAACATATGCTATCAAACTCAATACCAAACACAAAATTATATAAACATCAACTTTCCATGAAGCACAAAAAGAGAGCAAAGATTATCAAATTGTTGAAGCTACATGATTAGAGGCTTCATTACCCCTAAATTGAAGGGATTAACCTCTCATTTGTGTTATCATATCAATCCTTGTAGCTTGCAACATGAAATAAAACAAGAGTAAAAAGAGAGCAAAATGAAAAGAAAAGCTAAGTAAAAAGAAGTAAACACTAATCTACTTGCATGAACAATAAACCACACTACTAACATAAGAAGAGAAGCATGTAAATGAAGAGAAAGCACTAATTAACATTGCATAAAAAAAGGAAAGCTACATGAAAGAAACGGCTAAGTAGCCATGAAAAGAAAAGAGAAGCTTCTTTTATTTCTAAGCTAAAAACTAACTAAGAGGAAGAGGAGGGTTACATGAAGATATAGTGCATTTATACAAGTTAGAAACCCTAATTCATTATTTTGGGGAATGCCCAAAATACCATTGAGGTAGTGTGGCCACCAAGTAATCATTAACATGTCTTAATCCTCCACTTAAATGTGCATGAAGCTTTAATGGCCTTTCAGCATGTGCATTAGTTCCTAATTGAAAATCAAGGTAAGTGGGTAGGTGAGGTCCTCCATGTTCATGAGTTTGAACTATTTTCATCTTCATTTGCTTTGTTTCCTTTTTGTGCATGCATATCTTCATGAAACCACTTGTAATTTCCATCCCATTTTCCTACAAAATAATACAGAAATTCCCAATTAAATTTTCTCAAATTAATATATGCACAAAAATGACCATTTTGCCCCTATATGAAGATGAATATGTGACGTTTTGAAAATAATTTGAATTTTGATTTAAACAAGTTAAAATACCCAATATGATCATTTATTTAATTTAAATAGATTAAATATGGTGGTAAAATTATGCACATTTACGTGCACATCAATTAGTTATGGTGGCCATAAAAGTTTATCTAGGTGATTTTAGTAATACAATATATATTTTATGTTAAATATTAAGTATGCTGTTATTGGCACCTAGTTTTTTTCTTTCGGCTACCATAACTAAATGCCATCTTACTCATTTGTGTTCCATTCTTTTTAACATCAACCATTATTATTTTCTATCAACCAGGCACCCAAGCTTTCAAAGTCTTCCTCCTGAACTTTAAATCAAACCAAAATGCACATATTTTATTTGACGATCGTTAAGATGAAGCCTTATCGTTCATCTCAAGCAAATCCCAGTTCGAATTCTTTTTCTTCTCATCAACTAACATAGTCAAGTAAGTATTTTTATTGCCATCAAGGATATATACACCATCGTCCTAGCATTGTTTTTTATTTTGATTTCTAATTACTTTGATTTGGTAATGCCGCCTAAAACCATAACGTCGAAGACAGGAAACCGTTTATCGAGATGCATGAAAACATATACTAAAAACCATCAAAAAACCTAAATAACATATCTATGATTGATGTATAGAACAAAAAAAGATTTTAACACATAAAAAGAAAACTGGTCCTTTTGTGATCATCACAATTGAGATTATTCACTCAATCTTCACATTCCATCATCTATTAGGCAAAAATAGATTTTTTATTTTATTTAGGATTTTAGGTTAAGAATTTTTTAGAAGTGCATACGTTTTGCTGAGAAGAGATAAGATGTATGATTGTCTAAGGCTGAGTGAAAGAATAGAATATGGTAGTCAGGAGCACATGAAAAATATCGATATCTAACAAAATTATAATGATGGCTGGAAGAAAAAAATCTGGGCGCCAGTAGTAACCACCACAAGGTAGCTGGCTATTTCCGATGGCTAGCAGCCGTCGCCGTCCGTTTCCGACGACATCGTTGACATAATAGCGACGGCCTCTGACGGTTCTTCTGATGGCAGCGACGTCCACGTGGCGTGGTATTTTTCCGCTAAGCCGTCGGGAGCCGTCGCTAGCCGTCGAAATGCTCGTCTAGTTAACCGTCGGAAGCCGTCGCCTGCTGTAGGAAAGATTGGACAAATAGCCATCGGACGCTGTCGCTTGCCGTCGGAAATTGTGGCCTATAAGCCATCGATGGCCGTCGATAATCTGGGCAAATTTTTTTCTGCTGCCTGCTCGCTTCCATACCAAAATCAATATATAACTCATCAAAATCAAAATATAAGCCTCATATATAAGCTGAAATCAATATCAATATAAATATAAAACTCAAACATCATAATATCAAATGCAAACATATTTACATCCAACATCAAACTCCAAGATTTACAAAACAAACCTCAATCATCACTTTCACCCATCCAACTTCAATATTTACATCCAACGTCAAACTTCACATATCAACTTCACAAATCAACCACCAAATCAATGTCAAACACCACATGTCCATAAATTAACCTCATAATCACTCAATGTTTATATACACAAAACTACATCCAATACCACATGTCCATAAAAAACTGCAAATTGTATCTCAAGACTCATCATCGGCTTCGGAACCACCAGACAAAGGAAATGTACCATGACGCTCCACATACTCGGCCAAACGCTGGTTGAGCTGCTCCATTTCCGCTGCTCGGAGACGGTCCTGCTCCTACAGCTGCGCAATCTGCTATCTAAGCTCATTAACCTCCACGTTGTTCTGAGCCTTTTGGTAAGCCCTTTGTGATGTCTGAGCCTACAGAACAAGTCAAAATATGTTTAAGTTATTACGTAACTTTTATAAAAATTAAGCAAATTTTACAACATAGTTAATTTTTATAAATTACCGATTGGTTGCCGTAGTCGTAGCGTCTGTTTCTCTAGGTCGGGTCCATAACAGAGTGAAAGATCGCGTCCTCCTTGTTAGTGGTCAACTGCTCCCGTCCGGAATGCTCAAGCATCTGCGCACGTGCCTGCATAATTTTTCCTGCAACGCAGTATTAAATACAAATAAATATTACATGATATTATTATAATATTTTATAATTAATTAATTTAAATGATCATTATTAATAACTTATAACTTAAAATATACTTAGCGTGCACTCTATCATCCTCATGCCAGGCATACGACACTGAACCCTCATCGTCTGTCTGCCTAACGATATGGGTATGCTCAAACACGTCCATATACGAGACCAGACTGCAGCATCCCCACCCCCCCGCTCGGTCCTGCAATAATTGGTGTATATTATTGTTGTTCATACAAATTTATACTAAAAATGTAATGACTGTACGTAATTCCAATTAACTAATTTACCAGGTCCTCACGTTGGCGCTAGAATGATTTTGAGCCACCAAGGTGTGTGACAAGATTTTTCTGCCTGTTCGTAGAGTTCCTGTACGACTCCGTCTGCAAATTAAAAATTAAGATTATAGTTTACAGGTATAAATTATGTATTCTGTACTGAATAAATTAAGGTGATATCTGATAGACTTACCTTGAATTCGTCGTTATCCCACCATGCGACCCATGCATCCCAGACACTGGCGCCCAACCATTGTGGCTTCTTTCTCGATTTTCTTATGCTAAACATCGTATCTCTATAATTCTTTGCCACTTTTGAGTTCCAGTGGCGCTGAAAAAGGGACACGTTCTCCTCTTGCAAGTCTACTGCACCCTGTATATACGTTGAAAAATATAAGTTATACATTTATACTTAGTCAGCAAATTGTAAAGTGATTATATATAATTTTACACTTACCACGAAGTCCTGCCATATGCTCTCCCGTACATGGTCCGGGATTCTGCTCCACTTCGGCTGGCATGCAGACATGCAACTCATGTACGCCTGCTTCGATATACTGAGCACATGTTAAAAGGCTCAAGCTCAAAACCCCTGCATTAAATACGATACAGACAAATCATGACTAATATATCATACAAAATATTTACAATGCTGAAGTAAATTTAATACTTACAAGCCATCGGATTTCGGTAGTAATCTAACTACCATACGCGGTGCCTCCTGTGAAGGTCCGCTGCCATCACCGCCACCGCGACCTGTCCCTCTCTGAGACCCAGAGGGAGAATCAGTCTATGAAGAACTCTGACGCCTTAAAAATGACATCTACAATACTTGTGACATACATATTATTTTATTATGGCAGAATATATCATTCAATTATAAGTAAACATATCAATATTTAACAACAATAATCGCATATAACATTAAAAAAAGTGTAACATCAATACTTCCATAAATTACCTTTTTTCGACGTGTATGTTATTAAATTAGTCCTCTTCGTTTTCATATTCAGATTTTGTCTCGTACTCTTTATTGTTTTCTTCTCTGGTCCCAAATGCTTCTACTAATACATTTGATTCATCATTTAGAGGTCATAAATTGGTTTGATCATTTGTTATTGCAAATTCGCCATTTTCCTCGATATCCGCTTGGTATGCTTGTTCGTCTGGAATATTCTTTCCATCAAACGTAAATCTTGCCTTCGTTTTAAAAACCACCGACCAATCTGCTTTATCTCTTTTTAGAGATAGATAAGGAGCATAATAAACTTGTATGGCATGTTTTACTAGTATAAACGGATCATACTTATGATAACGTGATGTATGTTTTATTTCAATAAAATTATATTTTTGGTGCACGTTGATTCCAGAACCTGGAACATTACTGAATCAGTTGCATTTAAACAAATAAATTTCTTCCGCAGATTTGGTGAAATATGTCAATTGCAAAACCTGAGTTAACATGCCATAAAAATCATTTATTTGATCACTTGGATCATCACTACCTTTAACATATACACCGGTATTGTTAGTTAATTTTTCAGCCCCGCATTCTTTGGTGTTGAATTTGTATCCATTGACAAAGAATATTGGATATGTCTTGACTTTTCTTTTTGGTCCCATCACAAGATGTTTCAACCCTTCGTCGACCACACAATTTACCGGATCATATACATGGTTCGAAAACCAAGTAGCAAATTTTTTGCTGATGTCCCCGCTTGGATGTTGTGGTTCATAAATACAGCATATACAGATATTATATTGTGTTATAATTAATACACACATGTATTATTCAAGTAAATAATTTTAGATGTGTTATTCATTAGTACCTAACAAATGGCGCAACTTCTGCATAGTTAAGAAGAACATATGTGTGGGTTACATGGTAATCTCTGTCATTTAATCATACTTCCACACATTTTCCAGCAGGGCGTCCCTACTGTCTTAAAATAGATATCATTGATTTAGAAGAATCTTGTTCAATGCCCTCATCATTTTGCGTAGCACTTTCAAAAGATAAGTTCACACAGTCACTGAAATAATGAGAGAAAAAGAACGAAGCTTCTTCTTTGATATATGATTTGAATATTGAACCTTCAACTCGTGCTTTTTGTCTCACTTTTTCCTTTAGATGATTCAAGTACCTGTTAAGAATAATTATAATTTAATTTTATTACATGTGGTTAAACTAAAATTTAACAACTCAATATTAATACCTTTCAAACGGATACATCCATTCATATTGCACAGGACCTTGAAGACGTGCTTCAAACGGAAGATGAACAGGTAAATACCCCATTACATTAAAGAAGCCAGAAGGAAATATTTTCTCCAGTTTGCAGAGCAGTATATGAATTTCTTCCTCAAGTTTATGTAGATGATCAACTTTTAAGGAAGTTGAGCAAAGCTCCTTATAAAACAAACTAAGTTCTTTTAAAACCGTCCAAACTTTTGTGGGCAACAGTTCTTTGAACGCAACAGGTAACAAATGTTCCATCATTACATGACAATCATGACTTTTTATCCAACTCAGTTTACCGTTGTTATAGTCGACACATTTACGAAGATTAGAGGAAATCCCATCAGGAAATCTTAATCCTTCCACCCACTTTAACAGTACTTTAACTTGCTTACTGTCTAGCTCATAGCATGCTTTGGCTTTTTTTGTATCATTTGGCTTCATATGAAGCTTAGGACGATTGCATATTGCTTCTATATCACGCCTTGATTTCAAATCGTCTTTAGTCTTTCTTTTAACATTCAGAACTGTGTTAAATACATTATCGAACACGTTTTTCCCGTTGTGCATCACGTCGATATTATGACGAATTAGAAGATTTTTCCAATAAGGCAACTCCCAAAATATACTTTGTTTGCACCAATTATGAATCGTCGATTTATCTTGTATTTCAATTTGTTCGTCGGTTTCATGTATCTTTGGATAATCCTTTACAAGCTCATAAATATCTTCGCTTGACCAAATCGTTGGTGGTCACAAGGTCTCAACTCTATAACTTCTAAAGTTTTTTTTATCTTTTCTAAAAGGATGATTAATATGGAGAAAACACCGATGACAGTCAAACCACAAAATTTTCTTCCCATGCGGTAAAAAAATATGTTTCTTCCATGCAATAAGGGCAAGCTAGACGACCAGTCATACTCCAATCCGGTAGCATTGCATACGCAGGAAAATCGCTTACAGTCCGCAGTAGAGAAGCAAACATACGAATTTTTTTCTGAAATGTCGTATGTTTCAACACCCTCATACCATAATGTTTTCAACTCTTCAATCAACGATTGTAAATATACGTCGATTCCTTGTGTTGGATCATCAGGGCTAGGGATGACAATAGTAAGAAACATATACGGAGTTTTCATACACATCCAAGGAGGTAAATTGTAAGGTGTAACGATTATAGGCCAAAATGAATATTTTGAACCAAACTGAGAGAACAGAGAAAATCCATCTGTACATAAACCAAGTCTAACATTACGGCTCTCCACTGCGATAGTGGGGTATGTCTTATCAAAATGCTTCAACTCTTCTCCATCAGCTGGGTGTGTTAACGTACCTTCTTCCTGTGTTCTCACACAGTGCCATCTCATATGATGCGCAGTTGCAGAAGATGCATATAACCTTTGAAGCCTAGGAGTGATGGGTAAGTAATGTATACGCTTGTACGAAATTTTCTTTCCCTTCTTTTTTCTTGGTTTGTATCTTTCTTGATTACATATTTTACAATTTCTAAGACTGATGTCTTCTTTTCAAAACAACATGCAATCATTTAAACATGTATCTTTTTTTGATACGGAAAACCAAAAGTAGACATAAGTTTTTTCACTTCATAATGATTTTCGCACATTAAACTATTGGGTGGCATATGTCGTTTTGCAGCTTGTACTATAGCTGTAAACCCAGCTTCTATGAAGTTGTATTTTGATTTCATTGCAATGTATACTACAATTACTTATAGTTGAGTACTGCTTGTACAACCATCCCAAAGGGGTTTCTTAGCAGCATCCAATAAATCATAATTTTTTTTGCTCCAATACTTAGTTCTTCTTCGACATTAACATCGTTACCATCAACTTCAACACTAGGGAACATTGAACGTGCTGCATCTTCAACCATATCTTCTATGAGATTCGTCGGAACAAGTTCATTATCCACCTCCTCCTTCGAATGTGTGGGATTAGGTGCTATAAGTTCTCCATGACAATCCCATACCACATAATTCGGCACGAAACCATATTGGCACAAATGAACTTTTACCATATCCGGTGGCAAATGCTTTAATAGTTTACACCTACTACATGGACAACGAATTTCTTCATCGTTTCCATTATTACGTAAAGCGAATTCAATAAAGACGTGCACACCATTTTGAAAATGTTTACTTGTTGAGCCTCCAATTTCTCCTTTTTGTTGATGCATCCAGCTCCGATCGATAAAATAATTGACCATTTTTCCTACTTTAAAACATAAAAGCGCATTAATAATTTACGTCTTGACATTTTATTTTTCAAATAAATCATATATTCAAATTTTCGCAAATATATAATATTATTCTATTTAATTTTATTTTCAAACTGATTTACACAAATTATTATATGAATATAATCTACAATTTTTTTGTTATTATTTTACACTTTGATGGTTGGTCATACTACTTCCCATTACAAACACAGTTGTAATTATATTATGCAAATCATTTTATTTTAAACGATTCAACAAAATTTCAGCAGCACTTCTGTGACAGCCCGGATTTTCGACCTTCGAAAATCGACATCAATACGTCCACTGTATTACATGTCGAACAATTGAATGCCGGAAATACAAGATCATTAGGGAAAGAAGAAAGAGGTAGAAGAAGAAAATAGAAACAACAACACAGAATCTCACAATCGTAGCGGAACAATATATAATAGATATAACATGTCTATATACAAAAATAACTATAACTATTATTTATACATTACATCTTCAGAGTACAATACATCAATAACACAATACTGGACAGTTATAATAACTTGTCCTCACAAAAGCTGAATATACAGCCTACAATACACAGCGGAATATAAATTAGATACATGTAATACATCTTCGTCATCTAGCTCGTCTGCTGAGCTCCATAGCATCCTATCCTATATCTGTAATACTCGGTTTGACCCGAGCATTATAATAAAATTACACCCGAGTCAGTCTGGGAAACCAACGTGAGAAAACACACTCAATTTGAATTATTAAAGTTGTCAAAAGTCCTTTGAAAAACAAAGGTATCTCGTAAGACCACGCCACAAATAAACACGACGGGTTTTTACCTTACGATAACCAAAACATTTATCATCAAATCCTTTGATATTATAATAGTGTCTAAGTACAAATACTTATTCAAATAGCTGAAATGCTTGCATCCCACGTTCCAGCATAGTTGGGCACAATCAAAACCGTACGTCGCTTATTGGAGAATGAGTTCCATACGAATGACTAGGCACTGGGGTACCACCTGTCACAGTACATGTCTAGAACAGCGTACCAAGGACCACGCCGGGATCCCCTGCAACACAAGACCGAACTATCCCTAACCTAGATAGACCGAATATGCTATCACCCCGGGTGTTCCCATCCTTTTTTCTGAGCTCCTTCCATAAATCGTAGTAATAATATCCGAGGGTATCTAGAAAGGTGATAAACATAACCTAATTGGGTGCTACCCACTTAGCCTTGCTGCATCTCCCCTACTTTTCAGTCATTCCCTGTAACAACCCGAGGGATTTTCGACCTTGAAAATTGACATCAATACGCCCATTGTATCGAATGCCGAATATTCAAGTGCCGGAAATACCAGGTCATTAGGGTTAAAGCAGAAAGAGGTAGAAGAAGAAGATAGAAAAAAACAACATCAGAATCTCACAATCGCGGCGGAACAAAATATAATATATAACAACAGATTTTTATACAAAAGAATTTGTAACTGTTTAATACTTATAATCATCAGAGTACACAATCATCACATCAAATCTGGACAATTTAGTAACTTGTCCTTACACAACGGAATATACAAATCTACAGAAATACGCTTCGTCATCCAGCTCGTCTCCTGAGCTCCACATCATCTTATCCTGTATTTGTAATACTCGGCTCTGATACCAAATGTAACGACCCGGAGTTTTGGATATTTGAAATTAGAATATTTAATTGATTTTAAATATTTAAAAGTTGATTTCTAACTTGAATTTCAAATATCACTATTTATCGGACAATCTAATTATTGAATTTAATAATTGGAAATTGGGTAAATTGCTGAATCGGGAATTTTAAGCCTTTAAATTAATTTTAAGCTTGTTAAAAATAATTTAAAGGCTTAAAATTCCCGATTCAGCAATTTACCCAATTTCCAATTATTAAATTCAATAATTAGATTGTCCAGTAAATAGTGATATTTGAAATTCAAGTTAGAAATCAACTTTTAAATATTTAAAATCAATTAAATATTCTAATTTCAAATATCCAAAACTCTGAGTCGTTACATTCCCGGTAGATGAGGCTAGAGGCTACTATTACCTTTTTAAGGAATTTTTCACTTAGAATGCTCATCGTCCTTCAATGACAATGTACTGATAGCATCCATCCATATAAGTCATTCTGGGTCCGAACGAAACCGAAGGCACTATTCCTACTACAGCCATTTCGGAATAATCCTCAGGATTAGTAGCGATTAGCCTTTGCACTTCACTGCTCCATCTTCGACTTCATGCTCTTTTTTTTCATATCGAAAACGTACTCGTTGGATCAAAGTGGTTTTCGGATAACAAATCTGTGATGACCTGCCCTTCACGACCCTCGAAAATCGACAAAAATATGCTTACCGTATAATATGTCGAACGATCGAGTGCCGAAAAAGATAGATTGTTGAGGAAAAAGAAAAGTAGGTAGAAGAAGAAGTAACTAAACAAAACAGAATCTCACAACGGCCTGAATAATATATAATATCAATAGCTCTTTACACAAATCAAATCTGTAATATACATATTTCACATCAGAGTATACAAATCAATAATTACCAGCTTGGATAGTTATAACAACCTGCCCTCACAACTGCTGGTAATTTCAAACAAAACACTGCAGTGGAATAAAAACAAGTACGAATATACGTCTCCGCCATCCAGCTCGTCTCCCGAGCTCCCTAGCATCCTAACCTGAACCTGAAATACTCGGTCTGACCCGAGCATTATAATAAAATAACACCTGAGTCAGTCTGGAAAACCAGCATGAGGAAATACACTCAATTTGAATTATTTAAGTTTTCAAAATCCTTTGAAAAATCAAAGGTATCTCGTAAGACCACGCTACAAATAAACACGACGGGTTTTTACCTTACGATAACCAAAACAGTTCATATCAAAATCCTTTGATATTGTAATAGTGTCTAAATACAAATACTTATTCAAATAGCTGAAATGTTTGCATCTCACGTTCCAGCATAGTTAGGCACAATCAAAACCGTACATCACTTATTGGAGAATGGATTCCAACTGAATGACTAGGCACTGGGGTACCACCTGTCACAGTACATGTCTAGAAACACTGTACCGAGGACCACGCCAGGATCCCCTGACATACAAGACCGAACTATCCCTGACCTGGATAGACCGAATATGCTATCACCCCGGGTGTTCCCACCCTCTTTCGAGCTCCTTCCATACATCGTAGTAATAAAATAATATCCGATGTTATCTAGAAAGGTGATAGACATACCCTACTTGGGTGCGACCCACTTAGCCTTGCTGCATCCCCCTTGATTTTCAGTCATTCCCGGTTGATGAGGCTAGAGGCTACGATTACCTTTTTAAGGAATTTCACTTAGAATGCTCATTGTCCTCCAATGACAATGTTCTGATAGCATTCATCCATACAAGTCCATTCCGGGTTCGAACGGAACCGAAGGCACTATTCCTACTACATCCATTTTGGAATCACCCTTAGGATTAGTAGCGATTAGCCCTTGCACTTCACTGCTCCATCTTCGACTCCATGCTCTTGTCTTCATATCGAAAACGTTCTCGTTGGATCGAAGTGGTTTTCGGATAACAAATCCGATCCCGGTCTCTTCGAAACAACGTTCGCTATTTTCGGTAAACTCAACCCCGGTTCTTTAGGAAATAAACAGACGAAAATAAGATCGGAGATCACCTCCTAACCGTTTGTGGACGGATTTCCTTATAAACGTCCTAGAAGAACGAACGAGTTTACACGTACAGTATAACACCTCAAACGGTAACTGTACCATATAATTCTCATACTTCTTCTAGATATTTTCAAAGTAATATTTAGGTCCATATTTGATAGTCGGTTATTTAACTATCAAATAAACAATCAATTCAACCAAATACTTCATTTCACTGAAAACATTAAATCTCTTTTCAATTTAATTTATATTTCAATCACTTAAATTTTCCTTATCCAAAAATGCACTTATCTTATCGAATTCAGTATATTCACAAATTACCCTTTCAAAAATATTTGAAAACCCTTTTAAAATAATGTGGAAAGTACCACTGCGGTATCAAACCATGGATCACAGCTCAATGGTTACGTCTCTATCCCAGAGAAATCCAAGACTTAACTGCTGGCACTCACTGCCTCCGATTTACGCCACACGAGTATACCATTACTTCCCAAAACTTTATTTAACAATTATCTTAAAATAATACTTATAAGTTCCAAAAATAAATCTCCAAGTTTTATCTAGGCGAATATACTTAAATAAAAGTTATTATACAAAGCCAAATTAATATTTAATAATTCATATTTAAAACAAAAATGCTGACTAGTTCTTAAATAATAATAAATCCTTAGCCCTCATTCTAAAGTGACAAATTAATAATAAAATATGCTTTAACAATTTAAAATAATTAAACAACTGATTTTTTTCCAGAATATTTTTAACACTTTTTAAAATTTCCAAATTAATAAATTAAAATCTTCTTTTTAAAACAAGCCTAATTTCTCGATTTACAATTTCATCCTATAAATTTTGGAAATCCCACTTGAGTTCCAATATAACCAATTTTATACTTATTTCCGAAGTCACTTCATTTTTTCCCGACTCATTTAAAATTTCGATTTTTAAACCCTCCTTTATTTTAAACAAGTGCCACTTAAGCATTTATTATAAAAATCCTTTTACAAACTTTATTCCAAAATCTCTATTAACAACACCCGAAATAGATACATTACAATTTCAACACAAATTTCTTTACCCAATAGATTTACCCAAAAACTCTATATAAACATTTTACTTTAAATATCCCCTTTTTAAAATTCTTTCAAGTTCAAACCATATATATATATATATGGTATTTTAAAATACGAAATCAAAGCCCAACAACCATAACATCCAATCAATATAAATCCCACAGTAATCTATCACAGATTATTCCAACAGAACATATATCACTATACATGAAATTAAATTCAACATTTTGAGGAATCCAGTTGGATCCCTCCAACCTGTTTCCCTGCATCCACAAATGTTAGCATAACAATAAAAATACCAATTCCACTTCGAGGTGGAATATCGCGGTATATAGGGTCATCTGCTATAATGCGGGGCGCATTGGGTCTCATCCGCTATATATATATGCGGAAATATCAATCACTCCAATATATATATACTACTATATATAATATCACATTGTAACATTCCCCCTTCTGACCGCCCCCAGTCGGTGATTAAACCAACTGGAAACGTTCAAAAAGACGAATTGTTATTTAGTTTATGGAGTTTAAACAGAATCAGCCACAGAAACACAAAATAATAATATTTCATTACTATTTTGTTCGAAATTCAAATCCTAACAGTGATTTATTAAAAAGAAAATTTTATTTTTGGATTTGATCTTAACTCTGTAAACTGGAGAACAGAATAACATAGGTGTGCATATTCAGCCAATACAAATATACAGAGATATATATAGAGATCATGCATATGCAGACCATCTTTATACATATAAACATGTTTCAGAACTTAAAACAAACATGCATACACAATTTAAAACATACATCACTAGTTAACCAAACGTTAAATGCATCAAATTTGAAGCTGTTTCATGTCTATAGTTTTTTTTAAACAGAGGCCTAAAACTAAGAACTCGTATGTTTTAAAATCAAATAAGGTCAAAAGTACTACCGAAGCCAACTAAAACTACATAGCCGGAAGACAAAAATCAACATCGAAGCCAAAGACCACGAAAACAAACAAGCAAACGAATTCGAACAGTTCGAATAAGATGTGAGTAACACAAATTACTCACCTTCGCCATCGGATTGGGGCAGCTGCGAACGAAGATAATCGAAGTCCCTAATTTTGGAAACGAGGTCGAAGTCCAGAATCGCCAGAGAATCGAAATCGCTGAAGCCCTAAGTTTTTGAAAACCCTAATCTCGAAAGCCTCAACGAGCAAGCGAAGAAGAAGCCGAAGCCAAGCACGAACAAGCAAAGCCGAGCGCTCACGGGAACAAAGGGAACGAAGCCCTAATTCGGTTGCAAAGAGGAAATCGGCGCCGCCATTTTTTTCTTTTCGCTCTTAGATTTAGGGTTTTACGAATGAAAAATCAAAGAGGAACGACTGAATAAAATAAAAGGAAAAGACAACGTACGTGATGGCGAGAATACAGGGTAGGGTGGCTGATAGGTACGCGACTTTGCAGAGATAAGGGGGGAAGAACGTGGTTTTGCAGAAGGGAACGTGGTATAGGGTATGGGCTGGTATTATATATTTTTTTCTTTTATTTTGTTTTCATTTTTCTTTTAATTTATAACTTATGTTATTTGTTTTATAACACTCAATTTTTTTAAAACCATCATCTATATTATTTTTAATTTGTTTTTATGTTATTATTAAATAAGATAAATTCGATTTTTTAAAAAAATTCAAAGATTTTATACTTTAAAATTTCAAAGCAAATTTCCTTTTATAAACGTTGTTTATAAATCCCGATTCAGATTTAAATTCAAACACATTTCTCATTTTAAACTTGAAAAATTCGAACAATTTCACAAATTTAAATCAAAATTTAATTCAATTATTAATTTTAAAATAATCTAAAATTTTGGGATCGTTACAAACTCCCCTCCTTAAAAACTTTTCGTCCTTGAAAAGGAAAGGTTGTCAAAATTTCATTAATATTTATACTCTACTAAATTTTACTAAGCTTGAAACTCAATACAAATAAATGAATATAGGATTCATTTCATTTGTTTAATCTCATTAGTTTTGTTTATCTTCTCTTTTGTTCATTGATTTTCTGAAATCAAAACCCAAAAGTCTTTTACTAAATTTCGACTTACAACTCAGATTCAAACTTAAAATTCTTCATGTTAGAGATTTATATAATATATCTCTTCCAAAGCAGTGGACTTTCAAAACGTTTCAAAGATCCTCTTCCTTAGTTTATTAGGTAGGAATTTTGAAATTTTAATTTCAAACTATTGATTCGATATTTAAAGTTTGAAAATACTTGCTAACTCGAAATTTAACAAGTCTATCGTCGTTCTCACAGACATTAGGCATACGCTGGCCAGGCGCAGGACTAAAAATCTCCAAGTACTAAATATACTTGCTTCAATTCCTAGTGAAAATACTTAAAAATTCTTTTAAAAATGGATATGGAAAGCACGTTCCCCCATGGATCACAGTTTACCCGGCGGTTACGCTACTATCCCAGTAGAATCGCTTGTAACCGTAGATTTCACATCTCTCTTGAATTTCGCCATGGTTGTTGCCATAGATCGCGGTCCACACGGCGGTTACGCTACTATCCCAGTAGAGTCGCTGGTAACCGTAGGCATCTCGCCCCTCGAATTTCGCTTTGGCGCTTAGATTGTAGTTTACTCGGCGGTTGCGCCACTATCCCAGTGGAATCGCTTGTAACTGTAGGCATCTCGCCCCTCAAATTACGCTAACATACATCATAATCAACATGATCCCATCACGAGGGATTCTAGTCCAAATGGACATTCCAACTTATGGAAAATTCTACGTAGCTACGAATTTCAAATGGACACTCATCACGAGTTCCAATACCTTCTCCAATAATAAATGGAAGGTACTTTTCCATATCCTCAGTTTGGAAAACATAATATCATATATATGTAGTACTACATTTCACATTTCGTACATATCATATCCATGTAAGCTTACATAAGATTTCCATAACAATTACTTTCCAAACTAACGGTTTTCAAATTTACCGCATTCATATATATAAGTTCTAAAAACTTACATATCCATATTCATAACAAAATAGAGGATTTCAAATTTTTCCTCTAAGTCGATTTGGAAATTTAAGGTTATCTCAAACCTAATTCATATTCATAATTCCATTTATTATCGACTTCACACTTGATTTGAATAACATGTTACATCGTCAATTCTCAACACAGAATTGATGTCTATCGATATATAACCTCTGAGCTCGTATGTCTCAGAGAAGGGTGTTAAGCTAAGAGAATAAATTCTCCGCCACCAACAGATATATATTTAATAGAGATCAATTGCTATGTCATCAATTCACAATGTTAGACATACAATCCAAATCATCATCTGAAATTCAAAACTCAACTTATATTGTCTTTGATGTCGAAGTTAAACTCAATTTTAACTCAACGATTCAATCTTTTTGAAAAATTTCAAATTAAAGAAATTGTTCAAATTCTCATTTAACATTTCAACTTCGACTTTGAAAATGAATTTCAAATCATTTATCCCTTACGGAATATATTCACAACATTTCATATTTGGAAAAACATTTCCATACTTATTTAAAAATAAGTAATTCGCAAATCTAATTTATTTTCAATATTTGAAAATATTTGATATACTTAAATCAAAATTAAGTATATATTTCATCTTTAAGGAAATCATTCTCTTTTACACATTTATTTGAGTTAAAACGAATGTTACGTAAAACATCATTACGACAACTCAAAATCACTAGTATAGGAATTCGAAATTTAGATAGATGTATAAATCCCAATACTATACAAAACATTTCCTTTAGGAAATCATTTACTATAACAACAGTGTTATAGTCCATCATTTCCTTTTATTCGAAAACGTCTATTTCAACAATGAATGTTGAAATCTATGGTTTCGATATTCAATGCCTTTGAAAACATCTTTTAAAACAATTATCTTCGTTTTAAAATAGCACTTCCCCAAACATGTCCATTTTATTCAATAATATATTCACGGTCCAAAATTGTGAATATACATCTTTTAACAAGCTATAAGAATTTACTTATCAAAATAAGTCATTTTCGGATTTATAAACAACGTTTTATAAATTCCATTCCTATTTATAAAGACTTCAATTTATAGTTTGAATTCCGCATACTTTTCACAATATTGGTTTTAAACCAACTTCAAATTTTCCAATATTAAGTTTTCCACTTAACTTAATTCTCTGCAAGTTCAAATTTAAATTCATCACTGAATCTATTAATTTATTATGGATTGTCATGTTGACAACTTCAAAATTTTCAAATCTAATTCCCATTTGAACTTTGCATCTGCTTTCTATTTCCAAAATAATCAACTAGTTCTTTAGTAAATCATTCATTGAATTGATTTTCAATTAAATCACATTTGATTTATTTACATTGGATTTTACTAACATTCATTCATATTCAATTAGTTTACTTTCACTAATTTATATTCAAGTTAGTTTGCTTTCAATTCAAATCAAATTTGATTCTATTTAGATTTACTTATCTTTCAATTTGAATTCAATTTACATAGCTTTCAATTTCCATTAATTCAATTTCATTAACACTTAATGAATTTCTATACAATCAACTAGCAAAACCAATGCACATTCAACTTAACCAAATTTATTTACTTTGCTTACATTCAATTTGGTTCAACACACTTAATTTCAATTGGTTTATATTCTAATTCTGATTGAATTTTTTATACTCACCATATTCACTAATTCACTTTTACAATTAAAGTTGAATTTCCTTTATGTAACTCAAATTCATATTCATTCTTCACTTTATTAATTCATTTTGATATCAAATTCAACCTCATTCAACATTACTTAAGCCACGTTTCATTTTATCTTCACTTAACTTAGATTTCATTTCTAAAATCATTTTATTTAACTTTTACTAAAGTCAAATTCATACCACTATCCAAAATTCAGATTTTGTTTTACTTAACAAAACTGTTTAACCATTTTAACAACTGGTTTTACTTAAACTTTCTCATTTTATAAGTTAAACAACTTATTAATTTAAACTTCCCAATCCATATTGTATAATCACTTATCTTTTAAGTTTAACTTTTCATCTCAATAATTTATCTAATCAAGTTCAATTTATTTAACTTCCTTTAGTTAAATTTCAAATCATATATTTATTAATGCCAACTCAATTCAATTTAACTTTTCTTAAGTTAAAAATCTTTATTTCAAAAACAATTTTATACTTCTTTGGATTTGAAAACATTCTCTTTTAAAAGTGTTTCTAGTAACTATTCATATTAAACATCATAAACTAAGCTTTGTGTAAACCAAAGCTCTGACACCACTCTGTAACATTCCCCCTTCTGACCGCCCCCAGTCGGTGATTAAACCAACTAGAAACGTTCAAAAAGACGAATTGTTATTTAGTTTATGGAGTTTAAACAGAATCAGCCACAGAAACACAAAATAATAATATTTCATTACTATTTTGTTCGAAATTCAAATCCTAACAGTGATTTATTAAAAAGAAAATTTTATTTTTGGATTTGATCTTAACTCTGTAAACTGGAGAACAGAATAACATAGGTGTGCATATTCAACCAATACAAATATACAGAGATATATATAGAGATCATGCATATGCAGACCATCTTTATACATATAAACATGTTTCAGAACTTAAAACAAACATGCATACACAATTTAAAACATACATCACTAGTTAACCAAACGTTAAATGCATCAAATTTGAAGTTGTTTCATGTCTATAGTTTTTTTTAAACAGAGGCCTAAAACTAAGAACTCAGATGTTTTAAAATCAAATAAGGTCAAAAGTACTACCGAAGCCAGCTGAAACTACATAGCCGGAAGACAAAAATCAACATCGAAGCCAAAGACAACAAAAACAAACAAGCAAACGAATTCGAACAGTTCGAATAAGATGTGAGTAACACAAATTACTCACCTTCGCCATCGGATTGGGGCAGCTGCGAACGAAGATAATCGAAGTCCCTAATTTTGGAAACGAGGTCGAAGTCCAGAATCGCCAGAGAATCGAAATCGCCGAAGCCCTAAGTTTTTGAAAACCCTAATCTCGAAAGCCTCAACGAGCAAGCGAAGAAGAAGCCGAAGCCAAGCACGAACAAGCAAAGCCGAGCGCTCACGGGAACAAAGGGAACGAAGCCCTAATTCGGTTGCAAAGAGGAAATCGTCGCCGCCATTTTTTTCTTTTCGCTCTTAGATTTAGGGTTTTACGAATGAAAAATCAAAGAGGAACGACTGAATAAAATAAAAGGAAAAGACAACGTACGTGATGGCGAGAATACAGGGTAGGGTGGCTGATAGGTACGCGACTTTGCAGAGATAAGGGGGGAAGAACGTGGTTTTGCAGAAGGGAACGTGGTATAGGGTATGGGCTGGTATTATATATTTTTTTCTTTTATTTTGTTTTCATTTTTCTTTTAATTTATAACTTATGTTATTTGTTTTATAACACTCAATTTTTTTAAAACCATCATCTATATTATTTTTAATTTGTTTTTATGTTATTATTAAATAAGATAAATTCGATTTTTAAAAAAAATTCAAAGATTTTATACTTTAAAATTTCAAAGCAAATTTCCTTTTATAAACGTTGTTTATAAATCCCGATTCAGATTTAAATTCAAACACATTTCTCATTTTAAACTTGAAAAATTCGAACAATTTCACAAATTTAAATCAAAATTTAATTCAATTATTAATTTTAAAATAATCTAAAATTTTGGGATCGTTACACACATCCACTGATAAAAATGTATCAATTTAACCCATCAATCATTTATTAATTTTACCAATTAAAATTAATCACCAGCAATCCAAAATTGAGTGACATTAACTCACCTTGAGTTTTAATTCGCCAAACGCTCCAATTTTAAATTAAATCAAACACGTTCAATTTAACCTAAAATTTTCGCTAGCTCCGATCGACTTCTAGATCTGTACCACAGCGTAGTGTTCGTCGCTGCGATTCCGGTGTCGCTTGTTTCGTCCGATTCTGACAACGTACGACAGAGTTATGCTATTTTAAAGATTTCATAAATTTAAATATAATATATTTTACAAATTTTAAATTTTATTTTACTTGACCCAGATCTGGCCGTTGATTCGAATAGAAAGATCGTGGCCGCTCTCTGCTATTTCTTCCCTCGCGCTACCTAGGCTGAAAGACGCACGCGAGAACCCACTACACCACTTCGTTCGTTCATCGCCGCTCCTCCCACGCGCAGCTAGAGATCGATCAGACACCTCCATATGAACGCCCATCACGCGCCGCACCCACGTCTTGAACAGCGTTGAACTCGGTTCTCCTATGGCCGTGAATTTTATGCTCGAACTCGGGACCTATTTCATCGATTTGCCTCTTCGTCGACGAACTTCAGACGATCTTGACCATTGATCTGGTCGAGCTCGATGAGCTCTTCATCTTTCCAGTAGGTTTTCGATAATAATGCTTGTAGGAGAAGAAAATCGAGGTGAAAAGAAGAAGCTTTCGGCCATTGATTTTCTATGGTGGCGGCTGCGAAATTAGAATTAGGGTTCTACTGTTTACACGTATATATATATATATACACATATACATTAAATATTTTAATATTATTTCTGAAATAACCATGCTTTATCAAACGAACTCCAAATGAAACGTGTCGCCTGGCGTTTATATTGTTTTACCCCTATTCCGAACACAATGGAACAGGTTTCGTTGCCTAATTCGATCGTATGTGGAAGATAGCGTTTTGAATTGAATTAAAATATTAAATTTTCAATATTTATTTCAACGCGTTTCTCTCCCGTACGATCAAACGGTAACTCCAAACACTACGAAATTTGAAATCCGATAATAATACACTATTACGGATCCAATGGAACTAGTTTCGTCGAATTCCGAGACTGTGGCCCGGAAGGCTATTTTTAACGTGTCGATTAAATCAAGCGATTTTCCAAAATTGTCGAAATCGTTAAAAATTTCCATTTTTAAAACTTACTAGCTCCATTATAATTCAAATAGAATTTATATCCATATTAGAAATCATTCTGATTCATTTTAAATCAAAATTTCAACTATTTACCTTATCCCCATATACTAATTCCACTATTAAATATATATATAAATTTCCCATTTTAACCTATTGACTTTTTATTCCATCCCAAAGTCCATATTATAATTATAATATAAATAGAGTTTAAATAAATTTTAGAAATCATTTTCCACTCCCATTTAACTCCAGATTCCTATATTTGCCCCATTTCAAATATTTAATTTATATTTACCCAAATCTAATTTATCACTATATTTGAAATGTTAAACCATTTCATTGATTCTTCTGTATTCAAATGAAATAATATTTCAAATCCAAGATTTAAAAATAAATTAACGTTCAAAATTTAACGACCAAAATCCCGAGTCGTTACAAAATCCGATCCCGGTCTCTTCGAAACAACGTTCGATATTTCCGGTAAACGCAACCCCTGTTCTTTAGGAAATACACAGACGAAAATAAGATCGAAGATCACCTCCTAACCGTTAGTGGATGGATTTCCTTATAAACGTCCTAAAAGAACGAAATGAGTTTATACGTACAGTATAGCACGTCGAATGGTAATTGTACCATATATTTCCCGTATTTCTCCTAGACATTCCCAAAGTTATATTTAGGTCCAGATTTGATAGTCGGTTATTTAACTATCAAATAATCAATAATTCAACCAAATATTTTTCCTTCTGCTGAAAACACTAAATCCCTTTTTAATTTAATTTTAATAAATTAAATCTCTTTATCCATAATATATACTTATCTCATCGAATTTAGTAAATTCACAAACTATCCTTTTTTCAAAAAGAATATTTGAAAACCCTTATTAAACAATATGGAAAGTACCACTGCGGTAGCAAACCATGGATTCAGTGCTCAATGGTTGCGTCTCTATCCCAAAGAAATCCAAGGCTTAACTACAAGCACCCACTGCCTCCGATTTCTCCATGCGAGTATACAATTACTTCCCGAAAACTTATTTTCAAATTTTTTTTCCAAAATAATACCTATAAAATTCCTATTATAATTTCCAAGTTAATTTTAGGCAAATACTCTTTAAATAAAAGTTATTATATAAAAGTCATATTAATATTGAATAATTATCCTTTTAAAAT
This sequence comes from Allium fistulosum, assembly GCA_030737815.1. Taxonomy (NCBI): domain Eukaryota; kingdom Viridiplantae; phylum Streptophyta; class Magnoliopsida; order Asparagales; family Amaryllidaceae; genus Allium; species Allium fistulosum. The sequence goes on from CM060905.1 coordinate 80,817,596, forward strand.
AAGATACTGACTAATTTTTAAATAATAATTAACTTAATATCAACCATTTATAAACTACTTAATTAATAGTTAAATATATTTTAAACAATTTCAAAATAACTAAATAATTAATTTTTCGGGAATATTCTTAGGCACCTTTTTAAATTACCCAGTTGATAATTAAAATCCTTCTTTTTAAACAAACTCAATTTCTCGATAAAATACATTTTCCACTCCCAATATAACCGGTCTAACATTTATAAATCTCCCTCGATTTATTCCCAATTTGATTTACGTCCCAATTCCGTAAATCCCCTTTTTACATTTCCAAAAATAAATCTACCATTTATTTTTAAACCGATTTGCCCATCTCTTTATAAATCCTCGCCGTGAATTTATAACTTCAATTTATCCACTGATAATTACTTACTTTATTTATAAACTTCGTTTATAATTTCCATAGTCTCATTTCCCGTTTATAACTGTTTCACAATACTTAATCGATTTTAAATCGATTTCTAAATTAAATTCCATTTTTAAATTAATTTCTTAGATAACCCGAATATATTCCAAAACCCACTAAATTCGGATTCCACTTTCTTTTCAAAATCTTATTAAAAATCTAGTATAACAATTTCATATCTTCCTTTCAAATTTCTTTTTATCTTCTCAACTATTTTAAATCTCGGTTTTTTTAAAATAAATCCCTTTTACACTTAAACAATATCGCTTAAGTTCTATTATTTAAAACCCTTTATCACGTTATCCAAAATCTCTATTATTTTCCATGTTCCGAAATTATTAAGTACAAATTTAATATCAAGCTATTTGTTTTATTTTATTTTTTTCTAAATTCCTTTCCTTTAATAAAATCCACATTTTACTATGAATATTTTGCTTTAAATTTCCCTTTTATTTTCTTTCAAAAATTCAATATTCATATTTGTGGTATTTTAAAATGCCAACATCTATACCAGTAATACCATAGCATCCAACCAATTCAAATTCCACTATAATCTATCACAGATTATTCAAACAATCATATATCACTATATATATATGAAAATTAAATTCAACATTTTTGAGGAATCCAGTTGGATCCCTCCAACCTGTTTCCCTGCATCCATAGATGTTAGTACAATATAAAAATACCAATCCCACTTCGAGGAGGATATCGCGGTATATAGTGTCATCCACTATTATGCGGAGCGTATAGGGTCTCATCCGCTATATATATGCAGAAATATCAATCATTCCAATATATATATACTACTATATATAATATCACATCCAACCGATAAAATTAATCAATTCAATCAATCAATCAATAATTAATTTTAACTATTTAAAATTAATTACGGTGATCCAAAATTGAGTGAGATTAACTTACATTGATTTTATGTCGCTTTCGCGTTCCGGTTCCGATTAAATCCGAACGCGTTTGAATTTATCTAAATTTTTTTCAAGCTCAGATCTCGACCAATCCAATTCCTATGCGTAGGCGATGGCTATACGATCCCAACGCAACTTGAATCGTCCGAATCAGATCTCGTGAGAGAGAGATATACATTTTTATAAGTTATCGATATTTTAAATTGATAAAAACAATTTAATTACATTTTAAAATAATCCCATACCCAATTATTCAAACCCGGCCCGCTTCTCGAATGTTTCTTCCCCAAATTGAAATTTGCCTGCTCCATTACAACTCAATGCACGAACGAGGCGTGCACGTGCACGAACAACCACATCACCGCCCATCGACCTGAGACCACCCACCAACTCGCCTCACCATCCTCTTCAATCTGGTACCACTGCTAACTTCCCTGAGTCCACCTATCGAAACGCGACCCGATGGGTCTCCATTTCTGTAGCCGAGGTCGCATTCGCCCCACCCAACCGAGTTTCATGAAACTTCGCCAGTAGGTGTGCCTCGACCATCTGAACACGAGCACGATCACCAATCTACGAAGTACCACCTCAATCTCGAGAAACGACAAACCTTAGTTCACTTGATAGTTCGATTTCACTGCCGACTTCACTCAACCTTTGCCGCACCATACAACAAGCATACCAAATCATAGCACGAGATGAAATATGATTTTTAAAGAAGGTTTCGTCATTTTTCGTTGAGTAGAATTGAAGAAATAAAATTTTAAAGTTCAAAGCCACCATTGTTTTTCTTTCTTCATGCTGTAACCTTGCGTGCATATAATAAGAGGGGCAAGACGTGATGTTAAAAAGGAGGTAGCATGTAGGGGTAAAGCTACAGTGACATGAAGGAAAAGAAAGGGAAATGATGTGTTGACTAGTCAAAATATAAATTTAAATTTCCAAAATATCTCGATTACGTAACTCAAAATCTCGACCTCCTATCGAGGCGTGCTGCTAGGCATTTATAATGTTATACCTCTATTCCGAACGCAATGGAAACGGTTTCGAGTCCTAATTTGATCGTATGGAGAAGATAGCTTTTTGGACCCAATTATTATATTGAATTTTAGATATAAATTTCAGCGCGTTTCTAACTCGTACGACCAAACGATAACTCCAAATGCTACGAAATATGAAATCCGATAATAATACACTATTAGGGATCCAATGGAACTGGTTTCGTCGAATTCTGAGTCTGTGCCCAGGAAGGCTATTTTTAAATGTCAATTTAAACGATATATTTTTAAAACTAGACAAATCCCTTTTAAATTCAATTTTAAAAGTTTTATTATCTTCATTATTATTAATATATATTTTATAAGCCTTTAAATTATTTTTAACAAGCTTAAAACTCCAGATTCAATATTTTACCCAATTTCCAATTATTAAATTCAATAATTAAATAGTCAAATAAATAGTTATATTTGAAATTCAAGTTAAAAACTAGCTTCTAAATATTTAAAATCAATTAAATATTCCAATTTTAAATATCCAAAATTCTGGGTCGTTATAACTTCCCCTTTGTTCCTTGTATCGTACACTTATGTGTGTAAACATGGAACAAAAAGAAAGTGTTGTCGAAATTTTGTGAACCGTTTAAAATAAAATGATATGCGAAATATAATTACTACTGTGTTTGTAACTTGTCCAATACATGGACAAATCCAACAAATATTATATTGGATGAATATAAATCTCCGCTCTGTGATAAAAACGAATATTCATACAACAATCATATACAATATTTATCAGACGGGACCAAAAACTCTATAAGGGATTTACAAAAAGCAAATGTATTATACAACAATTTTTACAATAATTTATTTACATTCTAAAAAACTCATACACTAAATCGTCGTTTTCGTCATTTTGAAAACGAATACACCAAATTTTGAGCATCGACTCTAATTAATTCAAAGTAGCCCTAATGCGCGTATGCTTTAATTAATCAATGCATATACATCAATTAATGCACGCTAAACAGAATTTTTTTCTCAACATTTCAATAATTAACAATTGTAATAACAACGTAATTAGTATTCAATAGGGTATACCAAACAATCAATGAGATATTATACAACTATAACAACAAATTAAACAAATCAAAATTAAATATAGGGTTTAGGAATTTAACCTTCTTACCGAGAAATAGGTGATGGAGCTAGCTGAAAATCGAAAATTCCGACGTGTTGACGGTGTGGAAGGTTGTTGACACCGTGGAGGAGGGTTTGGAGGAGGGGATGGATGATTTGGGGAAGGTTTACAAATGAAGAAACTGTCGGCCTGGAGCAGTAGGTATTCGCGGTTTTTTGACGGCTACCGACGGCCGCCAACGGCGCTATTAGCGATGGCTACCAACAACTTCCGACGGCTAGGTTATTTTAATTTCAACCATGCCACGGAAATTGTTTGCCGTCGGCAGCCGTCGCTAATTGTTCGACGCGCCGTCGAAAATAGTCATCGCTATTTACTGTGCTTCTACTAGTGAGCATACAATATTAATTAATATTTGAGAATTCAAATGCAAAAACCTAAGGCTCATAAATTTTAACAGTGCAAGGATTAAATTACAACTCATTGAAGATATAGCAGTAGACTACAAAAACAACAAAAGTTTTTAATGAAAATTAAACGTTGAAGCATGGGTTAATTAGAACAAATTTTTCACAAACTGATCTCGAGAATGAAATAAGTAGGCTAAAACTGAGAATCTAGCTCCAATCTTGTGTTCACTTCCTACAAGCAGGACAGATTGTACTTATGAATAAAAATTAATTAGCTTGAAAGAATTGTAGCTGTTACAAAATAATGGTTAAATGATTGATGTGTTAATCTTGTATAATGATACTTATTTAATCGTAGGATGCACCAATGCTATACACACGGAATTGAACTATGATATATCAATTTATTGGACGTTTTCATATCATGATACATAAAACTAATATATCAACATTTTGTAAGAATAATAAATTCAATCCTTTTACATCGAATGGTTGTGTAAACAGACCAATCCTTTTAGGTGCATAGTCATTCAAAATTATTCACATGAATTTAAAATTAATACTCAATTTGAGAAAACGCAATACTTCATAGTCAATGTGCTGGCAGTAGTAAATCATATAAAAGATATCTTAGCACAAAAAATAATAGGAATTGAAACTGCATGCAATGGAAACTGTATCATATTAAAATCAAATGCTAATAAGGGCACAAATGTAGCTTGAATTTCATGAAAAGTAAAATGAAATTGTATTAAAAAATTACTAACCCATTTGTTTACTTGAGAAGTAGAGAAAGAGAGAGAGAGAAAAAAAGATGAAATCATACAGATCAGTCATGCATATCAAATTAGATACTACATAGATGGATTCAGATCACACAGATGTACAGAAATGACATGGAGAAAATTGCAATACAATGGATAAGAGGCTTCAATAGAAATCAGAGTATAAATGATTTTATTCGTAATGAATTGAGAGAGAAATACTTGTTTCAAAAATTATTTGAAATGTACAAGCACTGTTACATTATATAGAGCTCAGTACTGGGGTAAAAAGACGGAAATACCCTTGAAACAACCTATTTGTATTTGTATATAAGCTTGCTATCCTTTTACTTGGTCATATTCCCTTAACTCCTCCAACAAATACAGCTAGGGTTTCTTTATTCTTCCTCATATAATCTCCATCTTCAATCGATCTTCGGATCTGAGAAAATTTCCGATAAAAGTTGCAACTTTGAAGTGGCGCACGAGATTTAAAACATTCTGAGGATCAATTTGATCAGATTTCTCTCACATGCTTCTGAATCTTCAAAGATCATCAGATTCGAGGATTCTCAGGCAAAATTACGTGCTTGCAGGTAATTTTGCTTGAGTATCTGAGTTTAGACAAGTCTTTGATGACCGATTAGTAGTGTTCCGTCCTCTCCAAATTTCTGGAGCTTCTTCGATTTTCAACTTAGATCTTAGCCTTGCAAAATTGCTCTTTGAGAGGGGTCTTGTAAGGACATCTGCCTTCTGATGAGTCGCGGGAAGATGATTTATATCCAGCTTTCCCTTGATGACTTGCTTGCAAACAAAGTAGAGGTCAATTTCTACGTGCTTGGTTCGTGCGTGAAGAATGAGATTAGCAGACAAAGACACGTCACTCAGATTGTCACACCAGATTACGGGCTTTCCAGTACTGTGAATTCCTATCTCTTGAATGAGTGATTCCTAGCCACATGATCTCAGCAGTTGCACTAGCTACGCTGCGGTATTCTACTTCAGTGCTTGAGCGAGAGATAGTCGGTTGCTTTTTGGAGCACCATGATACAGGGTTGCCACCTAAGTAAATGCAGTGACCTGTTGTGGATCTTCGATCATCAGAGTCTGATGCCCAGTCCGCATCTACGTATCCTTGAATATTCAGTGATTTGCTTGCTTTTAAACATATTTCATGATTCACTGTGCCTTTTAGGTATCTCAGGATCCTCTTCACTACTTTCCAGTGGTGATCTAGAGGTTCCTGCATGAATTGACAGACTTTATTTACACTGAATGGAATATCCGGTCTAGTGATTGTGACATATTGTAAGGCACCTACTATGCTTCTTTATTGTTTTATATTTTCTATAGGCTCACCTATGTTTAGATAAATGTAGATTACTTACCATTGATGTTGGCATAGGCTTAGCATTATTCATTTTTGCCCTACCAAGGATCTCAGAGACATACTTACTTTGAGATAATATTAGTTCATTGCCTAGCTTTCTGTGAACTTCAATTCCTAGAAAATAATTTAGACCACCAGATCCTTGATAGAAATATTTGTGTGTAGATGGCAAGTAACATTTCTGATTACATCACTATTATTTCTTGTAATTATGAGATTATCTACATATACAAGAATATAGACAGTGCTAATATCATTCATTTTGGTATAAAGTGAGTTGTCAGACCTGGTTGGCTTGTACCCTAAGCCGATTAAGAGAGTTTTCAATTTTTCATACCACACTCTTGGAGCTTGTTTTAGTCCATAGATAGCTTTATGTAGTCTGCATACCATTTTTTTGTCACTGTCTTTAACATATCCTGGTGATTGTTGCATAATACTTCTTGTTGTAGTTCACCATGTAGGAAAGCATTGTTAACATCCAGTTGCCTGATGTCCCATCCATTGTATAGTGCAACAGTAAGGATTACTCTGATTGTAGTTGGTTTCACTACTGGGGAAAATGTCTCACCAAAGTCAAATCCACATAGTTGTGAGTACCCTTTAGCTACCAGTCTTGTCTTATACTTTGCTATTTTGCGATCTGCCATTCTTTTGAGTTTGTATGTCCACTTGCATCCAATGATATTCTTGTCTTTTGGTGTTGGCACAATGCTTCATGTTTTTTTATTAGTGCATTGTATTCATCATCCATAGCAGATTTCCAATTGCTATCAGTAATTGCTTCTTCATAGTTGACTGGTTCATCATGCTTTAGTACTGTAGAGTAAACTTTGGGTTTGAATATTCCATGCTTTGACCTTGTTATCATATGATGACCTTCTCTTGCAGGTGGAGGAGATTTACTGGTTGTAGATTCACTGACTTGATGTGAACTCGTTGAAGGTTCCATATTGAAATTTGATGACTCATTGTCTTGATCATGGATATTTGGATTCTCTGATGCACCAAGATCAGGTTGATCATCTGATATGGTATGATGATGTTCAGTGTTCATCAGATGATCAGTCTGAGTCTTTCTTACCTGCTCACTTGAGTAGGTTGGAAAAGGATGCATAAATGATTTAGCATCATAGATTTTGTGAGTAGTTTTCATTTCACTCTTTGAAAAGGGAAAGACATGCTCATTGAAAACAACATGTCTTGTGGTAATTATCTTTCCATTGCTAGTGAGGCACTTGTATCCTTTCTGATTACAGGCATATCTAATAAAAGTACATGATAATGATCTAAAACTTAACTTGTGGGCGTTGTATGGTCTTAAATATGGGTAGCACAGACAACCAAAGGCCTTCAGTAAGGTATAGTCTGGAGATGTATTGAATAACATTTCAATTGGTGTTTTATTTTCCAGGACTTTGGTTGGCATCCTATTGATAAGATATACAACTGAGTTGAATGAGTCTGGCCGGAATTTCAGGGGCATGGATGCATGTGCCAAGAGTGTAAGACCTGTATCAACTATATGCCTGTGCTTCCTTTCGACCGGGCCATTTTGCTCAGAGGTATAGGGACAGGTAATCTTATATATTATCCCTTTTTTCATGAAGTAGTCCTTCAAGGGTTTGAATTCATTTCCTCCATCTGTCTGAATTATCTTTAATTCACTATTTGTCTGCTTTCCAACTTGAGTGATGAATTGCACCACTACATTTTGTGTTTCTGCTTTTGATCTAAGAAAGTATATCCATGTATATCTAGAAAAAGAGTCTACAAAAGAAGCATAGTAATTAAACCCATAATTAGAGTTAACTAGGGCTGGACCCCATAAGTCAACTGCTACCATTTCCAGTGGTTTTGTGTATTTAGTTGATGATTTAGAAAATGGTAGCTTATAACAACACCAACTAATCCTACCCACCACCAATTAACCATGTTCAAAGATAAAGAAAAGACAAAGGGTATATATGTCAAAGTGAAGTGAGAAAGGGTATCTCTATAGTTTAAATTTTTTCAAGTTATAACCTGAGTTATACGTCAACAAGAAGTGTAATATGCACTATATAAGATTGGTATTTATAGATTTACAACAACACTTCGGTAATTTCTAGTTTACAAATAATTGATTGATTTCACTAACATAAATTGTTGCAATAAACTAAAGATGGATTTAAGGTTACCTGACTACTGTTTCCAAGTATTTATTCCAATAAAGATGGAAGAAGACGGCAGTGAATGATCAGAGTCATTCATTTTGGTGAATCCATATATATAATCCTCAGCCTGCTCCCATTACCCCAATAGTATACTCTCCTTGAAATATTTCAAATTGAAGAAGACTTTTGACTCCTTCTCCGGTCTTAATAATTTATAAAAGAAAAGCTAAAATATATAAAGTTCTAACTTTTTACATTTTATTTCATATATTTTGAGAATAAATCCATAGTTTAACATTTAGCTGCTGCATTACTCTAAAAAAGTGAAAGCAATCAGTTTCTAAAAACATACTCAAATAATTTTCTAACTAAGAGTATAAAAAATATACAAATGAAAGAGAATAATCAATGAATTGATATATACTTGTGAATAGTTTCCGGGTATTTCTCTTCATTCAAGAATTGAAGAATAAGAAAAATAGGATCACTTTTGATATCAGTCGGTAGATTTTTTACAGGATTTAGAATAGCAGACAACTCCGCTGCTGAGGCAGACGGAGGTCTCAAACTAAGTGAAAGATCAACAAATGCCTAGATATTTGAATATCTATATAAAAATGCTAAGCTGGAGAACATGGATTATGCATCTCTTGAATGATGATAGTGTTATATAAACAATTAATTAGCTGAAATCACAAAGAAACTAACCTGATATTGTTACCTGCCATACTTGTCATAGGTACAACTCATTAAGGCATCAACAGATCCATGTTGTGGCATTAAACCATTCATTGTTCACTATAATGAATGTTGCTTCTTTATCAAAACAAATCCCAACTCTAGTTGCTCCTAAACCATTGCTTTCAAACACCACAATATTAACATTATCAAACCTCAGCTGGATCCCTCTACTTCGACTCTGGCTGCCACAGTCGTATTGAACAACAATTTTAATCATTAATGTTTTATACTATTATTAGAGGTTAGATATTGCATCTGACACACCTACACACGCTTAAACAAGAGTGCACACAGCACACACCTATGTATAAAAATGCACATAGCTCCCATACAAACACACATATATGCTGCAACACATGTACACAAGTAAACACAAACACACACTCAAAACACACAAGTAAACGCATATATTTGAAGAACCAGCAGGGTTCAAGTTTTTTTGTGGCTATACAAGTTGTTGATTTTAGTCAAAAAATACAAATGAAAATCCCTTCTTATACTATACAACTACAAACAAGATATCGTTAAGTTGAATGTCTTGGTATAAGGAAACAAACTTGACAATGCCTTTATTCATTCGTCATCGTTTATGAATCCAATAAATATTCAAAGTATGCCTTGTTTGCATTTATACCCAAAGCTTGCACAATGTTATGTTCAACGATTCTTTTATAGCCAATATGCATTACAAAACTACCAATCTAATGGGAGTACATGAATAACCTGGAATGGTCGATGGCAAGCAATGTGTTCCTTCAAGAGCTAATAAAGAATCAGGTAGGCCCATCTCCTTCGATCTCACCCTTGCGATTTCACTTCCTTGCTTCACTTTTTCAACCTGCGTTCGAATGATGTCATCAACCATTTCTGTGTACTTGGATAGAGCTTTTTACTATTGTATTGATATTAAAATGTAGGATTCTTGGTTTAAATTATATTCCCCTTAAAATCAATTTGGAAGATACATTGTGGCTAAGAGTTAATGATGTAAATGACATGCCAAAAGTAATCAAGGTTGGGAAACGCTACAATAAGTTTTGCTATTTGAACAAATAAAATCTAAATGAAGTGTTAAGGAAAAATATATTTATAGGAAATTTTCATGTACAATCATGACACAACAATAATTATGAGTTAAAACCAATCATAATAATATAATAATGATTAATAATAGATGTAAATTAACCAAGAATTACCTGCATATCGTCTCTATAAGTAACCAGGTATATGGATGACCTTGAAATCATGAGAATGGATTAGAAAGTAAAGTTGAAATTCTTTATGAAATATGACAGTGGATATAGTTCTAGCATAAGACTTACCATTCAATCATAATCGTTAAACAATTTCTCTGTACCTAACCAAAACTTCTACAAATCCAATACATGGTCTTTGTCCGATAGAAACCAAAGACATCCAGATCCTTATCATGGGTGCTTACTACATAATATAAGACATCGTTAATGAATTAAAAAAAGCAATCAAATAAAATGAATAATTGCATCACTGCAAAACTACAAGCAATCAAATAGAATTAGATTTAGTTTCTTGATATTGATAGAAGAATGAAACTGAGAAGAATATTGAAGCGGTATGATTTGGTATGACTTATTATTATCAAGCATTACTGTTCGCTTATTTACTCTACTAAACACACACACAAATTATTTTGTATATGCAATGTTTTACTTTATAATTTAACCAATATACACAACCTTATTATCCTAACATAGATATATACAAATTTTTACTTGCACAAACTCACGTCATTACTTTGCTTGGATTCAAAACTAAGAAAGAACACATCAATTTAAACCGTGGGTTTTTAAACTATGTAAAGTCCTCAAACAACCCATTCTCAAGATATCTTTAGTTGGCAATAATAATCCCATTTTTCCAATATTAGTCACAAAATGAAAGAGGTGCAAGTTGAACATTATATTGAAATAACTGCAACAATTAACTCAAAAACATCATCAACTCGTATAAAAAATAAAAAAATAAAAAAATCACACTATTCAGATAGGTTCAATTCTTGTGGAGGTACTTCAATTTGTACAACCATGGGACTTTCTAAAACTGATACATAGGAATTCAAAGCTTAATACCGTGCCTTTACCAAATCACACCTGTATCAATAATTGTAGCGATGCTTGTCTCGGAGTTCATCTGACTGTGATAGCTCACTTGGCCTTGCTTGACTATCGTTGTTAGAGACTCCGATAAAAATCTCAACTGTCACTTGCTTTTCTTGATGTTTGGAATATTATGAACCGCAATTGCAAAAATCAACAGCTGAATCGATCAATCGAGTTTAATGGAAGGATGGGGAAACGAAGTGGGAATCAACAATTTCTTTGTGATGAATGGAGAGAGAAAGAAAATTTTCTATGTACCAAGGAATTGGGAATTAGGGATTTAGGAGTAAAGAGGCAGAAATTTTCTAAGTACTAAGGAGCAATGAGGCGGTAAATTTTGGGTTACGATTATTGGGTTAGCCGGAAATTATTTAGGTGAAGGCGGGAACGGGAAATATTTTTTTGTTACGTTTATAGTGTAGTATGAAATAGGATTAGCTACATTTAGATTGAAACGCCACGAATTATTGCTACTATAAATGGTTTGTCTTGTAGTGTGTACACATATATGGTCTAGATATATTTTCAAACTTTATATTATTATTCTGCAGTACAAACTTTACAGTATCAACACAGGGATGATCCGGTTTACTATGCCACAAATCAAAACTCTTTTATTATCAACATTAACATCATACTTAGAATAGTTGCACCAATTTCTCTCTGGTACAGACTTACAATTCGTCATCAAATTGAAAATGTATTGCCCATTTTGCACATTACCCTGTAGTAAAAAAAAATTTAGTAAATCCCTAGCTAGACAAAATTTTGGATAAAATTCAAAATATACTTGATTATCATTGGCAAATTGAGATACACTCAACAAGTTTTTCTTAATCTGTGGCACTCTGAGTAAGTTATTGAGATGTAACTCTCTTTTGCCTTTGATTTTGCATTTCCAGTATGTGTGATTTGAATTGATTTTCCATTACCCATAAAAATAGATTGCATACCTTTATACTCCTTATTTCCAAGATTGAGATTGTCCAGATTATTGGTAATGTGATTTGTTGCACCTGAGTCTGGATACCATTCTTCAAACTGTAGATCATCTGATTTTATTTGCTGTTTTGAATCTGATTGACTTCTTGAACCGCTGCCTTGTTTTCTTGGTTCCAGACTTGCATGAGCAATGTTAATAGTTGGATTGTTGTTTCTCTGATTTGTAGTAAAGTTTTGATCAAATCTGAAATAGCACTTAGCAGCAGTATGGCCAAATTTTTCACAAATTTGACATCTAAGTCTGTTAGAAATGTTCCGTCTTCCACAGCCTCTGGCTCTGTAATTTTGACCACCCCTTTGAACATTTTGTTGAGATCTGCTGCTTGCTGCCTTTTCTTGATTTTTGTTTTTAAAATTTGCTGCATAGTTTATGGATAAATCTGAGTTTATTGGCTTCTTTTGGTTTATTCTACCTTCTTGTGCAAGAAGTGTAGAATGTACATACTAAATAGATGGTAGAGTTTCTCTTGAGGATAAACTGCTACAGAAGACTCATACTCTTCATCTAGTCCACTCAGAATTGTTAAGATCTGCTCCGTGTCAGTCACTTTATGGCCAGCAGCATCCGGTAAGTCACAGTAGGTCTTAACTTTGGTTAGATATTCTTGCATTGACATGCTGTCTTTCCTTAAATTCTGAAGTTGTCTTTTATAGTGTAAGATTCTTGCAGCAGTCTGAGAATTGAAAATCTAATTGATTATTGTCCATATTTCTTGAGAAGTCTTGCATCCCATAATTTGAGATAAAAGATTAACACTGATTGATGATATTAACTGTAACATCCCGCAAATTTTCGACTTTCGAAAATTCAACATCGATACTCACTTTATCGACTGCTGAGCCACCGAATGCCGAAAACCCGAAAAGTTATGGTTTTAAGAAAGAAGAAAAAGGTAGAAGAAGAAGATAAAAGAGAAAGAAAGAAGAACAACAACAGAACAAGAGAACAGCAACAGAAACAGAACAATATCAGAATCTTACACATCGCAGCGGAACAATATATAATAGATAAATGAATAATCTTTAAAACAAAGAACTATATCATTTTATACATACATCAATCATCAGAGTCAATATACAACTCAATACAATACATCACATCAATGGACAGTTATATAAACTTGTCCTCATACAGAATACACAGCGGAATAAATACTATCAGATACAAATACTACGTCTCGTCCTCCAGCTTATCTCCAAAGCTCCAGAATATCCAGAATATCCTGATAATATAACTCTAGGCTGCCCGTGTGGAAAATTTGTGGGCACCCAGAGTTTAGAAGGGAACAATAAACTCCGAGTCAGTCATGGTGACTGGTGTGAGATCGTAAAACAGTTATTTATCTTTAAAATAAATAGCAGAGAATTTTAAAGTCAATTCGCAATGCTTTTTGGAAAATGAGACTACCATAAGACCTCCCACCACACACACAATGCAAACGCAGAATTGGAGGAGATTTCTTCTTATGATAGTCAAAGATGCTTACTACGCAAAATCAAATCCTTTTTGATATTATTATTAGTGCATAGTGTAGAAAACATTTCGAAAGTATAATATTAATCTTAGCCAACATACGACCAGTATCGTATGCCTACTATAGCTACCATCTAAACAGTGGTGACCACCGTACGTAAATGGCAGGTTCTACAACTAATACCGTACAAATCACGTATTGGGATTTGGATTTCCAACAAATGGTCAGGCTAAGGAACTTCCTATCCACGATGGGTACGTCCCTGGAATAGACGACCCGAGAACCTAACCGGATCTCTGCCAACACAAGGCCGGGTTACCTCTGCAAAAATAGGTAACTACTGACACGCGTATGCCATCCCCCGATCGTCACCGATCTTCCCGAGGATCCCCGATTCCAACAAACCACATAGATAATAATAATGCAGTAACCACAGAGGTTAAGTATCTGGGTTCCATACCATGATACCACCTTTATCCAGAAGGAATGACATACACTAAGGGGCGCTACTCCCTAGAACCTCGCTGCATTCTTCCTGTTTCGACCATTTCCGGGGTGTGAGGCTCGACGAAGTCTCGTCCACAAAGCTACGCTTTCTTAAAAAGCCCTGCTTCGGGTCAAACAAAATGATCAACCTATGATCACAAAGATATAAGATCAAACAAATGATCATATCACGAATGATCAAACACTGATCATTTCACAGCAACACTCAGTATGCCACGTTACCAAATTGTGATATATCGCTGATAAATTTCAACTACATAACCTCTGAGCTCGTACGTCTCAGAGAAGGGTGTTAAGCTAAGAGAATAAATTCTCCGCCACCAACAGAAATGTATTTGAAAGAAATCAGCTTTATATCTCAAATTGTAACGTCAGACACACAATCCATACAAGTCTGTTCCGGGATCGAACAGAACCGAAGGCACTTCTCACGAAGCCCTTGCATTTCCGGATAATTTTCAATCACGTCAGGACTTCCCGTCACTAAGGGTGATAAAACCTCTAAACCGGAGATCAGCCGATGTAGAGTAACTCGACGGTAATCCTTCCGTTTTCAAAAATATCCGGTCTTCAACACCGGTCTTCAAATGCAATTCATAACGACGTATCACATATTCGGAATGGGTTATACGACCCCATGGTCCTTTCCCGGCTAACCCGAATAGTGAGCGTTTATTCAAAAATAAGTGTGGCATTCAAATTCATCCAATCCACAACAAATACCATATTCAAGGTAATTATCAATAGTCGGTTATTTAACTATCAATAAAGATGTGCAACATCATCAGATTCCAAATAATTTTCCGAATTATTTCATCTTCAAAAATATCTTTACTAGATATAAAATTTCCACACTTAACCGTTTGAAAACAAATTTTCAAATATTCACTTTCCACATTTCATTTTATCTTTGAAGATAAAATCTCAAAAACAGTTCATTTCACATTGGAAAAGCAATTCCATACTTATTTAAAAATAAGTATTTCACAAATCTATTTATTTTCAACATTTGAAAATATTCGATATACTTAAATCAAATTAAGTATATATTCATTCTTTAAGGAAATCATTCTCTTTAAACACATTTATTTGAGTCAAAACGAATGTTGCGTAAAACATCGTTACGACGACTCAAAATCACTAGTATAGGGATTCGGAATTAAGATAGATATATAAATCCCAATACTACATAAAAACATTTCCTTTCGGAAATCATTTACTATAACAACAGTGTTATAGTTCACCATTTCCTTATTTCTCGAAAACGTCTATTTCAACAATAAATGTTGAAATCTATGATTTCGATAGTTCACACGTTTTAAAACATCTTTTAAAACAATCACTTCATTTCAAATATCGCTTTCCCAAAACAAGTTCATTTTACTTAACAATATATTCACTGTCCAAAATCGTGAATATACTTTACTATTTTCATTTCACTATCTTCTACACGTTTTATTTCAATAATAATTCGCTATCCAAAATCGCGAATATATCTCCTTTGATAATCTTCTATATTTAATTTATCAAATTCAATCGATTGGTTTCCGAATTCATAAAACAACGTTTATAAATTCCATTTTCTATTTTCTATAACAACTCCGGTTTATAAATCTCATTTTATTAACTTCAAAAATCCACTTATAAGAATAAGTGATTTCGGATTTATAAAACAACGTTTATAAATCACATTTGTACTTTATAACTATTTCAACTTACAAAATCATTTCATTTTGCAATTTCTATTTATATCCCATCTAAGTGCAAAAGTCAAATTTATAAGTAAATTCCTTATAAATCTTTTATTCTACAATATCTATTTATTTTATAACTTCACGTTATAAATCTATTAATTTCATTCACTTATGAAATCCATTTATACTTCTTTCCAACACTTATAAAAATTCGTTTTATAAGTCCAATATTTTGATTTACAAAAATATCAATTTTATAAATCTTTCTATACAAGTCGTTTATAGTTATTCAAAAATCCCAACTTAAAACCATTTTATAAATAAATCGACTTTTATTTCAAAAACGACCCTTCGGTTATATTTCACTAAAAATTATAACTTTTATAACTTTAAGATTTTACGTTTATAAATTGATTCAAAAATTCCATAAAACGTATATTTTCAAAAATCACTTTAAAACCCTTTTAAAGTAAAAGTCGTTATTTTTACATTTCAAAACCGAATCTGATGATGCTACAGCACCAATCAGTCCATCACAACAGTCAAATATCATATATCATCATATGATAACAGAATATATCAAAATATCTGTAAATAAATAACTACTGGTGAGGAATCCAGTTGGATCCCTCCAACCTGTTTCCCTGCATCCACAGATGTTAGCACAATACCAATTCCGCTCCAGTACGGAATTATCGCGGTATATGGGTTTTTATAAATCCGCTTACTAACGGCGCAATAGGGTCTCATCGGCTATACGAGGCGGGAAATCAATCAATCCAATATATACATATGCCAATATGTATATATTGCTATATATAGACATATATCCTACTATATCTAATATCACATCCAATAGCAATCATCAAATCAATAACTGTAAATAATTCCACATTCAATTGAGTGAGAAGATCTCACCGTGATTTCAATAACAGTCGTAGCGGTTTATTTCGGATAAAACTAAACAGACGTTTAATTTTACCCAAAATTCTCATTGACTCCAATCAACTCCAAACCAATTGCATCACGTAGTATTCGCGAATACGATTCCAACGCATTTTGTTTCGTCATTTTCTGATAATGTATGAGAGAGTTATAACACTTTGAAGTTAATACAAATTTAAATATCACTTAATCAACATTTTAATTAGAAATTTTAAACCCTATCATCATCTACCGTTCAATTTCTTTGAAGCAAATCTGGGCCGCACGCGTATTCTTCTCCGTTCACGTTCAAACACGCGAGTACCCACCCAGTAGCACACGAACCCAACGCCGCCCCTAAACCCTAACGTCGCAACCCACTCCGTCGACTTCGACGATGATCAGAACACGCCACCTTGTAGCCCCCACCATCGCCTACCATCTCCTACCCCCATGGCCAGCTCGGCACCCCCAAGCCCCCTAAAAACGCGTGCGAACGGTAGACTAACGCGAGCAGTTTTCGAACGATCCACCACGTAATACCCCACCATGACCGTTGGATGCGAAGGTCTCATTGCCCTCAACACTTTCGTAGTTGATGACTTTGCGTAGATGTCGACTGATTGGAGGGAAATTGGGGGAGAAGGAAACGAATTTCGTGGCCATTGATAGCTTGAACTGGCGGCTACGTTTCAAAACCCTAGGGTCGTTTCTCTTTTGCAAAATGAAGAAAACAAGGGCTTTTATAGAAAACTTAACGATTTACTATTCATCAAATTTTTTCGAACTTCGATTCGAGCGTGCCGGCTGACGTTCGTAAGGTTTACCCCGCGTTCCGAACGCAATGGAACAGGTTTCGGAAGCTAATTCGATCGTCTGTGTGAGATATGACAAGAAACGATCAATTTAAATTAAACCGATTTAAATCGATTTCGAGGCGTTTTAATTTGTACCGGACAAACGGTAAATCCAAAAATTACGAAATTTTAAATCTTACAATAATATCACATTACGGATCCGATGAAACTGGTTTCGTCGAAATCCGAGACCGTTTTGAAAAATGACTATTTTAACTCGACGATTTAAAATTAAAATGATGTCGATGCGTTTCGAGCTGCCACGGTCAAACGATAACTTCGATTGCTACGAAAATTGAAATCCGATGATAACTAACTATTACGGATCCAATGGAACTGGTCTCGTTCAATTCTGAGACTGTTCAAAAATTGGCTATTTTTCAGTCGATAATTAAATATTAAAATATTCAATTTTCACAGTTTAACTTCAAATTCAATTTTAAAAGTTCTATAACCTTTCTATAACTCCAGTATGATTAAATAAAATTTTCCAAATCGTTTTCAATCACTTTAAACTCGATTTTCAATTATCTCTGGAATTTCAATTATTAAATTATCGATTTAATTGACCAAATTAAATCCAATATCCTTTAAATAAATTATTCGACTTATTAAATTCATTTATTTATATTCAAAATCAATTAAATATTCGAATTTTAATTATCAAAAATTCTGGGTCGTTACAGATTTCCCCCCTTAAAAGAATTTCGTCCTCGAAATTACAAGTCAGGAAGAAAGGTCCTTAACTCGTCTACTATTTTTCACAATCTAATAGTTTTATCAATTTTTCAAAACAAATCTTTCTAATAAAGATTCGTTATCATTCAACTTGTTTTCCAACTTCAATTATAAGTTTCAAACAACATTATTTAACTTCTAAATTCAAATTCGAGTTTACATTCAAATTTTAACTTCAAAATTTCTCAAAATTTTTCTAACGCCCTAAATTTTCGAAAAATTTCGCCAGTGTCTCCTTTGCGCGGCTAATACGGCACGACTACAAAACGTCCCTACGGACTCTCAGATTTCAAAAAGAAAAAGAAAAAGCCAAGCGGCTAGACAAGAAATCAGCAAATCTCATATTCAAATTTTAAATACATACCTTTAGTCGAGAAATTCAAATTATCTTCGAAATCAAAATTCCAATTCCTTTATACCTGTATATCCTACTAGCCATAATATCTAGTTACATATATTCAAACCATTTTGCACATTCTGTTACAAAATTTTCAATATAACTGCTTATACATTCTTTAAGTTCGCTATTGCAGTTTCATATTCATTCAATTTCACATTTCAAATTTCATTTGAATTTAATTTACAATTCCAACCTTATTTGGATTCTATTTAACTTCTGAATATTGAATTTTGTCAATTATCTTTCATTCATAACCGCACTCTTTTTAAATTAGTTTCAATTACTAATTCATCACAGATTGCAATTCACTTATTCAAATTTGTTTTCAACATTCAGTTTCAATTCCAGTTTATTCACTTATACTTACTTTAATTTAACTCCATTCTTTAAGTTAAATTTATTCTATCAAAAATTCAAATTGTATAAGTTACCAACTCATCCTTGTTCCCATAAATATTTTAAATAGGACTCCAGAGTCTTTTCAACTTTTTTTTTCAAAACCATTTTTGAAAACATGTCAAATTACCCTTTTAATTTCCAAAACAAAATCCAAATTTTCAAACAACTTCCATTTAAAACAACTTGGCAGCAATTTCTCTTTTGGAAACCCGAAAATGAACACCGGTGATGTCGCGATCATCATCGGAATTATTTTCCAGCGACCGAAAAGAGTTTACAGCTTTCATTTCTCCAAAATACTTTTCAAACCTTCTAAACTCATTTTCAAATCAAAAAGGAATTTAAACTTTCCAAATCTCCAAAATTTTCGAATTCTTTTCAAAACATTTCCAAATACTTCTCTGAAATTCCATTTTAAATTACAAATTACATTTATAATTTACCTTCTTTAATTTCATTTGTATATGGATTTACCTCTTAACTTTGGAGTTATGATTTGAATTTCTTATTCAATTTTCAACAGTAATAATTTACCATTATCACTTCTAACAACCATGCAACCATATACTGTAATAATTTACAGAAAATCATTTCTTTTTTATACAAAAATAGTTTTGGGCAAAATTATTTCATTTACCCTATTTAAAACAATACTGTGTCGAATTGCTCTATTCAAGTGTTTAGAGATCCCTATCGATAGAGTTGTACGGATAATACCGACCAGAATCCATATACCACTCAACAAACCAATCATCACAATATAAAACAATTTTATATTCACTAACAAATACGCACTCGTATCTATTATTACACTCAACTCATTCTAGAGTACTACTGACTCTATCTCTAATGAGTAACACCCAACAGAGCAGGGTTGTCGCTTAACCATATGCTCTGATACCAAATGTAACATCCCGCAAATTTTCGACTTTCGAAAATTCAACATCGATACTCACTTTATCGACTGCTGAGCCACCGAATGCCGAAAACCCGAAAAGTTATGGTTTTAAGAAAGAAGAAAAAGGTAGAAGAAGAAGATAGAAGAGAAAGAAAGAAGAACAACAACAGAACAAGAGAACAGCAACAGAAACAGAACAATATCAGAATCTTACACATCGCAGCGGAACAATATATAATAGATAAATGAATAATCTTTAAAACAAAGAACTATATCATTTTATACATACATCAATCATCAGAGTCAATATACAACTCAATACAATACATCACATCAATGGACAGTTATATAAACTTGTCCTCATACAGAATACACAGCGGAATAAATACTATCAGATACAAATACTACGTCTCGTCCTCCAGCTTATCTCCAAAGCTCCAGAATATCCAGAATATCCTGATAATATAACTCTAGGCTGCCCGTGTGGAAAATTTGTGGGCACCCAGAGTTTAGAAGGGAACAATAAACTCCGAGTCAGTCATGGTGACTGGTGTGAGATCGTAAAACAGTTATTTATCTTTAAAATAAATAGCAGAGAATTTTAAAGTCAATTCGCAATGCTTTTTGGAAAATGAGACTACCATAAGACCTCCCACCACACACACAATGCAAACGCAGAATTGGAGGAGATTTCTTCTTATGATAGTCAAAGATGCTTACTACGCAAAATCAAATCCTTTTTGATATTATTATTAGTGCATAGTGTAGAAAACATTTCGAAAGTATAATATTAATCTTAGCCAACATACGACCAGTATCGTATGCCTACTATAGCTACCATCTAAACAGTGGTGACCACCGTACGTAAATGGCAGGTTCTACAACTAATACCGTACAAATCACGTATTGGGATTTGGATTTCCAACAAATGGTCAGGCTAAGGAACTTCCTATCCACGATGGGTACGTCCCTGGAATAGACGACCCGAGAACCTAACCGGATCTCTGCCAACACAAGGCCGGGTTACCTCTGCAAAAATAGGTAACTACTGACACGCGTATGCCATCCCCCGATCGTCACCGATCTTCCCGAGGATCCCCGATTCCAACAAACCACATAGATAATAATAATGCAGTAACCACAGAGGTTAAGTATCTGGGCTCCATACCATGATACCACCTTTATCCAGAAGGAATGACATACACTAAGGGGCGCTACTCCCTAGAACCTCGCTGCATTCTTCCTGTTTCGACCATTTCCGGGGTGTGAGGCTCGACGAAGTCTCGTCCACAAAGCTACGCTTTCTTAAAAAGCCCTGCTTCGGGTCAAACAAAATGATCAACCTATGATCACAAAGATATAAGATCAAACAAATGATCATATCACGAATGATCAAACACTGATCATTTCACAGCAACACTCAGTATGCCACGTTACCAAATTGTGATATATCGCTGATAAATTTCAACTACATAACCTCTGAGCTCGTACGTCTCAGAGAAGGGTGTTAAGCTAAGAGAATAAATTCTCCGCCACCAACAGAAATGTATTTGAAAGAAATCAGCTTTATATCTCAAATTGTAACGTCAGACACACAATCCATACAAGTCTGTTCCGGGATCGAACAGAACCGAAGGCACTTCTCACGAAGCCCTTGCATTTCCGGATAATTTTCAATCACGTCAGGACTTCCCGTCACTAAGGGTGATAAAACCTCTAAACCGGAGATCAGCCGATGTAGAGTAACTCGACGGTAATCCTTCCGTTTTCAAAAATATCCGGTCTTCAACACCGGTCTTCAAATGCAATTCATAACGACGTATCACATATTCGGAATGGGTTATACGACCCCATGGTCCTTTCCCGGCTAACCCGAATAGTGAGCGTTTATTCAAAAATAAGTGTGGCATTCAAATTCATCCAATCCACAACAAATACCATATTCAAGGTAATTATCAATAGTCGGTTATTTAACTATCAATAAAGATGTGCAACATCATCAGATTCCAAATAATTTTCCGAATTATTTCATCTTCAAAAATATCTTTACTAGATATAAAATTTCCACACTTAACCGTTTGAAAACAAATTTTCAAATATTCACTTTCCACATTTCATTTTATCTTTGAAGATAAAATCTCAAAAACAGTTCATTTCACATTGGAAAAGCAATTCCATACTTATTTAAAAATAAGTATTTCACAAATCTATTTATTTTCAACATTTGAAAATATTCGATATACTTAAATCAAATTAAGTATATATTCATTCTTTAAGGAAATCATTCTCTTTAAACACATTTATTTGAGTCAAAACGAATGTTGCGTAAAACATCGTTACGACGACTCAAAATCACTAGTATAGGGATTCGGAATTAAGATAGATATATAAATCCCAATACTACATAAAAACATTTCCTTTCGGAAATCATTTACTATAACAACAGTGTTATAGTTCACCATTTCCTTATTTCTCGAAAACGTCTATTTCAACAATAAATGTTGAAATCTATGATTTCGATAGTTCACACGTTTTAAAACATCTTTTAAAACAATCACTTCATTTCAAATATCGCTTTCCCAAAACAAGTTCATTTTACTTAACAATATATTCACTGTCCAAAATCGTGAATATACTTTACTATTTTCATTTCACTATCTTCTACACGTTTTATTTCAATAATAATTCGCTATCCAAAATCGCGAATATATCTCCTTTGATAATCTTCTATATTTAATTTATCAAATTCAATCGATTGGTTTCCGAATTCATAAAACAACGTTTATAAATTCCATTTTCTATTTTCTATAACAACTCCGGTTTATAAATCTCATTTTATTAACTTCAAAAATCCACTTATAAGAATAAGTGATTTCGGATTTATAAAACAACGTTTATAAATCACATTTGTACTTTATAACTATTTCAACTTACAAAATCATTTCATTTTGCAATTTCTATTTATATCCCATCTAAGTGCAAAAGTCAAATTTATAAGTAAATTCCTTATAAATCTTTTATTCTACAATATCTATTTATTTTATAACTTCACGTTATAAATCTATTAATTTCATTCACTTATGAAATCCATTTATACTTCTTTCCAACACTTATAAAAATTCGTTTTATAAGTCCAATATTTTGATTTACAAAAATATCAATTTTATAAATCTTTCTATACAAGTCGTTTATAGTTATTCAAAAATCCCAACTTAAAACCATTTTATAAATAAATCGACTTTTATTTCAAAAACGACCCTTCGGTTATATTTCACTAAAAATTATAACTTTTATAACTTTAAGATTTTACGTTTATAAATTGATTCAAAAATTCCATAAAACGTATATTTTCAAAAATCACTTTAAAACCCTTTTAAAGTAAAAGTCGTTATTTTTACATTTCAAAACCGAATCTGATGATGCTACAGCACCAATCAGTCCATCACAACAGTCAAATATCATATATCATCATATGATAACAGAATATATCAAAATATCTGTAAATAAATAACTACTGGTGAGGAATCCAGTTGGATCCCTCCAACCTGTTTCCCTGCATCCACAGATGTTAGCACAATACCAATTCCGCTCCAGTACGGAATTATCGCGGTATATGGGTTTTTATAAATCCGCTTACTAACGGCGCAATAGGGTCTCATCGGCTATACGAGGCGGGAAATCAATCAATCCAATATATACATATGCCAATATGTATATATTGCTATATATAGACATATATCCTACTATATCTAATATCACATCCAATAGCAATCATCAAATCAATAACTGTAAATAATTCCACATTCAATTGAGTGAGAAGATCTCACCGTGATTTCAATAACAGTCGTAGCGGTTTATTTCGGATAAAACTAAACAGACGTTTAATTTTACCCAAAATTCTCATTGACTCCAATCAACTCCAAACCAATTGCATCACGTAGTATTCGCGAATACGATTCCAACGCATTTTGTTTCGTCATTTTCTGATAATGTATGAGAGAGTTATAACACTTTGAAGTTAATACAAATTTAAATATCACTTAATCAACATTTTAATTAGAAATTTTAAACCCTATCATCATCTACCGTTCAATTTCTTTGAAGCAAATCTGGGCCGCACGCGTATTCTTCTCCGTTCACGTTCAAACACGCGAGTACCCACCCAGTAGCACACGAACCCAACGCCGCCCCTAAACCCTAACGTCGCAACCCACTCCGTCGACTTCGACGATGATCAGAACACGCCACCTTGTAGCCCCCACCATCGCCTACCATCTCCTACCCCCATGGCCAGCTCGGCACCCCCAAGCCCCCTAAAAACGCGTGCGAACGGTAGACTAACGCGAGCAGTTTTCGAACGATCCACCACGTAATACCCCACCATGACCGTTGGATGCGAAGGTCTCATTGCCCTCAACACTTTCGTAGTTGATGACTTTGCGTAGATGTCGACTGATTGGAGGGAAATTGGGGGAGAAGGAAACGAATTTCGTGGCCATTGATAGCTTGAACTGGCGGCTACGTTTCAAAACCCTAGGGTCGTTTCTCTTTTGCAAAATGAAGAAAACAAGGGCTTTTATAGAAAACTTAACGATTTACTATTCATCAAATTTTTTCGAACTTCGATTCGAGCGTGCCGGCTGACGTTCGTAAGGTTTACCCCGCGTTCCGAACGCAATGGAACAGGTTTCGGAAGCTAATTCGATCGTCTGTGTGAGATATGACAAGAAACGATCAATTTAAATTAAACCGATTTAAATCGATTTCGAGGCGTTTTAATTTGTACCGGACAAACGGTAAATCCAAAAATTACGAAATTTTAAATCTTACAATAATATCACATTACGGATCCGATGAAACTAGTTTCGTCGAAATCCGAGACCGTTTTGAAAAATGACTATTTTAACTCGACGATTTAAAATTAAAATGATGTCGATGCGTTTCGAGCTGCCACGGTCAAACGATAACTTCGATTGCTACGAAAATTGAAATCCGATGATAACTAACTATTACGGATCCAATGGAACTGGTCTCGTTCAATTCTGAGACTGTTCAAAAATTGGCTATTTTTCAGTCGATAATTAAATATTAAAATATTCAATTTTCACAGTTTAACTTCAAATTCAATTTTAAAAGTTCTATAACCTTTCTATAACTCCAGTATGATTAAATAAAATTTTCCAAATCGTTTTCAATCACTTTAAACTCGATTTTCAATTATCTCTGGAATTTCAATTATTAAATTATCGATTTAATTGACCAAATTAAATCCAATATCCTTTAAATAAATTATTCGACTTATTAAATTCATTTATTTATATTCAAAATCAATTAAATATTCGAATTTTAATTATCAAAAATTCTGGGTCGTTACATTAACCAAGAAGCTAGCAAACTGTCCTGTCTTTGGTAGTTGATGAAATCTTGATTTGCAGTCAGATTTCCTTTGCTGTCACTTATCATTTTTGGTGGAATGTCTATTGTGTCATTGACATACTCTTCTAGGCCATATCCCCTAATAGCAGTTTCTGTCTGATATTTCCATAGCAAATAATTGTTTCCATCTAGTTGAACTGCGAGTTGACTCTTTGGCTTTATGATACACAAATTTGCTATTTCTTGAGTTGGATTTGATGCATTCCTTCTTATGGGAGATGTTGTTGCAGAGTTGCCTTCATCTTCTCCTGCCATTGAGATATCTTTGATGTACACAACTGAATTGCAAGAACTGATACTGGTAAGGCAATCACAAAGAATGCAGCCAGGTGAAAAACCTTGAATAGGGAAGAAACAGATCTTCTTCAATCAAGAATCTGATTCTTGATTTGAAGTTGATGAATATGAGGTCGGAAAACACTCTTCTCCAGTGAGGAACAGATCCAAGAAGAAACTACCGCAGCTTATCTTGGATGATGAGATCTTTCTGACAAGATCTAGGCGAGGCAGTAAGTAAATTAACAATTTCTTGTTAATATGTAGAAATCTGATGAACAATGAAAAGATCAATAGAGAGGTTAATCTCCAATGATAAGAATAGACTCTGAGGAGAAAGAACACAACAGTCTCTTCTATGATGATCGTATGATCAGATGAAAGAAGAGCTAAAGGAATTTTGATTCTGCCATTTGGCAATTTTTATGGCTCAGATACCAAAATAGAAATCAAAGTATAAATGCTTTTATTTGTAATGAATTGAGAGAGAAATACTTGTTTCAAAAATTATCTGAAATGTACAAGCACTGTTACATTATATACAGCTTAGTACTGGGGTAAAAAGACGAAAATACCCCTGAAACCCTATTTGTATATAAGCTTGCTATCCTTTTACTTGGTCATATTCTCTTAATTGGCTCACCTCTTGTTCGAGAACGTACCCTAAGTCATTAGCATGGCCATTTTTGAAAATATACATCACTATATAGTTTGTGCACTAGGTCCTTTAATCCGTTAACAGGTACAGAAAACTGGCTTTTAGTTGTTTGGGAAATTTTAAAAAAACTTTTCCACTTAGATATGTGGTACAATTGGTTTGTAGAGTATGAAATTTAACAGATTGTTACTGCTTATCCCAACCATAAACACTGATACATTGCTTCTCTTGTTGCCAATTCATTGATATATTGCAAGTGTACTATTTTCCAAATTAACCTATGTTAAAGACACGTATTAACAATATTTACTTCCAAAATATGTGGGACCTTATGTGAACGATGACTATTGTCATAAGATGCGGTGGAATATGATAAGGATTGAATTATAGGTTTCACATTTCTCTATATTTAGTTGTACTTTCCTAAGATCTGTAAAATTGAATAATGATGATATTGATAAGAAATTGAATAAGAAGATGGTAGTAAAAAGCTGAAATGCTATAGAATTTCATTAGCTTCTACATTCTTTTATCACCCGCAACTTTGCTTAACCAAACAAATTGTACATTTTCAGTAAATTTTAACACACATACCGATTTCATATTTTCAAAATGGGTTTAAAACATAGACCTAAACTCCCTTAGCGTAATAATATGAAGCTAAGTTGACAAAGTTTAAACAATAACAAAAGAGTAATAAAGTATTTACTTGACATTTCATATTACATATTCATATTGAAGCATTTATTAAAAACATGGTATTATACGGAATACAATATGTGCTATGTTGAGTATGGAATAAATAATAAATACACCATGCAATATTGCTTAATTATTATGCATTTATTACGTAAGTTAAAGTAATGACCGTTTATTAAGCATACAGTCGTAAGCTATGTAAAAGATGTCTGCAGCTGAGATACAAATTACAAACTTATGGTATATTAGCAACGAAGCCTTAACATAGTTTACTGTACTATTAAACTTGGAAAGAAATCTGAGCATAATTGCTGCATTCTTATTATTATTATTTATTCTTTATTATTTTCTTTCCTTTCATTATTGTAGATGCACAATTTGAGCTTTATGCTTATTTGTTTTTAAATATTTACCTTGAAAACAGAAGTTGCTATATCATTAGACGAAAATGCATATTGTATTATGATGCAGCATTAGAGAGAGGAGCACCCAACCTGCTGTAGCTGCTAGGCCTAAAAGAAGCATTAAAATCAGTGTTTTAAAGGCTCAACCCAACCTCGGTTCGACTATGGTTAACCTTCGATCTTAGAGCGCTACGGTTTTGAAAATGAAATAACCTTGCGTGTATATGAACCAGCGGTTTAACCTCAAATCCTGTAAAACCTATGGACCGACCTTATTTAACCACACGATTCTTCAAATTTGAGGAAAAATTATAACTTCATTCTTCATTTTTCACATAATTAATTTAACAAATAATTTCATAACATTTGCCACTAAATATTGGATTATATTATCATTTTGGATGACATAATACATTATTAGTGTACATTTTACGAATTATCGTTGAACTGAACCTTTTTATCTTAAAAAATAAGAAAATTTATAATTTTGCGCTAAAAAGTGTTATATAATTATTCCAATAAATATTTGTTATGAAATGTTTAAAAATAATTATTTTAAATTTCGATGTATTAATTATAATTGGTTAAATTTTAATATCAAATGAAGTAATTTACATTTAAATCAATAAAGTAAAAATTAATGATAACCGTGGTTCTCACGGTCTGACCGGTTGAACCACTAGAACCTTTGCATTGTACCAACACGGTTTGACTTACGGTTCGATCTTCAAATCTATGGTTAAAATACCAAACCGTTACAGAGAGTAGTAGCATGGAAAAAGACATCGCACTTTTATAACAAATTCTTTACACACACATATACATACATATATATATATATATACAAATATATATATATATATATCACTGTTTATTACAAAGTATTGGCTATAAGAATGCTTAGCAAATTATAATAGGACAGCGGTACAAAAAATGTTTGCAAAAGAATGCTTGTACTGGCCTATTTATTGAGATGTAATGAAAGCAAAAACACAGGTCGGAAAAATTATGTTTACTTTCTCCATTTTTATGTTTCTTCCTCAAACTCTCCCTCATTCCTCTTAATTTACTCTTTTCTGCAGACTAACAAACTAACAGAGAACTTGTGTCTATCAAATTGGTGCTTTCACTCCTAGCCTCACCTCCTTCTCCAAACCATCACCATGACTCGTCTAGATGAACTCGCCACCCAACTCAACCATTAACAAACATCCATCGACTCCATCAAAAACAACCTCTCCACCCGACAACACTACATCACCAACCAAGAAAACTACATTACCAACCAACAAAGAGATATTGCCGACATCAAAACACACCTCACTTCTCAACAACAATCCATCCAACAACTTGTCCAAACTCTAGCCGAAATAAACTCAAAGGTATTTTCTAATCCACCATCATCACAACACATCGCATTTCAAAGACCAACAACTCCTCCCCTCCTCACAACACCACTACAACCAACCCATCATCATAGCCAAATACCCATTCGCTCACCCAAATGTGAACTAACACATTTCGACGGTTCAAACCCCATCGATAGAACTTTCCAAGCCGAACATTTTTTCCACTCACCACTCCACTTCCGATGAACAAAGGATCGAACTCTCAAGTTTTTACATGACAGGTCAAGCTTTAACTTGGTTCCAATTGATGTACAAAAACAAACAACTATCCTCTTGGCAATCCCTCATCAAAGTTATTGAAAATCGTTTCTGCCCATACCCCTTCATAAACCCACAAGCATCACTATTTAAACTCCGACAGACAACATCCGTTGATGATTATCAAGCAAACTTTGAAACTCTTTCAAACCGAATAACCAACCTTCCCCTCGAAACCATACTAAATTGTTTACTCTCCGGTTTAAAGCCCCAAATCAAAAGCGAAGTTATACCACTTCAACCCGCCACTCTCATCGGTGTCATCGCCCTAGCTAAATTAATCGAGACTAAACTTAGTGAAACAAAACAATATCCCAACCGAATAAACTGGACTCATAACCAAAACCCTCCACTTCCATCACTCCCACCCATACCTGACCCTACTCCAAACTCTACCACAAATTACCCAATCCGCAAATTAACACAAAGTGAAATCCAAACTAGGAAGGCACAAGGACTCTGTTTTCATTGTGATGAAAAGTATTACTCTGGCAACAAATGTACCATAAAACATGCGCTATTACTCTTAACTGATGAAGATATCAATCCACAAGATCTGGAACATGTCGTTACTGCATAAGAAGAGGAGCTAGCAATTACATTTCATGCATTGATAGGATCGATGCATGCACGCTCCATTAGACTCGCTGCAAACATCAACAACAAACCCATCTCCATCCTGGTTGATTCAGATTCCACCCACAATTATATATACACCCGAACGTAGCTCGATTTCTAGCACTTAATGTCGAGAAAACCACTACACGTCGCAGTTGGCAACAGCGGTCGGCTGCATTATCAAGGCGTATGTCGTCGTGTACCAATTCAGATTAGTGCTCATTAATGACAATGTCATTTTATCACAAGCGGCAACATATTATTTTATTGGACCAAGACTCCACTTCAAGCCCAACAGAGATTTCCTTTAATCAGCTGAAACGTATGCACTCCACCGCTCCTATTTCCTATTACTTCCAATTACAACTTATTTTGAACACAAGCCGCTGAAACCTCCACCATCCACAAATACAAACCATACTCCAACACTACCTCAAACTCTTCCAAAAACCGATCGACCTTCCACTGTATCGAAACCATAACCACCATATCAACCTTCAACCAAATTTATACCCCGTCAATATTAAACAATACTGTTGCCCATATTTTCAGAAAAAATGAAATCAAATCACAAATCAGCGACATGCTCCAGTCCAAAATAATTCAACCTTCCACAAGTCCATTCCCTTCACCTGTTCTCCTTGTCAAAAATAGATGGATCATGGCGTTTTTGTATCGATTATAGGGCCTTAAATGCTATCACCATTAAAGACCGATTTTCTATATCAACCGTCGATGAACAATTTGACGAATTACATGTAACCACCTATTTCTCAAAACTAGATCTTCGTAGCGGCTATTTTCAGATTCGAGTGCACCCACTCGATTTTCACAAAACAACATTTCAAACACAAGAATGCCACTATGAGTTTATCGCAATACCCTTCGGGTTAACTAACGCTCCCTCTACATTTCAAGCTATAATGAATACCATATTTCATCCTTTTTTTTGAAAATTTATATTGGTAATTTTTGACGATATCCTCGTATATAGTAATTCATAGGACGCTTATTTTGACCACCTTCAAACCACCTTAAATATTCTAACCGAGCATCAATTCTATTCAAATTCTTCAAAATTTGATTTTGGGCTGATGAAATTATATATCTGGCCATATAATTTCAAACCAAGGAGTTCAGGTTGATCCTTCGAAAATTGTAGCAACAATTAATTGGCCTCCACCAGTAAATCTCACTGTAGTTCGGGGATTTCTGGGTCTTACAGGGTATTATAGGCATTTCATAAAGGGGTACGCTGACATTACAAATCCAATAACAAATTTATTAAAAAAGGCTGAAGTGTTTACATGGAATAAGCAAGCACAAAATTTCTTCCTCCTCCTCAAACAAGCTATTACTTCAGCCTCTACCCGACTTCTCCAAACACTTCGAAGTCCAAACCGACATATTAGGCTCCGCGTGTGGTGTCGTCCTCACCCAAGACCGCCACCCAATCGCCTTCCACAACCAAAAAATACTCTTACGCCTGCGGTCCACGTCCACCAATTCTCGTGAAACGTTCGCAATAACATTAGCCGTCTAGAAGTGGCGCCATTATCTTCTTGGTCGTCGCTTCAAAATCACCATAGGTCATCAGAGTTTACGCCAACTCTTGATTCAAACAATCCAAACTCTAAAGCAACAAAGATGGATTTCTAAATTATTGGGATTTGATTTTATTATCAAGTGTAAACCTGGAGCAGAGAACCACGCAGCTGATAATCTACCTCGCTGGACTTCAGAAGCGACTATGTCGGCGCTATCTTCTCCAACCATGCCCTTCATCACATGCATACAAGATGCTTTACAAAATGATTCGATGGCACAACAATTCCTCAAACAGTCCCAGACTTCATTAGAGGAGCAACGACAGTTTCTTCTCCGCGACGGCCTACTGTTTCGAGGTAAACGACTTTATATTCCACATGATACAACACTCAAACATGATATCATTAATGCCTTCCACTCTTCTAAACTTGCGGACATTTGGTAATTAAGGCTAAAATGTCACGAGTTACTAGCATTTTTTACTGGCCTAACATGCTTCAATCGATTCGCGACTTTGTTATCGCATGCTCTGTATGCTTACGAATGAAACCAGAAAACACTCCACAAAAAGGGCTCCTCCAACCCCTACCAATCCCCCGCCAAATTTGGGAATTCATTTCAATGGACTTCATTACACATCTCCCTCCATCATCCGGAAAAACGAGCATATGGGTAGTGTAACAAACCAGATTTTTCAACCCTCGAAAATTGCTAATATGTCCACTGCATTTCGTGCCGAGCAATCGAATGCCCAAAAACCCAATTGTTAGGGGAAAAAGAAAGAAGGAAGAAGATAAGAAGAAAAATAAACAATACAGAATCTCACAGTGGAACAAATAATCTATAATACTTTATACAAAAGTCAAACTGTAATATATGTATATACAACATCAATCAGAGTATACTAACATATTTCAGCCTGGATAGTTATAACAGCCTGCCCTCACAATTGGTGATAAACACAACAATGAATACAGTGGAAAATAACCATCTACGTGAATACGTCTCTGGGCCTTCAACTCGCCTTCTGAAGCTTCAAGCATCCAAACTAATCTGTAATATGCTCGGTCTGACCCGAGCATTATAATAAAATAACACCCGAGTCAGTTCAGAATAACCAGCGTGAGGAAAACACACCTAATTGGATTTAAAGTTATAGAAAAAAACTTTGAAATTAAAGGTATCTCTAAGACCATGCCCCATATAAACACTGACGGGTTTTTACCTTACGATAACCAAAATTCTTTTTTATAGAAAGTCCATTTATATTATAATAATGTCTAGGGGTCAAAGTAAAATATGAATATAGCTGAAATGCTTGCATCTCACATTCCAACGTATTTGGTATACAACTAAACTGTAAGGCTCGTATTGGAGAATGGATTCTATACTATGACAAGTTAAGGAACTACCTTCCGAAGGTACATCTGTAGATAAATGCACCGGGGTCTGATAAGAACATCTTATACCCTTGCCACACATGACTGGCCTACCACTTGACTAGTAGTACCGAATATGATCATCCCTCCGTTAATGGGCCTCGATGCATACAAATGAGAGATAATAACCGATCTAGATTTGGAATGTCCATACCATACTTAGTAGCTACCCACTTGGCCCTGCTGCATGCCCGATTTTTTTCATTCCCGATTGATGAGGTCTGAGGCTACGTTTTACCTTTTTATAAAGCACTTCCCACTTGAAATGCTAATAATGCCTTCCAAGCAACAATGAAATATCAACATTCATCCATATAAGTTCATTCTGGGACTGAACGAAACACTTGAGAGCTCCATCTCCAATTCCATCATTTTCAAGATGTCTTCACTTCGAAATGCATTCGTTGGATCGAAGTGGTTTTCGGGTAACATACCCGATCCCGGTCTTTTTGAAACAACGTTCGATAATTTTCTGTAAACTCAACTCCGGTTCTTTATGAAATAAATAGTCAAAGATAATATCGGAGATCACCTCTTAACCATTAGTGGACGGATTTCCTTATCAATGTCCTAGGAGAACGAAACGAGATTTATACGCACAGTACATCATCATCAGAGATGACTATGCCATATGACTCACATGTTTCTCCTAGATATCTCCAAAGTTACGTATGGGTCCATTTTCGATAGTCGGTTATTTAACTATCGAATAACAAGCATTCAATCGGGGATTTATCCTATAGGGAAAAACCAACATTGGTTAAGCATATAAGCAATCACTATCCTCCTTTTATAAATCTTACATAAATAAAACCATTAGTAAATTACTTGTATAAGAATTTCTTTTACAAAGATATATCCACCAATTCCTATATTTCCAATACTTAAAAAATATTCATATACTTATCTCAACAGTATAAGTATATATACAAAATTGAGAAAGATTCACTTTTCATTCGATTCTCAAATCATTTATAATTTCCTTACAATTCTTCAAAACTATTTATAACCATTTTATAAACCTCAGAAAACCATTTATAATCCCTTTATAAAAATTCAATCCCTTATAAGCTTCTTATACATTTCAAAAATCACTTATAAACCCTTTATGAATCCATAAACCATTTATAAAAAAACCTTTTTTATAAAGCTATAAACATGTTTCTAAAATTCGTTTATAAATATCTAACCATTTATAAACTCTTTCACCTTGCAAATAACCTTTTCTTAAGTCTTCAATCCATTTTATAAATTCCTTTATAAAATGCAAGTCTTTCAACTCTATTTATAGTCTCAGAAAACATTGTTATAAATAACTAAAATCATTTACTTCAAAACATTATTATATAATAATAATTATTAACAATGAACATTATAAATAAATGGAAATCATTAACTTTAAATATCTTAAAATAATAACAAATCATTCCAAAATATTGTTTAAGAAATAATAATAATTAATCTTTACCATTTTATAAATAATAATAATTTATTTCAAAACCTAATTAATAAAACCTTATTATTGATTCCAAACCATAATTATTCTTAAATAATTAATCTTTCAATTTATTAACCTTTTTATAAATTCTTAAAATATATTAACTATAAACAAATAACTTTTAAACAATATTAAAATAATTAAATAACTTTAAAATATTAATATGATTATATAACTTTAAAACAATTTTAATATAATTAAATAACTTTAAAATAATTTTATTATAATTAAATAACCTTAAATCAATATTATTATAATTAAATAACCTTAAATCAATATTATTATAATTAAATAACCTAAAATAATATTTATAATTAAATAACTTAAAAACAATATTAATATAATTAATTAACTTAAAAACAATATTAATATAATTAATTAAAAAATCCTTAAACAAAATATTTTCGAAACCCAATTTTGGATTTAAAATCGTTTCTTGTCTCAAAAATCAATTCCGATTAAAATTGCAATTTATAGTATTTTAAAATACTACTTTAAGGCCAATATCCACCTAACACTTAACCGATATCAATATCGATTTTATATCACTGTTGGCTTTTAGTTTTTGAACATATAACGATGTTAAGACCATAATGTCCACAATCAGGTTTATTTTTCAATAATCCATATAAAAATATATTACTGAAACAATTCAACAATAGTGAGTAATCCTGTTGGATCCCTCCAACCTATTTCCCACTGCATCATAAATGTAATATAATCATAAAATATAAATCAACCGCCTCGAGGCGGGAGTGGTAAACAAAGGGTCATCTGCTCTTACACGAGAACGTAATAGGGTCTCATTCGCTCCAATAGGCGGAAATATATCTAAACCAACAAAATTCATCCAAACAATCATTCAATAATTTTTATCAACTCTATATCATACTAAATAACCAAAAAGGTGAGTTTAACTCACCAAAATTTTCTATTGTCATCGAGGCGTTTCGGTTTGGAACTAAAACCGAACAACGTCCGATTTTAGTCCAAATTTCAACTGTCTCTGAATTCATCCAAACCCTGAAGCTTCTGTCGATATGAGCACAACGCAAAAAGTTTCATCTCGATCGGACCTCGTATGAGAGAGTTATTGAATTTTTAAGTTACCGATTATTTTTAAATAAAAATAAATAAACAATTACAAATTTCCACTATTTACAAAATTACCCTCTTCTTTTCCAAAATCGACCCCCGCCTGTGCATGCCATTAACATGCACGGCCGTGCAACAAGCACCGCCCTCCACTCCACGATGCTCCGAACCTGACCGCCAACGATTTTCCCTTTCCGATCTCCACCTACTCGACACCATACCTTCAAGCTTGGCCTCCCTAAGCAAAATGCGACAGGAGCCCCCTCCTTTGCCATGCTGCGACGCGACCTACTTCAATGAATCGCATGCCTCAAAAATTGATGCCGAGATGCCAAACTCCACTATAGATCCAAATCCATCATCCAATCCTCCAATCAATGCCTAAATCTTACTTGATCCTAAACCCTAGCTGCTAATGGCCCCGACTTCCACTATGATCATTCCCCAAAACTGCCACAGCCCTTAGAAATCCATCAACACGAAGATCTCATCGAATCAAGAATTTTAAAAAAAAATTGACAATTTTTCATTGAGTAAAATTTGAAACATAAATTTTTGAATTCAAAAACTTTTTTTCCTTTCTGTTTACCAGCAGCGTGTTATATAAGGGAGGGAATGATGGGAAAGAATGAGGAGGCATGGGCTTGTACAGGTAGGTGTGGGTTGAAATGAAATGGCATAAGTATGGTCAAATCTAAGTAAATATATTATTTAAATTCAAAATATCAGGCTATGTCGAAACCCGATCAAGATGTGCCCCCCTGGCGTTCTATATGTTATACCCCTATTCCGAACGCAATGGAACTAGTCTCTAGCCCTAATTCGATAGTATGGAGAAGAGAGCTTTTTGAACCCAATTATTATATTCAATTCTCTATATTAATTTCTATGCGTTTCGATCTCACATGGCCAAATGATACATCTAATCGCCATGAAATTTGACGGCGTAATATAATTCATTATTACGGATCCAATGAAACTGGTTTCGTTGAAATCTGAGACTATGCCCTGGAAGGCTATTTTTATATGTTAATAAAACGGGTTATTTTGAAAATCGATTAAATCACTTTCAAATCCAATTTAAAAGTTTTATTGTCTTCATTCTTATTAATAGAATTTAAGTAAGCCTTGAAATTAATTTTATCTAGCTTAAAACCCAAGATTTAATTATTTAACCAATTTCAATATTAAATTTAACAATTAAATTATCCAATAAATTGCTATATTTGAAATTGAAGTTATTTAACCTATAAAATTAACTTTTCAATATTTAAAATCAACTAAATATTCCAATTTCAAATAACCAAAATTCTGGATCTTTACAGGTAGTCATTGACCGCTTTTCAAAATATGAACACATTTTTGTGCACTTCCTACTTCCATTACCGCAACACAATTAGCCTCCTACTTTATCGAAGAATATGTCCGTTTGCATGGTTTTCTGCATTCTATAGTTTCCGATAAGGGATGGATCTTTTTGAGTCAATTTTGGTAAGAGATTTTTTGCCTCCATAGCACAACACTCAAAATGAGTAGCACTTACCACCCATAAAGCGATGGTCAAATGGAAGTAGTAAAACATTGCTTGGAAACTTACTTCCACGCCATTTGCGGTGACTTACCATCGAAATGGACACATTGTCTTCCTTGGGCCAAATATTGGTACAATATGTTCTTCCATTCATCTATTGTCATGACACCATATCAAGCGGTTTACGGTCGAACTCCACTAATAATTTCAGATTACATCATTGGCGCCTCACATATACAAGACGTAGAAGAGTGGGCATTAGGTCGAGACCAATTGCTAGCTGCTCTCAAACATAACCTGAAGCGAGCACAAGCAAGGATGAAGAGTCTAGTGGATCAACAATGGCAAGACAAGGAACACTTGGTAGGATAAAGGGTTTATGGAAATCTACAACCATATCGACAACTATCCCTTCGTCCAACTCACCATAAGCTCTCAAAAAAATATTTTTCTCCCTTTCAAATCTTAGAACATATCAGACCAGTCACTTACAATTTGCTACTGCCACAAGATGCTCGGATTCATCCCGTGTTTCATATCTCCATGCTTAAGCTTTGTCCAAATCAACAAAATATTACACAACTTCCAATACCACCAAGTCTCATCTCAGCAACTAACCGGCCAGACCTTGCGGACATGATTATTCTTCTAGAGGGGATAGTGATGCAGCATTAGAGAGGAGCACCCAACCTACTGTAGATGCTAGGCCTAATAGAAGCATTAAAATACCAAACCTTTACAGAGAATAGCAGTATGGAAAAGGACAGCGCACTTTTATAACAAACTATATATACATATAATATATATATACATATAATATATATATATACATATAATATGCACACACACACATATAATATACACACACACATAATATATATATACACATATTATGTATATATATATATTTCACTATTTGCTACAAAGTAATGGCTAAGAATGCTTAGCAAATTATAGTAGGACAGCTATACAAAAGTGTTTGCAAAAGAATGCTTGTACTGGCCTATATATTGAGACGTAATGAAAGCAAAAACATAGGTTGGAAAAATTATGTTTACTTTTTTATGTTTCTTCTTCCTCTAACTCTCTCTCATTCCTCTTAATGTACTCTTTGTCTGCAAGCCAACAAACTAATAGAGAACTTGTGTCTATCATATTACCATAAATGCACATAATCATGAGTATATGAATTATTCTATTAGTTATTTTTATCAGAAGAAAAATGATAGCTACAAAACGCAACCATGAAATCTGAGAGAACTATATTTGAAACAATATTTGGATGGCTATCGAATTCATATAGCATGCAGCTAGCAGCCAATGAGTTCTATGTGTAGTATTGTTCTATATTTCTAATATAATATTAACATAAATTTAAGTATTTTTAAGTTCACACAAGAATAATATTGAATATACACATAGTTTTTCAATGTTTACCGATGAAATTACTTTAGTTTCAAAAGAGGAATATGTTATAAATTCTATCAGCCCGCTGGTTTTAATCGCGAGGTATGAAATCCATCTACAATAAAGAAAAAAACCAAGTTAGAGCATCTCCAACCCTTTTATCTTGTAATTTTCTAAAATGATGACATTACATTGGTCATATCACATTGTTAAATACATGTAGGAAAAAAGTAATGTTAAAAGACAAAAATTATGTTTACCTGCTCCAATGCAAATATATTGCAAACAATTAACTTTGTTTAACTTTGCTGATGTGACATGATAGTTGTGGTGGTTATTGCTTGACATTGTGAAATAGAATGTCTACTACTAGACATTCTACTTCACAATGCCTAACATAAATCTTGCCACGTCATATTTTACAATCACTTTAAATTACCATTGGAGACAAAGTTTTAAAGAATTATGTCAATTGTCTATGTGGCATTAACTTCTCATTGAAAATTCATAAGGGTTGGAGATAGTCTTAAAGAAACTAAGTTAGTTGTCAAAGTAAACTAATGAACACATAATAATTTATAAAGAATTAACTGCATTTCTATTACTAAGAGCCAAATTTTATTTTGTATAATCAGACTTCCTCCAAACCCCAAGTTTAAAAAAAACATAATTAAACAATTAATTTTGTACTATCTGGATCGCAGTATAGCACCTTGGTGCCACATTTGCCCTTCTCTATTGAAGTACCCAACTTGTAGGAGATCATTCAAAACTGCCATTTAGTAATGCACAATAATTAAAGAAGTCGTTTATTTGAATAATCTAACTAAAAAAGAAGTCAAGGAAGAAAAAAATTCATATGGCGATAAAATATAATATAATTTTATCGGTTGAAGAAACTCCCATGATTGGGTTCGGATTCAGCAACGGCTTTCAAAGGATATAGGTAGAGACTTGAGTTATCATATATTGTTCTCTTTTCTTAAGTATCTTTTGCATTTTTTCAAGGTTTCCATGCACATTTTCCCAACCAACAAATTATTGGCTTTAATTAATTCATTCATTAGTCATATATAGTTCCTTAGTCAAAAATACCAGTATAGTTAAAGTATTAGCTTCTTAACTACTTACCTTAAAAGTAATGTTATTTTGGAAGTTAATTATAGTGATATGTCGAAATTACATTTCCTACATGTATTACTTGTCCTTTTCATCAATCTACCATTGATATTCATATTTTAATTGTCATTTGTTGGTTCACATATAGAAAGGTAATTGTTCGGACAAAAATGACACAAACACCCACTCAAGTTATAAATTTAAAAGACAAAGAGGTTAAAAGAAAGAAAGAATATACGATTTTTATAGTGATTCGGAAAATTCTCTAGCCTATGTCCACTTAATCCATTTCTATTGGTTATACTTTGCTCATACGAATGAGTTTTTATAACTCAATTTCTTACAAATCTAGTATGAACTATACAGAGTTTAGTCAAGGATTGAATAACTCAACTCATATTGATTCAGAGTATCCAAGAACAAATCTCTCTTTTTTAATGCATCTCCACCTCTATTTATAGATGAATGTTATTGCCAAGATCACCTTAAAACGCATATCCACGTTCTCCACATCGGCCCGAAGTTATAGCAAAAAAATCGTGGGGAAAGTCCCAAACTTTACAATTTGGTACCGAGTTGTGTGGCCTCGGCTCCCTTTTGCTTTCCTCTTCTTGCCTTCCATTCCTCAAGCAAGCTTACCAAGTCCTTACTTTACATACCATAACTCGGCACCAAATTGAGGGATCGAGTTATAATACTTAGCTACATTTTGCCTACCTTTATAATTTTTCATTTTGTCATTTCATAATGTTTTCCAAGTCCCTGAATCTGTTTCTTTATCGTTCCTTCATCCAGTTTGTCCATTCGAGCCTGTGGAAAATTTACCAATAACACTTGTCCACCAAAATAAGCCTTGTGAATATAAGGTGTGCTTTTCTCAAGGAAAAATATCGAAACTGATGAATTATCAACAGCTGAGCACTTTGGCTATTTGTTGGACAAATCGTAGCGAATCATTCGGTTCCTTTGAATTCATCTACAAATCAAATGTCATTCTAGACCTACAATAGCTAAGGACTTAGGTCCTTACTCGAGTGTTAGCTATAAATCATAATCATTCTATGTTCCCTCGAAATTTAATATCACATTTCATATAAGGTCATCCTGCATTTGTTAGGGTTTAAATCATCATATATCGTCCCATGTTCTCCTAGGATTCAACTATTATGGATAAATCATATATCAGGCAATCACTGATCTATCAATCACAGAGGTGCATTGCCACCAATTTGAAAATCTATTATGAATTGTCTAGTATCCTAGGTTTCCCATCGTAAGTGAGCCCAACTTATTCGAGAAAATGACATAATTCAATAATTATTTTTAAATCGTTTCGAAATCAAGAAGCATTCAAATCCCACATTTTAATTTCTAATTTCTCTGGATCACATAATTACATATCTAGATTGGCCCCAATCCACTCATTCCTCAGCAAAGGGACCCAATATCTAAGAAGGTCCATCCACTTTCTCTTCGATGAGCGGACTCGTTATCCTATACAGGCTCATTTGCTCACTCTCTAACGAAGGGACTTGCATTTCACGCTTCATCGCCTCCTCTTCGATAACCATGTCCTATAAATTTATATATCAGTTTTAAGGAATAATCAAGTTTTGTTTGTATCCCATTATAATATCAATATCAGTTATCATGTTTGAATGATGTTCCAATCCAAATATCCATCATTTAATCATAGAGTTCAAATCAAATGCATCAAGCAAAAATTTAAAGTCTACTCTAGTCAAGGATTTCCTCTGAGTTTAACACAAAGCAAACCTTAGGACCGACCGAGATCCCATACATGAGTGAGTGGCCCGAGTCCCTCCCAGTTTATTTAAAACGAAGTCAAAATGCATGAAATGGATACAACAACAATCCATCCTTGTCATGGGATTATGACATCTGATCCAGATCCTCGATGGGACCATATGTATTACCCTCAAGTGGTATTCGCTCCTATAACACCATTATGGTTTGATCTTTTACATATTGTTGTAGCCGATTACTCCAAACCTGCTCTTCTATGAGGCCATGTAGATGTCTGCACTCATTCTTTTCGTGCCCATCCAGCTTATGGAATAGACAAAACTTTAGACCTCCTCTTCCAATTCGTGGGTTCTCTCTTTACAGGTTTTATGTAGGTAATATGCCCCTCGTAACCAAGTAAATTCTCTTTGGGGTCTCTGTTAATTCAGTGTAGAAGAAAACTTCGGTTCTCTCTTCTTTGCTTAGATCCTTTAAAGCCATCAATGGCTTTTCACTTTCCATTATCCCTTCCATACCTGCCTTGGATGGTCCTCGATCATCCATAGCATTTACTTCGGCACTTTCAGCTACATCATCCTCCTAACACAAATATCTCTCAGCTTGATAGTAAAAATATGCAAGATCCGCCAGCGGATCGCTCTCCAAAGCAATCTTAAAATCGGTCTTACTAGAAACTCCTAAAACCACCACCATCAAGACTATCGATGGGTCTGGTTTCTATACTGCAGTGGCAGCTGCGTTGAATCTAGTTAAGTAACTCCATAAGGTTTCACTAGTCCTCTGTTTAACACTCGAAAGTTTCACATTCCTTGGTCGTGCTATACGAACTCTAAACTAATTCATAAACCTCTCCACTAATTTCATCCTCCATGTGCTAATAAACCCATTCTCCAACCGACAAAACCAAATTGTCACAAAAATTGTCAAGTATAATAGAAAACATCGCCCCATCACTTCCTCTGAAGCAACCAACACTCTCATATGTTAGATGTATCTCATCAAATGCACTGATGGATCCGTCCTTGCATCATATGGCTCCAAGACATGTAGTTTGAAATCTGGTTGCTTCTTAGCAAATTAGATGTTTAGGGTAAAAGAGTTTATGTTTACGTTCTCCAAACACCAATCCAGAGCTTTACCT
This sequence comes from Allium fistulosum, assembly GCA_030737815.1. Lineage (NCBI taxonomy): Eukaryota > Viridiplantae > Streptophyta > Magnoliopsida > Asparagales > Amaryllidaceae > Allium > Allium fistulosum. The sequence continues at coordinate 80,859,899 of CM060905.1, forward strand.
CGAAGTACTTGTCTTATTAGCTCTGCAAGATGATCATCCTGATTAGGCTAAAATCCTTGAGGCCCTACATGCCTTTGATTTAGTTCTTCATCGTGCCCCCCCACCCCCCGTTCCTATAGGAAGCTTTGAGTTCTAATCCTTATGGTTGAACTTTGCATTCTAACTATATTCCATGGCTCAACGCCATCTGACGTGCTGCTCCTTGTCTAACTTCTACATTCAACATACCCTCCGTCTATATGACTTGGTGTCGAGTTGTCCATATAAGTCCGAACCGAGTACCGAGTTATGGTGTTTTCGAGGTATTTGTTCTTACTCGTCCTGCCACATCTCGTGGTGCACTTATTCCACCTTCTAGCCTCTGATTTTGATTTCTAGCTACTTCAATTATCCTTTGCTACTCCATTGTTCTAAACAACCCATTCAATTGTTGTCGAGCTACTAGCATATCTTGCATCTTTATCATTGTTCTTTCCGTTTCTTCTCTTGTTATGTAGATTGAAGGGGGATTTGAATTTAAGAACACCTCCTGACTGCCCCCATGCTCATATTGGCTTCCTTCAGCAATAACCACATCCATCTCGTGGGCCTCTTTTCATTTTCTCCAATATCAGATCCAAGTTCTTCTTAGTGAAATCATCAAACTATTTGGATCAAAAATGATACATACATCCATTAAGTTATAAATATAAAATTAAAGAGTTTAGAAGAAAGGAAGAACACATGGTTTTTATAGTGGTTTGGAAATTCTCCAACCTACATCCACTTAATCTGTTTCTGTTGATTATACTTTGATCCTATAAAGTAGTGTTTACAACTCGGTTTCTTTCAACTTCGGTATGAGTTATACAGAGTTTAGTTATGGATTGAACATTAGCCATGAATATATCTCCTTTTTAATGAATCTCCTCCTCTATTCATAGATGAATACCACCACCAAAATCATCTGAAAACACTCATCCACGTTTCCCATGTTGGCCTGAGTTACAGTGGAAAAATTATGGGGAAGTCCCAAACTTTACAACTCGATGCCGAGTTGTGTGGCCTCTTCTCCCTTTTGCATTCTCTTTTCTGGCCTTCCATTCCTCGAGTAAGCTTACAGAATCCCTACTTCTCATACCATAACTTGGTACCGAATTTAGGGACCGAGTTATAATACTTAGCCCCATTTTGCGTACTTCCCTAATAATTTCCCCTTTTGCCATTTCACGATGTTTTCTATGTCCCCGAATCTGTTTCTTCATCGTTCTTTAGTCCATTTGTCTATTTGATTTTGTTCTAAGACTGTCGAAAATTCATCGTTAATAGTAATGTAAACAATTAAAAGCTGATTAATTACTCTAAGGAAATATGTAAACCCTACAACATGTTTCAACAAGTTCAAAGGGTATGATGTTGAGGTTTGAACTCGTGACTATTCATTAACTAACATGATGTCTTATCATTGAATCACCCTTTAGGGACATTGAAAAGTAATGTGACATACTTCAAGAAAATCAACTCACATAAAGAAAAATAATCTTGGTCTTTAATTTTGTAAGTAAAAGCTAGGATCATACCAAGGAAGAATTTGCATATCAATAATAATTGTCTTTTGCTCATGGCTACTACAATTTAAAAAATTTGCATGTCACATGAATAATTACGATAAGAATCTTTCCATAAACAAAACAAAAATAAAATCAAATACATTTAAAATGCAGTGTTTCTATAATATAAGGTGCACCAATATACCGACTAAGGTAGATTGAAAATCTATGTGAAATTCACATATTAATACATGATGAAAAAGTATAGTTTGCAATGTTAGTTGATGCATACCTAAAATTTAGTAATCTCAACACACTTAGTAGGTTGATAATCAATCTCCCTCCTCTAAACCACCAATTCAAAAATGTATTCAGATCACTGAAACAATTATGTCTAATTATAGTAATAGCATAAATGCAGTATGTAAACCAGATTGTTTATACTTCACACAAAAAATATTAGATTCATTTATGGTAATTAAGGAATGTAATATTTATTCCATGATAAATAATATTAATTTACAATTCTGATCGATTAATGTAATCTTTGTAAAAATAATAATTCACAAACTAATTGAATTTTAATCGTTACATAATTCATAATCCACTGGCATGGTCCTTTTATTTTTCCTTCTTTTCGTTTTCAAATCTTCATTAAAGGATTACCTTTAAAAAGGTAACGTTTCAAAATCTGATATTTAACATAAATGCTTTAAATTGCATAGTAGTTACCTTTAGTGGGATATACAACACAAGGACATAAAAATAGCTTCAAATCCTTCTTACTAATAATTCTTGAAGTTATATTTTCCTTGTTAATTTTTAATATATTCTGATATATGCTTATTTGATAAGTAAAATAAAAAAGGTTACTGAAATATGATACCACCGTGGAAGAATATTATAATCCAAATTAAAATATGAGAACCTAATTAAACACCATAGATGTCAACAGTATCATAACTAATCAGTAATTCAAGCATTAACAACAAGTTGGTACACTACTAATGGTTAGCCTTGGAACTTACTGCATGGTTATTGAAAATAATATCAATCGACACATTAGTTAGAAAATTAATGACCCATATACAAATTGTAGGATAAATAGGCAGATAAGTACATCATACCTCACATTTTCAAAGAAGTATGATGGTTTGGAATGTTAAACTTGGATGATTTAAATCTATTCCAAATTTATTAGGAAGAAGATATTAATTGATTCCCGTAATCAGTCAAATATGGGAAACAAATTGGAAAGAGAATCTATTAATATCATAATAGATATTAATTGATTTGGGGAAACAATCAAATAAAGATATATGTGGAAACAAACACAAATATGCTAGATTTGTGTTGAAATCAAATCAAGCGAATCTGGAAACATTTCATGCTTATCTCCAAGGCAATCTTCATTCTTGCTCCTACAAATATGAAGACTTTTGCTCATCTTTTATCATCACAAGACAACAAGAGAGTTCTCCACAAAATTAATAAGATCCCTATTTTTGTATCTATTGTAGGGTGAGAAATTTATATTGAGTGATTTGTTTTCATTCCACAAAATATCTATTGTTGGGTCCGAGGACATAGGCATAGTTGAACCTCGTTATATCGGTATGTTCTTTCCTTTTTTGTTTTCTATCTATAATTTGTGCTCTTTGATTTTTCTTTTTATTCACTTTATTGGATTGGAATTGTTGACATTGTCGACAAACTAGATCATTGGGTGTTTTGCTTCCGCTGCCCAAAACTCTGATTTTTCACTATGGTTTGGTATCGCAGCTTGTTGTTCTATTTGAAGACTATTTCAGCTATGTCTAATTCTACAAAGAATAACACTAGTAGAAGCTTTATCAATTATGGAGTCTTTAGATTTAATGGAAAGGGAGATTTTGGCGTATGGAAGATGAAGATGGAAGCGGTGTTTGAAGAAAGAGAGGACTTTTAAGGTTGTCTCACATCCAAACAAATTGAAGAAATTAGCACCTGAAGAGATTGAGGAATTGGAGGATGATGCTCTTACTACCATCTAACTTAACCTTTCTGATGAAATACATAGAGAGTTTTCTCGTGTGAAGTCCGCCAAGGAATTATGGGATGCTCTTCAGAAAAAGTTCTACGACAAGTCTCTCACCAACCACATCATCCTACAACAGCAACTTTACTCGTTCGAAGACTGGAACCGATGTATTACCTCACGTGGATGCCTTAAACGCACTTGTTATGAATCTTTGAGTAGCTGAAGTAAAAATTAAGGATGAAGCGCAAGCTGTCATTCTTTTATGTTCTTTGTCTACGGAGTACAATACTTTTGTTACCTCTATAATCTATGGGTGCTCTTGTTTTTGCCTGAAGGATGTGAAGACAAATTAGGAGATGTTGAGGGGAATGTTAGCAAACATGAGCATGGAGAATGATTATGAAAGCTTTATTGCGCAAAGCGGAAGAAGTAAGTGTAGATCCAAATATGGTGGAGATAGAGCTAAGTCAAGATCTCGGTCAAGGGGAACTTCGAAGGGAGTTTGTCATTATTGTAGAAGACCTGAACATTATATTGCAAGTTTCCCCAAGTTGGAGAATAAAACAAAGTCGTTACCCAAAAGGCTTCAGCTAGTACATCAGAAACATCAGATTCAGAGAGAGATCATGGCATTGTTACAGCTTCTGCCTCTTCTATGAATAGTACTATGTCGATTATTGACTGTAGAGCATCCGATCATATCACACCTGATAGACACTCTTTTCCACTTATTGTTAGTTTGATGGAGGAGAGGTTCTCATGGGAAATAATGCTACTTGTCGCATGATTGCTATTGGAACGGTGAAGATCAGGATGTTTGATGGTGTCGTTCGTACTTTATGTGATGTAAGGCATGTGCCTGATTTGAGCCGTAGTTTGATCTCCGTTGGAGCATTGTGCAATCTTGGCTTGAAGTGTGTAATAAAAAATTTCATTGAAAATTACAAATGGATAATTGATAGCGATGAAAGGGGTAAAAGCTGGAAATCTATATTTGCTAAAGGGTACCACTGTTTTTGCGGAGTTTTCTTCGATTATTCATTCTGTTGATTCCGATTGTACCAGATTGTGGAATTTTCATATGGAACATATTGGAGAGCGCAGTTTAAAAGTGTTGGGAAAGCGAGGTTTGATTGATGGTATTCATCATTCAAAACTTGGCTTTTGTGAAGAATGCGTAATTGAAAAGCAGACGAAGGTTTTTTTGGCATCGCATAGCATAAGTCTAAAGATTTTTTAGAGTATGTTCACACTGATGTCTAGGGTCCCGCACCATGCCCATCTTTTGGAGGAGCTAGGTATTTTGTTTCATTTGTTTGTTGATTTTTCTAAAAAGGTATTTACTTTATGAAATCAAAGGATGAAACTTTTAATAGGTTTCAAAGTTGGAAATCTCTTGTTAAGAAGCAGTTTAGAAAGAAAGTAAATATTATTCATTCAGATAATGATGGTGAATTCAATTCTCAAAAATTCACCAAAATTTGTGAGTCCGAGAGAATCTAACGGCACCATACCAGGGACCCTTAGTCAAATGGAGTTGCAGAGAGGATGAATCAGACTTTGTTAGAAAGAAATCATTGCTTACGTCTGACCGCTAGATTAAAGAAGATATTTTGAGCAGAAGCATTATCTACGGTGGTTTTCCTCATCATCCGTACACCTTCTACCGCCATAGATATGAAGATTCCTGAAGAAGTATGGAAGACAGTGTCTGTTTCATATTCCTTTCTCAAAGTGTTAGGTTGTCCGGCTTGTGTGCATGAGAGCAAAGAGAAGTTAGATCCAAGATCGTGCAAGTGTATTTTTCTTTGCTATAGGAGAGGAGTTAAGGGTTATAGGTTGTGATGTCCTACTACCCAGAAGATTGTTACTACCAGGCATGTTACATTTGATGAAAAGACTATGTTGGAGGTGGAGCCTTCTTCTGCACTTAATGATGATGTTGAGAGGACAAATTCAAAGTACCAGACACAAAAAGTAAATCATTAGACTTCCATACAAGTAAAAGTGGTGTTTTCGATGGCACCGTGGCTGATGAGGAGAGGACAGAGGATCAATCTCAAGGTGCAGCTTAAATTCAAACTCGACCAATCAGAGAGTGGAAAAGACCCAGATGGCTTGATGATTTTGTGGGATTAAGCATTGAAGACATTGACTTCGATGATAGTTCCAGATGGCTTGATGAGGAGAGGACAGAGGATCAATCTCAAGGATCATTAGTTCAGTTGATAGTTCCAGTTGATTAGTAGCCATGGAGGAGGAAATTGAGTCTTTGCACAAAAATCAGACCTGGGATTTAGTGCCACTTCCTCCCGGCAAGAGAACAATTGGATGCAAGTGGATCTATAAGGTGAAAGACGGCGACAATGGTAACTTGAGGTACAAGGCGAGATTAGTGGTGAAGGGTTTTATTCAGAGGAAAGGTATAGAGTTCCATGATATTTTTTCTCTGGTTGTCAAACAAATTTCCATTCGCATTATTTTGGCATTGGTTGCCCACTTCGACATGGAGTTGGAACAATTAGATGTCAAGACAACATTCATGCATGTTGACTTCAAGGAGGACATTTACTTACAATAGCCAGAGGGGTTTATCGGCAACAGCAGGTCCAGCCATGTTTGTAAGCTTAACAACCTTATGGTTTAAAACAGTCTCCTAGACAATGGTATAAGAAATTTGATAAGTTTATGATCTCACATGGTTACTCTAGAAGCTTTAAGGGCCAATGTGTCTATTTTAAGAAGTGTAATGAAGACATCATCTATTTGTTGGTTTATGTTGATGATATGTTTGATAGCTTCTAAGAGCATGACTAGGATTTCAGAGTTGAAGATTGAGCTCGGCAAGTAGTTTGATATGAAAGATTTGGGAAATGCGCAGAGAATTTTAGGAATGGAGATTCAAAGGGATAGAAAGCAAAGAATTTTAAGGCTAACTCAAACTCAATATATCGAGAAAGTCCTATCTCGATTTAGTATGGAGAAAGCTAAACTGGTGGCTACTCCATTAGGCTCTCAATTTCAACTATCCAGATATTTATGTCCCATATCAGATGAAAACAAAAGTGATATGGCTAATATTCCTTATTCTAGTGTAGTTGGAAGCCTTATGTATGTTATTGTATGCACAAGGCCTGATTTAGCTTGGGTTGTTAGGGTTGTTAGCAGATATATGTCTAACCCAGGCAAGACTCATTGGCAAGCAGTAAAGTGGATTCTACAATATTTGAGAGGAACTTTTGATATTGGTTTGTTGTTTGGTGGTAGCGATATAACTCTAAGGGGTTATTGTGATTCGGATTATGCTAGGGATAGAGGTAGCAAGAAATCGATTTCGGGCTATGTTTATACACTTGACATAGGCCTGATTTCTTGGAGATCCAAGCTATAGTCCGTTGTAGCTTTATCAACTACCGAGACAGAGCTTATTTCTATTGTGGAAGCAACCAAGGAAGAATTGTATTTGTTGCAACTTTTGGAGGATTTATCAATGATGTAGAAGACGGTGCAGTTGTTTTCGGATAGTCAGAGCACTTTCATCTTGTTGAGAATCAAGCTTACACAACTCATGGACAAATCACATTGATGTTAGGAGTTTCTTTCTCATGCTTGAAGAAGAGAGAAATAAGATAAAGCTATCAAAGATACACGCAAAAGACAATCCAGCTGCTATGTTGACAAAGTCGGTTCCAAAGGATAAGTTTGAGCATTGCTCAAACTTGATTAGTGTGGTACGAGATACTTAGCACCATGGAGCGCTGACCCAACAACCAATTTTGTTGATTGATGAATATATTTAAATCGAGGTTAAATGTTAAATATATTTCAAATTTATTAAGGAGAAGATATTAATTGATTCTCATAATCAGTTAAATATGAGAAACAAATTGGAAAGACAATTAATATCATAATATATATTAATTGATTTGAGGAAACAATCAAAAAAAGATATATGTGGAAACAAACAAAAATATGCTAGATTTGTGTTGAAATAAAATCAAGCGAATCCAGAAACATTTCATCCTTATCTCCAAGGCAATCTTCATTCGTGCTCCTATAAATATGAAGACGTTGCTCATCTTTTATCCTCATAAGACCACAAGAGAGTTCTTTACAAAATATCTTCAATAAGATCTCTATTTCTGTATCTATTGTAGCGTGAGAAATTTATATTGAGTGATTTGTTTTCATTCCACAAAATATCTATTGTTGGGTCCGAGAACGTAGGCATAGCCGAACCTCATTATATCGGTGTGTTTTTTTCTTTTTTTGTATATCTATAATTTGTGCTCTTTGATTTTTATTTTTATTTTCTTTGTTGGATTGGAATTTTTAATATTGTCGACAGACTAAATCATTGGGTGTTCTGCTTCCACTGCCCAAAACTCTGTTTTTTCACTACATGGAAGTCGCCAAAACCTTATGGCCTTTCGTTTGTGGATGTAAACATCAACTACTACTTTAATTGACATATGATGTGTCTTATGGCAGTAGTGACTTGGTGTTATACAACTATTTCTTCTCCGGAGAATCAATTGAAAAATGAAAAAATATCGAAATTACGGTTGCCAGTGGTGAAGATGAAGGCATACACGATAGAAGCATCAGCAAGTATTGTGAAGAAAGGAAAATTGAAACAAATTCTAAATTGGGGTTTTCATGATTGAAGAAGAATCGGTGAAGAGGAATAATGGAATTGAGAGTTCGATTTTCAGGAATGGAGTAAGAACGTGGTTTGACAGATAAGGTGGCGTTCACAAGTTCTCGTTTCTGTTTTGGACGCGTCCGACGCGTTGGAAGTTGTAAAAATTTGTTGCATTCACTAGTCCGTTTGATGTTAATTAATTAGTTAAAATTAATATTTTATAATTTTTTAAAATTAATAACTTTTGCAAATGAGGTCCGTTTGAGACGCGGTTTTTTACACTGTGATCGTATCAAAGTGATCCACATTATGGAGTTGGTTTGAACCGAATCCGAGCAATTTATAAATTTTTAATTTAATTTTGCAAATTATTGACACGTTATTTATTAAAAAACAAATAACTAATTAATAAATTATAAATCAATTAAATTAAAAATCATAACTTAAATGCCCCGCTAAAATGTCCCGCTCAATTACCCTGTTTGTAGCCGCAAACGCATTCCCCGTTCAATCAACTTCCTCGCTCAAATGCTCTGCTCAAATACTCTGTTTCCTTTCATCGCAAATACACCCTAAATGATTTTAATTGATCGTCTAGACAATTGAAGAAAAAAAGGAAAGGCACGGGGTTGTAGAATTTTGAAATTCTTAATTTCTGATTGTACATATAAGCTGACTAAGCTTCCTGTTTTTAAATTTAATTAATAGATTAATAGAAGAAAATAACCAAGAAACAGTTTCACTAAAAGTTGTTATAGCGACAAATGTTACTAACTTTCTCAAAAGATCTATGTTAAACGACTCCATTTTTGAATAAATGAGAGACAAATTTTTGGAGAACTCCATCTAAGTAAAAAACTGTTATGGGGACTCTACCTGCATAAAATAATTTACAATGTTACCCCTTGCAAAAAGCAAAATTCAAAAATCACCCATATAAAAATGAGAAAAAAAATCAATGATGGTTCACTGAAAAAACATTTTTGGTGGGGTCTTGTCCAAAAAAATGTGAAAAAATGGCGATTGATAACCCAAATATCGACGGTAGTTACAGATTTATTTTTTATGTGTTAAGGGGTCATATATTTTTGGTCCACCCTTAGCAATTTTCCACAAGATTAAAAATTAACCCCCCATCCAGTTTTGGAGTCAGAAATTTTCCTAACAGCAACAAATAACACTATATGCAAATATATCCAACATAACTGTCATTCATTAACCAAAAGTTGCAAGTTTATGCAAAACATGGTTAATAGATGGGAGGACAATGTAGGTTTAAGCTGTTATCCTATTTTGCTTACAATGACAACTAGACAAACTCAAACAACTACTCATATACTTCCCATAAATTTGCATTGAAAGTATTATTCTAAAAATGAGAATTGCTAATATACTATCATTCAGTAGTCGAAAAATGATGCACATAGTCATTAATAAATGTGATATCCGGTCATGAAATTACTTTCACCACTTCATGTTTGGCATGAAGATTTGATGACTACATACATACACATCATTTATATGGTGTGAACATGATAGTTATATTCATTTAAGTTCATTCTAGGAAGTGAATATTGTGAAATAACTATACATATGTTGGTTGCTTCTAAAAGAGTCTATCCAAAACTAGTTTACACTTGTTTTTATGGATATTAACCAGGTAGTGTTGTCATGGTGTTTAATCATGAATAAATCATCAAATATTGAAGAAGACTATACATTCATATGCACACCTATCAAGTATTAAAAACTTTTTAAGTATCTTTTATAAATTTGTTTAAAGGTACTCAATTAGATTTATAGTCAAATAAACAAGAAATCTTCATGGATACCATTTTAGATTCGTAGACCATCAAATTAAACTTGAATCCAATTCTTACCACAAATGGGGATACAAAATAAAAAATAACTTTTTTGATAACAAAAATAATAATTTCTATATATATTGCATCTAATCTTTGAATAAAAGATGAATGGATCTTTTATACATATACATTGTAACAAATTTGTTTTACATTTAGCTAAAGCATTAATTTCTCATATAGAAGCAAATATACCTTTCAATTACTGAAATACGATACGACTTATTTTCTAACTATTATTATAATAGTACTAGTATTTCGGTTCGAATGTAATTATTTCGAAGTAGAGCTGCATTTACATATACCAAACCTTCGAAACTATTACGCTTGTATTTTATCATTCTAAACCTTTTGGTTATTTATTTACTTGTTTCAATTATTACCAGGTTAAAAAGCCTTTAAGGTTAATATACTAAATTTCTTTAAAAAATCATTTTGCATCAACTACCTTTCTTTTTTGGTCTAATTTCTAATTTAATTTCAAGATCTCCCTATTTGATAAATTAACCTATGATAAAATAAACATAGAATGTGATGCATGATATTTTATTAAATTAACACACTGTTCACAAATCAAACCAAAATAACCTCTTTTTCAAGAAAACAAGGTTGAGGCTAAGTTTGCTATGTAAAGTTCTTTGTCTTCTTAAGCAAGATGTAAGTTTCCACATCTAGTGTGGCGTTATCAATTTCATTCTTTTTTCGACCATAAGAGGAGATTGTTGTGCTTCTGAATAAACATGAAGCGAACAAATATATATCTCTATAGAGACAAACCTTACATTTGGAAGCATAACTAAAATTCATCTCCATCTTTTATATTCTCATCTTTCATGGTTTATCAAACACAACTCTCAAAATTCTTCTATTGCTCTTTATTTTACCCAAACAAGCAATGTTTTTCTTAGCATGTTCAAATACGTTATCCCTTTTAGACTCTCTTGAGTAGGGTACCCTTACGCCATGAGTTCACATGTAGCATAATGAGGTTTAATATTTGCTTCTATAATGCTTGCATGAAAACCCTCTACGACGCCTATCACCCTATTAATGACATAAAAGCTAACATAATATTCGATACTCTTGAATAATGTATACTTTATAACATTTCACATTCTTTGTATATACTCTCAGCTTCTTTGATATCATCTAATTATATAAGAGACGATATCATGCACTTGTACCCAATATCACTGAATTTTGCGAACATTTGTTTCATTTTAACCCATAACCTATACATGTTCTCACTGTCTATAATACTAATGAGCAAACCAATAAGAGAGCAGTGCAATACTTTTTCTTTTCTGCTAATCCTTTTCTCCATCTCTGTTATATCTCTTTCGCTTATCCGAGGTTGTTTGTTTTAGTACATACGCTATTCAGTGTAATATGTGTTACTCGGACAGGTTCTAAATTCCTTGACTTTATCTCTCTCGATATAGTTTATTCATTTTCCATTTGACTTGTACTGGTACATGCTTTCAACCATAAATTATATGTAAACTCAATTGGTTTCATATTTATTTTAAATAATTTAACCATTTCCTCCCATTTATCATGCTTTTCCATGGATAATAGAGATTTAACATTTGCTTATACGGAAGCGTGCATCAAATAAGTCCATGAATTTATTAAGCGTGCATTAAACTCTGCATGTGTAGTTTTCTATGCTGCCTGTCCCAAACCAAGATAAGAAGGAAGTTTGTGATAGGCTTGATGAGTCAATATAAAAACCATAGCCTCTCTTATGGAAATGAAACCCTATTATATTTCGTTAGGGCATAACCCTCCTAACGACGCGCCATATCGAGGCTCGGGTATGATGATACATAAGCAAAGGTTGGGTTGTTACTCCCTTAATGGCGCATCATATCGAGTCTCGGGTATAGTGATAAATATGCGAGGGCTGGGTTGTCAGTTCCTTAGTGGCATGCTACATCGACCCCCCGATGAAGTGATAAGTGAGCAAGGTTCTTCACAATTTACTCGGCGGGTGCAAAGGGCAAGGAAGCTAGTCGATGAAAGTAGAATTTAGTTAGGTAGTTGAAATGTGGGGTACTTAATAAGAAAGTTAAAAGAGATAGTTGATACTATGACTAGAAGACGTGTAAATATCTTATGCATTCAAAAGACCAAAAGGACGGATCGGAAGGCGAAGGAGGTGGAGAGAACAGGCTTCAAGTTATGATACAGGGGAAAATAACGTAACAAGAACGGGGTAGACATCTTAATTGACAAGAACCTTAAAAACAAAGTGGTCGACGTTACACAACACCATAACTGAGGATTCCCAACGAGTATAACCATTGCTAGTAATTTCAGTAACACTTACAAGTATTGCTGTAGGGGCATGGACGTTTATTTGTAACACTTATATCCCTTGTCAAATTTTATCTACCAACAGCTATAAGCGTCAGAAAATATTTATTCCAACGGTTACAAGTGTTGGTAATATCATATTTGTGTCACTTATATCTGTTACCAAATTCCATCTTACAACGGAAATAAGTGCTATTAATATCCATTTTGTAACACGTATCAAGTTGCAAAATTATTAGTACCAACGAATACAAGTGTGAGCAATAGCAAAATAGTAACATAAATAGATGTAGATAATTTCTACTTCGTAACATTAATAACCATTGAAATAATTAATATGGTATGCATGCTAATAGCATAAACTATATTTAATATGCATTCAGAAGTAATATTATCTCAACTTAGCTAATTATAACCAAGTCAATATCAAGAAACAACATCGATAGCCATGATAAAAACATATAGTATCAATAAACAAAAAACAAGTACAATACATAAGTTACCAAATTCAATACATTAGTTATCAAATTTGATACATAGATTATCAATTCCATACTAATATAAACTTGAAATAACAAAAGGCAAGGTATAGTTCATAGCTAAAGTTTACAAATACTGAATAAAGCTTCGGTTATTGCTTTTACACTTGATTCATCTTTACTTGTTTTATAGTAGTTGTGAACTAATTACTCGACAATAACTTCTTCCGCAGTTAGATCATTTTCACGTTCTTCTACTCTACTTTACCACTAGAAGTACCATCCAATTTCCTCTTTTCCTCCACTTCTTCTATTAGTGCCTGCGAGTGCTTAATAAAACATTAAGTTGAAAATACTAATCTAGGTAATAACACATAATTTAACAACAAAAAACATTAGGTAAAAGAAAAGATTTACAAAAAATCTATTATGGTGGACCTATCCACTAAAAATTGCAGTTTCCAACTACTGACTGCAAAACTGCATTGTTATTACAGAAAACATAATGTTATACTGTACACAATAGAAAACTTAATGTCAACGTACAGTGTTACTATAAAATGTCAATGTGCACAGTGTTACTATAAAATGTCAATATGCATAATGTTACTGTATATTGCAAAATTTGCAAAATTCTATTTTTAACTTCAAATACCTACACTTCAAAACTTCTGAAATTATTTACAAAATCCTCATTAATTCTCTCTTGAAATTTTATGTTTAAGTTCACATATTTAATTAATTATGTAATCCTAAATTTAAACTGTACACACACACACATACAAATATATACATATACATATATATATATATATGCATATTGTTAGCGCCAAAATTGGTCACTAACGTCCGAATGTAAATGAAAGCACCAATCTAACAGTCACAGCTCATAGATAGAGTATATGTGGAGAGTAATAATGTGGAGAACAGTAAAAATTAAAAAGAAAGCAGTAAAGAACAACAGATTTTATAGTGGTTTGGCTAATTCCGGCCTACGTCCACTCCAGAAGTTTCCTTTTTATTGCTGTAATGATCGATTACAGTTACAAGATGGCAGAGTAACCTCAGCCTTTAGAAAATATAAAGCAAGAGAGAAGAAAGAAGGTCCCTTTTCTGAACCCTCACATGCTGTATTTATAGGCAAATCCTGAGTTGTTGGACTTTCTGAATGATCTGGGCCCATCAAGGCCTTCCACCGGGCCACATACCTCCACAATGCCAAGCCACATCGGCCTCTCCACAGTGCCGGGCCACACATACCTCCACAATGCCGAACCACACCAACCTCACCACAATGCCGAGCCGCACCAGCCTCACCACAATGCCGAGTGAGGTTCGATGCCGAGCGATGTCTAATGCCGAGCGAGGTTCGATGCCAAACGCCTTCCAATGCCGAGCGAGGTATAATGCCGAGCGACTTCCAATGCCGAACGACTTCATGTGCCGAGCGACTTCCTGTGCCGAACGACTTCCATGCCGAGTGACTTCCTGTACCGAGCGACTTCCTGTGCCGAACGACTTCCTGTTAAGCGACTTCCATGCCGAGCGACTTCCATGCCGAGCGACTTCCTTCGTGCGACTTCCATGCCGAGCGACCTATACCTCCTCGACACCGAACGACCAGCTATGCCGAACGACCCTTTCTACCTCGATGCTGAACGGCCCTTTCCACCTCGATGCCGAACGGCCTGTTCTTCCTTGATGTCGAACGACCAGCTATGCCGAACGACCCTTTCCACCTCGATGCCGAACGACCCTTTCCACCTCGATGTCGAACGACCCTTTCCACCTCGATGCCGAACGGCCTGTTCTTCCTTGATGTCGAACGACCTTCCGAGCATGCAGCTTCGTTTACCCATCGACCATGCTTGATCGTCCATCCATTCATCTTACTAAATCCATCACATTCCAACCTTGATAATCATGAAGTCGACTTAGTTAAATCCGCCTGTCCGTGACCTTACCGAGAGGTGGGTTAACACATATAAATATATACATATACATATATATAAATTTAATCAACTACTATCCGTTAAATGTTAATTTCTCTAATAAGCACTGAAAATGTGATATTTTTAGAGTGTATATCATATTCCTAAAAACAAAAATTGTAAATTTATTTTTCATTCAATTATAATGACAAGCGTTGTAGCGCGCACTTCATGTGTGGATTTTTATTTCTACAAATGCGCAATATTAAGATATAACTTAAAATTTAATTAAGATATAACTAATTGACTCACTTATAGTATATGAAAATTCAACATTTTGACTAACGAAAATTTTGCATTTTACACAAGGCATAAGCGGTTTTAGGTGTAAAACTGATTGATTCGGTTTTAGTACACATAAATTTGCATTTCAATTAAAGCAGGAGTAGTTTAATTTAAATATTGTTTGCTCGAAAATTGGGCAAACACTTGCTAATCTAATTTTCAATTTAGCCTTGTTGGATTGTGTTTATCTTGCGACTCTTTAGACGTTTCAATTTATAATGAAATGATCCTTAGCGAATATTGGCGTAATTAGTAAATATGAGATTTAGAAAAGTAGATAAGGAAAGAACAAGTGACATGGTTTTTATAGTGGTTCAGCCAGAATGTACCTACATCCACTTTCCATCTTATTATCCCTTCTTAGATTTGGTTACAAGTACAAGGTTGCTTGGAATGATTAGAGAAATTAGAATAACTAGGGTGATAGATCTCAGTAGAGTTTCTCCCTTTTTCTCCGAATGTCCGTCCCCATTGTTGTTGAGAAGCTCCGGTATTTATAGAGTGAGATTGTGAGGTGTGAAGGAGAGGTTATAGCTACCTGGGTCTGGTTCAGTATTTGTGTCTGGGACTGGTGGCTCGGTAAGCTTGGATCAGCAATCTCCATCTTCCTTTGGTTCGACAATCTTCATCTTCCTTTGGTTTGGAAATCTTCATCTTCGGAGGATCCTCTTTGCCGGTCCAAACATCTGGTTCGGCGACCTTCATCTTCGGAGGATCCTTTTTTGCCGGTCCAAACATCTGGTTCGGCGTGCTTGCCGCACCGAACCAAATGTTTGATTTGGTAAAATGGTGGGTCGTGCCGGACCAAATATTCGGTCCGGCATACCAGAAAATACCGGACCAAACATTTGGTCCGGTACTTCTAAGGATGTCGGTGCAAATACTTGGTCCGGTATACTATAGGGTACCGGATCAAATATCTGGTCCGACATGCCGGTCCAAATGATTTATTCGGCATTTTTTGATGAGCCAAACGCTTGGTCTGGGTAGCTCTGGCTCTTGCTCCATTTGCTTGCCCTGGGCTTCTTCTTCTTTTGTTTGCCAAAAAACCGGCCCAACATTTGCCCCCCAAAGCATGTTGGGCATTTGCTCGGCATGCTTTGTTCTTGTTCGGTCAGTAGCTTCTATCACCGAATGCCACACCCTATGACCATTCGGCTTCCCATTTTCTTCCTTAAATACCACGTTCCTTCTTCATTCTTCTTCCTACTTTCTCGATCAAAATTTCATGACTATTCTCGTTCAATTGTAAACGGCTTCTAGGTTCTTCCATCACCGCCGACCTTCAGTGTTTACGTGTTTTTTGCAAATCTGAGGTAAGTGTTTTCTCTATTCAGTACTGGGTTTTGAAATTCTAGGATTTTGATGCTTGGTGACTCGATTTAAATCGTTGAGAGGCCGGAGTAGTGACGTCCTCGTTCTCCTAAGGGTGTTCGAGGTGTTGGGAGATTTGCATTGGTTATGTGAGTGCATGTAATTATTCGCTCACCAAGCATTCAATCCATTGCCTGAACGGTTGGTCACCGGCAGAGGCCATAGGGGTAGCGCGTTTGTTTTAGGTGGAAACTAAGGTTCACCCTGGACCAACAATCGGTGAGTGGTCCCATTTGGTTTGGCATTGGCTCTTGACAATGCCGGACCAAGTTTGTCGAGCGTTTTGTCCATGGGTTTGCCGAGCAGACTTTGGTAAGGCTGGGGATGTGGAATTCTAGTTAGGTTTGATGATAGGATATTCCAAGCATGTTTTTAACTCCTATTCATAATTTGGACCTTTTTGCTGATGTTCACCTCCCCCTCCCCTTTTTTTTATAGGAGCATGTCTTCTGGTCGTGAAATCCGTTCTAAGTTTGCAGCTTCACAGCCTGCGGGAGTAGGTTCTTCTTCTACGGATGTTCCAACTAACCTCCCTAAACAACCCAGCTTTGTTTACTCACTAGTGGAAGGTTATACTCCTAACCAGATGTTGGCTAGGCCTTCTGAATGCTATCCCAGTGTACTTACGACCGAGAAGTTAAACTTCATAGCTACCACATTTCGGATAAATCGTAGATATATGCTATTGCTTGGCCCGGATGAAAAAGCTGTCTTCCCTCCAGGTAGGTACATGGCTTTCAGCAAATATCATTGCATGTGCAGAGCGATCCCGCCACTTAATGCTTGGATTACACGCTTCATCATTTATTTGAAGGTCACTCTAATGCAGCTCCAGCCAAATTCTTATGCTATCCTGACGTCCCTATATCTGATATTCATGAAACGGTATCAGAGGCCTCCAACTCATAAGGAGATTAGGTATTTGTACAACGTGAGGAGCTATAGGAAGGGTAGCCCTTTTATCAGCTTGGAGTCTGCACACAAGTTCAAACCCATCCTGGATTTGTATTCCAAATTTAGCATGTTCATGAAGAAGTATTTCTTTGTTCGTGACGACGTTGTGGCTCAACATTCCTTCACCTCTGGATGTAAGTAGCTAGTCTTTCCTTTCTTAGCTTTCTTTCGCCTTGGTTACTTACCCCTTCATAACTTTTAGGTTGCGTGAAAGCGGCGGAGGACGATGGTTTAAATAAGATGGCCAAGGAGATATTAGCTATTCCGGAGGCTGAGCGAGAGGCCTCGTTCCTACTTCGTGATGCAGCCCTTCGGTTTTACAATTTGATTGGGCCCAGGCAGTCTGTTTATAAGATTAGGCCGAGTTCGATTGAGAGAGAGAAGAGGGCTGAAGGAGACAAAGGGGATAAGGGCAAAGGTCTGGATGAGGAAGTTGATGCAGCTAAGGCCCCGGAAAAGCTGAGACATAAGAAGGGTGCGGTTCGCCCTCCCCGCTCTGGGAAATCCTTGCATATTCAAGACGTCTCCTCTCCAGGTGATGAGGAAGGCTTACATTCGGAGAAGGAGACTGAAGAGGAGGAAGGGTCAGAGAGTGATTCCGAGGCGACGATAGGGGAAGCTCGCGCATCTCCAGATGTGGACATAATGGGTAGTGAAGGCCCCAGCATGGATCCATTAAAGGATGTTGAGGCTGTGTGGGAGTGATCCGAACAGTAGGAACGTCCTGACTCAGTCCTCAGACCGCTTCCTATTGCAGACCCCTCTCGAGAAAATGTGGCTCCGAGTGACTCGAGTGAAGTGTCGCCCCCTTCGGTATCTGGTGGAGCTAGCATTGGCAAGGAATTCGGGCTTTTCCTAGGTACTTTCGATTACTGTACGGATTTTGAGATTCTCCTTGAGAACTTTTTATTTTTTGACGAGTCTCAGCCCCCACCTGATTCTCAATCCAATGATGTCTTGTTGCCGAGAGTTCTCCCTCTATCGACGGTGTTCCGTTTCAAAGTATTTCCCACTTGAGTGAGATCCCGCCTCGGCCACATGATCCACCTTATTCTAAGGGTTTGTAGCGGCTTGTAGTGTCCCTAGTGTCTTAAGTGTTTTTGTTTCTTGAATTCTTTCTACTTCTCGGTTCTATTGCGACTAAGTATATTTCAGGGAAAGGGAGGAATCCAAGGAGGAACGAAGTGTCTAGGCATCTGGAGCAATTTAAACGGATGAAGATGGCTCCTGTTCCTCCCCCGATGGCTTCTTAAGAGGAAGGAACCATGGTAGAGGAAGTCAGTAAGGCCTCGTTGGGTTTGGATAAGGGAGAGAGCCATGGATCTTCCTAGAAACACGCAAGGTCCCTAGAGAAGGAGGCCACCTCCCCAGGCTCTCAAACTTCCTCGCGTCGTCAACGTCATTTCCCCGTAGGTACGGAAGTGCCTGAAGTGCCAGATGAGTTGGGAGAAGGTATTGCGGGCCCTACTTCTTCAGCTCATCAACAGCGCATGCGGAATCCTTTCGGAAGTCATCCTGATATCAACCCTGATTATGCGTGTCGTCGTACCGCGGATCTCGATACTGAGTTTCTTCTTCCTTGCAACCCTTTGGTCCAGATATTAGATAAGGCTAAATCTTTGGATTTTGCTAATCTAACAACTAGGATGGTTCAGATTACTAATGAGACTCGCAATATTGTTGACTATCAGACTCGCTTGGCCAAAGCAAGTGAAGAGGTTGGGAGTGCCAATGTGCGGTTACATTTAGAGATGGAGGATCTCTGCAAGGCGCTCAAGGAAAAAGAGGCTAAATTAGCAATGGTTGAAGCATCTCGCGAGTCTGAAATGAGGAAGGCTAAGGAAGAAGCCATAAAAGAGGCCAAGGATGAAGCAATGAAGGAGGCTACCGCTATATGTCAAGCCCAGATTGATTTAGCCATCAGCTCCGTGGATGAGGCCCGGGAAAAAGATACGAAACGACTTCGCTCCCTAAAAGGTAGAGTAAAGAAGTCGGAAACAACCCTGGCTGAGTTGAAAGAGTCCAGGGGTGTATGGCTAAAGGAGAAAGACTCCTATCGGGCTGAAATTGATAGGCTGAGGGCAGAGCTGGTACACTCGAAGAAAGATAAGGAGCTATATATGAACAAGGTGGTATCCCTCCAGACTGAAGCTGACAAGGCTAGTGAATTTTGCGACATTGTTAACCAGATGCTGAAGGATACGTATTACATGTTCTGGAAGCAAAAGAGCCTTCAATGGATGGATGACTACCCTCAGGTGATGGTTGGAATTCATGCTCGTCTGATTAAGGAGGCCAAGGCTGTTGCTGCGCAGGAGGGAGGGGCCGCTTATGATGTTATGACGATGAATGGCCAATTTTCCTTGGAGGAAACCAAAGCCATAACAAGAGGGTACGAGTTATTGGAGGAGGAGGAAGGTGATGATGACGGTTCTGATCTTGAGGGGCTTGGTGATCCGCCTCATGCTACCGCAGGTATCGCATTCTCCTATTTTGTCATTACTTATTTCGCATTGAGAAGTTCGTGATCTTTATTATTCATATTGTGCAAAGACATCCTTGGGACGAGTCAAGCCTTCAATGAAGACTATCGAAGGAAGTGGGCCAAGTGGCAAGGACATCCCCTCGTCTTGAAGAGGCATTGTTCTCCCTTTTTTTGTTTTTGGTATGTGCGAAATGTATGGCTGCTTTGTACCTGTAAATACGGATAAAAACTTGTGTATGTAAAAAGGTTTATGATGTTTGCTGTTTCAATTTATGCTTTTCACACGCTTGCAATTGTTTTTGTGATGCATGACTTTTATATATTGTGTATGAATCGTTTATGACTTGTTTACTCATTATCGTTGTAACGACCTGGATTTTTCGACGTTTAAATATGAATTTAATGAAGATTTTGTTAAGAAAAATGTTTTTATAAAATGATTATTTTATAACGAAAACTGGATATTTGAAATACGTCCATTTAAATAGAACCAATAAAATTTGTTTCGTGTCAAAATTCGTTCGAAACCTGGTCAGCACAATTTTTCCGGACGAATTATCAAAATCTGAAGTATGAATATTTTTACATAGAAATGTTCTAAAAAAAATTCTGATTAAAACGCCAAAATTCATTCCGCCCAATTCCGACCTTTGTAGCTCCGTTTATCTAGAATTGCCATTGTCGTTCAATTTCGTAGCGGTAACAACAGTGACGAGATTTTGCTACGAACGTCGTAACACAGATTTGATTATATCGTTCGAATCGTCTCGTCGCGCTAGTCACCGTGGTATATTTGTTTTCGTGTTTTAACTTCCATGGCAAAACGCTACATGGTTGAAATATTGGTCTGTGACCATGCAGGAGTCATAATTACTCACATTCTTTTCATTCTTATCAGCTCACGTTTCATCCTTTTCAATTGACCTTGCGTGTGCTGTCACTCCAAATTAAATGCTACATTTAATGCCCTGTACATTCCCTCTGCATTTATATAAGCATGACCCTCTTCGTTGCATAGTATTGGAAAAGGGAAACAACCCGGCTTATAATTATAAATAAAAAAAGGTGAGTCCATCTTCCTTGTTCATGCCTCTGGAGCTCTTCTTCTTACTCGGAGCAAACTCGTGCCTTTCTCCTTTCTTCATGAAGCAAGCCACCACCCCATCCAACCTCCTACCAAAACTCAAATGACAGACCATAAAAAAGAGAGAAAAAATATAGGAAAATAAAACATGAAGCAAACCCCATGCCTCCCCACATATTTCCTAGAGTAAGCCTTGTCCATTTACCCCATGTGTGAGATGCCTTCCCTCTACCACAAAACCCATGCCTGAAAGAAAAAAAAAGAGAAAAAAAAAACGTAGCAACCCAGGCTACCCACATTTTTCTCAAGCAAGTCTCGTGCCAAGTTCCCTTCTTTTCTCCCCAGGCTGTGAATAAAGCTGCTTCCCCATTACCAAGTTTCCTCAACCACCCCACGCCTTCCACCAGCCCACACCGAGATAACCACCCCACACCATCCACCAGCCCACACCGAGCTCACTACCCCATGCCTTCACTTCTCCAAATGAGAACGACCCAGGCAACTCCAAGCAGTCGCAACAACCACGCATGCTTTGCTCGACTTCCTAGGCTTAGCTGGTTATTACAGAAGATTTATTGAGAACTTTTCTCGACTTTCTTCACCACTCACAACTTTGACTAGGAAGAATGTTAAGTTTGTTTGGAATAAGAAGTGTAAGGAAGCATTCGAAGAATTGAAGCGTAGTCTAACCTCTGCCCCTATTCTCACTGTCCCGGATGGTAGTGAAGGGTTCACTATTTATACGGATGCTTGTAGTGAAGGATTGGGTGCTGTTCTGATGCAACACGGGAAAGTAATCGCCTATGCTGGTCGTCAGTTGAAGATTCATGAGGTTAATTATGGAGCTCATGATCTGGAATTGCTCGTCGTCATCTTTGCTTTGAAGTTATGGAGACATCACCTTCTTGGAACAAAATTTGAACTCTTTATGGACCATAAATCATTGAAGTACATCTTTAATCAGGAGGATCTGAATCAGAGATAAGTTAGATGGCTCGAATTCTTATCATCATTTGACCTCGACATTAACTATACTCCCGGAAAGGAAAATGTTATGGCCGATGCTCTAAGTAGGAGCAAAGCCATATTATATCGAGCTGCTTCTCCAGCTCTTATGGATCGCATAGCCGCTAAACAAGATGAGGACCCGATGCTTAGGCAAATAAAAGAAAGTGTTCGTGGCAAGAAAGATGATACTCAAGGCGAAAGGGGCGCACAAATCGATAGAAATGGTATTCTAAGAATTAATAATCGGATTTGTGTTCCAAATGCGAATGGTTTGAGACAAGAAGTGCTTAAGGAAAATCACCAATCCAGACTTTCTATTCATACCGGAGTCACAAAGATTTATCAAAATATGAAGAAGTTATATTTGTGGACAGGGATGAAGAGAGATATTTCTATTCACGTCAGCAGATGTGCCACTTGCCAGCAAGTTAAAGCCGATCACCAAAAGATAGCAGGATTATTACAGCCTCTTGAGATTCCAAGCTGGAAATGGGATCAAATCTCTATGGATTTTATTGATGGACTACCGAGGACCAGAAAAGGTAATGAGAGTATCTGGGTTATTGTCGATAGATTGACAAAGTTTGCTCACTTTATTCCTACGAAGACTGTTCGAACTGCCTCGAGTTTAGCCGAGCTTTATATGAGAGAAATTGTTCGCTTACATGGCATTCCGTCCAGCTTGTATGTTACCGGGACCCTATCTTCACTAGCGATTTCGAAAAAGCTTTTCAGGAGACTCTTGGTACTCAATTGAATCTGAGCACAGCTTATCATCCTCAAACGGATGGTCAAACTGAAAGAGTAAATTAGATTTTGGAAGATCTTCTCCGAGCTTGTGTTTTGGACTTTGGAGGATCGTGGGAAGGACATCTACATCTTGTTGAATTCACCTACAACAACAGCTATCAAGCGAGTATTGAAATGGCACCGTTCGAAACTTTTTATGGATGGCCATGCAAAGCTCCATCTTATTGGGTAGAATTGGGAAATCGACTTGTTCTTGGCCCGAAATGATTTTGGAAGTTTATGAGAAAGTCGAAGAAATCAAAAGGAAAATGAGAATCGTCCAGGATCGACAGAAGAAATATGTGGATAGAAGGAGAAGAGACTTGGAATTTGCTGTCGAAGATCAGGTATTCCTCAAAATTTCTCCTTTGAAGAATGTAATCTGATTTGGAAGAAAGAGAAAGTTCGCTACTAGATTTGTTGGTCCTTTTCGTATTTCAGAAAGAATTGGTACCTTGGCATATAAATTTGACTTACCAGAGAAACCGTCGGGGGTACATAATGTGTTTCGAGTCTCACATCTCCGCAAATATGTACACGACCCATCCATCATAGTCCAACCTGGTTTGTTTGAAGAAATGGATGTTGAACCCAATCTAACCGTTGGGAGAAAATCGCTTCGTATAGTAGGCAGAAGAAGGAAGCAGCTCAGAAGGAAGGTTGTAGATCTCGTCAAGGTTCAGTGGAGCGAAGATGATCGAGATTGTACTTGGGAAACAGAAGAGAGTATCCACACTTCAATAACTGAATTGCTAATGCCGGGTATGTAGTCCATGCCCAAATCTATTTCTATCTTTCTGTTTATCTTTCGTTCTCTTATTTCGTTCTTTTCGAGGACGAAAAGTTTTGAGTGGAGGAGGTTGTAACGACCTGGATTTTTCGACGATTTAAATATGAATTTAACGAAGATTTTTTTAAAAAAATTGTTTTTATAAAATGATTATTTTATAATGAAAATTGGATATTTGAAATACGTTCATTTAAATAAAACCAATAAAATTTATTTCGTGTCAAAATTCATCCGAAACTCGGTCAACACAATTTTTCCGGAGAAATTATCAAATTTTAAAGTATGAATATTTTTACATAGAAATGTTCTAAAAAAATTCTGATTAAAACGCCAAAATTCATTCCGTCCAATTCCGACCTTTGTAGCTCCGTTTATCTAGAATTGTCGTTGTCGTTCAATTTCGTAGCGGCAATAAACGAGATTTTGCTATGAACATCGTAGCACAGATTTGATTATATCGTTGGAATCGTCTGGTCGTGTTGGTCACCGTGGTATATTTGTTTTTGTGTTTTGGCTTCCGTGGCAAAACACTATACGGTTGAAATATTGGTCTGTGACCGTGCAGGAGTCATAATTACTCACATTCTTTTAATTCTTATCAGCTTACGTTTCATCCTTTTCAATTGAACTTGCATGTGCTGTCACTCCAAATTAAATGCAGCATTTAATACCATGTACATTCCCTCTGCATTTATATAAGCATGCTCCTCTTCGTTGCATAGTATTGGAAAAGGAAAACAACCCACCTTATAATTATAAAAAAAAGGTGAGTCCATCTTCCTTGTTCATGCATCTGGAGCTCTTCTTCTTACTCGCAGCAAACTCGTGCCTTTCTCATTTCTTCATGAAGCAAGCCACCGCCCTATCCAACATCCTACCAAAACCTAAACGCCAGACCAAAAAAAAAGAGAAAAAATATTAGAAAATAAAACATGAACCCTATGCCTACCCACATATTTTCCAGAGCAAGCCTTGTCCATTTACCCCATGCGTGAGATGCCTTCCGTCTACCACAAAACCCATGCATGAAAGAAAAAAAAGAGAAAAAAAACGTAGCAACCCGTGCTTCCGACATTTTTCCAATGCAAGTCTCGTGCCAAGTTCCCTTCTTTTCTCCCCAGGTTGTGAATAAAGCTGCTTCCCCATCACCAAGTTTCCTCAACCACCCCACGCCTTCCACCAGCCCACACCGAGCTCACCACCACATGCCTTTACTTCTCCAAACCGAGACCGACCCAGGCGACTCCAAGCAGTCGCAACACCCACCCAAGCACCAAACGACCCGCCGACCTCCGCGCCACCTCCTCCTTCGGCCCACACACCTTGAGCTGGCGCCAAACCCTGCCTTGACCTCTGGCCGAACTTGAAAACCCCTTTTGCATGTTTTGATGAACACATATATATAAGATTCTATATATGTTGCAGTTTATATATATGTGCACTTTTGTGTTGTGTGTTGGTGTTTGCCTTGCAAGTGTATATATATAACTGCATATACATGGCTCGAGCTCGTATATAAGCATCTATTTGAGATAGTAAGACTCGCGCCCAAAAATTGCTTGAATATATGCCATAGCATAGCGTGCGGTCTGTGCTATGAAATTTTATATATGTTGCATATGTTCAAAGTTTCATATATATATATGCTGTGGACTGAGAATTATATATATGCTACATATTTATGTTAGTAGAAAAGTTATGTGTTGCTGACTGCGTATATGTAGCATGTATATAGAGTTCGGCAGACAAATATCTGTGTAGTATACACATATATTTGTTCTTTCAAAAAAAAATGTATATATATATATATATATATCGAATATGTATACATTTGTTTCCATCGAATTCTCGTGCTAAATCAGCTTTTATGCTTGTCGCAGCTATTTGACTTATCATGCCTGATTCCGTGTCCGTTGCATCGTTCTTCGTCGTAGTTGTTTCCATCGTTCTCTAGCCATGAAAAGTGAGTAACCACTCACGATTAGTGTTCTTATGCTTAGTAGATTAATTTCCATATGAAATGACAACTTGGATATGCTGTTAAATTGAAATTGTTAGTTACTTTACTATTAAATATGACATGTTGATATTTTGCTCACTTATGTACATTGACACCATAACATGTTGACCGACTATTTTGTATAAATTGTTATTGACCATATGTGATAGTAATTGATATGTTATGTTATTCCATTGTATTGTTCTCACTCTGCAAGTTCCCTCGGTTTAGGAATCACTACGGGTTGAAATGATAAATACCCAAATTAAATCACTTGGCCTAGGATAGAAAATTAAATAATAAACACCGATTGGTCGATTGAAAATTTATTTTGGATATTTAATATTTAAATTTGAAAGTAAGAAATGATTTGGAAATTTAATGTGAAATTTATAATTTAAATATTACGTTGAATTTAATATTTAATTTTAAAATATGTTAAGTTAATTTAGATTTTGAAATAAAAGATTTATTGAACTATCTTAAATTAGGAAATTAATTAATAATGATTATGTTAAATGTTAATGATTTTAAAACTCGTTAAGTTTATTATTTAAAATTTAATGAAGTGTTAATATTACATATGTAATTAAATTTTAAATGAAAATTTGATTTAACTTTAATTTGATTTGATTGAATTAAAATATAATGATGAAATTTTAAAATAAAATTTTGAAGAAAAAGAATCTTTAATTGATTCAATTGAATTAAACATATAATGATTAAATTGTTTGACTTTAAATTTGATTAGTAGTGTTTAAGTAAGTTAATTTCTGAAGTTTAATTGAATTAAATATCTAATTATTTAACTTCTGTACTTAAGACTTAATTAACTCAGTTAATTTGAAAAGTTATTAAATTTGAATAATTTAGTAAAAATGAAATATTTATTTAAAGGATGAATCTTTTGATTTTAAATCCAAATTGTCTAAGTCAAATGATGAGATGTTGTTTGAAAAAAAAAGATATTTTGATTTAATAAAATATCCAATCGGTGTGAAAATGACGTTGGTTATTAAAAGGACCGGAGCTGGATATGGACATACTCTCTGTCGATACCGGAACCACTTTAATAACCGTGTACGTGGAGTGATGATCCAGAACAAAGTGGCTAGATTGGGTGACAATTGCTGGATTGGAAGAAAGAGAACGATGATGGATAGACCTCGGCACTTGTGCCAATTTGAAATGACGGCTTGACAGGGCCAAGTGGGCTAGCTACCCCGAGCGGACGCACTTCTTCGTTTGAATATACTATTTTGATTGTTATTGGTGATCACCCTTCGATTATGGGAGTGTTGGACGTAGTGGGCAGTCATGGCTATGATGCGTTACCACCAGCCCTGCGACCCGAACTGGTAGTATCCTACATTGGGCATTGCCTCACGTGCCTTGTCATACTTTTATCCCTATATGAGACTACTACGATTTTGGTTTAGTGTCGTCGTATCATGGCGCATCCCTATCCACCGACCGTTTAACTGATTTTTTATATGCAAGCTGTACGACAATGCTTAAAAACGCGTTAAGGGGGATTAATATAAAGCCTTAACGCTAAGAAAAATATTTACTTTAGCGATAGACACTACATATATAGCGTATCCTATTATATATATAAATAATTTAACGGATCCTTAAGGGATGGAAAATCCCGTAACATCTTTTGAGTTACTTGTACATCTTACTTAAGTAGGATTACTTACATGAGAACTTCTAGTCCTGACTCGAGTGTTTTATTTTTATTACGCTCGGGTCAGCCTGAGTATTGCAGTGTGTGAGCAATGCTTATTTTGGGAGCCGAGACTTAGTCGAAGACTCCACTCTATCCAGTATTAGTTATCTATTTCATTTTGGGCATGTATTAGTAAACTTCTATGTATCGCTAGTATTGTATAATTAAAGTCTGAAACTTTGATGTATTTGGTGTAATAGCTTCATGAACTACTATGTATATTATTTATTTCCGCTGCGAGATTTGGTATTATTCTGTGTGTGATTATGTATATGATTCTATATTAAAACTCCAAATTGGTAATCTGTCTAATTTGAATGGTTTAAGTTGGACAAGTATGGTTTATTGTCTGCTTAAGTTGTCCGGAAAAGATGGGTCGTCACAATTGGTATCAGAGCGAGGTTTAGTGAATACCTTAGCCTGAGGGGTAAACTCATCAGGAATAGGGTAAGTAATGCCCTATAATGAGTGGAATCATTCTTGAGAGAGCGTATTTTGAAAATATAAAAATGTTCTAAAATCCAATCTATTTTCAAAATTTCTATCAATTTGAATACATCTTCCCTGTTAAGAATTCGCTTTGATTAGGATTTCCTTAAATTCGTGCTTTTCCTTGTTCTAATCCACCATTGACTTTACAGGATGAGCAACATAAGAAATGCTCAAGGTCGGGGAAGAGGAAATGGCCCCGTATTAGATGCTGCTACACCAGTTGCACCAGTTCCACCAGTGAAGTTTTCTACGCTTTGCAAAGAGTTCGCACAGCTTGGTGGTACTAAATTCCCAGGGTCCGAAGGCATTATTGAAGCTCAGCAGTGGCTTAAGAGCTTGGAAAGAATCTTTATCGGACTTGAGATTTCTGATGCTCGGAAGCATGAGTTGGCCGCTTGGCAGTTGCAGGATGCTGCTCAAGATTGGTGGGAATCTGTTACCACCCGCACTGAAGAAGCAAACATCTCTTGGGCGCAGTTCAAGGAAGTATTCATGACCCAGTGGATGTCTGAGGCTGGAAAATCTCAGCTTTATCGTAGCTTTATGGATCTTAAGCAAGGAAGCATGTCATTTTCGGAGCATGAAAGGAAATTTAACAAGTTATCCAAGTTTGGACCAGGTCTGATTGATACTCCACTTAAGAAGAACGAGAAGTTCATAGCCGACGCTCGTCCTGAATACTATGACCGTCTGACTGTCCATGTTCATGGCACTTTCACTAGTCTTATGGATATGGCCCTCTGATATGACAACTCAAGTTCGAAGGGAGCATTGGTTGTTCATTCCGCAACTCTTTCGACAGTTTCCAACAATTCCAAGAAGAGGAAGCCTAGCTTTGAGCAGCAAAAGAAGAATTGGAAGAACAAGAGTGGAATTGGACATTCTCAAAGGAAGCCCGTTGATATCTCCTCTATCACTTGCTTCAAATGTGATCAGAAAGGACACCATGCCAATAGTTACCCAGTTTCTGCAGGAGCATTATCCCACCAGTTTAGATGACCAGGCAAGATCTTTGTCACATCTGTTTGCAACCAGGCCACTTCAAGAGAGATTGTCCCACCCAAAAGAAAGGAACCCCATCGGGAGTCTTTGTAGTGGCAGCTTCTACTTCTAAGGTAGAAGACGACAAAGGTACACTTTAGGGTACTTTTACATTGCATAATTTTTCTGTTCATGTTTTGTTTGACACCAGAGCATCTCATAGTTTTATATCTGCCAACTTGTGTGACAAACTCAACCATATTTTGAAACCCGAACCCGCACCTTGACTTTTATGTGTATCAAATCCTATTGGGGGTCCTGCAAACATTGGTATGATTTGTAAAGGGGTCAAACTCTTCAAAAGCGATAGGCATCATTTCAATTGGGACTTTTATGTTCTTGGTTTTTTAGGATTCGATTTTCTGTTAGGTATAGATTGGATGACCGCATTTGATGCTCATATAGCCTGCATATCTCGAACGACTTCTTTGGTAGATGATGGTGGAAATTCCTTGGTAGTGGAGTGTAGAATGCCTTTAGATTTTGCCGGAAGTTTTGTTTTCTCTCTTGACGCTTGTCCGAGTGTTCTTAGTACTACTCCTGTCATCCAACACTTCCCAGGTGTTTTCGGTGAAGTGAATTCTTTGCCACCTCAGCGCGAAATCGAATTTCGCATTAATCTTATTCCTGGAGCTAGGCTAGCCGTACTTGCTCCAAAAAGAATGTCACCTAAAGAGAAAGTTGAATTAAGGATCCAAATCAAAGATTTATTCTCCAAAGGTTTGATTCGTCGTAGTCATTCGGAATGGGGCGTGATAGTGGTATTTGCAACTAAATCTGACGGTTCTCTAAGGATGTGTGTAGATTATAGAGAGCTTAACAAGCTTACCCACAAGAATAGATACCCGATGCCTCGTATCAACGACATGTTTGATCAACTTCATGGAGCAAAAGTATTTTCTCAGCTTGATCTAGCTTCTGGTTTCCATCAGCTCAGGATTGCAGAAGATAGTATCCCCAAAACTGCTTTCCGGACAGAAGACCGTTTCTATGAATGGTTAGTTATGCCTTTCGGCATAACTAATGCACCAGCTTACTTTGTTGACCTCATGAATAGAGTATTCCGGAAAGTTCTAAACAAATTCGTTCTTGTTTTTGTTGACGATATTCTTGTCTTTTCTAAGACCAAGAAGGAGCATGAGGAACCCCTTAAATTTGTCCTAGAAACTCTGAGAAGTCATCAATTAAAGGCTAAATTCTATAAATGTTATTTCCGGCGATAAGAAGTTAGATTTCTTGGGCATGTGGTTTCAAAGAATGGAATTTCGGTTGATCCAGCAAAGATCGCCGTAATCAATGATTGGGAAACTCCTAAAACCCCTACGGATGTCCGCAGATTCCTAGGCTTAGCTGGTTATTACAGGAGATTTATTGAGAACTTTGCTTGACTTACTTCACCACTCACAACTTTTACTAGGAAGAATCTTATGTTTGTTTGGAATAAGAAGTGTAAGGAAGCATTCGAAGAATTGAAGCGTAGGCTAACCTCTGCCCATATTCTCACTATCCCGGATGGTAGTGAAGGGTTCACTATTTATACGGATGCTTGTAGTGAAGGATTAGGTGTTGTTCTGATGCAGCACAGGAAAGTAATCGCCTATGCTGGTCGTCAGTTGAAGACTCATGAGGTTAATTATGAAGCTCATGATCTGGAATTTCTCGCCGTCATCTTTGCTTTGAAGTTATGGAGATATCACCTTCTTGGAACAAAATTTGAACTCTTTACGTACCATAAATCACTGAAGTACATCTTTACATAGAAGGATCTGAATCAGAGATAAGTTAGATGGCTCGAATTCTTATCATCATTTGAACTCGACATCAACTATACTCCAGGAAAGGCAAATGTTGTGGTCGATGCTCTAAGTAGGAGCAAAGCCATATTATATCAGCTCGTTGCTTCTCCAGCTCTTATGGATCGCATAGCCGCTAAACAAGATGAAGACCCGATGCTTAGGCAAATAAAAGAAAGTGTTCGTGGCAGGAAGGATGATACTCAAGGCGAATGGAGCGCACAAATCGATAGAAATGGTATCTAAGAATTAATAATCGGATTTGTGTTCCAAATGTGGATGGTTTGAGACAAGAAGTGCTTAAGGAAAATCACCAATCTAGACTTTCTATTCATCCCAAAGTGACGAAGATTTATCAAAATATGAAGAAGTTATATTGGTGGACGGGGATGAAGAGAGATATTTCTATTCACGTCAGCAGATGTGCCACTTGCCAGCAAGTTAAAGCCGATCACCAGAAGACAGCAGGATTATTACAGCCTCGTGAGATTCCAAGCTGGAAATGGGATCAAATCTCTATGGATTTTATTGATGGACTACCGAGGACCAGAAAAGGTAATGAGAGTATTAGGGTTATTGTCGATAGATTGACAAAGTCTGCTCACTTTATTCCTATGAAGACTACTCGAACTACCTCGAGTTTAGTCGAGCTTTATATGAGAGAAATTGTTCGCTTACATGGCGTTCCATCCAGCTTGTATGTTACCGGGACCCTATCTTCACTGGCGATTTCAGAAAAGCTTTTCAGGAGACTCTTGGTACTCAATTGAATCTGAGCACAGCTTATCATCATCAAACAGATGGTCAAACCGAAAGAGTAAATCAGATTTTGGAAGATCTTCTCCGAGCTTGTATTTTGGACTTTGGAGGATCATGGGAAGGACATCTACATCTCCTTGAATTCACCAACAACAACAGCTATCAAGCGAGTATTGAAATGGCACCGTTCGAAACTTTTTACGGATGGCCATGCAAAGTTCCATCTTGTTGGGTAGAATCGGGAAATCGACTTGTTCTTGGCACCGAAATGATTTTGGAAGATTCTGAGAAAGTCGAAGAAATCAGAAGGAAAATGAGAATCGTCCAGGATTGGTAGAAGAAATATGTGGATAGAAGGAGAAGAGACTTGGAATTTGTTGTCGGAGATAAGGTATTCCTCAAAATTTTGCTTTTGAAGAATGTAATCTGATTTGGAAGAAAGGGAAAGCTCGCTCTTAGATTTGTTGGTCCTTTCCGTATTTCAGAAAGAATTGGTACCTTGGCATATAAATTTGACTTACCAAAGAAACCGTCGGGGGTACATAATGTGTTTCACGTCTCACATCTACGCAAATATGTACACGACCCATCCATGATAGTCCAGCCTGCTTTGTTTGAAGAAATGGATGTTGAACCCAATCTAACCGTTGAGAGAAAACCGCTTCGTATAGTAGGCAGAAGCACGAAGCAGCTCAGAAGGAATGTTGTAGATCTCGTCAAGGTTCAGTGGAGCGAAGATAATCGAGATTGTACTTGGAAAACGGAAGAGAGTATCCGCACTTCAAATCCTGAATTGCTAATGCCGGGTATGTAGTCCATGCCCAAATCTATTTCTATCTTTCTGTTTATCTTTCGTTCCCTTATTTCGTTCCTTTCGAGGATGAAAAGTTTTGAGTGGAGGAGGTTGTAACGACCTGGATTTTTCGACGATTTAAATATGAATTTAACGAAGATTTTTTTAAAAAAAAATGTTTTTATAAAATGATTATTTTATAATGAAAATTGGATATTTGAAATACGTTCATTTAAATAGAACCAATAAAATTTATTTCGTGTCAAAATTCGTCCGAAACCCGATCAACACAATTTTTCCAAACGAATTATCAAATTTTGAAATATGAATATTTTTACATAGAAATGTTCTAAAACAATTTCTGATTAAAACGCCAAAATTCATTCCGTCCAATTCCGACCTTTGTAGCTCCGTTTATCTAGAATTGTCGTTGTTGTTCAATTTCATAGCGGTAACAGAAGAGATTTTGCTACGAACGTTGTAGCACAAATTTGATTATATCGTTGGGAATCGTCTCGTCGTGCTGGTCATCGTGGTATATTTGTTTTCATGTTTTAGCTTCCGTGGCAAAACACTACACGGTTGAATTATTGGTCCGTGACCGTGCATGAGTCATATTTACTCACATTCTTTTCATTCTTATCAGCTCACGTTTCATCCTTTTCAATTGACCTTGCATGTGCTGTCACTCCAAATTAAATGCAGCATTTAATGCCCTGTACATTCCCTCTGCATTTATATAAGCATGCTCCTCTTCGTTGCATAGTATTGGAATAGGAAAACAACCTACCTTATAATTATAAAAAAAAGGTGAGTCCATCTTCCTTGTTCATGCCTCTGGAGCTCTTCTTCTTACTCGCAGCAAACTCCTGCCTTTCTCATTTCTTCATGAAGCAAGCCACCGCCCTGTCCAACCTCCTACCAAAACCCAAACGCCAGACCCAAAAAAAAGAGAAAAAATATTGGAAAATAAAACATGAAGCAAACCCCATGCCTCCCCACATATTTCCCAGAGCAAGCCTTGTTCATTTACCCCATGCGTGAGATGCCTTCCCTTTACCACAAATCCCACGCCTGAAAGAAAAAAAAGGAAAAAAGAGAGGAAAAAAACGTAGCAACCCAGGCTTCCCACATTTTTCCCATGCAAGTCTCGTGCCAAGTTCCCTTCTTTTCTCCCCAGGCCGTGAATAAAGCTGCTTCCCCATCACCATGTTTCCTCAACCACCCCACGTGTTCCACCAGCCCACACCAAGCTAACCACCCACGCTTTCCACCAGCCCACACAGAGCTCACCACCCCATGCTTTCACTTCTCCAAACCGATACCGACCCAGGCGACTCCAAGCAGTCGCAACACCCACCCAAGCACCGAGCGACCCGCCGACCTCTGCGCCACCTCCTCCTTCAGCCCACACACCCTGAGCTGGCGCCAAAGCCTGCCTTGACCTCTGGCCGAACTTGAAAATCCCCCTTTGCATGTTCTGATGAACACATATATATATGAGATTCTATATATGTTGCAGTTTATATATATGTGCACTTTTGTGTTGTGTGTTGGTGTTTGCCTTGCAAGTGTATATATAACTGCATATACATGGCTCGAGCTTATATATGAGCATCTATTTGAGATAGTATGACTCGCGCCCATAAATTGCTTGAATATATGTCGTACCATAGCGTGCGGTCTGTGCTATGAAATTTTATATAAGTTGCATATGTTCAAAGTTTCATATATATATATATATATGCTGTAGACTAAGAATTATATATATGCTATATATTTATGTTAGTAAAAAAGTTATGTGTTGCTGACTGCGTATATATAGCATATGTATATAGAGTTCGGCAAACAAATATATGTGTAATATACACATATATTTGTTCTTTCAAATAAAAAATGTATATATATGTATATCGAATATGTATACATTTGTTTCCATCGAATTCTCGTGCTAAATCAGCTTTTATGCTTGTCGCGGCTATTTGACTTGTCGTGCCTGATTCCGTGTCCGTTGCATCGTTCTTCGTCGTAGTTGTTTCCATTGTTCTCTAACCACGAAAAGTGAGTAACCACTCACGATTAGTGTTCTTATGCTTAGTAGATTAATTTCCACATGAAATGATAACTTAGATATGCTGTTAAATTGAAATTGTTAGTTACTTAACTATTAAATATGACATGTTGATATTTTGCTCACTTATGTACATTGACACCATAACATGTTGACCAACTATTATGTATAAATTGTTATTGACCATATGTGCTAGTAATTGATATGTTATGTTATTCCATTGTATTGTTCTCACTCTGCTAGTTCCCTCAGTTTAGGAATCACTACGGGTTGAAACGATAAATACCCAAATTAAATCATTTGGCCTAGGATAGAAAATTAAATAATAAACACCGATTAGTCGATTGAAATTCATTTTGGATATTTAATATTTAAATTTGAAAGTAAGAAATTATTTGGAAATTTAATGTGAAATTTATAATTTAATTTTGCGTTGAATTTAATATTTAATTTTAAAATATGTTAAGTTAATTTAGATTTTGAAATAAAAGATTTATTGAACTATCTTAAATTAGGAAATTAATTAATAATGATTATGTTAAATGTTAATGATTTTAAAACTCGTTAAGTTGATTATTTAAAATTTAATGAAGTGTTAATATTACATATGTAATCAAATTTTAAATAAAAATTTGATTTAACTTTAATTTGATTTGATTGAATTAAAATATAATGATGAAATTTTAAAATAAAATTTTGAAGAAAAAGAATCTTTAATTGATTCAATTGAATTAAAAATATAATGATTAAATTGTTTGACTTTAAATTTGATTAGCAGTGTTTAAGTAAGTTAATTTCTGAAGTTTAATTGAATTAAATATCTGATTATTTAACTTATATATTTAAGACTTAATTAACTCAGTTAATTTGAAAAGTTATTAAATTTGAATAATTTAGTAAAAATGAAATATTTGTTTAAAGGATGAATCTTTTGATTTTAAATCCAAATTGTCTAAGTCAAATGATGAGATGCTGTTTGAAACAAAAGATATTTTGATTTAATAAAATATCCAATCGGTGTGAAAATGACGTTGGTTATTAAAGGGACCGGAGCTGGATATGGACATACTCTCTGTCGATACCGGAACCACTTTAATAACCGTGTACGTGGAGTGATGATCCAGAACGAAGTGGCTAGATTGGGTGACAATTGCTGGATTGGAAGAAAGAGAACGATGATGGATAGACCTCGGCACTTGTGCCAATTTGAAATGACTAAAACATGATGGCTTGATAGGGCCAAGTGGGCTAGCTACCCCGAGCGGACGCACTTCTTCGTTTGAATATACTATTTTGATTGTTATTGGTGATCACCCTTCAATTATGGGAGTGTTGGACGCGGTGGGCGGTCATGGCTATGATGCGTTGCCACCAGCCCTACGACCCGAACTGATAGTATCCTACATTGGGCATTGCCTCATGTGCCTTGTCATACTTTTATCCCTATACGAGACTACTACGGTTTTGGTTTAGTGTCGTCGTATCACGGCGCATCCCTATCCACCGACCGTTTAACTGATGTTTTATATGCAAACTGTACAACAATGCTTAAAAACGCGTTAAGGGGGATTAATGTAAACCCTTAACGCTAAGAAAAATATTTACTTTACCGATAGACACTACATATATAGCGTATCCTATTGTATATATAAATAGTTTAATGGATCTTTAAGAGATGGAAAATCCCGTAACATCTTTTGAGTTACTTGTACATCTTACTTGAGTAGGATTACTTACATGAGAACTTCTAGTCCTGACTCGAGTATTTTATTTTTATTACGCTCGGGTCTGCCTGAGTATTGCAGTGTGTAACCAATGCTTATTTTGGGAGCCGAGACTTGGTCGAAGACTCCACTCTATCTAGTATTAGTTATCTATTTCATTTTGGGCATGTATCAGTAAACCTCTATGTATCACTAGTATTTTATAATTAAAGTCTGAAACTCTGATGTATTTGGTGTAGTAGCTTCATGAACTACTATGTATATTATTTATTTTCACTACGAGATTTGGTATTATTCTGTGTGTGATTCTGTATCTGATTCTATATTAAAACCCCAAATTGATAATCTATTTAATTTGAATGGTTTAAGTTGGACAAGTATGGTTTATTGTCTGCTTAAGTTGTTCGGAAAAGACGGGTCGTCACAATCATGCTAAAAATCGTAATCGTGTGCTTTTCTTCATGGCCGATCGCTAACGACAACTACTCGGACTAGTGCTCATATCCTGAGTATTATTCAATTTGTCATTGCCGGCGTAATGCCGATCGTCAAGTGCGAACGACCCCTGGCTGTAGCCACGCCTTAATCGAGGGGTTTATAATCGGTACGCACTTGCCGGCAAGCCGAATGCCAATGACGAACTGCCCAGGCTATGAATCGTTCCTTATCCGTGGCTTATAATGGGTTTGTCATTGCCGACCTAGGGTTGCCGATCGTCAGCAATGAATTTCCTGGGCTTAATTTGTGCCCTTGATTGTGGCTATCTCACTTTCGTTGTT
Organism: Allium fistulosum; assembly: GCA_030737815.1. NCBI lineage: Eukaryota > Viridiplantae > Streptophyta > Magnoliopsida > Asparagales > Amaryllidaceae > Allium > Allium fistulosum. Next base: position 80,896,696 of record CM060905.1, read on the forward strand.
GCCGGCGATTGTCTGCGATCGCTCGCAGTAGGGATTGACATTGAATGAAAAAGTACGTAATTAATATGATTAACTCAAGACACCAAGATTTTTATAGTGGTTCAATCGAAATATGCCTACGTCCACTATCTTTATTTTTATTACTTTATTCAATACATATTTCTTTACAACTCAAGAGAAATATCGGCGGAGGTGTTGGAGATTCCACGCCTTTCCGAACACCTCTCCATCTACCGTTGATAGAATGTAAGCTCCATTATGAAGATTTTTATGAACCACAAACGGTCCTTCCCAGATTTGATCTAACGCCCTAGGTCGTCGGAAGACTCATTTGAGAATCAAGTCTCCTTCTTGTAGTGTTCGAGGCTTCACCTTGAAATTGTATTGCCTTGCCACCTTCTGTCTATGAGCGGCTGCTTTGGGGGTGGCGTCATTTCTCTTCTCCTCGATCAGGTCGAGTGATATGTTTAGTAGCTCCTCGTTTTCTTCCGGATTATAGTGTATTCTTCGGTGCGAGGGGACGATTGTTTCGACGAGGAGCATGGCTTCGATTCCATATGCCAGTGCGAATGGAGTGTGCCCTGTCGTGGTTTTATAAGAAGTTCGATAGGCCCACAAAGCCGTAGGCAATTCGTCGACCCATGCCCCTTGGGATTTTTCCAGTTTCTTCTTGATCAGTGTTTTCAACACCTTGTTCACTGACTTGACTTGTCCGTTTGCCTATGCATATGCCACAGCTGAAAAGCTTCGGGCAATTCCATGTTCGCGGCACCAATTGGCGAATTCCTCGCTGTCAAATTGGAGTCCGTTGTCCGATATGATTTTCTATGGCACCCCATACCTGCACAGGATGTTACGTATTAGAAAATTTATCACTTTGGTAGATGAAATCTTGTTTAAAGGCTCCGCTTCCACCCAGTTGGTGAAGTAATCCACTGCTACTATGGCGTATTTCGCTCCTCCTCATCCCATGGGAAGTTCCTCGATTAGGTCAATCCCCAGATGGCGAAGGGCCAAGGACTAACCATCTGGGTTAGACCAGTAGGTGGCAGTCTTGGGATTTTGGTAAATCTTTAGCACCTGTTACATTTTCTAGCAAACTCGGTTGCATCTTTGTTTAGTGTGGGCCAAAAGTACCCATAGCACAGGATCTTTCTGGCTAGAGTCTGACCGCTGGTGTGGTCGCCGCAACTTCCTTGGTGTATGTTGTTGAGAATATCTTTTGCTTCGTTTCCTGCGACACATCTCAGTAGGGGATTGGAAAACCCACGACGGTAATAGACGCCCTCCTGGATAGTGTAGCGGGATGCCTTCCTTAGGATTTTTCTAATCTCATTGCAATTCACCGATAAGATGCCTTCTTGTAAGTATTTGATGATGGGGGTCATCCATGTCTCTTCACTACTATTGACGGGCGTGATCTGAAGACACTCGAAGCTTTGTGTGGCTTGCATCATGACGGGGGTTGCCCCCAACATCGGCTTGTTCTCATGCTAGCTTCCTTGGCGAGGGCATCCGCTTCTCGATTCTCCTCTCGTGGGATATGTTTGATTACATAGTAGTCTTGCTCGTTCAGGAGGGTTTTAGTCTTGTTGAGGTAAGAGGCAAGTCTGGAATTCCCCAAGGATTTGGTTTAAGATTAGCTGTGAGTCAGTGGATGCATATCGATTTGATCCCTATTTCCCTAGTGATTTCCAAGCCAGCTATTATTGCTTCGTATTCAGCGTCGTTATTGGTTGCGGTGAATTCTAGCCTCAGCACGTAACTTAAATTTCTTCCTCAGGGCGTTATGATTACTATTCCTACCCCTCGAGCCGAGCTCGTTGGATGCTCCATCCACAAACATATTCCACTCGATTGTTTCCTCTGTTCTGATGGTCGTATCCTTGTCCTGAATGGTGAATTCAGCTATGAAATCAGCCAGGACCTGCCCTTTGATTGTAGTGCGTGGATGGTAGGTGATATCATACTGGCTTAGCTCGATGCACCATTTTAGCAGGCGTCCTGGTGTATCCGGTTTATGTAGGACCTGATGCAATGGTTGATTTGTTAGGACCCTTATGGAGTGAGATTGGAAGTAATGCCGCAATTTCCTGGACACTATGAGCAAACAGTATTTACTGATGAAACATACCGGATTTTGGATATGGTCGTCTTCTCGTACCAAGGCAGCGCTCAATGCGTTGGGGGGACACAGCTAAGTACAAGTAGAGGCTTTCTCCATCTACCGGGGTGGAAAGCACCGGTGCTTTCTGCATGTGTTCCAGCAGACTTTGGAAAGCCGAACGCGGTCCATTCAAACTTTCCCTTGTCCTTTTTTAGAGCTTCAAAAAATGGGACGCACTTGTCTGTGGCCTTGGATATAAATCTGCTTAGAGCGGCTACCTTCCCATTTAGACTTTGCATTTCCCTTTGTGTGGCTGGTATTTTGATGTCCTTCAAGGCTTGGACTTTTTCGGGACTCGCTTATATCCCTCTGACGTGCATAATGAAACCCAAGAATTTTCCCGAGGATACTCCAAAAGAGCATTTCAATGGATTCAGCTTTATCTGGTATTTGCGCAATATCTGAAACATTTCGTTCAGGTGGTGTAAATGATCTGTTTCTTTTCTTGATTTGACAAGCATGTCGTCGACATAAACTTCCATGGAATGACCAATCTGCTACTCAAACATCTTGTTAACCAAGCGTTGATAGGTTGCACCAGCATTCTTAAGCCCGAAGGTCATGAACTTGTAGCAATATAGGCCCAGATCTGTGATGAAGCTAGTATGTTCTTGGTCTGGTATATACATGGGAATCTGGTTGTACCCCGAATAAACGTCCATAAATGATAACAATTCATGCCCTGCTGTTCTTTCCACCAGTCGGTCGATTTGAGGCAGGGGAAAACATTCCTTGGGGAAAGCGTCACTGAGATTGGAGAAGTCGATGCAGGTTCACCATTTCCCATTGGATTTTTTCACTGGAATCGGGTTGGAGATCCATTTGGGGTAGATAGCCTCACGAATAAAACCGTTGGCGAGTAGACTTTTTACTTCCTCGTTGAGGGCAGTTGAGCGTTCCATCCTCATGCTCCTTTTCTTCTGCTTGACCGGGATTTTGGTTTGGTCTATGTTCAGGTAGTGACAAGCTATTTCGGAGGATATTCCCACCATGTCTTCATGGGTCTATGCAAACACATCCAAATTTTTGCGTAAAAACCCTATTAATTGGATTTTCAGATTTTTGTCTAGCTGCGACCCAATCTTGAAAAGCCTTGTTCTATCGCGATCATCTACTACAACATGTTACATAGCCTCCATGGGCTCGGCGCTGGCCTCCTCCTCTTTATCTCTTGGATCTAATTCATTAAACGGGTTTCTAGTATACTCAAGAGGAGGGGCCTTCTTTGATTGCTATGCTTCCATAGTTTTGGCGCAGAGGGCGACCTCTACGTTTTTACCCTTTTCCTTTCTCTTGTTCTAGTGGAGTTCTGTCACATAACAATCGCAGGCTGCGTCTTGGTTGCCTTTTACTTCTCCTACTCCCCCATCGGTAGGGAACTTCATTTTCAAGCACCAAGGGGCTAAGACTATATGGAAACCTGATAATGCAAGTCTACCAAGAAATGCGTTATAAGCAGAATGTCCGTCTACCAGCACAAACGTTTGCTTTCGGATAACGGATCGAGGGTGACTTCCTAGTTCAACAAAAAAGTCCAACTGCCCAAGTGGAATTGTGGCTTCTCCAGTGAATCCGTGTAGGGGCTTATTGCATGGCGATACATCTTTCATTGATAACTTCATTTTATTGAAGGCATGTTTGAACAATATATTCATCGAGCTTCCCGTATCGACCAAAATGCGGAACACCTCTGTTAGGCCGACCCAGGCAGAAATAACCATGGGATCGGTATGTGGGTACTGCTTTCCAACTAAATCCTCATCGCTGAAGGTAATATTGGTCCTTTCTCTTCGTTTGGCGAGGCGCCCTTCTGTAATGGAATGAACATATCCTTCTCCATTCTTCAAATATTTTCCGTACCTCTCCATTTCGGCCCAACTTCCGCCGGCTGAATGCGGGCCCTCTGATATAGTATGGACAATTATTTTTTCCTGATTGGAGTGGCTCGCACTTGCTTCTTCTTTGTTATTTTCATGTTGGAGCGGCCCTGGCCCTTCGTGGGTCGGAGCGAGGGAGTTACGTTTTTGCTGCACGTATCATTCCAGCTTCTTTTTTTGGATGTATTCTTCAATAAGGTCTCGCAAATGCTGACATTCTTCTGTGTTTTGTCCGCGAGACTCATGGAAGCGATAGTACTTTCCCGTCCTGACCACAGCTTCTGATTCCTTCTTGTATGGAGGGCGTTTGTACTTCAATTTGTGTTGAGTGGCCAAGTAAATGTTTTCCACAGTGTCATTCAGAGGAGTGTAGGAATCAAATCTCGGTCCTGGTCTATATCGTCGTTTATTGCTTTTCTCAGTTCTGGGGTTGCATTGACTGTTACTTTTATCGTCATTGTTTGACTTGCTCCCTTCTCCTCGAGGTGGGACTCCCATGTTTCCATGGGAGCCGGAACCCCCTGCGAGTTGCTCGCAATGTCGGAGAACCGCTGCGTCTTCAAATCTCGTCTATTTTTCTACTTCATGGTAGAATTCCCGAAGAGTTAAAGGCTTCTCCTCTATAAGTCTTGTAACGACCCGCCTTTTTGTACAGTTTAAGTCGATGATCAAACACACACGTCAACTCAAACCATTCAAAATGGAGGATTGTTAATTTGGGGTAAATAAGAAAAGAAAAGGAAAGAAATAAAGGAAATGAAACAACACAGAATCTCACAGCGGAAGGCTAAAGTATGATAATAAAATAACAGTTCATGAAGCTGTTAATTAAATGAATACATTTGAAATGAATACATTTGATTATTATTATACAACATTTATCATAGTTACATACACAGCAAATATCATACAACAATGCAGTGGAATGGAATGAATATAATAGTAGTAGATAATATACCAAATCTTCGTCTCCGTCCTCCAAGGAAATGATCTTCAACCTAAACTGAAATGCTCAGGCTGACCCGAGCGTAATGAAAAGACAAAACACTCGAGTCAGGACTAAAATATCCTTATGAAAGTTAAATCAATCGTAATAAATATGAGTGTAAACGGCGTCAGAGATGTTTACGGGGTTTGACATCTCCTATCCAGTGTCAACGTGCGTGCAATAACTCAAGAGATGTTACGGGATTTTCCATCTCTCAAGGATCCGTTAAACTATCTATATATACAATAAGATACGCTATATAGATAATGTCTAAAGTAAAGTAAAGGTATCAAAATAGTGTTAAGTCAACGCCCATTCGCCGCTTAACACATTTATATTCCCAAGAGCATATACAAGACCGTAGTTTCCCCCAAAACCGGAAGTCACCAGAGGGCAATCCATATACTCAAGGTACAAACCATAACGTAGTGGTCGCGAATAGGATAATCAGTATGACAAGGTACATGAGGCGATACCAACTAGGATACTAGTAGTTGCGTGATTCGGACTGATGTTGAGCATAGCCAGCAGCTACCCCAACACCGCGAAACAACACTCCCAAATCAAGGGGTGCACCCAAATCGAATCACAAATGTAATAGATATGGTATCGAAGAAGTGTGTCCGCTAGAGGTGGCGAACCTCAATGGCCCGGCGCGGCTCCTGTTTTAGTCATGTCAGGGGTCATCCAATATCGTTCTCTTTCTTCAGTCAACGCGTTCACCAAACCATCCACTTCATTTTGGATCAACACTCCACGCATACTAGTTATTAAAGTGGTTTTCGGTATCGACAGAGAGTATGTCCATATCCGATCCCGGTCTCTTTAATAACTACGTATTATTACACCGATGGCTCTTTTACATTTTAACTCGATTCATAATTGATATCAAAATATCATATTCGCTTCAAAAATCAAATCCATTTCAAATATCATCATATCTATTCAAAATGTAAGATTCCGTTTCAAAAATCATTTTTCGCCTCAATATCTCATTTCAATTTCAAAATCATTTCGAATTTCAATTTAGGTTGCAACTTCATTTAACCCAATTCGTATTTAAATTCAAGATTTAAATATAAACAATTCACCTTATTGACCAGCTTGAAAATTTTAGAAAATAGTTTTAAGTAATTTAAAAGTAGTTTAAATAATTAAAATAGTTAAAATAGTTTAATAGAAAATATTTAAATAGTTTAATCGAAAATAATTTGAATATAAAAAAATGGTTTATATAGTAAAACAGTTTGAAAATCAAAATAATTTCAATATTTAAAGAATATAGATTTTAAATCAATTATACTAAAATATTCATTTAAACAAATTCCAAAGTCAAACCGGTCAACTTCCCAATTTCCTACCCAAATCAATTTCAATGTCCATTTCGATTTAATTGATTCAATTCTGATTTCAACTCGAATAAATTTTGATTCCATATAAATTTCGAATTCAATAAACCAAATTCCGCTCACTTTAAATTTCCAATTTCAAATTAATTTCCAATTCCAAATTAATTCCCAATCCCAAATGAATTTAAATTTCAATTCCAAATTAATTTAAATTCCAATTTCAATTCCAAATCCAATTTCAAAATATCGATTTAAACATTAAATCAAATTTTCTTTTAATAACAAATTTTTGAATCCAAGTTTCAATTCTAACTTCAATCCTGAAATATCATTTCATATAACTTTTCTTAGAAATATTCAAAGTTCGAATAAAAGTTAAATCTTTAAACAAATCAATTTTCGACATTCAATCATATTCAATTTTCAAATTTCAAAGTCTCAACTTAATTATTTAACAAAATTCCTTTAACCAAAATTCATTTCAACATTCCAAACTCAATTTTTCGATGAATTCAATTTCTATAAATCGATTTTTATTTATAACTTTTATATCAAAACATTTAAATAAATTTCAACGACGATTTCAAAAATTATTAATTTAGCCAAATTCAGTGTCCGTATATAATTTTCTATCCTATGGCCAAGTGATTATTTATTTCAATTAAATGTCAGGGATGAACATATGTCACTTAAATTATATCACAGTGTCATGTGTATGCATAACAGTATATATATAAGCAAATAAACATCCAAACATTCAAACATCAACCAATGACATCCATCACAATACATCATCCAATAGTCAATACAATTCATGGCAGTTTCATAGTTATCAATGTCAGGTAATTTAATCGCAACTCAATTTCAATTTCAATTTAACTGTCAATTTCATTTTTCAATGGTTGATTCAGATAACAAGCTATATGACAATTAATTTATATCTAACAACGACAAATAAAATCATAACACTTCATAATGTCAATTCAACTAGCATAAAGATATTCAGTACGTTGTGAGCGTTATAAAACACTCACCTTGATTTTACGATTTTAAATCAAATCGAACGGCGTTCGATTTAACTCAAAATTTTCTATAGCTCCAAATGATTCCAATCTAGTTGCATCGCGTAGAGCTCGTCCATACGAACCCAACGCAAAAAGTTTCGTCCGAAACTGACCTCGTATGAAAGAGAAACATTATTTTAAACATTTACAAATCAATTTACACTTTAATTTTAAATTTCAAAACCCTACAGGCTAATCTGGACCGTCCATTTCCAATTGCAAGATCCCGCCGTACATGACCTTCTTCCCACGCGTTCGTGAAACTCCCAGGCCGAACTCACGAAGAAACCCAATCTTCAAAACTAGGGTTTAAAGCCGCTCCCTCCTCGTCGCTCGAAACTGCATCACTCCACCACCACGCTGAAGGCCATCACCTCCTCTATGCTCGGCTGCAAAGCCATGGAGCTCGGCCCCCATATGACATGGGAAAACGTGCACAACAGCCGCACCCTATAGGTCGATTTGCCGTTGATTCAAAGCCCCAAACACGATCATAGCCGTTGAATACCTAGATCTCACTCCCCTCTACAAGTTTCATGTTGGAAGTTTGTTGGATAGATTTACGGATTTGAAGAGATTAGAGGAGAAAGGTCGAAAGTTTCTGGCCGTGCATCAGGTAGGAGGCGGCGGCTCTGAATATAACCCTAGGGTTTTGATTTTTGTGAAATAAAGAAGTTAAGGGGTCCCTTTATAGAAATTTCAACGAACACTATTCACTCCAAATTTTCCGAACTCCGATTTACGCGCGGTGACCGGCGTTTCTAGGGTTTATCCCACGTTCCGGACACAATGGAATAGGTTTCGGAACCTAATTCGACCGTATGTGCGAGTTATGGCAATAAACGATCGATTTAAATTAAACCGATTTAAACCGATTTTGATGCGTTTTAATTCGTACCGGACAAACGGTAAATCCAAAAATTATGAAATTTGAAACCTTACAATAATATCCCATTACGGATCCGATGAAACTGGTTTCGTCGAAATCCGAGACTTTTTGAAAAATGACTATTTTTAACTCGACGATTTATAAATTAAAAATAACTCGATGCGTTTCGAGCTGCCACGGTCAAACCGTAATTCCGATTGATACGAAAATTGAAATCCGGTAATAACTAACTATTACGGACCCAATGGAACTTGTTTCGTTCAATTCTGAGACTGTTCAAAAATTAGCTATTTTACAATCGATAATTAAATAATAAAATATTCAATTTTCGCAAATTAACTCAAAAATTAATTTTAAAAGTCTATAACATTCTTATAACTCCAATATGATATTTACAAATCATTTTCAATCATATTCAACTCGATTTTCAATTATTTCTGAAATTTAACTTATTAAATTATCGATTTAATTGCCTAATTAAATCCAATATTCGAAAAATAAATTATTCGACTGTTAAATTCCAATATAAAATTCCCAATTTTAAATTATTAACTTTTAAATCAAATTTCAATTGTTCACAAATCCTATTTTTAAATTTCACAGTAATTAACAATCTTTTACAATGCAGTTTTCCATTATAAATCCAATATAAAAGATTATATTAGATTCAGCCTTCAATTATATTGTAATTCAAATTCAAGTTATTTAATTCCAAATGAATTCTTTTATTTCGATTTACACTTTCATTATTGAATCAACCATTTACTTATACATTATTATCAATGGTTTATAATTCATTTACTTCCATTTTCTACAGTTATCATCTTATTTAAATTCACAGTAATATTAAATTACATTCATTTACGTTGATTTCAATATTATAACTTCAATATTAAATGTAACATTTTATTTATTTCGTTGTTTAAAATCAAATTCAATTCATTTCAATTACTTGTTACATTCAAATTTAAATCTTTACTTACGTTTAATTACAAGTTAACATCTTTATCGAATTACAGTTTCAGTCATTATCTGTTTTCAATCAACTATAATATTAAGTTACATTTATTTATATTAGTTTCAATAACATAAACTTCCATTATTAAATCTACCATTTTAATTATTCTTTGTTTACAATCATAACCAATTTGGTTTACAATCAAATTCAATCCATTATTTACATTCACTACAAGTTAACATCCGTATTTAATTTACAAATAAGTTATTTCAGAATTCAGTTTTGTATTTTAACTTGTAATTTACATTTAACAACACAAAATTTTATTTCCTTCGGATTTTTATCCAAAATTTTCATTTTAATTCGTATTTTTAAAGTGTTAAAAATACGGGTCGTTACATTCTCCCCCACTTAAAACTTTTCGTCCTCGAAAAGGAACGGAGAAGGAGAAACCATCATTTAGATATAATTCATTCAAATATTTGACTTATTTGCAAAATTCAGTTATAGGATTTTTAAAATCTCAAAATTTTCTAACTTTCGGATTTTTGAAAAAATTCGGCAGCACCTCCTTTGCGCGGCTAGGACCGAAAAATTTCACAGTGGTAATAATTGCATGATATACATCTCATTACAAGAATGAGGCATCCCAAAACATGGGGAACACAATAATATACCACAACATAAACCGTAATCCGAGAACGTACCTTTTATTTAGCGTTTATTAGCATTTTAACTTACATTTTGCATTAAGCGCAGAAGCGAGCTCCACAAACGAAGCGCAACCCCTTTGCTACCTACTAAAATTCTCAATAACCAAGTTAGAACCATGCATATAAAGATAGATCGATATACTTATCATAAACAACATACATATAACAAGTTTAGCTTAAAACTGCAATTCCAATTTCAGGACAGCAAATGAATCTCGGTTTTTGGTCCCTTAAACGATAAAATTTGACGATGGAATCTAAACAAAAGTTGTTGCATTCGTTTCAGGCTTTCCGGAATGTCCAAAATCATTGAATTCGGACCTTCCGTTCAAAAGTTACGGTCATTTTACTAAAATGATACGCTTCAGCCCCGAGCAATTTAGCGCAGGCCTGAAATGTAATTTCAGATTTTCGACCTCCTAAATGACAGAAATAAGAAAAGCTTATAAAACGAAAGTTGGAGCTTAGGCTCTAAGCTTTCCAGGAAGTACAAGATCATGAAAATCCGATAAACCATTAAAAAGTTATGTCATAAATACTAAGGTCAAATGCTATTGGTTTTGCTTATTCTTACACAGGACAGCGATAGACATTTACATTTTTAACCTAGTAAACCAATGAATTTTCTGAAATACTCTAAACAAAAGTCGTGCTACAGATTCTAAGCTTTCCGAAAAGTCCAAGATCATCAAATTCCGATTATTCATTTAAAAGTTATGGTACTTTTAGTTTCAGCACATACCGGACAATTTTAGATTTCCACATTTGTTTGTTATTACAAATACAAACTATCCAATTTAAAGTTTCCGGAAAATCAAGCATTAACACAAAGTTGTTAATTTCTTTTATATTTTTATGAAATAAGTTTATATTAAATTTGTTTTCCGGTTTATTCACTTTATTACATCCACATTTAACTCAAGACAATTTTCTTCAAATTAAATTGATTACAATTATATTCAACATCACCTTACTTCAAATTGAATTTAATTATTTAAATTTATATTCCATTTATTCAATTTATTAACAAAATGAATCATACTTAATCAATTAACATCTATCTAACAACCAATGCATATCAAACATTAACCTCCATCCAAATCTATAATAAATCAATTATACATTTCCAAGTCAAAATTTTAATTTCATACACTTCCAAGTTTATTGACATTTAGTTTTATTCAAATTTAATTAGTTTCCATTTACTAATTCTATATTTAATTAATTTTAAATTTAATTCACTTTACAACTTAAATTTCCTTTATATTTACAACTATCAATAGATCTTCACATTTTATTATTCGCAATCACACTTGTATATTATTCATTTACTTATCTTTATTAACATTTTAACTTTTTAAGTATTTGGTAAGTTATAGTTATGCAAATAGAATGTAGTTAAACAACATACAACCTCTTTTCATTCAAAGTTGAATTTTCAATTAATTAATTCTTAAGTCATTACTTAAATTTCACTATAATTTAATTTCACATTTACATTCACATATAGTATTTCCATTTTATATTAACATAATTGTGAATCACCTTTAAATGTTAATTTAAATTCCAATTATTTACTAACAATTTTATTTATATTTGCAAACCATTAATTAAATGCATATTTCATTATTCAAACCTAAACTTGTATATTATCCAATTAACAATTCATATAACATTTTTGAACTTCTTAAATATTCTGGTAAGTTATATTTATGCTATAGAATGAAATTTAATATTATGCGAGTTTTACAGTTTCAATTTTATTTTAAGTTCATAATTTCCTAATTCTAAGGATATCTACTTCAATTGATATTTTCACTTAGCTCTTAGGTTCATTTCTCATTTCACAATTTAGAAGTTCTGTAATGATTCAAGTATTTGTTTATCTCAATAGTTTATAATTATTAAATATTAAAGAACTTAAGAATTTCAACTCCGGTTTCAATTCAAATCAAGTTTGAAATAATATATACTTATATTAATATATATCAAGTCATACTATAGAGAATATAAAATAAAATTCAATTTGAAACAAAACAAGGTTTAGACAAGCTATTAAGTGGTCTTCCCCACTCGGACTCTTGAAAATAAACGCCGACGATGCGTGCACTCATCACCGAAATCATTTTCTAGCGTCAAAAGGGGAGTATAACACTTACTTCATCTGAAATCCTTTGAAAACAATTTCAACTCAAATATACTATCATATAATACTCATATTATACATCTCAAATTTTTGTTAATAAATTTTCAAAACATCGGAATTTAAATTCTCCATCTTAATTTAAATTCATTTTATTTACCATTTATATTCATTGTCAATCATATTTACAAGTTTCATTTCTTAAAATCATCTAATAGTCAATAGTTAGAAATATTGACTAACCAACAATAAACGATGATAATCTAATATTATCATCTCCTAACAACCAATAAAATCAAAATTTATAATTTTCAAGATAATTCTTTTATATATAAAATATAATCCAAAACAATATTATGTCAATATGTCCTATTCGAGTGTTTAGAAATTCCTATCGATGCCTTGGCGTCCCAAGTACCAACCAGAATTCATAAATACTCAACGGAACAAATTAACACAATATAAAATCATTTTTATCAAAATTACAAATACGCTCTCTCATATACACTCAACTCATTCATATAGTTTACCTCTATTTCAATGAGTTATTCCCCACTAGAGCCAAGGTTTATCGCTAAACCAAAGCTCTGATACCAACTGTAACGACCCGCCTTTTTGTACAGTTTAAGTCGATGATCAAACACACACGTCAACTCAAACCATTCAAAATGGAGGATTGTTAATTTGGGGTAAATAAGAAAAGAAAAGGAAAGAAATAAAGGAAATGAAACAACACAGAATCTCACAGCGGAAGGCTAAAGTATGATAATAAAATAACAGTTCATGAAGCTGTTAATTAAATGAATACATTTGAAATGAATACATTTGATTATTATTATACAACATTTATCATAGTTACATACACAGCAAATATCATACAACAATGCAGTGGAATGGAATGAATATAATAGTAGTAGATAATATACCAAATCTTCGTCTCCGTCCTCCAAGGAAATGATCTTCAACCTAAACTGAAATGCTCAGGCTGACCCGAGCGTAATGAAAAGACAAAACACTCGAGTCAGGACTAAAATATCCTTATGAAAGTTAAATCAATCGTAATAAATATGAGTGTAAACGGCGTCAGAGATGTTTACGGGGTTTGACATCTCCTATCCAGTGTCAACGTGCGTGCAATAACTCAAGAGATGTTACGGGATTTTCCATCTCTCAAGGATCCGTTAAACTATCTATATATACAATAAGATACGCTATATAGATAATGTCTAAAGTAAAGTAAAGGTATCAAAATAGTGTTAAGTCAACGCCCATTCGCCGCTTAACACATTTATATTCCCAAGAGCATATACAAGACCGTAGTTTCCCCCAAAACCGGAAGTCACCAGAGGGCAATCCATATACTCAAGGTACAAACCATAACGTAGTGGTCGCGAATAGGATAATCAGTATGACAAGGTACATGAGGCGATACCAACTAGGATACTAGTAGTTGCGTGATTCGGACTGATGTTGAGCATAGCCAGCAGCTACCCCAACACCGCGAAACAACACTCCCAAATCAAGGGGTGCACCCAAATCGAATCACAAATGTAATAGATATGGTATCGAAGAAGTGTGTCCGCTAGAGGTGGCGAACCTCAATGGCCCGGCGCGGCTCCTGTTTTAGTCATGTCAGGGGTCATCCAATATCGTTCTCTTTCTTCAGTCAACGCGTTCACCAAACCATCCACTTCATTTTGGATCAACACTCCACGCATACTAGTTATTAAAGTGGTTTTCGGTATCGACAGAGAGTATGTCCATATCCGATCCCGGTCTCTTTAATAACTACGTATTATTACACCGATGGCTCTTTTACATTTTAACTCGATTCATAATTGATATCAAAATATCATATTCGCTTCAAAAATCAAATCCATTTCAAATATCATCATATCTATTCAAAATGTAAGATTCCGTTTCAAAAATCATTTTTCGCCTCAATATCTCATTTCAATTTCAAAATCATTTCGAATTTCAATTTAGGTTGCAACTTCATTTAACCCAATTCGTATTTAAATTCAAGATTTAAATATAAACAATTCACCTTATTGACCAGCTTGAAAATTTTAGAAAATAGTTTTAAGTAATTTAAAAGTAGTTTAAATAATTAAAATAGTTAAAATAGTTTAATAGAAAATATTTAAATAGTTTAATCGAAAATAATTTGAATATAAAAAAATGGTTTATATAGTAAAACAGTTTGAAAATCAAAATAATTTCAATATTTAAAGAATATAGATTTTAAATCAATTATACTAAAATATTCATTTAAACAAATTCCAAAGTCAAACCGGTCAACTTCCCAATTTCCTACCCAAATCAATTTCAATGTCCATTTCGATTTAATTGATTCAATTCTGATTTCAACTCGAATAAATTTTGATTCCATATAAATTTCGAATTCAATAAACCAAATTCCGCTCACTTTAAATTTCCAATTTCAAATTAATTTCCAATTCCAAATTAATTCCCAATCCCAAATGAATTTAAATTTCAATTCCAAATTAATTTAAATTCCAATTTCAATTCCAAATCCAATTTCAAAATATCGATTTAAACATTAAATCAAATTTTCTTTTAATAACAAATTTTTGAATCCAAGTTTCAATTCTAACTTCAATCCTGAAATATCATTTCATATAACTTTTCTTAGAAATATTCAAAGTTCGAATAAAAGTTAAATCTTTAAACAAATCAATTTTCGACATTCAATCATATTCAATTTTCAAATTTCAAAGTCTCAACTTAATTATTTAACAAAATTCCTTTAACCAAAATTCATTTCAACATTCCAAACTCAATTTTTCGATGAATTCAATTTCTATAAATCGATTTTTATTTATAACTTTTATATCAAAACATTTAAATAAATTTCAACGACGATTTCAAAAATTATTAATTTAGCCAAATTCAGTGTCCGTATATAATTTTCTATCCTATGGCCAAGTGATTATTTATTTCAATTAAATGTCAGGGATGAACATATGTCACTTAAATTATATCACAGTGTCATGTGTATGCATAACAGTATATATATAAGCAAATAAACATCCAAACATTCAAACATCAACCAATGACATCCATCACAATACATCATCCAATAGTCAATACAATTCATGGCAGTTTCATAGTTATCAATGTCAGGTAATTTAATCGCAACTCAATTTCAATTTCAATTTAACTGTCAATTTCATTTTTCAATGGTTGATTCAGATAACAAGCTATATGACAATTAATTTATATCTAACAACGACAAATAAAATCATAACACTTCATAATGTCAATTCAACTAGCATAAAGATATTCAGTACGTTGTGAGCGTTATAAAACACTCACCTTGATTTTACGATTTTAAATCAAATCGAACGGCGTTCGATTTAACTCAAAATTTTCTATAGCTCCAAATGATTCCAATCTAGTTGCATCGCGTAGAGCTCGTCCATACGAACCCAACGCAAAAAGTTTCGTCCGAAACCGACCTCGTATGAAAGAGAAACATTATTTTAAACATTTACAAATCAATTTACACTTTAATTTTAAATTTCAAAACCCTACAGGCTAATCTGGACCGTCCATTTCCAATTGCAAGATCCCGCCGTACATGACCTTCTTCCCACGCGTTCGTGAAACTCCCAGGCCGAACTCACGAAGAAACCCAATCTTCAAAACTAGGGTTTAAAGCCGCTCCCTCCTCGTCGCTCGAAACTGCATCACTCCACCACCACGCTGAAGGCCATCACCTCCTCTATGCTCGGCTGCAAAGCCATGGAGCTCGGCCCCCATATGACATGGGAAAACGTGCACAACAGCCGCACCCTATAGGTCGATTTTCCGTTGATTCAAAGCCCCAAACACGATCATAGCCGTTGAATACCTAGATCTCACTCCCCTCTACAAGTTTCATGTTGGAAGTTTGTTGGATAGATTTACGGATTTGAAGAGATTAGAGGAGAAAGGTCGAAAGTTTCTGGCCGTGCATCAGGTAGGAGGCGGCGGCTCTGAATATAACCCTAGGGTTTTGATTTTTGTGAAATAAAGAAGTTAAGGGGTCCCTTTATAGAAATTTCAACGAACACTATTCACTCCAAATTTTCCGAACTCCGATTTACGCGCGGTGACCGGCGTTTCTAGGGTTTATCCCACGTTCCGGACACAATGGAATAGGTTTTGGAACCTAATTCGACCGTATGTGCGAGTTATGGCAATAAACGATCGATTTAAATTAAACCGATTTAAACCGATTTTGATGCGTTTTAATTCGTACCGGACAAACGGTAAATCCAAAAATTATGAAATTTGAAACCTTACAATAATATCCCATTACGGATCCGATGAAACTGGTTTCGTCGAAATCCGAGACTTTTTGAAAAATGACTATTTTTAACTCGACGATTTATAAATTAAAAATAACTCGATGCGTTTCGAGCTGCCACGGTCAAACCGTAATTCCGATTGATACGAAAATTGAAATCCGGTAATAACTAACTATTACGGACCCAATGGAACTTGTTTCGTTCAATTCTGAGACTGTTCAAAAATTAGCTATTTTACAATCGATAATTAAATAATAAAATATTCAATTTTCGCAAATTAACTCAAAAATTAATTTTAAAAGTCTATAACATTCTTATAACTCCAATATGATAAGATAAAATTTTACAAATCATTTTCAATCATATTCAACTCGATTTTCAATTATTTCTGAAATTTAACTTATTAAATTATCGATTTAATTGCCTAATTAAATCCAATATTCGAAAAATAAATTATTCGACTGTTAAATTCCAATATAAAATTCCCAATTTTAAATTATTAACTTTTAAATCAAATTTCAATTGTTCACAAATCCTATTTTTAAATTTCACAGTAATTAACAATCTTTTACAATGCAGTTTTCCATTATAAATCCAATATAAAAGATTATATTAGATTCAGCCTTCAATTATATTGTAATTCAAATTCAAGTTATTTAATTCCAAATGAATTCTTTTATTTCGATTTACACTTTCATTATTGAATCAACCATTTACTTATACATTATTATCAATGGTTTATAATTCATTTACTTCCATTTTCTACAGTTATCATCTTATTTAAATTCACAGTAATATTAAATTACATTCATTTACGTTGATTTCAATATTATAACTTCAATATTAAATGTAACATTTTATTTATTTCGTTGTTTAAAATCAAATTCAATTCATTTCAATTACTTGTTACATTCAAATTTAAATCTTTACTTACGTTTAATTACAAGTTAACATCTTTATCGAATTACAGTTTCAGTCATTATCTGTTTTCAATCAACTATAATATTAAGTTACATTTATTTATATTAGTTTCAATAACATAAACTTCCATTATTAAATCTACCATTTTAATTATTCTTTGTTTACAATCATAACCAATTTGGTTTACAATCAAATTCAATCCATTATTTACATTCACTACAAGTTAACATCCGTATTTAATTTACAAATAAGTTATTTCAGAATTCAGTTTTGTATTTTAACTTGTAATTTACATTTAACAACACAAAATTTTATTTCCTTCGGATTTTTATCCAAAATTTTCATTTTAATTCGTATTTTTAAAGTGTTAAAAATACGGGTCGTTACAAGTCTTCTTGCAAGTTTCGAGTCCGAGTGGACGCCTCCGCATAGTGCCATCAATGTGAGTCTTTCATCCGCGTTTTGCACCGCTGCTGCAACTGCGTTGAAACAGGTAAGGTATTGCCGTCACTACAACAAAACAGTCTTTTTACAACGGGCAATGCCCGTTGTAATATGGTTTTCGCAACGGGCACGTGCCCGTTGTAATAGGCTTCGTTGTAATAGATGCACCACATTTTACAACGGGCAAAGCACGTTGTAAAAACCGTTGCAGTAAACCTTTTTACAACGGGTTATGACCGTTGTAGTAGACTATAATACAACGGCCATAACCTGTTGCAATAGACTAACCGTACTAGTTGCATAGCCTGTTTCACTACATGCATTGACCGTTGTAAAAAGAATATTTAACAACTTGTGTTGCCCGTTGCAATATACTATAATACAACGGCCATAACCCGTTGCAATAGACTAACCATACTAATTGCATAGCCTATTTCACAACATGTATTGACCGTTGTAAGAAACTCATATAACATAGCACATTGCCCGTTGCAAAGTAAATGCAAATTTAAAAAATATTACAGCAGCATCCATGCAATTCATCCATACTAATAATAAATATTGTAAAATAATTAAAATCACATACAAAAAGACTAAAAGCTAGAGTCATAGAATTCTAACACTCCAAAAGGTTAGATAAGTTTACATGCCAAATACATAAAGCATTAACACATCATGTTCTATGTACAATCATATCATACCATACCAAACAGATATCATATTCTGTTCTTGCTACACATATCATGTTCTAAGTACAATCATACTATACCTAACAGATGAAGTCTTTATGCCACGTGATGGCTGATCCGACGGCCTCTTCGATAGTCTGCATCTCTGAATTTGGCCTAATTAAAAAGGCTTATGGTTCCACCGCTACATTAACCCATACTTTCCAAGCATTTGCTCCAAGCTTTACAAAATGTACTGAAGCATCAGGATCAGTGCTTGCTATCGTCCCCTCTGCAACTACGTTCTTCTGCCAACTCAATAGCTTGCACTTTTTTTTCACCAAACCATCAGGATCTTGAACCTGCACATTGGTACTCTCGCGGTGTGACTGCAAGCAAAAAACCATGGAACAAGGTTATATAAAAATACTGAGATTCAAAAGGTAAGTATGGAACAAGGTTTATATTGGCTGGATAATTAAAAATTTAGCTACAGCCTATGGAAAAAGAGAGAATACTGGAAGAATACTGGAAAATGAGAGAATACTGGAAAATGAGAGAATACTAGAAGAAAATGTTCATGTTAAATAGAAGGATCATAGAATCAAGTATATTTTTCATATTCGGAAATAAATTTTAGCTACAGCCTAAAAGACGTTAAGTGATCTTTCAACTATTATCAAGATGACTTAGCTAATACATGGTCTACTCCAAAGCACAGACTCAAAAACTTGAGAGTACACGCATTCCTGAGCCAATTCACACTGATAATATATTTTCATAATGAATTGTTGTAATAAAATATAGATGAGGTAAACTCATAACCATATGCTTGCAAAGATGTTGAATTTGTACCATATTTTTAAGGTATAACCATATGCTAGAAAAATTGAAGTTATCTTGCTTTACAAATGGTAAGGTATGCTATTATAAAACTGTCAGTTGTTTGAGCATGTTTCTAGGATTTATTGCATTTTTTTTCATAATGATCCCACTTTTGACATTGGATTAAATCTATGAGAAATTGTGTTCATATCCAATGGGGTCAACCTTTCACATATGATTGTTTTACCAGTATTTTGATCTTTGAATATCGATCTCAACGTGTCATGAATCCAGAAGGTTTTTGGAAATTAAGTCAAACTATCATTTTCTACGATAGTTTCAATCATATCAATCAAAAGCTGCAATTTGCTAACCAAGTGCAATATCTGCTTTCTAACTTTAATGTTTTCATATTCTAACTTTCAAATTATTAGTATAGCCTGAAGATAATTGTGTGATATCGTATAGTAATTAAAACTGATCTGGAATTTCGTATAGTAACAAAAATTCATAGACATACCAACAAAAATTAATTGTGTGATATCGTATAGTAATTAAAACTGATCTGGAATTTCAGTCAAGATGTTAAATTAATAATCGAGCAGTGAAAATTGAATGAATGTTGTTCTAGCAACCATCAAAGCAAATTTTCTCCCGAACAATCTGGAGATCAATCAAGTGAATCTCAATTATAATTATCAACTGATCAAAATTAAAGTTAGTCAAAAGTTTCTTTTATGGAACTTGAGTATGACTAAAGAGTAACACAATGTATAGTAGCAGTCAAATCTTTGATATAAAATACTCAACTTTCACAGACTATGTATGAAGTAAGTTTACCTTATCTATATTATAGATTCTTGGTCAACATTAAAGTTACTCAACTGCAGATAATAGCCTGAACTAAACATGTCAACGTTGCCTGTTGAGGTGCTCTCAGGACTTGGTCAACAGAAGAAGGATGTACGAGAAGGAATACTACTACAAATCTCGATATTCCTCGTTTTTGTACTTGCCGTATTTAAATGAAATGAAATGTGAACTAATTAAACTAATTGAACTACTACCATGATTAATGAACAACAATTTCTCAGAGCAAAAAAACCAAAATTTCATATACTAATTTAGGATTATTTATATATTCTAACCTGAGGTGTACGAGCCTCAGCTATCTCCATATCCGCCACATTATCATTTCTTCTCTGTAAAAGTACAAGAGATGAGTTGGTAATTCATAAGCACATATCACATATTTATTAACAATAGCTAATTAAATATAAACTTACTGTCATGACCAAATTAGTCAACTTTTCTACTCTAGCCGCCAACTGAGTTACTTGATTTTCCAATGCAATCACCTTTTTTGAATTACTTGAATAAACACCCATTTGAGATGATAATACACCAAAACCCAGTCCTCTCACCCTTCCCCTATGTTCATTTCCAAAAACATGTGACACCCCATCTCCACTTACCGATGTTGTTCCATGAGAGCTCTGAGCACTACTGTGCTCTTTTATCTTAGCCTACAAATCAAAATAGACCATTTCAAGAAAAATGAAATATGAATAAACTATCATCCCTTAATGTTCAGTTCAATGTATTTAATATTTGTAGTGAAATATTGATCGCAGAAAATATATATGAGTGGATCGCAGAAATATTGATCCCTCAATGTCAAGTACATACGAGTTTTGAATAAATATCTACACTCAAATCTCAAAAGAATAAAAAAAACTTACGATGCAATCGGCAACTACGGAATTCGGTGGGTCTCCATTTTTCTTTGTATGGGCTTTGCACCATAGCTCGTCTCTGCTAATATCTGATATTCTAGTTTCCTTTTTCTGCAAACAATAATAGTAAGAAGACGAACCAAAGAAAAAAATATTATTGATGTAAATGTACATGCATTTCTTACCATATCTTCAGCTAATCTCGCATAACCCTTTCTGCTCATTGTATATGGAAGTTTATTTTTATCTCTCAGTGCTTTGAATTTTTTGCTAGTTTCCTACATATGAGAAATTCATTAATAAACTATTATTTACCTTTTAATTTATACTGAATAAAATACAACTTATTACCTCAAATTTCTCCGATAACTTTTCCTTAACAAAGTCGTTCCACTCTTGAACATTTTCTAGAGTATCCGGTTTTAGCATCGCTAATCTAGAGGAAGCGTCAGGGCAAGTAGAAGCTACTTTAATAGCCGAAACTAATCTTGACTTTGCCTCTCTCCATCGTACTCCCAACATCTTCAGCAATAAACCCTTATATGCTTCATCCACCATGAATCTTGACTGCACAACAAAAATCAGAAAACTGAATTCAAAGTGCATTATAGTTGTAACAACCCGTATATTTGAGCCATTTAAAACGACAATAAGTCCACACATGTCGATTTAAATTATTCAAAACACGAATAATTATGGGATTATATATACAAATATGTAAATGAGAATCAACACAAATCACAGACACAGAACAATCACAATATAATGCAGCGAAATAATACACTGTCATAATAGCAGTTCATGAAGCTACTAAATAAGATACAACAATGTCTCAGAGAAAGTGACTGAAATGAAATACATAAATGTCCAACTGACAAATACATCAATACTGAATGGAAATAAACTGAAATAGATAAATAGATAAGTCTTCGGCATCTTCAAACCAACCTAGCTCAGCAGCTGGAAAGCTTCAGACTGACCCGAGCATAAACAAAAAGAAACACTCGAGTCAGGACTCAAAATCTTATATAGGATAATCAGGTCCAAGTAATAAACATAACTTAAAGACGAATGGAATCACATCATCTTTAAGGATCTGATAAACTATCTATATATACAATAAGATATGCTAAATAGATAATGTCTAAAGTAAAGTAAAGATATCAAAATAGTGTTAAGTCGACGCCCATTCCCCGCTTAACACATTTTTATTCCCAAAAGCATATACAAGACCGTAGTTTCTCCAAAACCGGAAGTCACCAGAGGGCAATCCATATACTCAAGGTATAAACCATAACGTAGTGGTCGCGAATAGGATAACGGGATGACAAGGTACATGAGGTGATACCAACTAGGATACTAGTAGTTGCGTAATCCGGACTAATGTTGGGCATAACAGCTACTACCCCAACACCGCGAAACAACACTCCCAAATCAAGGGGGCCCCAATCGCATCACAAAAGTGATAGATATGGTATCGAAGAAGTGTGTTCGCTAGAGGTAGCGAACCTCAATGGCCCGGCATAGCTCCTGTTTTAGTCATATCGGGGGTCAACCAAAATCATTCTCTTTCTTCAAATCAACGCGTTCACCAAAACCATCCACTTCATTCTGGATCAACACTTCGCGTATAATAGTTATTAAAGTGGTTTTCGGTATCGACAGAGAGTATGTCCATATCCGATCCCGGTCTCTTTAATAACTTCGTATTTATACCCGATGGTCATTAGAGTTAAAGTTCAAACAAATCCAAGTTCAAAGTAAACTTCGAGTTACTTTCAAATTCATATTTCGCAATTCAATCATTTCAATTTCTAAACACAATTTCAATTAAAATTTGGTACGACATTAAACAACTTCCGTTTACTTATTAAATTTATTTCATCTTCCATGAATTTCATTTAATAATCAATTTAATTCAAATCGTTTAAATTCAATTTCGTTAGTTCAAGTTTATATTACATTCCCTTTCGTCAAGTTTAAATTCAAGTTCAATTAAATGATTTTATTAACCAATTCCTTTTACTAAAATAGTTCTTACTCAACTTATTAAACAAATCGCATTTCAAATTCCAAAGAGATCCTTCTTACTTAATTTGACTCAAAACATAATTAAATTTAAATCAATTTCAAATCTCTTAAATTTAATAACCAAGTCTTTAAAATCATAATTAAATTAATTCATTAAATTTAAACTTTTAAATAAATTCACAACTTTACCTAGCTAAATTTTTCATAAGTCAAATTCCATTTAATAAATTAAATCCGTTACTTAATTCCATTCCATTCCAAATAAATTCATTAATTTCATTCGACAAAATCCATATGATTTATTACAAATAAATCCATTTATTAAATTCAAATAATTCCATTTATCCATTTCAAATAAATCCATTTATTCAATTCACAAATCCCTTTTATTTATTTCAACAAATCCATTTATTCATTTTGAAACATTGTTAAGTTTATTTTAATATACAACAAAATTCAATTTCAAAACAATTTATTGACCAATCGGGTTTCTTATTTAATTTTCTATCCTAGGCCAAGTCGTTTAATTGGGTATATATCATTTCAACCCAATTCCATATAAATCGCTCAGGTCTATCATTTCAACCCATAACGATTTATCCCTATTCTAATGTTCGTTCGAGTATGTATCATTTCAACCCATAGTGATTCTAAACTAACAGGCAATTTGCATAAAATAACACATATCAAAATTTCAATTTAGATAATTACAACTAATCAGATTGATTTTACACTATCATTTCATGTAAAATCACAATTACTTCCGTTTAACGTACATGTAATAATATGCCAAATTCAAATTACTTCCCTAATTAAACGTCGTCATTTCATGGGATTAAACTGCCAATTTAATCCTAACTAAAATAATTTACAACATGATGTCATACCAATTAAAATACATGTCCATATGTCGCATGTTAACTATAACAAGTTTAATCAATAATATGGTGTTGATTTATAAATTCAAGTGCTAACATAAATTTATCAACTTATTTTATAGCTAGCATTTCATGTGATAATTTAACATCACTTAAATCATCAATAATAACGACATATCAAATTAACTTTCTACACTAACAACATAGGTGATGATTTCTATAACTAATCAAATGTGCAACTAGCATTAACAACACCTATATCACTTGGTTATCGATATATAAAATTTTGAGTCGTGAAATAAACATTCACCTTTTGTTGCGGCGAGAATTGATAAGAAGATGGCACGAAGACGGAAGACACGAACGAAGATAAGCACAAACTACAACTGAAATTCAAACAAGGAAATTATTCGACAATCGATTGACGTATATATATAATACTTGTATATATAAAACGTACCAAAACAAGATGGGATGAGAGCGAATGAGCCAAAGCGATATCCTAAGAATCCGGAGCGGTAGCTGAAACAACACGTGAAGTTTATTTAAACACTTGTTGTTCATAAAACAAAGGCTGCTGTGTATATTTTAAACACCTGCTGTTCATAAAACAACACGCAAAGTTTCTATATATATATATATATATATATATATATATATATACTGCTACTCTTAAACTAAAACGAAAGTTACTGTTTGAGTATAAATTGTTTACTGCTTGTAAGATATCTATAACCACTGTATATTTATAAACTATCATGTAAAACAAAGTTTATGAAACAAAGTCAGAAACCGCTGGTATAAAATTATGAAACAAAGTTTATACAAAACTGTTCTGTACCCAAAATTTATAAAACAACTGCTGTATAAAATTATATAACTTACTAAACAAACTAAAGTTTATATAATAACAACTCATATACATATGATATATTACTTTATACTAAAAACCCACTACTAACCCACTACTTCAGTTAACTATTTATAAATTTAAATCAAAATATACTTGCAAAACCCAAAACATCTAAAGTTTATAAAATCAACAACTTATAAAACTAGCTGTTAATAATAAAAGACTTGCTGTGTTCAAAATATATTCTATACTTGCAAACTATAAATTGTAGTATATATGGAAGCAACCTGCTATTCACAAAGTTTTCAAGACAAAACTAAAAAAAAAATACATAAAGAAGGCCGTGAGCTGGGTTGTGCATAACGGATTCGGGACGTGGGTGAAGGGCCGGCTGCTGTCGTTGGTGTCGAGGGGACTGCACGGTGACGGGCTGCGTGGGGATGGTGACAGTGCGCGGTTGTGCAGCGGGTAGTGGAGAGGCAGTGGAGGCTGTCGGGGTTTTTTTTTGTGGGGCGCGGTAAAGTGGAAGGGTAGGTGGAGAAAGGTGGTCTGACGTTGGTGGAGGGCTGCTGCGGTTCAAGGGCGAAGTGGGAAGGCTGTAAGCGAGGCGGTGGAGAAGTAGGTCGTGGACAGCGGTGGCAAGGGGCGGAGCAGCTCTTCGATGGGGTCGAGGGGAAGGCGACGAGGCTGACGTGGAGTTGGGGTTCGGGACAGCACGAGTGGCGGTGGAGTTTGGCTCAGGTGGATGGAGACACGGGTTGTATACTTGGTGGTGAAGGCAGAAACGCGGGTGTGGGTGACGATGGGAACAGCAGAAAAACTTGCGCAATTTCTTTTTTTTTCCTTTGTTTCAATATGCTGGAACGAACGAGACTAAAAAAAAAGAAAAGAAAAATAATGAGATGCAGAAGAACGAGGAGGAGAGAAGAAGAACTTACTGGCAGAGAAAGGTTTGCTTGCGTGAATGTAAATGAAAAGTTTTATCAAATATAAACACTCAGAACCAAATGAAACGATTTGTGGCTATTGCACTTGCCTAGGTGACTATTCACGATGCAGTCCTTGCACTTCCCTAGCTGACTATTCACTATTCAGTCTCTTGCACTGTAGGTGCCTATTCAGATTTCAAGGCTGTTGAGTTTAATTTGGGTTAAACGGGTTATGAACGAACCGATTACAATCCGTTTAACGAAGATAATTGGATTTTGACGAATAAAATTTGCACAGTTAAAAATTAAACTGATATGCAAATATAACGTGCGTAACTAACTTTAATATTTCCAACGAAATTTGGCGTACGCCTATGTCTATCTAGACGCAATCCAAATATGAAGTTTTGTTAGCAGCGGAGATCGTTTGTGAAAGTTCGAATTTTCAATTAAACAACGAATTAAAATTTTTAAATCGGGTCGGATTTTCAGGGTCGTTACATTCTCCCCCACTCAAACTTTTCATCCTCGAAAAGGAACAAGGTAAAGAGTGGAAGAATAAATAGAAGAGATACGATGGATATAGAATAGATTATCGAATAAAATATAGAATATAGGATAGAGTTTACCTTCAACAAACAATTCTGGATTAGAATCCCGAATACTCTCCTCGGTTTCCCAAGTACAATCCTGATCATCGGGACTTCATTGGACTTTGACTAGGCTAACAGATTTCCTTTTAAGCTGCTTCGTATCTCTATCAACAATACAAATGGGTCTCCTCTCTATAGTCAAATCCGGCTCAATATCAACCTCATCTAACTGAGTAATAGGAATGGTCATGGATGGATCATGCACAACCTTCCGAAGATGTGAAACATGGAATACGTTGTGCACACCCTCAAATTTCTCTGGCAATGCAACTCTGTAGGCTAGTGTACCAATCCTCTCAGTGATAGTGAATGGTCCAACAAATCTAGGAGCAAGCTTCCCTCTTCGACCGAATCGAATGACATTCTTCAAAGGTGATACCTTAAGAAATACCTCAGCCCCAACATGGAATTCCAAATCCCTTCTACGCCTATCAGCATAGCTCATCTGCCTATCCTGTGCGGTCTTCATCTTCCTTCTAATCTCATTAACCTTCTCGGGTGCTTCCATAATCATATCCGGGCCAAGAACTAATTGATCTCCGGGCTCAATCCAACAAGCTGGTGATTTGCATGGCCATCCATATAAAGCTTCGAACGGCGCCATATCAATACTCGCCTGATTATTAAAGATAGTTAAACTTCAATTCAAATGTATACTTATTCAAATTGAAATTTTGACTTACCTGATAACTATTATTATAAGTAAATTCAACCAAATGGAGATGGTCATCCCAAGATCCACCATAATCAATAATGCAAGCTCGTAGCAGATCTTCCAAAATCTGGTTCACCCTCTCTGTTTGACCATCTGTTTGAGGATGATAAGCTGTGCTCAGATTCAATTTGGTGCCCAAGACGTCCTGAAATGCCTTCCAGAATTTACTCGTGAATATAGGATCTCGATCACATACAATACTAGATGGAACTCCATGATGTCTAACAATCTCTCTCATATAAATCTCGGCCAGGCTCGAGGCAGTACGAGTGGTCTTTACAGGAATAAAGTGAGCAGATTTGGTCAACCTATCAATAATCACCCATATACTCTCGTTACCTTTTCTGGTCCTTGGTAATCCATCGATGAAGTCCATAGAAATCTGATCCCATTTCCAACAAGGAATCTCTAGGGGTTGAAGTAAACCGGCAGTCCTCTGGTGATCGGCCTTGACTTGTTGGCAAGTGGTGCATCTACTGACATATGTAGAAATATCCCTCTTCATCCCACTCCACCAATATAAACGCTTCATATTACGATACATCTTAGTGACACCAGGGTGAAATGAAAGTGATGACTGATGGTTCTCTCTAAGCACTTCTTGTCTCAATCCATCGACATTAGGAACACAAATACGGTTTTCGATCCTCAGAACTCCTTTACTATCAATCTGTGCTCCCACTTTACTGTCGGCATTTCCGACTCTACCTAAAACTAACTCCTTCATACGATAGAGCAAAGTGTCCTCATATTGTTTAGCTTTGATGCGATCCATAAGAGATGGAGAGATAACGAGCTGGAATAACATGCCTTCAACAAGATTACAACAAGACAATGCTTTGCTGCGGCTCAAAGCATCTGCTACGACATTTTCTTTCCCCGAAGTATAAGTGATGTCGAGATCATATGCAGCTAAGAATTCGAGCCATCGGACTTGTCTCTGATTCAAATCCTTCTGAGAAAAGATATACCTCAAGGACTTATGATCAGTGAATAATTCGAACTTGGTTCCCAAAAGATGATGCCTCCATAGTTTCAAAGAAAATACAACTGCAAGAAGCTCAAGATCGTGTGTGGCATAGTTTAATTCATGGGTCTTCAACTGACGACCCGCATAAGCAATAACCTTTCCATTTTGCATAAGGACAGCGCCTAAACCTTCTCGGCAAGCATCTGTATAGACAGTTAATCCCTCACTTCCATCAATTACCGCAAGAACAGGGGCTGAAGTTAACTTGCGCTTCAACTCATTAAAAGCTGATTCACATTTCTCACTCCAAATAAACTTAACATCCTTCCAAGTTAAAGCAGTGAGTGGGGCAGAAATCCGGGCAAAGTGCTCAATAAATCGGCGATAATAACCGGCTAAGCCCAAGAAACTACGAATATCTGTAGGAGTTTTAGGAGTCTCCCAATCTTGTAGATTAATTGATTCAAATCAGAAAGAGATAAGATTGTTTGAACAGAAACAATGAATAAGATAGAACTTACATTTATTATGGCGATCTTAGTTGGATCAACCGAAATCCCATTTTCAGAAACAATATGGCCAAGGAATCTTACTTCGTCTCGCCAAAAATGGCATTTAGAGAACTTGGCTTTAAGTTGATGGTTTCGGAGAGTTTCCAGAACATAATGGAGATGTGTTTCATGCTCTTTCTCGTCTTTAGAGAAGACGAGAATATCATCAATGAATACAAGAACAAACTTGTTAAGTACATCACGAAAGACTCGATTCATCAAGTCGATGAAATAAGCAGGTGCATTAGTCAAACCGAATGGCATAACCAACCATTCATAGAATCCATTCTCGGTACGGAAAGCTGTCTTATGGATACTATCTTCTGCTACTCTAAGTTGGTGGAACCCAGTGGCTAGATCAAGTTGTGAGAAGACTTTAGCTCCATGGAGCTGATCAAATAAATCGTTGATGCGAGGCATCGGATAACGATTCTTGAAAGTGCGTTTGTTTAGTTCTTTGTAATCAACACACATGCGAAGAGATCCATCTGATTTGGTGACAAACACAACTGCGGTGCCCCATTCAGAACAACTTCTCCTAATCAAACTCTTAGCAAATAGATCATCAATTTGAGTTTTTAGTTCAGCTTTTTCTCTAGGAGCCATCCTTCGGTGTGGTAGAACGACGGGAGTAGCTCCAGGAATAAGATCAATGAGGAAATCTATTTCCCGTTTAGGCGGTAGAGAGTTGACCTCTCCAAAGACATCGGGAAATTTCTGAACAATAGGAGTAGTATTAAGGCCATCTGGATGAGCATCAAGAGAGAATATAAAGCTTCCGGCATATTTCTGAGGTGATTGGCATTCAATAGTTAGAGGTTTTCTTTTATCGTCTATAAGGGAGACGATTCGGGCCTTGCAAGAGATAACAACTTCGAATTTGCTTAACCAATTAGCGCCTAAAAGAATGTCGAAGGCTTGGAATCCCAGCACATAGAAATTCCAAGTGAAACGATGTCTTTCATATAAGAGCACCACCTCATTACAAACTCTACTAAGGTTGGCAGGTCCTCCAATAGGGTTGGAGACACATAAAGAAGTAGTGGCAAAAGTAGGTTCTAATTCAAGCTTATTACAAAGGTCAACTGATATAAAGCTATGTGAAGCACCTGTATCGAATAATACTCTAATAGGTAGATCATGAAATGAAAAAGTACATCGTAAGGTACCTTGGTCATCCTGGGCCGGTGGTGCAGATGGTGCAGGTGTGGTGATAGCAAATACTCCCGAAGTGGTGCCACGCTTATGCATTGGGCAGTCTTCCTTGAAATGTCCAGGCTGGAGGTAGACATGGCATAAATCTCTCCTAGTCATAGGAGGTGGTGGGACAGCAGCTCCGGTAGATGGACAGCTATTAGCATAATGGCCCTTCTTATCGCATTTGAAGCAAGTGATATTAGCAAGGTCGATTGGGCTTTTCTGGGCGTATCCCAATCCAGTAGTCTTCTGCCAAGCTTTCTTTTGTTGATCAAAGTTCATCTTCCTT
This sequence comes from Allium fistulosum, assembly GCA_030737815.1. NCBI lineage: Eukaryota > Viridiplantae > Streptophyta > Magnoliopsida > Asparagales > Amaryllidaceae > Allium > Allium fistulosum. Next base: position 80,926,820 of record CM060905.1, read on the forward strand.
TTTCCGGGCTGGCTAGAAGAGGGCTGAGTAGGAGTGGCCTTGGCAGTAGGTCCCTTTGGCTTCGCCTCATATCTAAGAGCATAATCAACAAGCTCTGTGAAGGTGCAGTGAGTGTGGCCAGTAAGCAAGTCATAATATTCTGGTCTAGCTCCCAAAATGAATTTCTCGTTCTTCAGAAGTGGGGTATCAATTAAGCCAGGACCGAACTTGGAGAGTTCATTGAATTTCCTCTCATACTCAGAAAAAGTCATACTGCCTTGCTTAAGATCCATAAAAGCTCTATAAAGTTGGGTTTTCCCAGCAGTTGGCATCCATTGTGCCGAGAAAGTATCCCTAATCAAACAGATGGACTAGATTAATAACATTCCAAAGATTGAAAGAAGAATTTATGTTACGAAATCCAAACGAATTTATACCTAAACTGGGCCCAAGTGATGGTGTTCTCCTCGATATGAGAAGTAACTGACTCCCACCAATCTTGTGCGGCATCCTGAAGTTGCCAAGCAGCCAGTTGTCGCTTCTGAGCATCAGTGATCTCCAAACCAGAAAATATCTTTTCTAAGCCCTTAAGCCATTGCTGAGCCTCGATAATGTTCTCGGATCCAGAAAACTCAATACCTCCAAGCTGTGTATACTCCTTACTAAGAGTAGTGAATTTGACTGGAGCTGGTGCGGCAGGTGCAGCCTGAGCAGGACCATTGCCTCTTCCACCCCTATTGTTTCTTCTAGTACTCATCCTGAAATACCAAAGAGATTTAGAACCAAGGATAGAAATCATAGAACTCTAAGGAAAGTCCAATCAACGAATCAAAGAAGTTTGAATTGAAAGGTTTGGACATTGAATCGATTCTCCTCATTCTAGGGTATTGCTACCCTATCTCTATGAGTTTATATAATCCTGAACTAAGGTTTTTAGGGAAACCAAAGCTCTGATACCAACTGTAACAACCCGTATATTTGAGCCATTTAAAACGACAATAAGTCCACACTTGTCGATTTAAATTATTCAAAACACGAATATTTATGGGGTTATATATACAAATATGTAAATGTGAATCAACACAAATCACAGACACAGAACAATCACAATATAATGCAGCGGAATAATACACTGTCATAATAGTAGTTCATGAAGCTACTAAATAAGATACAACAATGTCTCAGAGAAAGTGACTGAAATGAAATACATAAATGTCCAACTGACAAATACATCAATACTGAATGGAAATAAACTGAAATAGATAAATAGATAAGTCTTCGGCATCTTCAAACCAAACTAGCTCAGCAGCTAGAAAGCTTCAGACTGACCCGAGCATAAACAAAAAGAAACACTCGAGTCAGGACTCAAAATCTTATACAGGATAATCAGGTCCAAGTAGTAAACATAACTTAAAGACGAATGGAATCACATCGTCTTTAAGGATCTGATAAACTATCTATATATACAATAAGATATGCTAAATAGATAATGTCTAAAGTAAAGTAAAGATATCAAAATAGTGTTAAGTCGACACCCATTCCCCGCTTAACACATTTTTATTCCCAAAAGCATATACAAGACCGTAGTTTCCCCAAAACCGGAAGTCACCAAAGGGGAATCCATATACTCAAGGTATAAACCATAACGTAGTGGTCGCGAATAGGATAACGGGATGACAAGGTACATGAGGCGATACCAACTAGGATACTAGTAGTTGCGTAATCCGGACTGATGTTGGGAATAGCAGCTACTACCCAACACCGCGAAACAACACTCCCAAATCAAGGGGGCCCCAATCGCATCACAAAAGTAATAGACATGGTATCGAAGAAGTGTGTCCGCTAGAGGTAGCGAACCTCAATGGCCCGGCATAGCTCCTGTTTTAGTCATATCGGGGGTCAACCAAAATCGTTCTCTTTCTTCAAATCAACGCGTTCACCAAAACCATCCACTTCATTCTGGATCAACACTTCGCGTATAATAGTTATTAAAGTGGTTTTCGGTATCGACAGAGAGTATGTCTATATCCGATCCCGGTCTCTTTAATAACTTCGTATTTATACCCGATGGTCATTAGAGTTAAAGTTCAAACAAATCCAAGTTCAAAGTAAACTTCGAGTTACTTTCAAATTCATATTTCGCAATTCAATCATTTCAATTTCTAAACACAATTTCAATTAAAATTTGGTACGACATTAAACAACTTCCGTTTACTTATTAAATTTATTTCATCTTCCATGAATTTCATTTAATAATCAATTTAATTCAAATCGTTTAAATTCAATTTCGTTAGTTCAAGTTTATATTACATTCCCTTTCGTCAAGTTTAAATTCAAGTTCAATTAAACGATTTTATTAACCAATTCCTTTTACTAAAATAGTTCTTACTCAACTTATTAAACAAATCGCATTTCAAATTCCAAAAAGATCCTTCTTACTTAATTTTACTCAAAACATAATTAAATTTAAATCAATTTCAAATCTCTTAAATTTAATAACCAAGTCTTTAAAATCATAATTAAATTAATTCATTAAATTTAAACTTTTAAATAAATTCACAACTTTACCTAGCTAAATTTTTCATAAGTCAAATTCCATTTAATAAATTAAATCCGTTACTTAATTCCATTCCATTCCAAATAAATTCATTAATTTCATTCGACAAAATCCATATGATTTATTACAAATAAATCCATTTATTAATTCAAATAACTCCATTTATCCATTTCAAATAAATCCATTTATTCAATTCACAAATCCCTTTTATTTATTTCAACAAATCCATTTATTCATTTTGAAACATTGTTAAGTTTATTTTAATATACAACAAAATTCAATTTCAAAACAATTTATTGACCAATCGGGTTTCTTATTTAATTTTCTATCCTAGGCCAAGTCGTTTAATTGGGTATATATCATTTCAACCCGATTCCATATAAATCGCTCAGGTCTATCATTTCAACCCATAATGATTTATCCCTATTCTAATGTCCGTTCGGGTATGTATCATTTCAACCCATAGTGATTCTAAACTAACAGGCAATTTGCATAAAATAACACATATCAAAATTTCAATTCAGATAATTACAACTAATCAGATTGATTTTACACTATCATTTCATGTAAAATCACAATTACTTCCATTTAACGTACATGTAATAATATGCCAAATTCAAATTACTTCCCTAATTAAACGTCGTCATTTCATGGGATTAAACTGCCAATTTAATCCTAACTAAAATAATTTACAACATGATGTCATACCAATTAAAATACATGTCCATATGTTGCATGTTAACTATAACAAGTTTAATCAATAATATGGTGTCGATTTATAAATTCAAGTGCTAACATAAATTTATCAACTTATTTTATAGCTAGCATTTCATGTGATAATTTAACATCACTTAAATCATCAATAATAACGACATATCAAATTAACTTTCTACACTAACAACATAGGTGATGATTTCTATAACTAATCAAATGTGCAACTAGCATTAACAACACCTATATCACTTGGTTATCGATATATAAAATTTTGAGTCGTGAAATAAACATTCACCTTTTGTTGCGGCGAGAATTGATAAGAAGATGGCACGAAGACGGAAGACACAAACGAAGATAAGCACGAACTACAACTGAAATTCAAACAAGGAAATTATTCGACAATCGATTGACGTATATATATAATACTTGTATATATAAAACGTACCAAAACAAGACGGGATGAGAGCGAACGAGCCAAAGCGATATCCTAAGAATCCGGAGCGGTAGCTGAAACAACACGCGAAGTTTATTTAAACACTTGCTGTGCATAAAACAAAGGCTGCTGTGTATATTTTAAACACCCACTGTTCATAAAACAACACGCAAAGTTTCTAAAATATATATATATATACTGCTAATCTTAAACTAAAACGAAAGTTACTGTTTGAGTATAAATTGTTTACTGCTTGTAAGATATCTATAACCACTGTATATTTATAAACTATCACGTAAAACAAAGTTTATGAAACAAAGTCAGAAACCGCTGGTATAAAATTATGAAACAAAGTTTATACAAAACTGTTCTGTACCCAAAATTTATAAAACAACTGCTGTATAAAATTATATAACTTACTAAACAAACTAAAGTTTATATAATAACAACTCATATACATATGATATATTACTTTATACTATAAACCCACTACTAACCCACTACTGCAGTTAATTATTTATACATTTAAATCAAAATATACTTGCAAAACCCAAAACATCTAAAGTTTATAAAATCAACAACTTATAAAACTAGCTGTTAATAATAAAAGACTTGTTGTGTTCAAAATATATTCTATACTTGCAAACTATAAATTGTAGTATATATGGAAGCAACCTGCTGTTCACAAAGTTTTCAAGACAAAACTAAAAAAAATACATAAAGAAGGCCGTGAGCTGGGTTGTGCATAACGGATTCGGGACGTGGGTGAAGGGCCGGCTGCTGTCGATGGTGTCGAGGGGACTGCACGGTGATGGGCTGCGTGGGGATGGTGACAGTGGGCGGTTGTGCAACGGGTAGTGGAGAGGCAGTGGAGGCTGTCGGGGTTTTTTTTTGTGGGGCGCGGTAAAGTGGAAGGGTAGGTGGAGAAAGGTGGTCTGACGTTGGTGGAGGGCTGCTGCGGTTCAAGGGCGAAGTGGGAAGGCTGTAAGCGAGGCGGTGGAGATGTGGGTCGTGGACAGCGGTGGCAAGGGGCGGAGCAGCTCGTCGATGGGGTCGAGGGGAAGGCGACGAGGCTGACGTGGAGTAGGGATTCGGGACAGCACGAGTGGCGGTGGAGTTTGGCTCAGGTGGATGGAGACATGGGTTGTATACTTGGTGGTGAAGGCAGAAACGCGGGTGTGGGTGACGATGGGAACAGCAGAAAAACTTGCGCAATTTCTTTTTTTTTCTTTGTTTCAATATGCTGGAACGAACGAGACTAAAAAAAAATTAATGAGATGCAGAAGAACGAGGAGGAGAGAAGAACTTACTGGCAGAGAAAGGTTTGCTTGCGTGAATGTAAATGAAAAGTTTTATCAAATATAAACACTCAGAACCAAACGAAACGATTTGTGGCTATTGCACTTGCCTAGGTGACTATTCACGGTGCAGTCTCTTGCACTTCCCTAGCTGACTATTCACTGTTCAGTCTCTTGCACTGTAGGTGCCTATTTAGATTTCAAGGCTGTTGAGTTTAATTTGGGTTAAACGGGTTATGAACGAACCGATTACAATCCGTTTAGCGAAGATAATTGGATTTTGACGAATAAAATTTGCACAGTTAAAAATTAAACTGATATGCAAATATAACGTGCGTAACTAACTTTAATATTTCCAACGAAATTTGGCGTACGCCTATGTCTATCTAGATGCAATCCAAATATGAAGTTTTGTTAGCAGCGGAGATCGTTTGTGAAAGTTCGAATTTTCAATTAAATAACGAATTAAATTTTTTAAATCGGGTCGGATTTTCAGGGTCGTTACAATAGTAAACTGAATTATGAAAACAGGTCTAGAGCCAACGTTAAGCAATATAAAATATTATTCAGTGTATTTGGATGACAATTGAAGCAAATGTTAACTAAAATTTATATCTTAGGCAGTTATACTCTTCGCATTCAATAATAATGCTGATCATCTTATGTTTGAAGTTTGAAACATCAACTGTGAAATGCAGACTATAGTTGTCATTTACTAGAAACTAGCATCCATTGGTGTGTGTTGCCTTTATTTTATTTAGAAAATATTTGAATTAGAACAGTGAGTGCAAACAAGTTGACCCTTACTAAGACAGATTTTAGTTTTTTTGCAGAATAGAACATGACTGTACATTTATGTTTTAGTTTTTACTAAACCACTTCAACCTTGATGTACAGGATTTAAAGTGCAATTTCTTAACCACTTGACCCTGGACTTTCTAATCTGTTATATAAATGCCATCCACTTAATAAAAAACAAAATCTTTATTTATTTTTTATTTTTTTAAGCTAAAGGCCACGTCCTTAGTTGCCTTTAGCCAACTAAGGTATCACATGCCAATAAACAATAACCAAGCTAGACTACACCAATGATAAGACAGTCCCTCTTGGGATTGAAGAAATTATCGCAGTCATACAGAAAAGGTTGGTTAGACTTAGAGTTGGTATTTTCTTGACCTAACCGGGGAACTTTTACAAGAACATAGAATCCCCCATTAGTTTCTAAACAACTCGCAAGTTGGTGTAATGCATACCCAACTATAATTTACAAGTCATCTAATTGGATGTCTCCAAGTTTTTATCTCCATATATCCTTGTCAACTTTATCAATAATAGAGAAAAGTATACTCCTGTCGTTAAGATACATTCTATGTTCATAAGAAGTAAACTGAATAATTTCTATCAATTCAGTATCCTGTATGTAATCAAAAAAGTTCAATGAGATAAAACTTTATCGATGATAAATGTTATGAAATCAATAAACATGGGGGAAAACATAAATATGGTTACAGTGAAAAGGTGTGTATGGGCGTGTGTAAAACATGATAGTTGGTTAAGAAAACTGAAATAAGGTAGAGGTAGTGGCATCTCTTGTTTATTTTGCACATAACAGTCTATAGTGCAAGATTACAGAAACTTCTCAAACTATTCATGATCATTTTCAATTAGTTGCTTACAGGGATTTTCTTGACTCGATGTTATAATTGTCATTTACTAGAAAAATTATAATAATGTAAGAGGATTATGACTCATCTAAATGTTCTCATAAAAAAAGTTCTCAGCTTATTTCATACCTGAATACAAGTCCACAACACCAGAATTACCTTTTCCCAATGGTTATAACTGTTACAAATGAAAATTGTAACGGTTATAACCATTACAAGCAGGTACGTGACAAATTTTGTAATATTTTTCCCAACGGTTATAACTGTTGGGAATTGGGATTTTCCCTACGGTTATAACCGTTGGGAAAGTTATCAATTTCCAACGGTTATAACTGCTGGGAAAGTTATCCATTCCCAACAGTTATAACCGTTGGGAATTGGAATTTTCCCAACGGTTATAACTGTTGGGAAATTTATCCATTCCCAACGGTTATAACCGTTGGGATAATCCCAATTCCCAACATTTATAACCGTTGGAAAACCCCTTCCCCAAGATTAAATGCCAACATGCAAACTTCACATAAAAGTTTTAGCTCGATTTTATATAAAGTTTCAACTGCACAACAACAATTATATAATCAATTTTCATAACACACAAATATGATATTAGATTCCACAAATGTCATACAAAGCAACTTCATCATCTACCATATACAACAAACAAGAATATATCACAATTCAATATATAATCATTCACCATACATAACAAACATCAAAACACCTAATAACTTCAAAGTATTACAATCTAGAAACAACTAAAAAAGTTTACAAATAACAAATCAAGAAGATTATACATAATGCAAGCGATAATTGGACCAAATTACAAAATCCACCACCAATTAGATTGAAAAGTTTGTGCATACCTTTGTGGTGATTCAAAAATTGATTCTTCCGGATTTAAAACATCCTCGGCACAGGAACCTTTCTCTTCCACTACCGTTCTATGTCGAGCTACTGTAGAATCAAAAGAAAAACATCAATACATTACAAGAAACTTACTCTCAACAACATTAATAGACAACGTTTTAACATCTAATGTTACATTCCTTGTTCTGATGCTAAATAGTATATGCAAAATTAAATTTATGTTAAGAAGCATGACATGTTTATTTCGGTAATATGAACTGTTGCTTTTCAAGTATCATTCCACTCAGTTATCTTATTAGTTTAGAATATTCACTAATGCTTCCTCTTTTTGAGTAACAAAAAGTATCTCACTTTTTTAAACCAATGTTGTAGTGCAATAACCAACGAAATACGATATATATTATTCTACTCTTACAGCAGAAAATAAATAAATATTATTAAAATATAAATAATATATTTCTATTATTATAGAAAACTAATAGCTAGTCCTGAAATCATTTCATGATATCCTTGATTTAAAAATAATATATTTTAATGATTCGTATTGGTTAGAAAATTCGAAGGAGTTAAAATTTTAAAAATGATTGGATTTGCATAGATGATCTTGCTATTTGACATAACATATCTGCAAGATTGGACTACATTCCAGGATAAAATCACATGAAAAACATAAGGAGATTGAAGGAAATGTAGATCCATCCCTTGTAAAAATAATCTATAATATGCCTATTTTTAGTAAACCAAAGTCAAATGAAGACTTAGGTATAATGTGATGTTCAAAGCAAACATGAGTTATCAATGTACATATGTACATATTCAAACAGGTTTACACTACAACAACAATATAATTATTGTAACAAACAACATTTGAGTGATCAGATTAGAAGTAAAAGTCATGTAAACCTACAGTAATAAATAGGGTCAGAAACCAGTTAATATCAGCAAGAATCAAACACAGGTTAAGCTATCGATTATCTAACTTCATTTTTTTTAAATTCATACTATTTAATGCATTTCTTTATTATCATGGTTTTCTTACATTAAATTTCCTTTGTAACTTGATAAAAGTGGAATGCAACCTTCTTAACCAAGCAATAAATCATATAATGCTTCAACTGACTAAAATCTTAAACTCTAAATTATTTGTTAAATGAGTTTATAGAAATATTTTCCAAAAACAAAGTATCTTTAAAAAAAGAACCATGGTTTATCTTTGAAAAAAGTGGTCAAAATTATGTTATCAGAACAAAATTGAAATTAAGATTCACATATAAACATCATCTGTATGCATGACTACTGTTAAAGATACCTTTATATGAAGGATTCTTTATAGCTTCGTATATAAGGTTTACCAAGTCATCCAAATGAATCCATGAAAACCTAAGTAAATAGCAAGAATATAATAGCTTAATAGGTTGTTATCTCATATCTCCTTGGTAAAAAGATAGTTGACTTGCAAAATTTGAACAATATACTCCTTTATTTACCACTGTCTACCATTTCCTAGGTGGCCACAAGCAAACATCATGAACCAGGAGGAGAGTTTACTAGGCCTCCATGTTGTTTGATGTAAGGCTTCAGTGTGCGCGCGCATGCTCGCACATACCAAATCTAGTACCGAACCCCACGATGTGAGAGCATATTCTCCTTACGATGTTGAACATTACTTTCCTTATCTTTGGTTCATATTCAATGTAATTTTATCAAAAACAATGTATTGACTATACTCATCATAATAAGATTCTAAGTTAGTTCCCACATTTGATTAACCAAACTTCACTATGATGGTATTGAATGTTTAGATTCATTTTAGCTTAATTAATAGTACCCAATAACTCGACAATTTTGGATTTTGGGTGCAGCAAGAGTTTGACTCGTATTCATGTAGAACACATGAATAATGGATCCATATGATATCCAACAAAAAGGTCACTAGTACAAAAAAAGGCTACTGTGTAAATTTTCAGTAACATGGTTAAAGCATTGTAAATGCGTAAGGTCTACATGCCAAATACGTGGTTATAAAAAACTATGGGTGTTTTCTTACTCACCGTAGTAGCCAACGACTGTTGCACCGACCAAAACTGATGGACGAAGTTCCACAGTTGTGTTGTTTATCAAATCAACAACCTGTAAGCCACTTTCAAGAAAAAAAATGTAATTATAGTGAATAATATACTGAATATGCTATACTAAGAAGTTACCCATTAGTAGAAGTTTTCAACATAATATTATTACAAAAAATAGACCTCATTTTTAGCAGGTAAGAGAGAGAAAGCACACTTGCACATTTATGGAATGTACAAATGTACTTTTGTTTTTATGGAATGCGCGTGTACGAGTTCAAAATATACATACTCGTTCCATAAATTCACATATATTAAATATCAAACAAATCTTATTTTTGGTGGTAAGTTTAAGCAGAAGCATATTTCTATAGTATGTTTTCTAAGTCAGTCTGATTTTATAATTAAGTCTGTAAAATAACCATATGACTACCTTTGAGGTAACCCGGATATGGCTTTCTTTGATCTCCTTTTTAATCTGACAATACGAAACTATCAGGTAGAAACAAACAGAAGCAAAAATCAAATAAAGTGGGAAAAAGTGTGTGTACACACGCACACACACGTTGTGTGCATATCTGTATGTATCTGTGTGAGAAAGAGGGGGAGGGAGACACACATAAATATCTAAAGGGGAAACGACAAGTACCTCAGGTGTCCACCTTGTACTAATGGGCATTCCAGCTAAATTAACGATAGCATCTGATCCTTTAATACTGCTCTTCCATTCTCCTTCCTCGGCAAGAACTATTTTCGGAAACTTGGCAACTGATAACAATCGATGATGGACATCAGATATCATTTTGTCTCTTCGCTTGGTAAACAAACTTGATAAGGTTTTTTAGACTTTCTTATTGCTGTATAAAATAATCACAAGTTTCATCTTTCTCTATGTTTGTTAGCATTTGTTATTTATTAGAAGAAGCTGAATATTACGATGTCTCAAGTTTGTAACACCCTTACACTCTGCACAAACACATACATTGTATTCAACTTAACTGTCTTCGCCAAATGGATCAAGAAAAGGTGAAATAATATTGGTGTTGTCAAGAGAGACTTTCTTATATAAAGTATAAACAACACAAAATTTCTCTTGCTCCCTATTATCCTTAAAAGAGTTTGATATCTCGTTGACCATAGTTCTAGTTAAGAACATGTTTACTTTTTATATCAACCGTGACACTTATAATCTCACATAGTATATCAAAAGTACAAACATTCCCATATGTGTCACATCGAGAGAACCAGATATTTCCGAAAAATGAATTAATGTTTAGAGAGAAATTTTATTATGTAATCAACATTGAAAGTTCTCAATCATTTGATGTTGTACTGAATTCCAGACCCTACTATTGATGCTAGAAGGTTACGATAATGGTGCCGGTAATATGAAAACCTACAGGTTTATACAATGCAACTGCGATTAATTCTTTATCATATAAATCTAAGTAGTTATTACTTATTATACAAACTAAGTATACATAATTAAGTTGTACTTATAATTGCCAATGTAAATTTTTTTTTAAAACAAAAGGCATTCATTACCTTCTTACCCGGGTAAACTAATTGTGCCCGACTTCTAGACTGTGTCAATACGTGAATTTTATAATCATCTGCGCAAATATGTTATAAACTGTTAGTCATTTGACTGTAGTAGTAACATAAAATAAGATATATAAGAGAGCAACTTCCACAGTTTGAATACAGCTAAAACATCTCCGACCAACAAATCCAGTACAAAAATATTTTGTATGACCAAAAAAGGTTCATGTATGCTATCTTTTACTTATAACCTGCAAGTAACTTCTGAAACAATCTCCGACCAATAAATCCAGTAGCTCCAGTTATTGCAATGCTCATCTGACCTCCCTGGAGCAGCAAACAAACATTGCAAGGAACTTGAAGCATAAGTGTATATGTGCTTCGAGGATAAAACAAGATATCAATACTGACTAGATGGACTAAGCTCTTCCCAGATGGACTAAGCTCTTCCCAACAAATGTGATATCAAATGCTTACAGGATCTAAATGTAGAAACAATTTGTTATCCATGTAAAGTTTACGATATGCTAGACGCAAACTAAATAGCTTATAACAGTTGTATTTATTCATTTTCAAATGCCGAGCCCATTGAAATAGGCAGGTTGTTTTACTGTACTTGCCCTAATGTTTTGCACACTGAATATCATTCAGAATTTGCAGAAGAAAAGTACTCCCACTATTCTCAACAAAACTCATACTCACAGTTTTTCCTTGTTACATGTCTCTTTGATTTATCTCAGTTGTATGGTGAAATTTTTACATGCATCCAGTAAAAAAATAGGAAAGTTGGGGCTAACAATTTGTCAAAATTTTAATATTGTTGAATTTGCAAATATATATGGATATATAATTCTATATCATATATTTCCATATAGACTTTTTTGTGGATCATATAATTCTATATCATATATTTCTCATTTGGATTTAGGACGAAATCTCAAAATAATATCTCGGTACATGTCTAGAGTTGATATTTTAACATCTTGAATGTTAAAAAATGTGTCTGAAAATTCATCTCACTCGAGTTTTTGATCTTGGAGGAGTTGAAACAGAATTAAAAGCACATACAGTCAAAAATTTCAGCAGTAAAATCAGTATTTGATTTACAACTATTTATTTACCTTTCGGAGGTACATACATATACTTGAAAATATCATGTGTATATGAAGCCTTAAAGACTTAAATTCTGATGGCATTTTTACTTGGAAAAAGATGCACCTGAAATCCCCATGTATATGAGACAATATATTTGAAACTATATTATAAATTCATGGATCTTTTCATATTCAAAAACCCATACATGTCTAAATTTTGCATGTATATATGGGCGTAGAAACTAATACATATGTGCTTAAAATTTTATACTTCCAAAAACAAATATAAAACCTTGAACTTTTGAAACCACACCCTTTTCATTGGCTTTTGAAATTATGAAATAAAACCTGTCATATATATTTAGGACTTTATGATTTTGAAACCTAGGTAAACACAAATCTGACAAACATGTATATTGAAACCGTGTGCCTTACTGTCAAGTACATTTTAAAGCATAAATATGTATATATCTAAAATGAATCTGTATATATATGTAAAATTGATTCATATTGAAATCCATACATCTGATGCTACTTCAGAATTCACACATGCTCTGAGATTTAGTATATTTGAAGCTGATATGTTTTCAAAAACTAATACATGTTCATAGCCTCTAAATTGAAAATCAAAATTTATGCACATAAATATTTGAAGCTAATATATTCAAAGTTTTATTTCTTTGGAATCTTTTGTTCTATGAAATCATTGCATATGTAATTTTATGTCCATGAATCTGTACATATGAAGTTTTATATTAATAAAGACGGGTATATATTAAAGACTTATACATTGAAAATCTGTTCCTATACAACTTATACATTCCAAAATTCCTAAATGTTTGAAAATGATATAGTTGCATCAATAAACTTGATTTCTTCATAAAACCACATAGATTCAAGAGCTTTACATATATATAAAACTAATATATATGTGAAAACTTATATCTAAAACTTTAAATCTTTAAAAACCTTAATTTATGAACTCGTACATATATCTACTTTTAAAACCTGACATTTTTATTTAGGGCTTTCCTGCTTATAAAACTAACATATACGCATGAGGACATATATTAAGTATACATCTAAAACATCAACTTTCCAAGATTTGCTTCATGGAACTCAAGATATGTTCAAAAATTTGCATTTGAAACTCATTTACATGTATATCTAAAGCTAAGAGATTAAATCTGACACGATTTTTTTATATGTTCAAAAATTTGCATTTCAAAGTTGGAAACGATGAAAAAAACGATGAAAAAAACTCAAAAAAATATTAATGCTTCGTCTGAATCTAATAATAAAACTCAAAAATGTTGGGAATTTTGCAGTTCGAGACAAATTTGATGGCGATTGCGATGAAGATAATGTTGTACTTCCGACTTCAATGATCTATTGAATAGATTCTTTCGGACAATAGTTCAACCCACCAGGTACAAACGGGTTATCGAACTATCGACTTTCAGGATTCAATGAAGCCCTATAACAGTGTAATCGGATTCAAAGTTTGCACGCCTTTGATCCGACCAAGAACACTTTAGAAATGGTTTATGATGATGCAATTTATATAGAATAGAATGAAGAGGAAGAAGAGAACAATTCTGCGATGTTTTTCTGAGTTTGCGACACCTGAGGGGCGTCACAAAAACAGAGCAATGGAGTTATGGCGTCGCAGAACTGTGAGGAAGAAGAAGATGATTCAGGAATTTCGGTTTTTGGGTCCTTAACGGGCTGAAATCTGGCCCGTTACTGTTCACTTATGATCCAAAATTATTTTCGGATCCGAACCCGTACCCGACCCGGCCCGGTTCGGTTCGGTCGGACGGACGGCGGCGGCGCGCGTGTGGTGTTGCATGACTTCTCTCCTCACAACAAAGCAAACATGTAGGAGCCCCAAGGCCCCAACATCCACATGAGAAAACTATATTTATGCAAATATAGTTTTCATTTTTCTACAATGTGGGACTTATCTCTTTCTTTTCTTCTTCTTTCTCTACTTCCAATCAAAACCCAAACCCCAAAATATTTTGAAATTTTACAACAAAAATTGGAGCTAATGAACCAATCGTACGTAATCCTTCAATTCGTATGTAAGAAATTGATGTGAATTTGAAAAAGATGTTCATACCTGAGTAGATGGAGGTGGAAAAGCGAAACCCTAGATCTGTAGTTCGCAACCTAGATCTTCCATCATCTTCATCAATTTGATAGGACAAAGGGAGGAGGCAGTGGCAAAAGACGGAGGCGGTGATAGATGGTGGAGGCGATGGCAGATGGTGGAGGCGGTGACAAGAAACCCGATACGAACGAAACGTGACAGAGTGAGAAATGATTATCGTGAGAAATGAGATAACGATTGATTGAAGATAAATTTACGATCTTATCCATACTGCTTTTAATTATTTATGAAATTACCATATTTACTAACGGTAATAACCGTTGTAAATGGTTGTAACAGATATAACCGTTGGAAATTTGTAACGGTTATTAGCGTTGTAAATTGAAAGCGGAAAAGTGTTACAAAATAGGTTGTTTGGTGTACCATAAATCTTTCTTTAAATTTTCCTCGACTTTTTTCCACTCTGAAATGGTCAAAGGTACCATCTCCCTTGCTAAGGTACTGAGATAGGATGATAAGTGCTTAGAGTTGGAGCCTATTGGTTGACCTCGATCGTTGAATTCAATTTCGGCCTTTTCATTCAGCATACAAGAAAACGTTTTCATCATCGTCTTCCCTCTTTTTTTCCTTGACGTCTCTTGTTGAATACCATCATTATAATCTGGGTTGTTCAAGGCATCCATGGCGTGGAGTGGGTCTGTGTTTATGGTTTTGGGAGTGATATTTGGAGATTCAGTTGAATTAGGGCCAGGATTGAGATTTGAAGACTGGACTTGAACGGGTGGAGGCTGCATTTCAGTATGCTTCCGAGGGGATCTTCTAACATCGGTGTTTAAACTTTGAAGAGGATGAGCTACATCAACAAGTCTTGTTTCATTGGTTTTCACACCAGCAGTCTTATCTTTTGCACGTAAAGCTGCAACTACAGCTAGAGATTGCCTCTTTGAATATCTCGTTGCACGTAAAGAGCTGGGAAAAGCCTTTAATTTTTAAAAACTATACATGTAATTAGTTATAAATCAACATAAGATCAAGGCAATTAGATAACAAGCTCTTTACATAGGCCATTAGTTAACTACAATTGTTGATTTAAAATAGCTTATGATGAAATAAGGTACTCATTCAATTCATTGTTGAAAATGAATTCAAAGTTTAAGAAAATATATTGCTAAGTTTAAATCAGATTCAAATGCACCTTAGAAAATTAAGTGAATTTTAGAACAATATTTGACTTCAAATCCATTTTAAGTATTATTATTTGAATTACCAGATGAATACTGCTTACTTGTGTATTGAAAAGGTGAAAAGTCACATAATATAGCTGGTAATTATTAATATTGAATTTAATTTAAGTTAGAAAAAAACTTTTGAGGCTACGTTTGAAATTTTGACACATATAAAATCTATTGTTTTTTCTTTCAAATACCTAGCTTAAACAACATTATCCTGACCTTTATAAAAGAAATATATGTTGAAAGACAATTTTAAGCCATTGAAGTTGACATGATCAGTTCAAAACTGGAACTTTGTAAGCTAATATGGCAAAGTAGTAATTAGTTTGGAAGCAAAAATTAAGGAGAAAATTACTATATTAAGAATGTTATAGAGTTAAAAATAAATAAGGATATCAAAAGGATTTATTAGGAAATGAGTTTTAAGTATACCGGAATTTGGAGAGGTAGAAACAAATAGCTTTAATTTAACACAACAACAAGTTAGTGAACAAAAATGCTTTGATCAATTGCTTGAAATCGAGAGGGCCTTTGTTCATCTTGATTATAAGTTTACTCACAGACCAGAGCATGCACAGGCACATGATAGGTAGAAAAATGGATATGGGTTGCATATGACATACTGATATTCATTTATTTACACCACGCTTTGCCAGTTTTTTCATTGCTGGTCTTGAAAGTTTTGGTCCGGAAAAGTTGAAGGGAAAGATGTGGGTAGATTGTTTTTGAGAAAGGTTGAATACAGGAACGGGATGTTTTATGGCACTTTTATTATGTATAAAATATTTCATTTCTCAATGTGTATGTGTTTGTTTCTATTTAGTTAAAGCGATATTGTATGTAGATTTATGGTTATTGTGCAGACAAATTGCAAGAGATACAAAATAAATAGTTGTAACGTATATGTTGTTACTTTAAAGGAAACGCAAGTTAAAAGAAAGACTGTTCGACATTTAGTTTGTTTATTCACTATAAATCTTCTTAAATGAAAAGTTATAAGCCAAAGTAAAAAAGCTTTCATGCGTACATATATTAACAGAATTCTGGTGACATGCTTTGTTCTATTGTCATTCGTAAGAATTCATTTTGTTATCGTTGTTATCACAAAATCATAATAAATATGAAAACCATTCATCATAAGCTATTTTAAATTAAAATCAATGTGCACCTCTATACATAGGCCATTAATTTATCTAAAACAAATATGGGTTTTAAATTACAAAAAATGAACACAGTGCCTAATGAATTTCTACAATTTGCATATCATCTACTAACTTTGCATATCATATAACATATTTCAAAAGAAACCAAAAATCAATATGTGTATCCAAAAGCAAGGACTACCGATGATGCACTCAAATAAAATAAGCAATATAAAGTGAAACTATAATTATTTTGTGATCAACAAAACAAGTCAATTCTATCTAAAGTTTAAAACTCAATAAATCATTGAGCGCAATTTAATTTTTTGCCAATTTCAGCAGTTTAGGAAAATAATATATGTCAGCTTGGATTTTTTTCAAATAAACATACCAATTATCTTCCGAAAAGTACTTTAATTCAAATTACCAACTTATATTTTAGAGAGATATTAAATGTAGGATTTAATTATCTCAAATTTGTAGCTTTTGACATACAACAGCAGCACAGCTTGTGGAAGATGAGCATCCAAAAGAGTACGGAGACATCGGTTTTAGGGACTTTCTATCTTATACTTCAAAGAACAATTTCACCAAGGAAGTAGATTCATTGACAGCCTAAGAATTACTAAACCATTGATCAAAATTTTCAAGTACATAAGATAAACTACATATATATTATCATATGATACAACTGTTTATGGACAATACATCTTATCCGTAATTTTTTAAGGTAAAAAGTGTTTTGTAGTAGCCCTAGTTTTGCTGCCCTATAGGAAAAAGGTGTAGCTACATAGTTTATCTAGATTTCCATGTTCAAAAGGGACCGTGAAGAGAAAAGAAACCTTTTTAATGATCAGTTCTTACTTTTAAGGGATCCTGCTATACATTGGAAGGATTGAAAACATTCCATGTTGCATAGAAGTGGAAAAATGCACTCTGTATAAATTTAAATAATGAGTATGACCATTAATAAGAAACAGGTACCATCACGTACTATAAACAATATTTTTTTACTCAAATATATAGCTCACATAGCAAAACCATTACATACTTTTTGTTGTTAGATGGTTAAGCTGTTTTGAACAAATCGTGGTTGATCCAGTGTACACCACAGTTTTAAAAAATTGGTCCATAATGACTCCAGGTTTAGAGCATTAAAGCTAAAAATTGCAATCATGTTAATCTCTTTTCCAGAGCCCGGATTATCTGTAATATACAGAGTTAATCTGTAATATACAGAGTTATCTGTAATATACAGAGTTAATCTGTAATATACAGAGTTATCTGTAATATACAGAGTTATGCAAACATAATATGCCAGAGACAACTGAAATTAAAGCACTGCCATGCATTTCCTTATATTATCTAAGACATAACAGCCATGAATACAATTGCCTGCAGGTAGTAGTATTTTGTAAAATTTATAAGGTATCGAATAAATTTTCATACCACAATTTTAAAAATTTATGTCATGATATAAGAAATGTCAATTTAAAAAAATAGAAGTGCATATTAAAATTTTAATATTTTACCTCTCCTTGACCTTGCTCCATTTTACCCATTGATGCTTCAAGTTCAACTATCTTCCGTTAAGGGAGGAACCTAGAAAAAAACATAATATATATATATATATATATATATATATATATATATAATTAGAACATCACACTAATTAATCATTATTGTAAAGTATGAAAATCCTAATATACAATAGCATACAAATCAAAATTCATGGTTAATAATTCATGATTAATTAATATAACTATGCATAAAATTATGTATAATTACACTCTTTACGAATATAACTACGTGTAACACAAATATCAATAAAAGATGCTTATATCATACCAAAATACCATCACAATCCTTCCTTATATAACTTTCATCCCCATCATCGACATCTCTATCATCAAGTAGCGACACATCTACCGGTTTGCTAGTTGACTCATCCTCCTCATCATAGCTTTCCAACTCATGAAAACCTCTAGGGGGTGCTCTTAGCACAACATACCAACTTGAAAAACTACTTTCTCTACAAAAAAACACTTGTATGGCTTGCGTTGCCAAGATGAAAGGGTCGCTTGCAAATTGATTTTGGAATTGATGTAAATTGACTAACGTAAATCCATCTTCGACCTTAACTCCACGATCAATATTTGCCCAATCACACTTAAACAAGGCAATTTGAAACTGGCGGTAGTCAAACAACAAAATCTCACGCAAAACACCATAATATATTACTTTCTCAACGGATCCATCTATGCGAACAGTACTTGCCTCAATGGAAACACCACTATTTTGTGTAGATTTATCATTGTCTTTAGTATGATAGCGGCGACCATTAATTATATAGCCGGTATAAGAAATTACTTGATGGCGAGGTCCATATGAAAGCCAATTTATTAGTTCACTAACATCGGATGTTTTTCTATCATCTTTAACTTGGAAAAGCATAATGTTATATATAAAGACCAATCACAATAACATATACTTCTATGTCGAACTTATCCATCTTAAAAGATATAACATGGTCAACCTTTTTTTTAAACCAATGACTAAAAGTCTCTGAATGCAGCTTTGAAAGTTCCAAATCATCTCGTGAAAGCCAGGGATGCAAACGTTTCAATTCCTCATTGTGCATCCTATATACGTAAACATACAAGTCAAAATCTAATTTATTTCATACAAAATAATTGAACTGAACTTATGCTTACTTTATATAAGGCTCCACTTTCAAATTCCTCATTCTATTGTAAAAGATCTCCTTTTCTGGATCAGTTAAGGTGCATGGGGCGGCTGGAAGTAATGTTTTGCTTCCCATGTCTATAGGATGTAACTTTTTCCTAATACCCAGTACTTCTAGATCTTTACGTGAATTAATGCCATCTTTTGATTTTCCTTTAATATCAAGTAACGTACCAAGAATACTTTCACCGATATTTTTTTCAACATGCATTACATCTAGATTGTGACGCAAAGGAAGTACCTAAGAAAATCAAAAATAGACTATAACTAATTAATAATAAAGTATTGATTACATAGATAGAAAAGAAGAAGCAATTTTGTTTCTGATTAAACTTTACCTGCCAATAAGGAAAATCAAAGAAAATAGACTTCTTCTTCCACATTTGACTTTCTTTGTTCTTCTTATCTCCCCTTTTTCTTTTCCTTTTTTCTTTCTCTTTATCTTTCTCTTCCTCCTTTGATTTTTTCCCCCAATCATTGCAAATATCTTTAACAATATCAAAGACTTGAGCACCGGTTTGTATTGGAGGTCTTTGCCTAGTCTCTTTGGTTCCATCAAACAAGTTTTTTCGTTGGCGATAGTCATGATTAGGATCAAGGAATCGCCTATGGCCTAAATATGCACACTTCTTACTAAATGGTAACCATATTGAACATGTATTAACGCCACAAACAGGACATGCCCTCTTACCCTTTACGGTGCAACCTGCTAAATTTCCATAAGCTGGAAAATCATTTATCGTCCACATTAAAACTGCATTTAATCTAAATTCGTTGCGAATGTATGCATCATACGCCTTCACCCCTTTATCCCATAATTTTTTCAAATCTTCAATAAGTGGTTGTAGATACACATTAATATCATTCCCTGGTTGTCGTGGTCCAGGAATTAATAATGATAACATCATATTATCTTTGTGCATACAAAGCCACGAAGCAAAGTTGTACGCAACAAGAAATACTGGCCAACAACTATAGGCAGAGTTCCAATCCCCAAAGGGATTAAAGCCATCACTTGCAAGACCAAGCCTTAAATTTCGTGGATTGGATGCAATGGAAGGATACATCCTATTAATTGTAGCCCATTGAGAAGAATCTACTGGATGACGTAATTTACCATCTTCACTCTTATGATTGCTATGCCATCTTAATTGCTCTGATGTTTCTACGGACATAAACATTCTTTTCAGTCTTGGTATTATTGGAAAGTATCTCAAGACCTTTGCAGGTACTTTGGTTTGCTTTCCATCTTCCTTCGTCTTGTTTTTTTCCAACGAGATTTTCCACATTTTGGACAAAAATCACTATCTGCAAGCTCTTTCCTAAAAAGACAACAATCATTTACACATGCATGTATTTGTCTATAGCCTAAACCAAATGATTTAAGCAGCTTCTTTGTTGCATACGTCGAATCAGGAAGCGTGTTTTCCATAGGCAGCATATCTTTGAGAAGTTTAAGAAGTTCCGTAAATGCTGTGTCAGATACACCATTTCGAGCCTTGTGCTTGTAAAGAAGTATTGTAGTTGACAACTTTGTGTGGCTTGCACAACCAGGGTACAAAGGAATTTCAGAATTTTCTATCATCTCCTTAATCTCTACCCCATGTGCCTCAAGTCTTACATTAGAATGATCTTCCACCTCGTCATTACATATTTGTGTGTCTAAGTACATTCTATATGTATTTGTCACTTCATCGCCTTCTTTTCTAAAGGGTGTGCTTCCCCGTGAAAAATCCATACATCATACGTTGGGTCAATTCCAAAACAAACCAAGTGTGATACAACTTCCCTTGATGGATGGCGGATAAGATTCCTACATTTTGAACAAGGGCAAATGATTTTTTCTGGATTTCCCTTCCTTTCTGCATGCTCATATACAAAATTCCGAACAGCTTGCCTGTATTCTTCAGTCATTCTATGACACATAAAGAGATCAATAATCAACCGTAATAATTACAAGTATAAAACTGATAATCAAAATTGACAAAACCTTGGTAGGTGGATCCATGCTTTTTCCATCTTGATAATCCTTTTTTTTAAAACCCAGGAGAACCCGGCGGATCGGTAAACTCCTGAGGAGGGTATAGTAAAGCCGTCCGCTGATCCAAGCCCCCATACCCCCGGGTAAATTTATATAGGATAGGGAAGCGCATGGTAGGAATCGAACCTGGGTCATTTTACCAGAACCTAGGCCTCCTTTCCACTGCGCCGCACCCGCGGACATCTTGATAATCCTTTGATGTTATAACCTAATGAAAAGACGTTATGCCAACAAAAATATGAGTTTTTCTCATGACGGAATTGCGCAATTACCTCCCAAATAGGACTAATCAGTACATATGCACATATTAATTTAACATGTCACTTCCTTACTTTCACAGTTTTATAGTAATTTTGTTTATTAGATTCAGTCTTCTAATCTAATTGTTTGTGTGATTTGTTTTATCATTATTTGTGTGCATCTTTTGTTTTCTAGTTTTATTTTCCATTTGCATTTCTATTTTTTTATTAAAATATACACTACTGCATCATTCCAGCTTCACAATACTGCTGCATCCTCACGACACAGTACTTCATCTCATCGACAGCTTCTTTTCCACTCCATTTCCCTACCATACATCACCTGATACTACCAGCAGTATTTACCGCATTCACTGAACCACCATCTCAACCACAAAAATGCCAGCAATATTTACACTTCCCCACTAAACAACAGTGCCTTATTACTATCCAGAATCACAAAACTGATGTTGCCCATCACATATTTCCATACACAAGCATCCTTCTCTAACACTGACCATCACCATCCCTGAATCAATCTCCTCTGTCATCCATTGCTCCCTGCTGACTACACTGCCTTGTTCTCTTCAACAGTACCTATCAACCACCACAACACCATCACCAACAACTTAAACAAGACTGTTACATCCTCTACCAGTCCAATACCACAATTCAAACGTGCACAAGTTCACGGCAAAACATCCACAACCCACTTACATATCACCAAACTTCTACACTGAGTTGCCCATACTTCACAAACATCAAACAACCTGACTTCATCTTACCATATCAAAACAGCACTCTGTCACTCCAACCCCTGCCTTATCCATCAACTCACCACCATCCATCCTCTCCTCATCATCGACATACCACAATCACACTACTAGTTCAAAACTACCGTATATTCACAACCTTCAGACCAACTTCTTCCAACACACAACCATTTCCCCTTCAACTGACACACAGACCCACTCACTGCCTCCCCCTATTTCTACTCCACATCATCATCACCACAGCTACCTCTCCTTGCCAATACTTCCACTAACCAACCTGAAAACTCCTCTAGCCATCAAAACATTTCACCCCTGTCTTCTTTTTCACTACTCCTGTAACTTCTGTTCTCTATCAAGCTGCATCACCCATCTACCACATTCATCACAGTGCCACTCTCCTTAAACATCATTCTCCCATTGACCACAGCACTACCATTCACGAAACACATTGCATTCACCATACTTCACATCACCAGTGCACAAACAATACTTGTTTTCCCTCTATCATACTAACTTCTTCACTTTCTGCAACCCGCAATTGCACACTATCTCCTCTCTATATCAGCAACTACCTACACCAAGACTCATCTACCACTGACTAACACTTCAGTGCACCACATAACTCTGTCAAGTCATTGCCCACAACAATTTAATAAACAATTTTGAAATGTGTATGTTTTACTTTCACTCTTATTCTATTCTTTATTAGATTAGAAGACTGAATTACTTTTCAACCATCGAGAATTCTTACTTTATTCTATAATAAGCATGACCATAAGTACGTTTTTAAAAAAAATTATGCCATATACGATTTGTTGTAAGGCAAACACAACATACTGTTCGGACATGGGTTTGATAGTAAATACGGATATGGCCTTTTTTGTTATTTGCTCATCCATTTCTTTTACATGAATCATATAACCTTTGGACACAATATGATTATCAGTTAAAGTTTTTTTTACAGTATATGTTATCAAATATATCATTACATCATAAAGTGATGTATCGTTCCCCACAAATATACATCTAGATATAGGTTATGTATGTATAAAAATAACCATTTAGTAGTTTTTTGCCTTTTTTCTTTTAACATTTAGATATTATAGCAAATAGGTAATTCAAAGTGATAATTTTATATTTTTGATTTACCTTGTTTTTAATACTGGGAAATAAATCACACTAAGTAGTAGAAGGATTAAGTATATAATGGAACGAGAATAAGCATAAGATAAAGTTGGATTATTTTTTGTTGCATAAGAAAATGTTCTATTAATCAACAGAGATACCAACATTTGAATGCAGATTAATGACCGTCTCCACCGACATGTGAACTACTTAAAATGTTTAGATCAAATGTTTCAGAGCCTATGAATTCATCTTTCAAAACCCTTATGATACCTCCACTACAATCAAAGCCGAAATTAAAGAAAGTTGTCAGTTAAATTATCAAAATTCTGGCTTTACTTTCGGCGTCGAACAAATAATTAAATTTTTAATCCACATGTCAATAATTTGAAATAAAAGTGAAAAAGTTAGGTAGTCTTGTTCAGTAGTTAGTCATGAACTGATAACTTCGACTCCATGGTTTTCAAAATCAGCAACCAGAAGCACAAATTTTATCTCAAAATATTCAGCAACGATCCGCAAACAAATAGAACACTGTACAATTATAATCTATATTAGAGAGACAAAACACAAGAATAATTGCAACGAAGATTAATTATTAAGCAAACAGTTTATTAACAATTATGTAGTAAGAAAACATAGTATCTCAAAAACCATTAGTGAAATACAAACAGAGTAAATATCAACAAAAATCCTACTCAATGCCATTTCAACTCAATTTATACCTAACGCTACAATGTATATTTCTAACAAAACTTCAGATCGTGCACAAACTTTGTAATCCAAACACATACTTATATTGAAGGTTCTGCATTGTAATCCAAACTATACCTATTCGCTCTTCACCGATTTCGACCCCCGAATTCTACCAGTTTGTCGATTTCGCTTTGGAATTCGTTCGCAAGCTTTTTGGTTGGATTGGACTACGATTTGGAGAGAAGTCAATGACGAACTGGAGGGAAGTCGACTGGGACGAACTGAAGATTCGTTTTCCCAAGATTTCGTTTGCCCTAGATTTCGTAGGGAGAGCGATTTAATTTTTTGATGAAGTTTCACAAACAAAACTGCTAAGCGGCTATTTAACTATGCCGCTATTTAATTGTTTGTAACCCTTTTTTTTAACAAACTCTGAATCTATATGGCATCTATTACAAGGGGCAGCAGAAGCCCGTTGTAAAAAGAATGTTGTAATAGGATATTTTTATTACAACGGGCCCTAA
The DNA here is from genome assembly GCA_030737815.1 of Allium fistulosum. NCBI lineage: Eukaryota > Viridiplantae > Streptophyta > Magnoliopsida > Asparagales > Amaryllidaceae > Allium > Allium fistulosum. Next base: position 80,951,667 of record CM060905.1, read on the forward strand.
TTTCGTTGTCGATAAACCACGTGATAACTGCGGAGAGAAGTGCCTAATTTCATAGTCAATCTATTACAACAGGCATTTGCTGAATGTTGTAAAATATACTTCCATTACAACGGGCAGAAGTTGATCGTTGTAATATCTCTCTATTACAACGGGCAAATAGTGCAAGTTGTAAGAAGGGTGTTGGACAGAGCATCTATTACAACGGTCCTAAAACGACCGTTGTAATAGACGGCTATTACAACGGACAGAATATGCCCGTTGTAAAAGGGACGTTGTAATAGGGTATTTTTGTTGTAGTGCGTAGAGGTTCTCCCGATTTTTGTTTTACGTCGGACAAGGAATAAGCGTCTCTAGGCTGTTTTACATGAATTCGGAACTGGCTTATGAACTTTTCCTTCAACATTTCCCAAGAACTGATAGATCCATGAGGTAGGTGACAGAACCATGTGGTGCTAAATCTGACAGGAATAGAGAAAAACATTTACATAGTACACCTTCAGTTGCTCCATTCATGAGCATGTGTTGAGAGTATCGTTGTGGTGGACGATTGGGTCAGAGGTGCCCTTATATGGATCTATGGTGGGCATCTTCCATTCTCGAGGCGTGGCTGTTGCCTCTATGTCCCTAGTGAAAGGGCTGGATACTCTGGCGCCTATCCCCCTTTCGAGTTGTTCGCGCCCGAGGTACTCCCTGAAGAGACGCGTCATTCTTTCTTCGGACTCGGGAGCAGCCCTGGGAGAAGCAGGGCCCTCTCTTTGATAGTGATGGTGTCTGGTGCCTTGATTGAGGCCAGACTGGCGATGATTGGTTCAAAGCGTGGCAGGATCAACCATAGATGGTCCATGTCTGGGGCCCCCTTGACTGGGCCCAGCTCTTGTCGACCTCTTTGGACCAGCTTCGAGTTGTGTCCTGGCTCGGCTTCGAACCCTTGGATCTTCCTGATTGAACTCATCATTGGTGGGAGATCTGTTCCTTCTACGTGACTCTCTAGACTGGGATTCACCCTGGGATCCAGTATTGTGAATGGATTCCTCGGTGCCCTGTAAGCGTGTCATGAGTTGGTCCACCAAAGCTTCTTGTTGGGCAGCGAAGCGGTCAGTCATCTCATTCACAACCCTTTCTAAGTCTTCTTGGGTGACTACTGAGTCTGGAGGTAGGGAGCGAGTGGTTGGGTTTTCTTGATCTTCTTGGATGGGGTTGAGTGTATTCGCAGTAGCTGCATTTTTACCCTTGTCAACATTTCGCTTAGAGGGAGCCATGTTCTAATGATGCGCTAAGGTTGGAAGAATAATGGACAGAAGAGTTTGGCTTTCTATGCCCGCCCCGTTCTCAGTGAAAGCACCAAAAATGTTTGCTCGAAAATTATGCAAATGCTTATTAATCTGATTTTCAATTTAGCCTTGTTGGATTGTGTTTATCTTGCGACTCTTTAGACGTTTCAATTTATAATGAAATGATCCTTAGCGAATATTGGCGTAATTAGCAAATTTGAGATTTAGAAAAGTAGATAAGGAAAGGACAAGTGACACAGTGTTTTTTTAGTGGTTCAGCCAGAATGTGCCTACCATCCACTTTTTATCTTATTATCCCTTCTTAATTTGGTTACAAGTACAAGGTTGCTTGGAATGATTAGAGAAATTAGAATAACTAGGGTGATGGATCTCAGCAGAGTTTCTCCCTTTTTCTCCGAATGTCCGTCCCCATTGTTGTTGAGAAGCTCCGGTATTTATAGAGTGAGATTGTGAGGTGTGGAGGAGAGGTTATAGCTGCTTGGGTCTGGTTCGGTATTTGTGTTTGGGACTGGTGGCTCGGTAAGCTTGGATCGGCAATCTCCATCTTCCTTGGGTTCGGCAATCTTCATCTTCCTTTGGTTCAGCAATCTTCATCTTCGGAGGATCCTCTTTGTCGGTCCAAACATCTGGTTCGACGACCTTCATCTTCGGATGATCCTATTTTGCCGGTCCAAACATCTGGTTCAGCGTGCTTGCCGCACCGAACCAAATGTTTGGTTTGGTAAAATGGTGGATCGTGCCGGACCAAATATTCAGTCCGACATACCAAAGAATGCCGGACCAAACATTTGGTCCGGTGCTTCTGAGGATGCCGGTCCAGATACTTGGTCCGGTATACTATAGGGTACCGGACCAAATATCTGGTCCGGCATGCCGGTCCAAATGATTTGTTCGGCATTTTTTGCCGAGCCAAACGCTTAGTCTGGGTAGCTCTGGCTCTTGCTCCATTCGTTTGCCCTAGACTTCTTCTTCTTTTGTTTGCCAGAAAACCGGCCCAACAAATATTAATTGATATATAATTGATTGACTCTGCTTTAACAGAAGAAAATTTTGCATTTTAATTAAGGTAGGAGCACTTTTAGTTAAAGGATAAGATAGATTGACCAAGTAATAGAATATAAAGATTTGAATTTTAATTAAGATGGGAGTATATTTAGGTATATTGAGATGTGATTTGAATTTAAAAGGTACATAAATTACACACATAAACAATAGAAGTAATCTTGATTTATAATTATTTATCTCGATGAATTTATCACACGTTACATAACAAAATTCTATTTTTACCATTAAAAGTATAATAAATATTACATTTAACAACATAATTCTGTGCAACGCATGCAATACACAATAGTATAAAATAAAGTATTTTATAGAGCTTGCTCCTACTACCACATATATACTAACTAATTAATTGCAATAATCAATAATATTAATATACACTGCACCCCATTAAAAACATATCATATTTGGAGGTACGCAGTGAATGCATATTGCATTAACTTCTCTAATGGCGCATATACATTTAACTCCCAATTTTCAGTTCACCCATTCTCACAATGGGTTGCTCTTTGTCACAATCAAATCTATATGTTTCATCCTTATCTTTTAGATATTAATTAATCCATTTATTATAAATGAATGACTGATTTAATTAGGAAGATGGACGAATGAAACTGATACAGAAGATAAGAACTCAATTTGTACAATCTGTACAAAAAATAGAGAAGAAATAGATTGCAAATTGAAGACAGCTCCTCTATAGTGGAAATTTCATAGTAAAAGAATAAAAGAAAAATGATTCAAACTTGCTTATTTAGTTCGTCACTTCATTGTTCATCTTGCTTCCTATTCTATTTTTCCTTCTTTTAATCAAAATGAAAAAATCATTCAGTAATCCAAAACTCCCTTCTTCTCTGCCTAGGTTTCCTTTCATAGGAAAACTTGCATCAATTTGGCTCACTAGCTCATTTCTTTCTTTGCAGTCTAGCATATGGACTTATCATACTTCTACAACTTGGTCCAGTACCAACAATAATCATCTCGTTACATGAATTAGCTAAACAAGTAATGAAAAATCATAATGTAATATTCACTAACAAACCGTTTTCAAAATTTCCCAAGCTTCTTTTCAGTAGAAGTAGTGACATGGCATTTGCACCATATGGAGAAATACTAGAGACAAACAAGAAAACTATGCATCACTCATTTGTTGAATGCAAAAATGGTGCAGTCATTTCGAAACATGAAGCAAGAAGAAGTGGATTTGATGATAAACAAGATAACTGAACTCTCATCAGCCAATGGTGTGGTAAATTTAAGTATTGAAGTTATTTTCTAGTAATGTTATATCTAGAGTTGTTTCCACCAAATTTTTTAACGAAGAGATGAATCGTCGACTATCCGAACTATCACTATCAGAGGAGAAGTCTGAAATATTTTGAGCTTTTAGTATGGAAGAATACTTACCAGTCATTGGACAACTTAGAACTTCTAGACTAGATTTAAGAGCAATAATAAATTGAAATAGATGGAATTGTGTTATTGATGAAGTCCTAAACGAACAAACTGAATGTGGATCAAACAAAGACGAAGCCATACATGAGATGATTAGTAACTTAGTGGACGTCTTACTCACACTTGAGAATGACTCCAACAGAAAATATTCATTCACAAGAGATGAAATCAGAGCAATACTGATTGTAAGTCCTTCTCATGAACTTTAACTGAATATTTTATTCATCTCAACTTTTTCTTTGCAATCATCTAATATATTTTTGTTAACTTATGCATAAGTTGATTATTTTCATGTTCCATTAAGTTTTCTATACAATAATGCATGGAGTAATAAAAGAAAGTATAGAGCTGGGTATGAAGCGAAAAATGACCATGTCCTCTTATTTCTCTATGCTTTAACACTGTGTACAGCAACAAGTCATGCAAACTTCCAAGTCCCTATCAACACTTCAAATCGAATATTTATTAACATGTATAACTGCACTGAGTTTTACTGTGCAACTGTAGTTGCACTGAGTTAAAACTCAATGTGCCTATAGTTTAGTGCAACTGCAGTTGCACTGAGTTTTAACTCAGTGTTGAACTTGCACTGAGTTCTAACACGGTGCTGCAGTTGCACTGAGTTTTAACTCAGTGCAAAACTCAGCACTGAGTTAAAACTCAGTGCAACACTAAGTTTAACTTAGTGCAATAATTGATCTTAGATTTCCTGTAATAAACAATGTGGTGTTTTCAATGAAATTCTTCTAAAAACTATAAACCCAAATTAAGTTCAACTACCTGATTGCGTTTTCAATGACATTACTGAGCTGGAGTGTGATTGAGTATAAAGATAAGTATGTGGCAACAGGAGAGCTCAACCATGTTAAGGAGATTATTGAATAGGGTACTAATTACAAGCTCAATACTTTCAACAGTTCTGTTGATACTGTTGATAAATTTCTCAGTTTTTCCTTTTTATTATACCAAGAATTAATTTTTGTCATAGACCTGTTGTTGAATGTTTTTTGTCAAATAAGATACCCTACGGAGGGGGGGCCGGGGGTGGCAACCCCCAAGGTGGGGGTGCGGGGGCAACGCCCCCGCTACGGGGTTCGACCTGAAATTTGAATTTGAATCATGTGGCAGCGCCCCCGCTACGTTTTATTGACTGTTGAATTCAAATTCAACAGCCAACCGTAACAACCGTTAAAAAACAGTCACGACCGTTCGAATAGACACCTGTAGACGAATAGACATCTCACTCCTTATATAACAGTGCATTCCATCAACGCAGACTTTACTTCTCTTTTCTTCTAAATCTAAAATCGATAGCATTATTAACTTCTGAGTGTTTCTTCTGATCTGAGCAAGTAATCACAACTTGCACAGATAAATCTCCATTGTATCCTGAAAGAAGGTTTTCATAAAACCCGATGTGATAAAGAAGGGGAAAATATTCTTGAAAAACAACGATTATTTCGTGCCTTGGAGTGATTAGTCTTATATTACCCTAAGATCATCAACACCTGTCTTTACAAAAAAGAAATAAGAACAACAGATTATTAGTGGTAGGAGATTCTAATTTTTAATGATTTTATTATGCCATGTCATGTGCTTAATGCTCACAGTTTAGTACTCAACACTTGAATGATTCTAGCTCACGTGAATTCAGCATACTTATTTGTTGTTTATATCATTTTAAAATATAAGCGAATCCGGATTCGTGTTAAAAATCAAAACAAAATTTATTCCATTGGTATGAACATTCAGATCAAGAGTTTACATTTAAACATATCAAAATTGATCATATTTATATTCCATTAGTATAATTCAACATCACTTTAAATCTCAATCTGGGAGTTAAATCTAGATCTTTTAGCTCAATAAATTAATATAAAATGAAAATTTAATCATATATTTTCACTCAAGGAACCACGAATCGATATTCATAGAAAAAATTCAGATCCACAATTTTTGGTTGGCTGAATACCTACGTTTTTACAAAGTCAATAGGTGAGATGCTACTAGGAAACCTAAGAGAAAATATACCGCTAGTTATTTTGTGCGCAACTATCATAACAAGCATCTATAAAGAACCACTGGTTGGATGAAAGGAACTGTGCACCCCGTTTGGATCAACTTAAATAAATCGCTTTTTAGCTTTTTTGAAAGCCAAAATGAATAGGTTTTGGCTTTCAAAAAGCAAAAAAGCGACTTATATAAGTCGATACAAACGAGCCCCTAGTAGTTCATTAAATGCTTATTACCTTTAAAAGAAATCAATATTATTTTGTTTGAATTTTTTCTGTTAGAACAATAGACAGTCTAATAATTGGTTTATCAAAGGGGAAGCTTCCATGCTTCTTTAGAGATCCTCAATTGCTCATGGCTGTAGTAAATCTTATTTGCTAACTTCTAAATTTTAGTCTATTAAATGAATTGATTAATAGAAACTACAATTAAAAAATATGCAGATAACAGCTGATATGGTGGTTAATTCAAAAGGAAATTTTAGTTGAACACACTCTTGCATAAGCATAAGGAAATTTACCTTACCACAGACTGACATTAGCACCCTGTTACATGCTGGCATTTCAGCAAACACCATACCAGCATCATCTCACAGCTACATTTCAACAAACAGAATTGAAGAGCTCGACAAATTCAACCCCTGAATACAGTCTGAAGAAGTTGGATAGTTTGATGGATATTCAGGAGGAGGAAAACACCTGCAATAACAAACAAAAGAAGATGATGTAAAGATATGCACGCGTGTACATGTGCACGTGCACAGATACATGCACAGTACTACTTATACAGAATTGTGATCAATAATACTAATGAGCTGTCAAATAACAGCTAGTTTGATTAGGTCATACTGGATATTGTATAAGTAGGGATCAATTGATGTAAGTGATATATGAAGAAAGATTAATAAAAATATATCAGTTCTCTTTTCTTACCTGTGTGCATTTCTTCTTTAATATTGTTCTTCTCTCTGTTTTCTTATTCTTTAATCTGACTTCTTTTCAATTCTGAGTATTATTGTATCACCACCTTCTTCTTCTCAATCAGCTCTGTTCTTATAATTCCCAGCCACCCAAAACACCATTATTTGTTATCCCACCATGACTCAAACTCGAGCACAAACCAACAAAGAGAAGGACCCTAACAAAATGGTATCAAAGCCTACTGATGAGCAAAATTCTGACCCTCATCAAGATCCTTCATTACAATCAGAAACTAATCAAGAAGGGCCTTCTTCTCTAGAAACAGCAAACAGTGATAATCTTTCTGAGTTTTGGCAAAGACAAGATCTAATCAATAACAAAACCACCTTATCACTGAAGAGACTGGAAAGATCTACCCAAGACTTATCAATCACCACATCAACTCTGACAAAGCAAAGTCAAGAAACCACTGAGAAGCTTGACAACATGCAAGAAATGATGGCCAAATTTTTCTCAGAATTAAAAGATATCAAGAACCAAAAACCATCTGACCAGAACTTCAGATCTGACATTTACAGATCCTCTTCTCTTCCACAAAATTCCTTTCAAAATCCTAGACCAAATGTTTATATTCCACCTAATAACAGACCACCAATATTACCCAGGCCTGATCCCAATTTCTCTGATCACTCTCCATCTAGACATTCTGATGCTTCTCCTCAACATTCAAAAGACATGGCTAAGCTTAATATTAAAATAGATTTTTCAACCTTTTCTGGTGAAGACAGAGTAATAGATTGGCTTCGGCAGGTTGAACGGTTTTTCAAATACAACCATACTGACATCCAAGAATGGGTACACATATGTTCTTTTCATCTCAAAAAGGAAGCTCTCCAATGGTTTTACAGGTACTCTCACACTGTTTTAGATTATGACCAGTGGTCAGTCTTTAGCAAAGCTATTCAGGTACGATTTCTTTCTAATGATTTAGACAGACCATATGATACTTTTTCCTCCCTCAAACAAACTTCTTCTGTTATGCAATATGTTAATCAGTTTGAGCAATTAGAGGGAATGATTGAGCATATTACACCTATACATCTTTTACAAAAAATTTTGGGTGGTTTAAAAGATGAAATTAAATTTGATGTTATAGCTGCTAATCCACCAGATTTTGACTCGGCTGTGGCTTTAGCAAAAACATTTGAAACAAAATGGTTATCTGTTAATAGAATTAACAGAAAAAATTCGTCAAAAATTCTGTGCCTTCTTCTCAATTTTTTGACAGCAATAAAAAATTTTCCAAACAAAAAATTGCTTCCAATAATTCTGATCGATTTTCTAAAATCAAGCAATTAACTCCTGAAGAATTATTAGTCAAGAAAAAAAATAATATCTGCTATGGTTGCAATGAAAAATATTATTATGGTCATAAATGCAAAACAAAACAAATTCATGTGATGGAAGGAATCATTGATTTATCTGATCAAGATGAAATCTCTGATCAGGATATTGCCACTGAAAACCCTTTGCAACTTTCGACTACTGATAATGCACAAACAACAGATAACACTTTATTATCAATTTCTATCAATACTTTGCTTGGCATTCCTACTTTACATACTATGAAAATTAAAGGCATGATCAATAACAAGTCAGTTATTTTCTTAATTGACTCAGGATCAACACATAGTTTTATTCATAATTCCTTAGCCAGCAAATTAAATTTACAAAAAAGCCAAGCAAGGCATTTTGAAGTGCAGGTAGCTAATGGCCAAAAATTACATGGCAATGAAATTTGTTCTCAAGTTATACTCACTTGCCAAGGATGCAAAATGCCAATTGATTTATTGGTGCTTCCAATGGAAGGATGTCAAGTTGTTTTAGGTGCACAATGGATGAAAGAACTAGATGAAATTTGTTTTAATTTTAAGCAATTGCAGGTTCGATTCTTTTACAAAAATAAAGAATATAAATGGCAAGGAATGATCCAACCTGATGCTTATACTGTTGATGAAAAAAGAGCAACAAAAGAATTCAACTCAGCTCAGCTCAGATTTATGCTTCTATCTACTAAATCAACAACAATTTCTCTCATTCCTTCAATACACAAGGATATTCAATCTCTGTTAGATAGATTTCCTACTGTTCTTTCTTCAACACTTTCCCTGCCACCTGCAAGACAATGCGATCACAAAATACCTTTATTACAGGGATCTAAACCAGTTTGTCTAAAACCCTATAGATATGCTCATCATATTAAAAATGAATTAGACAAATTGATCTCTGATATGCTATCCTCTGGTATTATTAGAAATAGTTCTAGTGCATTTTCTGCCCCTGTTGTTATGGTTAGGAAAAAAGATTTTTCATGGAGACTTTGTGTAGATTATAGGGCATTAAACAAACAAACAATTAAAAATAAGTTTCCCATACCATTAATAGATGATTTATTAGATGAATTGTATGGTTCTAAATTTTTTACCAAATTAGATTTGAAGTCAGGTTATCATCAAATTCGTATGCATGATGATGATATTCATAAGACAGCTTTTAGAACACATGATGGTCATTATGAATTTTTGGTGATGCCCTTTGGTTTGACTAACGCTCCTTCTACATTTCAATCTCTAATGAATGGTATTTTTAAACATTATTTGAGAAATTTTATTCTAGTTTTCTTTGATGACATTTTAATCTACAGCAGAAATTGGGTTGATCATTTACTTCACCTGGAAACTACACTTCAGACTCTTCAACATCATCAATTAGTTATTAATCTACCTAAATGCTCCTTTGCTGAAGACAATATTAAATACCTCGGGCATATTATATCTTCTGAAGGCATTTCAGTGGACAAGGAAAAGACAAAGGCTATCATGGAATGGCCACAGCCACAAAATATCAAAGCACTTAGAGGGTTTTTGGGCCTTGCTGGATACTACAGAAAATTCATCAAGGGATATGGTTTAATTGCAAAACCACTTACTACTTTACTCAAGAAGAATTCATTTGCATGGACACCTGAAGCAACAGATGCTTTCTACAAATTAAAATCATGCCTCATTAGCCCTCCTATTCTATCACTGCCTGATTTCTCTAAAGACTGTATTATAGAATGTGATGCAAGTGGCTGTGGAATTGGAGCTGTGCTCTTACAAAACAACAAACCTATTGCATTTATTAGTCAACCTCTTCAAGGAAGAAATCTACTATTATCTACTTATGAGAAAGAGCTATTGGCATTGATTTTAGCAACAAAAAAGTGGTCTCAATATCTACTGGGCAGAAAGTTTATAATTCGAACTGACCATCAGAGCCTACAACACTTATTATCTTAGAAATTAACAACTGGTATTCAGGGAAAATGGTTAGCTAAGCTACATGGATATGATTACCAAGTGGAGTATAAAAAAGGCAAAGACAATATTGTTGCTGATAGTTTGTCTCGAATTCATGAACAACCACAGCTAACAGCTCTGACTACAGTTCAACCTGACTGGATTTTGGAACTTCGAAGAGAAGTCAGTCAGACTCCATTTTATGAAATTACAAAGGAACAAATTCTACAAGGAAGCTTGGACTCAAACAAATATAAAATACTTGATGATTTAATCTTTTATAAAGGAAGAATCCTCTTAGACCCTATCAATGTTACTCTGATAAACATCATTCTCTTTGAATTTCATTCCTCACCACTAGGAGGCCATTCAGGGGTAAGACAGACTCTACAAAAAATTAAGAAAGTTTTTTTTGGAAGCACATAAAAAAATCAGTTGAAAGATATATTCGAGATTGTGATACTTGTCAAAGATCCAAAAGTGAAAATATCAAATATCCAGGACTCCTTCAACCACTGCCAACTCCTGACACTGTATGGACAGACATTACCATGAATTTCATCACTCATTTACCAAAAAGCAATAATGCCACTGTTATATATGTTGTGGTAGATCGGTTATCAAAGTATGCACATTTTTTCCCACTCACACACCCATACACCGCAAAGCAAGTGGCCAAAGTATTTTTTGATGGGATATTTAAATTATATGGTATGCCTAAATCAATCATTAGTGACAGAGATTCTATATTCTTAAGCAACTTTTGGACTGAATTATTCAAGCTTCAAGGATGCACACTCAAATACAGTTCAGCCTATCATCCACAAACAGATGGTCAGTCTGAAGCTACTAACAAGATTTTAGAAACATACCTCCGCTGTTTTGTGTCGCATCAGCCTAGTGAATGGACAAAGTGGTTAACTCTCGCTGAATTCTGGTTTAATACTTCATGGAAACAGTCTACCAATTTAACCCCTTATGAAATATTGTATGGAAAGCCACCACCAACTCTCTTATCATATGTTCCTCATACTGCCAGAGTCGAGCAAGTTGAACAGCACCTTTTTTCTAGAGATATTATCATGCAATTCTTAAAGGATAGCCTGGCTCTTGCTCAAGAAAGAATGAAAAAATTTGCAAATAAAAAACGAACAGAAAGATCGTTTTCTGTCAATGACTGGGTCTACCTAAAACTGTAGCCATATAGACAAATCTCAGTCAGTTCTACTAAGACAACTAAGTTATCTCCAAAGTATTATGGTCCTTTCAAAATCATTAAACGAATAGGAGAGGTTGCATATAAATTAGACCTACCTGCTGGCTCACAGATCCATCCTGTATTTCATATATCCCAGTTGAAGAAACGAGTTGGTTCACACATCATCCAACAACAGGATATGCCATCATATACAGTTGAAATAGTTGATGAACCAGAACAAATACTAGATCGACGATTGATACCTAGAAATAATAAACCAGTGGTTCAAGTACTTATCAAATGGAAGAACAAGCCCACTTTAGAATCCACTTGGGAGGATTATTGGGATATGATTAAGCGTTTTCCTACTTTGGACCTTGAGGCAAGGTCCATTTTTAAAGAGGAGGGGAGATGTTACATGCTGGCATTTCAGCAAACACCATAATAGCATCATCTCACAGCTACATTTCAACAAACAGAATTGAAGAGCTCGACAAATTCAACCCCTGGATACAGTCTGAAGAAGTTGGATAGTTTGATGGATATTCAGGAGGAGGAAAACACCTGCAATAACAAACAAAAGAAGATGATGTAAAGATATGCATGCGTGCACATGTGCACGTGCACAGATACATGCACAGTACTACTTATACAGAATTGTGATCAATAATACTAATGAGCTGTCAAATAACGGCTAGTTTGATTAGGTCATACTGGATATTGTATAAGTAGGGATCAATTGATGTAAGTGATATATGAAGAAAGATTAATAAAAATATATCAGTTCTCTTTTCTTACCGGTGTGCATTTCTTCTTTAATATTGTTCTTCTCTCTGCTTTCTTATTCTTTAATCTGACTTCTTTTCAATTCTGAGTATTATTGTATCACCACCTTCTTCTTCTCAATCGGCTCTGTTCTTATAATTCCCAGCCACCCAAAACACCATTATTTGTTATCCCACCATGACTCAAACTCGAGCACAAACCAACCAGGAGAAGGACCCTAACACACCCTCACTATGAATTAAACATTTACAATCGTATTTATGTTGCAACAAATTCCGTAAAATGTTCGGCATATGAAATCCTAGAAGCAAACAAATTTATGAATTTCGCAAAATTGATGAGAAAAATCAAGTAACAAGCGTAATTGAACCACCTAATTTGAATATACAAAAATAATCAACCATCACAAAGCAGAGTTCTATTAGCAAAAGAAAAGCAAATAAATTCGGTTAGGGTTTTAGCAATTTCAAAGTGAGACTTTAATTTAGCAGCGCGAATCAAGGAGCCACAAAACAAAAATTTGATACAAAATCGAACCTTGCCTGCAGAGAAGATGCGCCACGATATTGAGAAATCAAGATGCAGTTGCAATGTTGATACAAAATATGAAGTCGCCTGAGTGTTGAGCTGTGCATGGAGAAACCATAACCGATTCATGTTGACCATGATGTTGAGCTGTGTCATCGAGTGTAGTCGCCTGAGCCGCTGAGAGAGACTAATAAAATTAAAATAGCAAATTTCAATAACATAATGAACTAAGTACCCAAAAAACTGCAATATTTACTTCTCAAAAAATAGATATTCAATATATAGAAAAATTCAATAATGGAAAGCATATATCAGTACCTAAACATATAACCGAGAACAGACAAGCAATTTAAACGAAGTAAAATGGTACATTACAAACATTTTGAAAGGAAATAAAAACCAGTAACGGCCAATGTATACAATTCTCTGTTACATAAACATACAAAATACATAATATCTGAAAGACGATAATCTCATGGCCATTCAAGCGCATTTATATATTCACCTAAATTAAAAGATGTTGGTCCCATCATGTATGTAAAGTGATATTAGCACGTATTGATACGCAAACAATTAGCACACATCTTTATGGATAGCTTCCACCCTAATAACAAATAAAGTTTCTTTAAATTTCAAAACAAAAACTAAGTTAATATTACAAAACCAAACCTATCATACATAATAATTATGATAGTTATATGGCTTGATTGATTTCTGTTGCAATAAATAAATTGTATAAAGATCTACATAAGTAGTAAGAAGAATAAATAAGAAAAATAAAACTTTACTTCAACCGCATAAGGGAAAAAAAGAGCACAATTTAAATAAACAAAATAACTATGTGGTAAGAAAATTTAAGGACTTGTACAAAATAATGGTGATCCATTGTGTGGTCAAGGTTGTTTTCTATTAACTCATATACTTTTCAGTATTCAATGTATGTATGAATTTAGTTTGCATTCATCAACTGTACATTTTATTCATTCGCATTGAATAGCAAGCAACCTTTTTATCATTTTTTTTTTTCTGAACATCTTGCTCACGCAAAAAGATTCCATCGTTTCAGTATACAACCATGTTACCTCTTATCACATTTTTTTGAAAAAATTCTTTTTCTCGTTTCTAATTTCTGTATTTTTGTTTTTAGCATACAACCATGTGATTTCTCATCATTTCAGCATGAACAAGACAAATGATTTAACACTATATACTTTAGCCCAAAATAATCAACGCATTAATAGGTATTTTACAGAACAAAACTGATAACCGGGCACTTTCAGTTAAGCTCTATTAGCATTACAAATCTACGATAACTAATTCATCGATAAAAATAATAAAAATCAAAAGAAAATAGTTGTGACTAGTGTCAGAGCATGCGATAGTTATATGAAATGCGAGTTCAGCGGTGTCATCTCATAACTAAAATGAAGTATATGAAGTGCGAGTTCAGCGGTGTCATCTCAGAGGATGGAAATGTCACTCTGGCTGGAAAAGTAATGCCCAAGAAGGAATCTTTTCGATAGTTAGAATATGAGAAGCTCTCGTACTGATACAAAGGCTTCTATATTGTTTATATCAAGTCTGGACCTTAGTAAAGCCTGTCTGGGCCTTAGTCTGTTTATAGCCCAACTACAATGTATTATATATCAAACTGTAGAGACGTGTATTGTAACTCAGTTTTCATTTCATCTCTTAATACAAAATCATTCTTCTTTTATCTCATTACTTTCTGATCAATCAATACTATATCTCTCTATCATCAAAATCTAATATGGTATCAGAGCAAATTCAAGCCTCACGGCAACAGTATCATTAATTGAATTCAAAGAATTCAAAGCAATCTCTGGGACCCAACAGTTTTGATCCTGTACAGAATCTACACCCGATTCTTCATCAGAAAGAAATCATCACTTGAAGATATCTTAACCCATCAGGTTATATCTCATCATTTGGGTTAATTATAGAATTTGCAATATTTTGTGAAAAAACAGGTACCATACCAGGAAATCATTTAGATTTCTGGTTGCAGCAAGTTTTTCATCAAAAGCTTAAGCAAATTCTTGCAAAAAAAAAATTTCAGAAATCCAGGAAATCAGTTCAAGAAAGCAATCAAAGACTTAAAGAAAGCAATTGCCGTGCCAAGATCCATCAGAATAAACTCATCACTTGAATCTTGGCTGCAACAAACCTGTTCTTGTCTGCATTAGAGTGTTCTTGAATCAGTAACCTCTTTCTGAAATACTATTTTTTCTTGCTCAAGTTACCATAGCTCTTAATCATGGCTGAAGGAGATAATGCTTCAGCAACTTCAGATAACACCAACAACCCACAACAGTTCACCGATGCAACAGAAAAGTTGATCAAGACAGTCATCAGTCCGCAAAGTCAGCTGATCACTGTACATCTTGGAGAAGACAACTATCTCTTATGGAAATTACAAGTTGAAACAGCCATGCAAGGATATGGACTAGAAGGCTTTATTCTTGGTTCTATATCAACTCCTCCAAAATTCATCGCTGATTCACAAAACAAAATGATCAGCAATGAGGAATACACAAAATTTTATAGACAAGACAGATTGATAAGTTCATGGCTACTGTCATCAATTGACACAAAGCTACTGTCTCAAGTCATAGGATGCAAGTCAGCGAATGATATATGGGTCACTGTTGAAAGGATATTCAATACTCAATCTGCTGCAAAGATCATGCATTATAAAAGACAATTGCAAAATGTTACTAAAGGAAATCAGCCAATGAGAGACTATCTTTCACAAGTTAACAACATTTGCAATATGTTAGAAGCAGCAGGACACAAAGTGTCAGAAACAGAACAAGTTCTAAGTATTCTGAATGGTCTCAGTGAGGAATATGAAGTTGTGGTTGCAGTTGTGTCTTCACAACCAAATTTGCCACCTGTACAGTTTGTACATGCTACACTTCTTGCACATGAAGCAAGAATAGATCATAAAAGATCCCAAGAAACAGATCTGTCAATCAACTATGCCTCCAACTCTAGAAACAAAGGCCAGAATCAAAACAAGCAAGGTCAATCTTACCAGAGAGGAGGTAGTTCAAACAGATCTAAAGGTAGAGGCAGATGGAATAACAACAACAACAGACCCAAATGCCAAATCTGTGAGAAGAGTGGTCATACTGTTGTTAAGTGCTATTTCAGATTCAATGCTAACTATGTACCAAATCAAAATCAAACCAATCAAGGAAATGGAAAGCCTAGTGCTAATATGGCTCAAACTCAATCAGACACTGTCAACAATGGTGAAGTCAATCAAAACACAACCACAACATCTGAACACATACATGATGAAGGCTGGTACCCAGACTCTGGAGCAACCAACCATATAACAAATAATCTAGACAACTTAAATCTTGGCAATAAAGAATATAGAGGTAAACAGTCCATTTGCATGGGGAATGGTGAGTCTGTCAATATTACTCACACTGGAAGAACCAGTATTAATGGGAAAAGACAACTATATTTAAATAATTTGTTGAGAGTACCAAAAATAAAGAAAAACCTTATGAGTGTGTCACAATTTGCAAAAGACAATAATGTATACTTTGAATTTTATCCTGATTATTGCTTGATTAAAGACATACTAACTAATGAAAATCTTTTGCAGGGTGAAGCAGTCAAAGGTCTATACAGATTCAATCTCAATAACAATAGCAAATGTGAGAGAAATCAGAGGTGTTGTAATATAGGTGAAATGAGTCAGTCTAAAGAAAGAGGAAATGTGTTTGACTTGTGGCATTACAAACTTGGCCACCCAAATACAAATGTTGTAAAACAAGTACTTGTGAAAAATAATATTGTGTTTGATAATATCTCCTCACCATATGTATGTACATATTGTCAAATGGGGAAAAGTCATAAGCTACCCTTCAATGACTCACTAACCAAGTATTCAAAACCTTTAGAATTAGTTGCAACTGACCTATGGGGACCTGCCCCAATTTACTCTGATTATGGTTATAGATATTACATATCATTTATTGATGCTTACTCTAGGTATACATGGATTTATTTTCTAAAAGCCAAATCAGAAGCCTATAATGCAGTGATACACTTCATTTCCTTAGCTGAAAAGCAAACTGGGAATCAAGTTAAGATTATTCAATCAGATGGTGGTACTGAATACAAAACCCTTAGAGATTATTTTGCTAAGAAGGGAATTGTACACAGAACCACATGTCCCTATACATCTGAGCAAAATGGTCTAATAGAAAGAAAGCACAGACACATAGTCGAAACTGGACTAACACTGCTTGCTCAAGCATCATTACCACTAAAGTTCTGGCCTGATTCCTTTAATACAGCTGTTCACTTAATCAACAAACTACCCACAAAAGTTCTTAAAGGAATCAGCCCAGTGGAAAAACTTTTAGGTGTTAAGCCAGATTATCAGAGTTTGAAAATGTTTGGGTGTTTGTGCTTTCCCCACATAAGACCATATAACAACAATAAACTGTCCTTCAGAGCTAAACCATGTACCTTTATAGGCTATGGGTCAAATCAAAAAGGATATAAATGTCTAGATGAAAGTGGCAAAATTATAATAAGTAGACATGTTGTATTCAATGAGCATGTTTTTCCCTTTAAGAATACAGGTATAAAAACAACTCAAAAAATACAGAATCCAAAACATTCTGTACCTAGTATACCTGTCTACAGTGATGACTTCCATTCTGAGGTGATTGAAAGGACTGCTGAGGGTCAAGATCCACAACTCACAATGTCAAGCAGACAGGGTCATGAATCATCAAGCTCACCCAGCTATCTCAATCAAACTCCTGCAAGCACAAGACATCAAACAGAGTCAGTGGATGAAAGAGAAACAGAAAGCATACCAGTACAATCAGAAAATAATCAGACTAGTACAGATGCATCACCACAAAACAGAACTGGTCATCCAATGGTTACAAGATCAAAAAGTGGTATCTTTAAGCCAAAATTATACACAGCTGCATCAAATCTAGATGAACCGGAAAACTTTGAACAAGCTGCAAAAGACAATGACTGGAAGGCAGCAATGGATGAGGAATACAATGCACTGATAAAAAACAACACATGGGAACTTGTACACCCACCAGATAACAAAAACATCATTGGATGTAGGTGGACATACAAACTAAAGAAGAATCCAGACGGATCAGTGTCAAGATACAAAGCAAGACTGGTAGCAAAAGGCTACACACAGCAATATGGGTTTGATTTCAATGAGACCTTTTCCCCAGTAGTCAAACCAACCACAATAAGAATAGTTCTAAGTATTGCTCTATATAATCAGTGGAACATTAGACAATATGATGTTAATAATGCTTTCCTGAATGGAACATTACAGGAAGAAATATACATGGAACAACCACAAGGGTACAGACATAATACAAGTCAAGTGTGCAAACTAAAAAAGGCCATATATGGTCTTAAGCAGGCCCCAAGGGTCTGGTTTGATAAACTGAAAGCCACACTAATCTATCTTGGCTATCAGTCTATTAAAACAGACAATTCCTTATTTGTCAAAAACAACAATAAGACAAGTGTGTATATTCTAATATATGTTGATGATTTAATTGTTACAGGGAATGATGAAAATGAAATTAACAATCTTGCTCAATATCTTGACAAAGAATTTTCCATCAAAGATTTGGGTTTACTAAACTTCTTTCTAGGCATAGAAGTTAAGAGGAAGTCAAAATCAGAAATCATCCTCAGTCAGAGAAAGTATATTCTAGAGCTATTGGAGAAGGCAAAGATGGACAATGCAAAACCCCAGCCTACTCCAATGATTAGCCATCAATACTTATCTAAAAACAGGGGAGAAAACATAACAAACACTAAACAATACAGAAGTATTGTTGGTGCTTTACAATACTTAACTATTACAAGGCCAGACATATCTTTCAGTGTTAACAAAGTTTGTCAATTTATGCAGGAGCCAAAGGATGATCACTGGAAAGTAGTAAAGAGAATATTGAGATACATAAAAGGAACTATAGACTATGGCCTTCTAATGAAGAAAAGCAATAATCTAAATATAACTGGATACACAGATGCAGATTGGGGAACCAATCCAGATGATCGCAGATCAACTACTGGATACTGCATATATATAGGAGACAATCCAGTGTCATGGTGCTCGAAGAAGCAAGCAGTAATCTCTCGATCCAGCACTGAAGCCGAATACAGAAGCGTTGCAAGTGCAACCGCTGAGATAATGTGGATACAGTCCCTACTACATGAACTAAACATCAAATCTCAAGTCAAACCAACATTATGGTGCGACAATCAAAGTACTGTATACATGTCAGCAAATCCAATCTTACACTCAAGAACGAAGCATATAGAGATAGATTTGTACTTCGTCAGAGAGCAAGTACAGAAAGGGAAATTGCAAGTAAACCACTTACCATCAGCTTACCAAAGGGCTGACACACTTACCAAGGCCTTATCAAGGCAAAACTTCATCAGATTTAGGGAAGATCTGAAGGTAGTCACGAATTCAATCGACTCTGAAAAAGCCTCAACACTTGCTGAACAAAAGACAGAAACTTCAACTCTCTCTCCAGCAGATCTATCATCTGAGCACCAAAGTTCCCTGAACAAAAGTCAGCAAACTTCAACACTGATTTGAGCACCGGAAGATTTATCATCTGCTCTAGTTGTAGCATTCTGATCAAAGAAAAATCACTCAGACTCACTCAGATCTATTACGAGAAATCATCATTTTTTGTTTCGAGGCGGCGCAAAGAAGCTGCCATGAGAAACCCTAATGTTGGTTTGAGGGGGCAAGTTAGAATATGAGAAGCTCTCGTACTGATACAAAGGCTTCTATATTGTTTATATCAAGCCTGGACCTTAGTAAAGCCTGTCTGGGCCTTAGTCTGTTTATAGCCCAACTACAATGTATTATATATCAAACTGTAGAGACGTGTATTGTAACTCAGTTTTCATTTCATCTCTTAATACAAAATCATTCTTCTTTTATCTCGTTACTTTCTGATCAATCAATACTATATCTCTCTATCATCAAAATCTAATATCGATATTTAGGGTCCATGTTGAAGTATGATGGTGAGATTGATGAAGATGTTAGTTTTAGAATTCGAGCGGGATGGGCGAAATGACGATTAGTGTCTGGCATTTTCTATGGTAAAAAAGTCTCACTAAAGCTTAAAGGAAAGTCCTACAGAACGACAATTAGGCCTGCGATGTTGTATAGTGTAGAATGTTTGCCTACTAAAAGACAACACGTCTAGAAGATAAGTGTGGCAGAGATATGTATGTTGCAATGGAGTTGTGGTCATACAAGACGAGACCGAATTAAGAATGATGATATACATGACAAACTTGGAGTGGTACCAATTGAAGAGAAGCTAGTTCAACATCGCTTAAGAAGATTTGGACATCCAATGGAGACCTTCTGGGGCACCTGTGCGTGTTGGAATTATATGCCCCATCGAATACTCAAAGAGAGCTAGAGGTCGACCAAGGTTGACATGGAAGGAAATAGTAAAAAAAGATTTGAAGGATTGGACTATATCCGAAGAACAGGTGTCGGATAGGAGTGCGTGGAAGTTAGCTATTTACGTGCCAAAACCATGAGCTATGAGTTTTTTACTTATAGTTGTTTTAGGGTAGTGTTATAAATTTTAGATTATAGGACTACTGAATAGGAGCCTAAGACGTAGTGTTTGGTCTTCGTTCCCTGTTACTATTAGTACCATTATTAGTATTAGTATTATTATTATTATCATGGTTTTTTTTGTTTTTTTATCTATTTTTAGTTATTACTTTATTTTATTTATTATTTTACTTTATTTATTTTTTATTATTATTTGTTTAATTATTTTACTTTTTTAGTTTATATTATTATTTTTATTTTCAAGTTTATTATTGTTATTATTACTTTTAAATTGACTTTGTCATTTAGTTCTGGGTTCCGTCTCTAGCCGATCTCAACTTATTTGAAAATAATGGCTTAGTAGTAGCAGTTGTTGTAGTATTAAAAAATATGTTAAGAATATTTCAGTAACCTTCTCAAGTTAAAATAGTTTCCTATAATATAAATGCTTAGGATCTAAGCAGTATTATTAGAAATAATAGTCATGAATTGTATAATGTAACAACCTACATCCTTTGGACATGCCGATCCAAAACCCAAAAATATTACTTGAACTAGTGTCGTGCGAAGAAGTACGAACCGTTAGGTTTTTAAGTTTTGCATGTTACAAAGACAGATACAATTATAATGTATTTTACATTTTCATATCTCATAGTAGAAGAAAATAAAATACAAGTAGTGAAAATAATTTAAAACGGCATGGTCTCAAAATTGATAGAGTTTGGGGTATGCCCTAGGAGCAATTGTGTAATTTATTACATATATCTAATTTTGTGATCAAACTTGTTCAAAATAAAAGATTCTTTTCTTTCTATTATATACTTATTATATAGTGATGTAAGTAACTAAGTAGTTAATTTGGAGTATATATATGGAAAAAACTTAAATGATATGTTATGTGATAGTAATTAAAAAGTGTTGTAATCATTAGAATTTTATCACATTAAAAATAATATATTATCTTAAATATTCCTAGTCAAGATGTTTCGAGAAAGGATATCAATTCATCTGTTGAGATTAAAGTACGTAACTTTTCCAAGTGTTGAGTAGTGTATTTCTCATGGCTACTTGGGGGGCACCAATGGGTTAATTACTAATAGTTATTAGATAGCTATAAAATGACTTAATCAAGAGTTCTCTGTTGGTTGATATAACTACGGTCAAATAGACAACCGTGAAGCGACGATGCTACACATTGTTAGTCCTTGAGATGATGGTTTTGATGACAACAACCTCAGGACTTGTTATAAAATATAAATTCTAACATTATGGTTTAGATATATATGTATATGCAGAATATAAACATGCAGGTACCAAGAATGAAGACTGTACAGTGTAGAGATACAAGACTGATGAATTTAAAGATCGAAGATATCAAGATTGAAGACTCATGAGTATCAAGAAATCAAGTTATCAAGAGTTCCATATTTTAATAGTACAAGATATTTTAGTTAGGAATTTTGTTAAAACTCCTAAAAAAGCACTGACGTCTTAAAATCCATTTTATTCATGGAATGGAATCCACTTCGAGCCCGTTAAAAGGATGGAACCCTAAGTAGGATGGAACCTACGAAAAATCTAGTGGAACATTGTTTTGTATCCACTAACTTTTATTCAAATGTTTTACAAAATTATATCTTGTTTTCAAAATGATTTCAAAATCTTCCTTTTTAAATCAAAAACATCTATCCTGGTTTTAAAATACTTTTAGCCTCAAAATAATCTTTATTTTCAATATCAAATTATCCTTGGTTTTAAACTACCTTTTAATTATAATATATTTAACTTTTAATATTTATACTTAAGATTTAAATATAAAATTATAGTAAAATTTTATATATACCAAAATATTATTTATGTATTTTAACTATAGTTAAGTATATTTATAAAGTTTAAAATAGTTTTAATACAAGATAGAAGTTATTTTCAAAGAAAACAAATTACCAAAAATAACTTAGGCTTGTCGACAACTCCAAGGAACCCTTGTCGACAAGGTGACTGTTTATTTCAAAAGTTTGTATTTCAAAGGAAGTGTCTATTCGTCATATCCTTTCACGAATGGACATGGCTGTTGTTCTACTATAAGTAAGGGCTGTTTTAAACGAATTTACATTTATATTTTCTCTGATTTCACTCCTCCTCTTCTTCCACATTTCTTTATATACATTTTTACCATTACTCTGCCGAAATCACCATTGAATCTAACTAGATCATCTCTGGTTTGATAATCTATCAATATCTCAACAAGATCCCAGTGCTATTCAGAGTTATAGATTTTTGTATTCAATCGAGCGAGAAAAGGTGTGATCACTACAACAAAAATACCCTATTACAGCGCCCTTTTTACAACGGGCATTGGTTGCCCGTTGTAATAAAAGGCTATTACAATGGTCCATTCAGACCCGTTGTAAAAGATGTCATATACAACACCCTTTTTACAACAGGCATCGGTTGCCCATTGTAATAGATGCCAATTTTACAACGGGCTAAAAGCAACCGTTGTAATAGGTGCCAATCAAAACCCTAATTTTCAATTAAAAAAGCAAGGTCGGCCCTTTTTCCTTTTATTTCGTTCTCTATTGCTCTGTAAAAATGTTGGCCGCGATCTTCTTTTCATGGCCTTTTCATATATTCTCAAAATCGATTTCCACAATCTCCTTTTCATATATTCAGAAGAAGTCGATTTCCACAATCACCTTTTCATATATTCTCAAAATCGAATTTCGAGATTGATTAGTGAGGTTGGAATTGCGATTTTGGGTTGTGTGAATTGGTCGCGATAGGAGTAATAGGGTGGTTTTGAAGGCTACGGTGGTTTCGGTTGCTGATTTGGGGAGATGGTGGAATCGCATTGATGGTCGATTTGGGTGTTGCCGCCGCTTGGTTCGCGATGGAGTTTCTGGTTTTGGTATTGGTGGTTCACGGTGATGATTTGCAGAGGGATAGTGCGATTTGCAGAGGAATGGTTTGAATATGGAGTAAGAAAACTGGTCTCAATTTGAGGATGTTTCTCCATAAACAACTATAAGACAGTGGTTATCTTCTAGCCTGGATCAGATAACAAATTCCATCTTCGAATAAACTCCATGTCCTCCTCTTTAATCTCCAAAAATTTCCCATGAAACTAAAATCGTATGTCTACTTCGATTAGATTATCACGCTGCTTCTCAGTGAAACTTTTACCTTCGAAGACACTCATATTTCTTTCCATCCATATATGGTGAATAACAATAGCAGAAGCCGTAAAGGCGATGCCTTGATGAACTCCTTTGCAGGGGAATCGATTGCTTATGAACTCCAACTGTTCGATCAAAAATGGTTCGAAATCTAGGGCAAACACAGATGCCTTCGAGCTTGGTTCCACAGATAAGTATTGAACTTGCATTTAAAAAATAGATGCATATGTGATTCTTCATCGTTATTGCATAACACACATCTATCTGAGTCTAAAATACCCCACGAACTTAACCTGCCTTTCGTAGGAATTCGAAACAAACAAGCCTTGTAGGCAGTAAAACTAAACTTTTTAGTAGTTATTCAATGCCAGATAATTTTACCCCAGCTAATAGTAGCGGAAATATATCTCAAACTGTTCCACACTATTGAAAATTTAAAGAAGTTTGAACTTGCTATTTTCCAATAGTCAGTCTTTTGGGTTGGATCTGTTGTAACTTGTGAAATAATAGTGGTAACTTCTCTGGCAGAGGAAAACCTCTCTAAATGGAAACAAACCCCTTCCAAAATGCTGCTGACATTTAAATTAGTTGCAGGACATAGACTACGTCTACGCCAACACAAAAAATCGACCATCGATTTGTGGTTCAACCAAGGGTCCAAGCACAATGAAGTAGTATGCCCATTTACAATTATTCTTTGCATTAATCTGACAACAGAGTCTCTTGCTTTCGGTATGTACTTCATAGTGCAAGAAAAATCATTGTTGATAGCCATAACCCAAAATTGTTGATTGTGTAGATATTTGTTAGTCATCCATGTACTCAAAATGCACTATTTTTGCAAGAAGTGTCCACGGTAGTTTCAGTAACGCTGTTTGACGCAGATCTCTGAATAACCTAAGTCCAATACCCTCTTCTGCTTTTAGTCTGCATAATAAGTCCCAAGCAATTTTATGATTTCTTTCAGCCCAAAAAAATTTTGCATACATTTTCTCAATTTTGTTTAAAACTGAATTGGATATGCGATAGATAAGTAACCAATATAACACAATTGGTGTAATAGTAGACTGAACTAATTCAGCTCTTCCTGCAGTAGAAAGTAAATCACTATCCCATCCCTCAAACCTAACATATACCTTATTCAACAGTGATGTAAAATAGGATGCATGAATGTAATCATGTGATGGGGGGCACCTAAATATTTAGCAGGTAGACTATCAGCTTCCATCCCCAATACATATAGTAATTGAACTTTATTCTGAACAAACCTGCTAAAGTACACTTTAGACTTGACCTGATTTATATGCAACCCAACAGTGATAGCTAATTGGTTGAATATGTTAGTCATAGAAACTGCATTAGAAACCGTATCCCCCAAGAATATCATAACATTATCAGTGTATAGCAAGTGAGTACTAATTGGTTGAATTGATGAAATAGATTGTATTTGGTTTAAATCAAGGCATCCTCCATTTGAAGTGAAAAAAAAAATTTCCATTGCTACACAGAATAAATAGGAAGAAAGAGGGTCACCTTGACACAGTCCCCTATTTGAAGTAATAAAACCATGAGGAACTCCATCAACCATAATAGAAAAAGTGTACGTTTCCAATGATTAGCCTTTATTTTCTCACATTAATATATCTAGAGGTATATTATTGAATTTGCTATTTTCTTACATAGTTTGTTAATATGACCACTAAATACCAATACAGTAAGCTATGAAACCCTGCTAACCCTGATAATAGTGCTCTCTAAACTGCTGTACAATTATTTTAGGTTCAATGGAACTGAAATGCTAGAAAGGAGCAGAAACAAGAGAATCATATTCGCAGGCGATTCCATAGGAAGAAACCAATGGGAATCATTATTGTGCATGCTATGGACATCGGTAGAAAACAAATCAAACATTTACGAAGTTAACGGAAATCCAATTTCAAAACACAAAGGATTCCTCTCCATCAAATTCCAGGAGTACAATCTTACCATTGAGTATTACAGGTCTCCGTTTCTCGTTGTAATTGGTCGTCCTCCATCAAATTCTTCAGAAAATGTACATAGCTCTATACGTGTTGACACTCCTGTGTGGATGCCCAAAAAGTGGAAAGGGGCTGATGTTGTTGTTTTGAACACCGGGCATTGGTGGAACGATGATAAGACCTTCAAAAAGTTTGTATTTTCATATCTTTTCATAAAAAAAAATTCTTAATATTTTTGATCGTGAACTCATTATCATGTACTACTGACCTCACAACACATAAACATCAACCCTTTGAAAACCAATCACATTATTGCTGAAGTTCAACTCTTTCACTACATATCATTGTTTTGGGGTTCATTTTTTTCACCATTGTCTTGGTATAAATACTGTGCGATACATCCTTATGGGTTATATATCGAGTCATCGACCCCCAACACATATAGAACATGCTGTAGGAAACAATTTATAGTGTTATTGCAGTTTGAGTGTTCTGTACGTCTCATTTGACATTTTAGAGGCGTGCGATTTGTTCTTTTCATCCTTGTCTTTGTAGAAATATGGTACTAAATCATAGCTTGAAATTTTCCAGGAGAAGGTACTTTCAAATTGGTGATAAGCTGAATACCACAATGGATGTGGAAACTGCATTCCAAAAGTGTATTGAAACAATGAAAAAGTGGGCTTTGGAGTTTGCAATTGGAGAAAAGTTTTGCCTTTTTCAGAAGCTATTCCCCAATACATTACAGGTAAAGTTACCACAATGTACAATATGTACAACACACTCTTTTATGCAATCTATACGAAGAAAAATATATAAAAATGCAGGAATGGGAGTTGGGATAGCGGAGGAGCATGCGACCCATGGACAGAACCAGAGTCCAATCTTGAAAACATAGAACCGGAACCATGGTACAATCAAGTGATGTCTGATACAATAAATGATGCTAAAGGGAATATTCATTTTCTTAACATAACATATCTTACTGAACTGAGAAAGGATGGGCATGCATCAAAATATAAACTATGGAAATTTCATTATGCAAACATATTAATGGCCAGCATTATGCAGCAAACTCTTGGATTTTGATTCTCTGAATATAGTGCATTATTAATGGAAATAGTTGTATTTTACATATAGCCCAATATTCTTTTATAGTTACATAGGAAAAACAAGCTAGTTACTAAATATTCCCAAATGCCCAGTTTGTTTTTATTGCTGCATATTAGTATTCTCAGTTTGTTTTTATTGCTGCTTGATGATTTTGGTAAAATCTTATTTCTTTTTATATGCAGGGATGAAGAATATTGGTAGTAGAATTGAAGAATCACATTTTATTGTTACTACAGTTCATATATAATCTACAGCATCTTATAATCTATTTTATTCAGGAATCACAAGGGATACTTTGCAGATGAGAATGAAGAAAAATCATTGGCAAGACGTAATTGATCTGAACTTAACGAGTGTTTTCCTCTGCACACAGGTATTTTTTATTTTAACTAGTCTTTTTTACAAGCTTTCACTA
Organism: Allium fistulosum; assembly: GCA_030737815.1. Taxonomy (NCBI): domain Eukaryota; kingdom Viridiplantae; phylum Streptophyta; class Magnoliopsida; order Asparagales; family Amaryllidaceae; genus Allium; species Allium fistulosum. The sequence continues at coordinate 80,978,590 of CM060905.1, forward strand.
TTTTGAATATGCCGAAGGTTTATGGTTGTTGTTGTTGTTTCGAACAGTGTAGTAGTAGGAGTTTGAATGGCCGAGGAAGATTTTGTATGTTGAAGTTGGTCAGGTATATGTGCAGAAATGGTTGATGGGAAGTTGTAGTTGCTTGGATGGTTGTTGAAATTTGAAGTGTTTGAGTTTGGTTCAAGTGCATTAATTGTATGTGTGTGGGGTGTTTGAGGAAAGTAACTGTCAATTTGGCAGTGAGGTTGGTTTGTTGTTCGAGCACTGCAGTGGTCTGGAGCAAGTAGTAGATAGCAGTTGGTTTAATGTTGTGCTGTGAAGTATGTGAATTGCAGGCAAGTTGGGGATGTATGATGTTGTGCTGTGAAGTATGTGAATTGCAGGCAAGTTGGGGATGTATGGCTTAGGGTGTTAATGCTTTATGTATTTGGCATGTAAACTTATCTAACTTTTTGGAGTGTTAGAATTCTATGACTCTACCTTTTAGTCTTTTCGTATGTGATTTTAATTATTTTACGACAATATTTAGTATTAGTATGGATGTATTGCATGGATGCTGCTGTAATTTTTTTTTAAATTTGCATTAATTTTGCAACGGGCAACGTGAGTTGTTATATGAGCTTTTTACAACGGTCAATGCATGTTGTGAAACAGGCTATGCAACTAGTATGGTTAGTCTATTGCAACGGGTTATGGCCGTTGTATTATAGTCTATTACATCGGTCATAACCCGTTGTAAAAAGGTATACTGCAATGTGCTTTGCCCGTTGTAAAATGTGGTGGATCTATTACAACGAGGCCTATTACAACGGGCACATGCCCGTTGCGAAAACCATATTACAACGGGCATTGCCCGTTGTAAAAAGATTGTTTTGTTGTAGTGGATTGTAGCCTGGAAAATCAATCGGGTGAACTTGTTACCCGTAAAATCAAGTATCTCTACCCAGAGGATGGTGAATCTGGAGCGGTGTACCTCGTGGCCTTGAAATTGAGGGTGTAATTGTAAGAATTGATTTTGAAAGGAAATCCGTACTTGTGTTGCGGGACTGGATGTAGGGTAACTCCGAACCAGTATAATATCCGGTGTGTTCTTTCCTTTATTGCTTTTACTTTATATTTGCATCTGTGTTTGATTCTGAGATCATTTCTGTGTCTGAATATTGCATATATTTGTATTCAAATTAATATAAACTAAAAAAGAATTAATAATTCCTTAAAACACTATTCACCTCCCTCAAGTATTAATTCTAGCCTTTAGATCCGTAATCCGCATTTCTCACATTTGGTATCAGAGCATTGGTTTTCAAAATTTTCATAATCTGATTTTTGAAAAATTTTAAAATGGCAATTTTTATTATAAAATTATTAACACTATTTTCATATGAATATGTCACAGAATCATCATGATATTGTTGTTTAAAACTATATTTAGTTATTTTGAAAAGTCACTTGATTTTTTAAAAAGTTATGTTGTTTTGCAGGTGAAGAGTTATATCTAATGACTATTGGTTAAAAGATATCAGATAATCATTCATCGATCAAGAAGAACAAATGGATATATAATGACAATCGACAATGAAATGGGTACTAGATCAATACAAAACTTTTGATTCTCATCTACAACTTGATTTGATATTGTACTTCTCTCCATCTGCTTCGCAATGCCACTGGTTTCATGCGAATCCGTCAAGAAATGACCAAGTTATGGTCAAATGAAGCTTTGGTGGACAAAGAGAAAAAGAAAGCAAAACTGTCAATGGTATTCTTCAAATTGCATCCAGATATTTGAGTATTTTGTCCCAACTTCTTTTCCAGATTGTATTTCTGGTTCTCACGGTCGTTTTGATCGGTGGATCATCAAATTCCGATCAAAATTGAGTGAGATATGACAGTTTGAATTTGGTTATCCAAAACTGAAAATTGTGTACGGGATTTCCTGCATTTCTCTTACTGTTCGGCCTGTTGCACCACAATACCGTCCAAATTCATCACCAAACTATTACTAGATGGTAGCCCTTGCCTTCCTCTTCGATTTTCCGCTGGTTTCATCCAATTCCATTAAGAAACGAAGGAGATATGCCTTCTAGAAGTTTGATAGTAAATAGAAAAACGGGAAGAAGAAGAAGAAGAAGAGAAAGTTTTATGAAAAGTGGTGATTGTTGGGCCTATTTATAGTGGTTGAAGTGTCCATTCATTCAAAATTCAAATTCAAAGTTTTGGCGCCAAGTTGGTTAATCTACTAAATCATCTGTATCTTTCTCATACGGTCTTCAAATTCAGCAAATGAATATACTACGATGATCAGAAAAACAAGCCCGTCGCAATAGAACAGATCTCGTCGTCAAATTCTAAAAGATATAAATGTGTGGTTCACGACAATGGAAGAACAACATAGTTAGAAAGATATAGGAGTGCAAAAAGTGGTACGCTTTACTATTATTTCATCTTTATTGTTGCATTTAGGAATATATATTTATGAATTTAGTTAGGTATAGAAATTTATCTCTTTTATAAGTTTTGATATTTTGGTCCATATATCGACACACCATGGTATACATATCGAAATACCAGTCTAATTTTTTTTTAAAGTCTTTTAAAATGTGTTTCCTATCAAATAAAATCTTACTACTAATTTATTACAACTATACTAAGTAGAAAAGCTTACCTTCATTCGTGATTTCAACTTTTTCTAATGTTGTTTTTATTTCTCGTACTCTATTTCTTTTAAGATACTAATTTTGTGTCTTTAAGAAATTAATAGAATGAATTTATAATGTTAGAATAAGACTATTTATATATTTTTTTTATTTAATAAGATTGTGCCACATCACATGACACTTGTCATATAAATAGATAGTGACATATATGCAAAATGACACGTGTCATTACACTTGTTCTTTAATAAAAGCATTTTTACATGCATAATGCCAAGTGTCTTTACACATGTTTTTTCGTTATTTTTTTATGTTTTTTATTTACTTTAATTATATTAACTACTATAAAAAAATTGGGTCAAAAATCAATTATTTACATGTCAAAATCTAGTCGTAAAATTAGTGTAAAATCATGTTAAAAACAGGCCCAGAACTGAAGATAGCATTTCTGAAATGTTGTCTTTACTTCTGTTAACGTTTTTTTAAGCACTGCAAATTCGTTTTTATAGCATTACCGCGAGATGAAACGCTGTAGTGTTTCAGAACCTTTTCACAGCATTTGTTAAATGCTGCAGTTTCTGTTTTATAATGTTTTGAATATATTTTACTGCAAAAACTTTTTATAGCATTCTGTAAATGCTGTCTTTTCTATTTGAAACTTTAAACTATGTAAAAATGATATTTAAATTAAGTATTTTTCTCTATTCTTTTTAGAGTTATTTTCTAACTTATATTTGAATATTTTAAAATTGATTTCATATTTAAATATTTTTTAATAATTAACTAATTTTTTAATGTAAGAGGCCTTAATATAACACATGTTTATTTTAGTTTTTCAATCTTTGTTATTTTATTTAATATTTCATTATGATATTTTTTTTAATTTGAAAGGTGTTTAAACATGTTTCTAAATATTTTTCAGTAATAATTTAATATATAGGTTTTAATTAGTAATTTAAGTATTTTATAAACATGGAAGTTTGGATTCCTAAAAAAACAATTAAGTTAAAAAAAATTATTTTAAAGAAATTAAATAAGGAGGGTGTTAATTTAAAAAAAACATATTGATCGTATATATAGTTTAAATCCATATTTCTTAGAAATTCGATTTTGATATTGTGTTTGTTTACCACCTTTCATGAATATGTTATAGTTTTAATATCATTTATTACCTTTAAACTCTTGTCTTTACTACTCTTTCAATCTCATTCATTAGTTTCCTTAACCTAAGTCTAGTAATTGGTGTGTATTACCTTTGTTTGGTTGAAGTGATTTATAATAAATAGTTTGATATATGTATACATACATACATACATACATACATACATACATACATACATATATATATATATATGCTTATCAATTAGATATTACTTATCACTCATGTTTATCTTATAATCTGAATATCTCTTACCATAGTATATATATCATCATATCATTCTGCATATTATTATTTTTATTTCGTTATCATTTTATTTCATATTACATATCATTATGCATCCTATTTCATATCACATTTCATTGCATATTACATCATAAATTACAATGCATAAAATATCATAATCATTTGCATCATAAGTTGCACGTCATTCTGCATATCATCTCATGCTACATTGCATATGTCATACATTTCATACTGCATTACAAACTACATATTACGTACATGTACACATAACGAGTGTATTTTATTTAGGGGGAGTTTATATTATTGTCTTATAGTATAGGGTTATTAGTTTTTGATTTGTTTGGTATGTTTTGATTGACTTGTTTGATTAGATTGGCTTGATTGACTTGTTTGACTTGATTGATTTGTTTGACTTGTTTGACATGATTGGATTTGATGTGTGTGTTGATTAGATTGTTTGAAATATACTTATACATATTTATGTATTGAATAATTATAATATAATTATGTTAATGTCTTTCACATTCCATTTACTGTACTTTGTTCTAGTATTAGTTTAAGGGGTAGTTTTATAGTTTTATGGTTTTAGGATGGTTTTGTTGATGACAAAGGGGGAGAATTATAAAATAGAGTAGTTAGGCTTAGATTAAGGGGGAGTTATTAGTTTTAGGGGGAGTTATAGTGAAGGTGAAGTATATTTTATAAACATAGGTTGTCATCATCAAAAAGGGAGAGATTGTTAGTCCTTGAGATGATGGTTTTGATGACAACAACCTCAGGACTTGTTATAAAATATAAATTCTAACGTCACTACAACAAAAAGTGTCTTTTATAGCGGCATATAGCCGCTATTAATCACAACCATAGTGGTTTGATAAGCGCTGTATATCGACATGTTATAAAAAACTGTTGAATATTTATAACACAAAATATGCCGCTATGGTTGAGCTTAGTTTTATAACGCAAATTCGCCGCTATGGTACGTTAATTCAATAGCTCATTATAGCCGCTATAATACAGCTAAATCTCAATGGAACTGGAAATCTTTATAACACCATTTTGCCGCTATAAAATATTTATTCAATAGCTCATTATAGCCGCTATAATACAGCTAAATCTCAACGGAATTGGAAATCTTTATAACACCATTTTGCCGCTATAAATTATTTATTCAATAGCGGTCATTTCACGCTATTAAATCAACATGTTATAGTATTGATAAATTCTTTTACAGCTCATATATGCCGCTATAAAAGTCGTAGATACACTTTTCAAGAGCTATGCATGTATATTACATTTTAATAATAGCAATCAAACTAAATCTTCATAAAAGAATAAAGATTATAATCAACAAATATAACACAAGAGCATGCTCAGAAAGAAATGTGATATATTTTTCATTACAGTGTACAAACATTAAAGCAAGTGCATAACCATTGAATAAAACATAAGCCTGCAGCCAAGTTAACACAGAGAAATAGAAAATAATGTCAATTTAATAAGTGTACAAACATTACAGAGTGGAAACATATGATAACAAAAGACAACATAGTTCAAAGTTAACGTCTACAAGTACCAAATGCATCACTAAGAACTTGAACTGCTCAAAGCCTTGCATGTCTTCGGTCATTGGTCATCGGTAATACTTCCTTTTGCAATTCTGAGGTCCTAGTAGAAATTTCTCCCTGAATTAAAGTCAAAGTAACAACCATATATTCATATTCTAATAGTCGATAATTGCATGAAAGTTTAAAAGGATAAATCCTACAGCTTAGCAATTTTACAACCTGACACTTACAAGATATGCTAGTTCTTGAGAAATGCATGTAACATCACAGTCAGCACTCAAAGATTCCTCCAAATGAAAAACTTCATCCTCATCTAAATATATATTGAAAACGACAACATCAAGCTTTGATATTTGGCAATGATGTCAAACTACTAAAGTTGAAAATTAGACGGTAGATTATTAGTCCACGCAGAGAGAGCACACACCTGAGAGTTCAATATCAGCTTTACTTGACCACTGAACTATGCTACTAAAAACATTACCCACTTAGGTTAATGATGGGGCGAAATCTGTAAACAATAACAAATTCAGAAGATGTAAATCCTAATATAATGAGTAATTTCTACAGCAACAAAATTAATCACTTGCATGTAGCTCCTGTAACTTCCAACATGAAAACTGCACGAGGTCTTTCAAAAGGATTTGGGGAAAAAATTTCGTTTAACTGTAACCATATGGCAGTGTTAAAGCTAGAATATCGGGATTCTTCTGATACTTAACAAAAAGGAAAAAACAAATTACCTTTTTTGATGACTGAGCTAAAAGTGAAACAGGGGCTGAACCAAGTAACGCAGACACAGTTGCAGCAACTTCGTTTTCAGATAATGTGCTGCCCTGATAACAAAAAATTACAAAACAAAATTTCAATTTCTATATCGAGTTAGGAACCCCCAAAACATAAGCAATATTGCTAGTCATTCAAAATTAACAATACAAAACAGAATACCAATATTAACAAATTCTACTTCATTAACAGTAAAGAGGGTACTGTTTCAACAAGATCAAGATGTACTTTTTTGCATCAATACAAAATATAGTGTAACAGATTGAATTTCAACAAGGTAAAATCCTTTTTTAGGCTTCTTCTTCCTCCTTCCAAAAGCAGAGATCTTAAATTCAACAAATCTACTGTCTTTCCTCTCTTATTCCCCATTTTAATTCTTATCCACATCCCACATACTAATTCTTCCTATGACATTACAAACTATAGGTTACCCCTAGACACATAACCTAAATTTAACTATAGCCTTCTACAATTGAATATACTTATCATCTAACATCGATGAGAAGCATATTTTAGACTAACTGCATAATTAAATAACAATTTTACACCAATTCGAGCATCGTGTTGTTGTGTCAAAATTTTAGGTTGGCCTAACGAATAAGGCTTTCACATAACAGATCTCCAAAGAAGCCATAAAACTTAATAATCTACCTGTTCGTCAACATTTTTCGAGTTACTTCGAATAAACTTCTGATTTGGACCATATCCATATGGGTCCTACATGCAATTAACATTTGTCTCATTTCAGATATAAATTCAACCCCCTTCAGCTTGGAAAATATCAAATCATATTTAATTTTACTATTCTATTTCATCACGCAACTTGGTTTCTTCTTCTAATTTGAGATCGAGATCGGAGATGGAGAAGGCAATTAATAGACAGAAAGTGATTCTTCAGCATTAAGCCCTGATTTGAAAAATGATTCTTTTATTCTGAAGGTATACGTTTTGTTTAGATGTTGTTGTTAATATTGTTATAATAAATATTAATTTGTATAAAAATTAGTTGAATTATTATTATTATTATCAACTTGTTTAATTTTTGTAAGCTTATTTAATTTTTATATAACTTAACAAACAAAGTTAATTTTTATAATTTTAGTTAATTTATTGTTGTTGTTATTGTCTTACAAATCTAGTTAACTTTTATAAAATTTAGTTAACTTGGTTAATATTTCATAAGTTGTTATTATTATTATTATTATTCAAAATTTAGTTAATTGTTATCAAACTTAATTAAATTTTAAAACTTAATTATGTTATTATTTTTAGTATCAACTTAGTTAATTTTTATATGCTTTTTTGGTTTTTAACGAAGTTAATTTTTATATTCTTAGTTAATTTTATTGTGATTATTATGATTATTCAAATTTTATTTTTATGGTTAGTTACTTTAACTAATCTTAGTTAATTTCATTATTATGATTATTTAACTAAGATTATAAAATTTTATTTTAACTATTATGATTATTGGTTTTTTTATTGTCATTGTTATTATTAGTATTATTATTATAAACTTAGTTAATTTATTATTATTATTATTATTATTATTATATAAATTTGTTATTTTTTATGAAACTTAGTTAACTTGGTTAATATTTTATCATCATTATTATTATTACTATTACTATTACTATTACTATTATTATAGACTTGGGTAATTTATTATTATTATTATTATATAAAACTTGGTTAATTTATTATTTTGATTTTGACTATTATTATATATATTTAGTTAATTTTTATAAAATTTAGTTAACTTGGTTAATATTTTATAATTTATTACTACTACTACTACTACTATTATACACTTAGTTAGTTTTTATAATAAACTTTGTTAATATTTTATTGTTATTATTATAAACTTATTTAATTTTTTTAAATGTTACTTTGCAAACAAGGATAGTAACAGCTTCCCAAATCAAATTCATTTTATATTAGCAATTGATTATACTATGCAGCTCGTAATAGTAGAAAGTAAAAAACTAAATAATATTACCTCATTTGATACCACATCCTATAAATCATCAGTTGCAAGAATGAAGTACTCAAGTGATCCATCAACCACCTCCTCCTACATTAGCAGAATAAAAGTTCTTTACTCATAGAAATTACTCGATAATAAGCAGTATATGCACTTCGATTGCAAAAATGTGCACAACTGAATAAGCATTTGAGTGTCTTCTATTTGACAAATATGATTTCGAAAGAAAAGCAAACCATAGCATGACATAAACTTGTTAGTTTTCTTAATTAATTACTGTAGGTCCAGGTTCATTATAACAACTGGATTGCAAAGTGTTGGTATATGCAGACCTTCAACAATATATTCGCGAACCAGGCATGAAACCTCATACAAATGATGTATAAAAGTTGACAGCTGCAATTTAGGAACAAAAATAAATATTGCTCTACTTACAAACAACGAACATTTTACTGATGTTGTAGGAAACAATCATTAATCCATATGTAGAAAAATTAGTGATTAAAAGCACCATATATAGTTTGCATATACGACGTCCTATGAAAAAACAAAAATGGGAAGTTTCCCTATATGGATATATATTACTCCACACATGAAAAATTAGTGATTAAAAGCACCATATATAGTACTCCACACATGAAACAGTATCAAGCTAATCCTACAGTAATTCCATATATGGATATACCTCCAACTCTCCCAAATAATCATAGATTCAAAGCTCGGTCACCAGTTTAGTCAGGATTGCTTATAATGAAATTTATACCACCTCTGGTGCATGTTCTCCATTTACTTCTAGTATTACTTTAGCTTGCAGGCCACCAATGTAGGTAATACTACATTTATATATATTTTTGAACTAATAATCCAAATCCTTGAGAATTTTTATCTGATATGGTCTTAAGTTAGAGTAGGTGATTCTATTATGCATATAATATAGTACCTAAGTTGTATTTTATAGCTTCGAGATAGGTTTGGTTTCGTAGAGGTCCATGATCAGGGTCAGTATGGTACTTACAGAATTATTAAAAAAGACATGAGTACTACGTAAATGTGGTGCTTACATAATTAGTACGTGGAAATATGCTACTCGGTTAATTCACCCTCATATTGGATGCTTCATCAATACTAACGCACATAAAAAATTTATATTTGAAGCTTTAAAATTTGTTGACCTTGCCTTTATTTTAGTTTACAGTAGTAGTAAGAAGCATCAGTGCAAAGGTCATTATCAAATTACCTCAATTGCAACTTGTTTGGAATTTAATGATTCAAACTTAACGAATGCAAAGCAAATATTCTCAATTGCAAGAGTAAAAACAGTTTAAAAAAATTAAACTAAACATTAAGATGCAGTACGTTTGAAAGAAACAAATAAAGATTCACAAACATAAATAACCTTCTGTCTTCTGACTTGGAGCCCTTCTTGTTTAATTGGCCCAAATTTTTTGGGAGCCACTTCCACTTCAAGAGCACTGGTAAGTGGATGTAAATTGCAAATGAATACAGAGTAATCATCTGCAAACAAGAAAATACATATTAGTTTCGCTACATATTAAGAAAAAAATTGGGTTTTCCAACTGTTGGGATGTAACCTATTTTTTGATCATTTGTCTCTGAGGAGATTTCCATTTTATTTACAAGAGAAACCTCCTCAGCGCTAAAGCTATTTGAAGACTATATCAAAGATAACTACACTTGACGAAATAAGATAATGATACACTGAAATAACTCTATGTTGTTTAGCAGCAAAAGATGCACTAGTAACAAACGCATAAAAGAAGGAAAGTGCAACTCAGAAAATAAAATGAACATTATTAGTGTAAATTTGGAACTTTAGAAATATAGGCTCATAACAATATGCAATATTATGCAATGAAGTTGAACTAGATTAAAAATATATATAGTGGCATGGCATGGCAACATCAACCATATAAATTAAATTGAAAGTAATTATTGCAAGGAAATAAACCTCGATAATTTTGTTCTCCACAATCATCATTTATAATTGCAACATATTTCAGATCAAAAGGTTCTGGAGGTTTCATATACGACGTCATATGAAAATACGGTTACCAGTATATTGATCACATCCATTATCTATCAAGGAACGGAGGAATTAATGTACAGATCTAAAGGTTCAATTTTCGACTTAATTGCTTTATATTAATTAACATAAACCGTTCAAGTGATAAAAAGTCATTTTCAATTAAATGACCTTACTATATCTGCACAAATGATCATAATTAATTCAACTAATTATGATCATTTAAATTAGTTTCTACAAATAACTACTCCAGGTTCCGCATCATTTTGACAGTGATATCAACTTCACTCCTTAAAAATATAACATTTGTAAATAAAGAATTTTTGTTATTTATTTAACATTTATGTTGTATAAATAAATGAGAGACGAAGCGAGCTAAGTTTGGAAGGGAAAATTATTTTTTAGTTGCAGTTGTGGCAAAGTAAACTTTAGTTTCTTCTTCTGTATATCAGAAAATAATATTCATGGTTCAGCTTTTTTCATGTATATCCAATATCAGTCGACCACTATATTTCTCCAATTTTTTTTAAATAGCATTTGCATGAGTGCTTGACAAACCAAAAGAAGAACGCGTTTGCAAGTTCTAAGCAGCCTAGTGCATATAAATAGTTTAGTTAATTTTTTTAATCATATAAGACCGAGAGTTGATATATTATTTAACATGTAATATATTAAGCATTTTAAGTAAACATCACTAAAGTAATTCAATGTAGATGCAACTAAAATGAGATAACTATACTTTAAGGCACAACTTTATGATTATATACCAATTTTCCTCTGCAATCTCATTAAGCAAGCATAATTTATAAAGAAAATGAAAAAGTATATCTGCATATATTTGTATGTATGCATGTGTGAACAAAGACTCACATACAGACAAGTGTGTGTAAATTGTAATGCTTCCTAATGTGCTAGTCAGTTTGGGCAACTTCCAGTTTGTTCAAACCTACTCTAGAATGTATAATGATACTTACAATGGATTAATTCAAGAAGGTCGAACACCGAAACTACATATCTAATAGTGTTGATTAGAAAATAATAAAAGAGAAGTTCACACATCATATGTAAATATGATGTGAATAAAAGTATCTCCAAGGACTTCCCAAAGCCATCCCACTTGACAAGCAAACTGCAGCATCATAACTAGAAGACTTAAAATGTTTGACAACTAATTGCAATATGATGTTTCCATTGCATTAAACTTATTTTTTTTATGTTAAAAAGCTCATTCTCAGTCACTAAAAGTAATTGGATTGAGCAATTGATGATGACTCGATCTAATGCTGATTGGTAGCTTGTGAACTATAAAAAGAGAAAAAATGATGGTCAAACACAATTATAAGGAAGCATGTTACAAAAAACATATGTAACTAAACAAAGTTCAAAACAAATAATAAGTGAATGCATTACAGTAAGGAGCGACTAAAAAAAGTTCAAAACTAATTTAAGGTTGTATTCGAAAAATATTTGCTTTAGGTTGTACTCGAAAAATAGTTGAAAAATATATCGATTAAACTAATAATCAAATGTCTGAAGCGGTTAACAATAAAAAAAAGTTCCATCTTCATTCTTTAAAATAATAATCAAATGTCTATCTCAAAATCTTGGTCCTTGTTTCTGTTGATTACTCATACTACAACCAATCAGACAATCACTCACTATTTCTGCAACAAATATCCATTTAAATATATTGAAACACAATTATTATTTTTACCACTTTTCCTACTAAACCATTTAAGCAAGTCAAACAAAAATATCAATTCTAGTTATCTATTCGCATAAAAGCCATCTAAAATAAATTACTAGACATTTTCTGGAAAAAAGAACATGCAAATCACAAACAAAAATATCAATCGAATTTTTCCAGACTATGGTCGGAGACAAACAAAGAGCGAAATCATTTATAAGTTATCGTGTTTTATAATATACCTTTGAATATATGTTTCTGGATTTTGAATCTGGAAAATATTGATGAAGGGCGAAATTGAAGATCGGAGATTAGGGTTCCAGACGCCATCAAGTTGACTATTGAGGAGCAAACTATTGAAGTGGAGGAGAACGGCTGCGAAGATCCGAGATGGAGCGAGCAGTTTCGATTAGGGTTATTTCATTGGAGACGAAAATTGTTAGTGTTATTTTGAGAGGGATATGAAAATGGTTAAGTATTTTTGGGAGGGAGATGAAACTGGTTAAACTTTTTTCTGGAGGGTAAACGAAAATTTTGGAGCCAAAAGCGTTACACGTCACAGTACAAAACAAAATGAGTTAAAATACAAATGATTAAGTGTAAACAATAACGCTTTAGAATAATGCGTTATTAAATGACGTTATTAATAACATATTTTCTTGTAGTGCGTTATGGTTTAGATATATATGTATATGCAGAATATAAACATGCAGGTACCAAGAATGAAAACTGTACAGTGTAGAGATACAAGACTGGTGAATTTAAAGATCGAATATATCAAGATTGAAGACTCATGAGTATCAAGAAATCAAGTTATCAAGAGTTCAAGATTTTAATAGTACAAGATATTTTAGTTAGGAATTTTGTTAAAACTCCTAGAAAAGCACTGACATCTTAAAATCCATTTTATTTGTGGAATGGAATCCACTTCAAGCCCGTTAAAGGGATGGAACCTACGAAAAATCTAGTGGAACATTGTTTTGTATCCACTAACTTTTATTCAAATGTTTTACAAAATTATATCTTGTTTTCAAAATGATTTCAAAATCTTCCTTTTTAAATCAAAAAAATCTATCCTGGTTTTAAAATACTTTTAGCATCAAAATAATCTTTATTTTCAATATCAAATTATCCTTGGTTTTAAACTATCTTTTAATTATAATATATTTAACTTTTAATATTTATACTTAAGATTTAAATATAAAATTATAGTAAAATTTTATATATACCAAAATATTATTTATGTATTTTAACTATAGTTAAGTATATTTATAAAGTTTAAAATAGTTTTAATACAAGATAAAAGTTATTTTCAAAGAAAAACAAATTACCAAAAATAACTTAGGCTTGTCGACAACCTGATGCAGCGCAACCCAGAATTCTTCAAGACTTAAGTCGTATACGACTTAAAGATGTGGGTATAAGTCGTCCCCGACTTATGGAAGGAATTATAGGTCGTCCACGACTTATAAAATCACGTGAGGAAGAGCTACGACTTAATTTCAGAGGGTTACGACTTAACCAAGTTTGGAAGAAAAGGCTCCGACCTAACAAAGTTTTTAAGTCGTTGGTACGACTTAGGGAAGATAAGCTAGATAGCAAGCAGTTAGATCGTGTAGACAAGGTACGACCTACTGGTGACGAGTTACGACCTAACGAAGCCACGATCTACCATAGGTCGCTGAAGTTCTGACTCGTAAAGACTTTAAATCGTAAGTCGTGTGAAGATGGTTTTATCATAAGTCGTCTGCTTGGTAAGCTGTTACATATTTTAGGTCGTTACCGACCTAAGTTAGGTCGCTAAAGCTTGGTGCCCTGGATTCTCTTACCGAGTTAATCTGAACCGCTGTTTCTTAAACCACTACTAAGTTGAGTCGAATGGTGTTGTTAAGTCGGCAACGACTTAAGTGATGTAATTTTTCTATTTGTATTTGCTAAGTCGCTAGGCTTTCTTGTAGTAAGTCGTAACTCGCGTAGTGTTGAGTCGCCATGTTTGTAAGTCGTTGTATGGTGTATCTGTTAAGTCGGAGAGCAGGGTAAGTCGTAAGTCGGAAGGTGTGGTAATAAGTCGGAACCGACCCATGTGTTGTACATTTTTGTTTGCGTGAGTTGTAGCCTATAAATAGGCAAGTGGAATCATTTTGTAAGGTTGTTGATTTTTGAATAAAATTCTATTTTGTTAGCTTTGTGCTTTCATTCCAATTGGTAGTTGAGTGTAATCTCCTATCTCCTCTTTCGGTTAATCGAGTGCGCTCGATTCAACGATTGCAGAAGCCGATTCGCGGAATCAAGTGCGCTTGATCAACGCTTGAAGAATTGAAGATCTTTGAACCCGGTATCGTGCGTGATCAACGAGTTCGGGATAGCTAGAATTCGGTATCTTCAGATCAACGAATTTGGGCATTTCAGTATCTTCCAATCCATCGATTACTACATTCATCGATCTACATTGTTTTGATTAATCCGCTGCGTCAGTTTTGGTATCAGAGCTTGTTCTAGCCAATCATAGTTAGATCGAGACTTGGAGCCTAATCATTTTTGGAGTTTTGAAGAGATCAAGTGATAGCCGAGCTTGAAGTGAGAAGCCGAGCTAAGTAGAAGAGTGGGAGATCAAATTTGCATCATTTGGAAAAGTTGTGTTCATCGTGTTCATCGCAAAGTAGCAACAAAGTGGGAGTTTTCGATCCATTTCATTTTGGATCAAAGTTCGAAAGGTGTTTGTATTTTGAAGTGTTGAAGAGTTTTGTGAAGTTTTCAAATCATGCCGCCAAGAAGAGCTAATCGTCACCAAAACGTAGAAGCTTTGTATCGAAGAGAAGAGGCTGATGAGATGGAGCAACGAATCAATGAAAACTTTAGTGAAAAGCTTAACGAAGGAATTGGTCGGTTAGAGAAGATGATGTTAGAAATGAATCAAAATCGGAGAAGGGTTTCACCTGAATCTAACCATGGGGGAAGTAGAGTCTCACCACAATCCAATCGAGAAAGAAGTGTTAACAATGATCAAAGGCGTGGGAGGAACGTGGATGATCGTGAACGGAGGAATGTAGATAGAAGAGATGATGGTGGAAGACGTGATGGTAGTAGAGATGTGGGTGGACGGGATAGACAACGATATACATCTGATTTTGAAGAGGAGTATGATGGTGGTAGTGTTCGAGGACAAGGACGAGGACAAGGAAGAAATCACTCTTAGTATGATCACAAGTGGGAGTCGGGGATGAAGACTGAAATTCCTGAATTCAAAGGTGGTATGCAAGCGGAGGAGTTTCTAGATTGGATGGCTAATGTTAAAGAGATTTTTGACTTCAAAGAAGTTCCAGAACATCGTAGAGTGAAGTTGGTTGCTACGAGGTTGAGGGGTAGAGCTTTGGCATGGTGGCAGCAAACCAAACTTACACGTGAACGGATGGGAAAGTCAAAAGTTGAATCTTGGGAGAAGATGAAGAAATTGATGAAAGCAACGTTCTTACCATACAATTATCAATCTTTGATGTATCAATGTTTGCAGAATTTGAGGCAGGGCACAAAGAATGTTAATGATTACGCGGATGAATTCTATCAGCTTATTGCGAGGAATGATATTATGGAAACGGAAGAGCAGCTGACATCTAGATTCATTGGGGGATTGCGAATGCAGATTCAGGATATGGTTAACATGTTTGATCTCAGATCTGTAGCGGAAGCACATCAGAAAGCGTTGGCTTGGGAGAAACAGGGACGACGAGGAAGTGGTGTGTTTACTAATTCTAACAATCAAGTGAAGGGTGTTGGTGGAAGTTCTAATGTTTCTAAACCTATCAGTAGACCAGTAGTGAAGGAGGCTGAGAAGACAAAAGTCAATAATGGTTTCAAATGTTATAATTGCCAAGAAATGGGCCACAAAAGTAGCGAATGTCCGAAGCCGAAGAAGAGAACTATGATAGCGGAGGTTGAGGATGAGGATGAAGAAGCTGAATGTTCCAATTCACCACCTGATGAGGAGGAAGAAGAAGTGTCGGGAGACGAAGGTTATAATCTAATGATGAAGAGGTCCTGTTTAACACCAAAGCAAGAGGAGGATTGTAGTTGGTTAAGGAGCAATATTTTTCAGTCAACATGTACCATTCTGGGGAAGGTTTGCAAATTTGTTATTGATGCTGGAAGCTGTGATAATATAATTTCTTCAGAAGCTGTGAGGAAGTTGGCGTTGAAGACTAAGAAACATCTGAAACCGTACAAGCTAGCTTGGTTGAGGAAAGGCGGGGAGGTGAAGGTTGGACGAAGGGCTTGTGTAAAGTTTTCAATTGGGAAGAAATATAAAGACGAAATCTGGTGCGATGTGGTAGATATGGACATTTGTCATTTGTTGCTGGGGAGACCGTGGCAGTATGATAGGGCGGTGCAACATGATGGGCGTACCAACAGTTACAGTTTCATGTTTAAAGGCACAAAGATTACTCTAGTTCCAAAGAAGCGACAACAGGAGGAAAACAAGTTGGAGGAGATTGAAGAGCTCAAAACTTTGTTATCTTTGAAGGAGTTTGTGAAGGAAGTAGAGGAGGAGCCTGAAGTGTTTTTGTTGATTGGGCGAGAGAGCAGTGAGGAGGTTGAAATTTCGAAAGAAGCGAAGCCAGTTTTGAAAGAATTTGACGATGTATTTCCAAAGGAGTTACCAACGGAGTTGCCACCGTTGAGGGATATACAACATCAGATAGATCTTGTTCCAGGGGCTGTGTTGCCACACAGACCACATTATCGAATGAGTCCAAAGGAACACGAAGAGTTGCGGAGGCAGGTAGAAGAATTGCTTGAACAGGGGCGTGTGCAGGAGAGTTTAAGTCCTTGTGCTGTACCAGCCTTATTGGTACCCAAAAAGGATGGAACGTGGAGGATGTGCACTGACAGTCGAGCATTGAATAAGATTACTGTGAGATATAGATTTCCAATGCCGAGGTTGGATGACTTGTTAGATCAAATAAGCGGAGCTACTATGTTTTCGAAGATTGATTTGAAGAGCGGATATCATCGAATTCGTATCAGACCAGGAGATGAGTGGAAGACTGCTTTTAAAACCAGGGAGGGTCTATACGAGTGGTTGGTTATGCCGTTTGGCTTATCAAATGCACCGAGTACTTTCATGAGGGTGATGAATCAGATTTTTAGACCATTCATTGGGAAGTTTGTGGTAGTGTATTTCGATGATATTCTGATTTATAGTGGGAGTCCAGAGGAACATTTGAATCATCTGAGAGAAGTGTTAATGGTACTGCGACAAGAACAACTTTATGCTGCAACGAAGAAATGCGTGTTCATGACGCATAGTGTTTTATTTCTGGGGTATGTTGTGTCGGAAAAAGGAATACAGGTTGACCAAAGTAAAGTTGAGGCGATTAGGGATTGGCCGCAGCCCAAGACGATAATGGAAGTTCGTAGTTTTCACGGGTTGGCTTCATTTTATCGAAGGTTTATTCCATACTTTAGTAGAGTGATGGCACCTGTGACTGATTGTATGAAGGGTAAACAGTTTGCATGGACGAAGGAAGCCGGAGTTGCTTTTGATCGGATCAAGGAACTCTTGACGTCTGCACCAATTCTAATATTACCAGATTTTCAGCTAGTGTTTGAACTACATATTGATGCATCCAAGGTTGGGATTGGAGGAGTGTTGAGTCAGAGGGGGCGTCCGATTGCATATTTCAGTGAGAAGTTGTCAGGAGCGAAGATGAGATACAGTACATATGATGTGGAATTCTATGCTGTTGTGCAAGCTATTAAACACTGGAGACACTATCTATTTCAGAAGGAGTTTGTTCTTTACACTGATCATGAGGCATTGAAGCATTTGCAAGGGCAAGACAAGATTTCAGCAAGACATGCATCGTGGATTGCATATCTGCAACAGCTTACTTTTGTTGTTAAACACAAGTCAGGGGTGACAAATCGAGTGGCTGATGCTTTGAGTAGGAGGAGTCATTTGTTGACTGCACTGAAAGTTGAGGTGACAGGGTTTGATGTGTTGCCAGAATTATTTGTCGATGATCCTTACTTTGCGAAGTATATTGATAAAGTCAAGGAGGGAAAGACGGATGAGTTTATGATGGTAGACGGTTTTCTATTCAAAGGAAATTGATTGTGCATACCTGATTGTAGTTTGAGAATGAAGATTGTAAAAGAGCTACATGAAGAAAGACATGTTGGGAGAGACCGTACCTTATAGTTAATTTCACAGTCTTACTTTTGGCCATCGATGAGGAAAGAGGTGGAGAGGTTTGTGGAGCGATGTCATATCTGTCAGGTTTCGAAAGGAACTGCAACTAATGCTGGGTTATATATGCCGTTACCTGTACCAACTAAACCATGGGTTGATGTGAGTATGGACTTTGTGTTGGGGTTGCCAAGAACACAGCGTGGTAATGATTCCATTTATGTAGTGGTTGATCGATTTTCGAAAATGGCACATTTTATTTCTTGTAAGAAGATGGTGGATGCTGTTCATGTTGCTCAGCTGTTTTTCAGAGAAATATATCGACTTCATGGATTGCCAGAATCGATTGTGTCGGACAGGGATACTCGTTTTCTAAGTCATTTTTGGCTAAGTTTGTGGAAGATGGTTGGAACGAAGCTGAATTTTAGTAGCGCTTACCATCCGCAAACTGATGGGAAAACAGAGGTGGTGAACAGATCATTGAGAAAATTATTACGATGTCTTGTACAGGACAATCTGAAGAGTTGGGATATGAAGTTATGCCATGCAGAGTTTGCTCATAATCATGCAGTGAACCGTAGTACGGGTTTCAGTCCATTTCAGATAGTATACTCAAGCTTACCGAGAGGACCGTTGGATTTAACGGTAGTACCACAACCAAAGGGGACGATTAAACGAGCTGTTGATTTTGTTGATGGGTTGACTGATTGTCATAAAATCGTTCAGGAACGACTGGAGAAAGCAAATGAGAAGTATAAACGATCTGCAGATCTAAAGCGAAGAAATGTTGAGTTTACAGAAGGAGATATGGTATATGCTGTTTTGACAAGAGATCGTTTTCCAGTGGGTGCGTATAACAAGTTGAAAGCCAGAAAAATTGGTCTTGTAGAAGTTGTGAAACGGATTAATAAAAATGCTTATAAGTTGAAGCTGCCAGAGGATGTGTACACTTCTGATGTGTTCAATGTTAAACATCTCGTACCATATCATGGGGATGAACGAGCTGATGTGGAAGAATTTACAAATTCGAGGTCGAATTTTTCTCAACCTGGGGAGGATGATGCAGCGCAACCCAGAATTCTTCAAGACTTAAGTCGTATACGACTTAAAGATGTGGGTATAAGTCGTCCCCGACTTATGGAAGGAATTATAGGTCGTCCACGACTTATAAAATCACGTGAGGAAGAGCTACGACTTAATTTCAGAGGGTTACGACTTAACCAAGTTTGGAAGAAAAGGCTCCGACCTAACAAAGTTTTTAAGTCGTTGGTACGACTTAGGGAAGATAAGCGAGATAGCAAGCAGTTAGATCGTGTAGACAAGGTACGACCTACTGGTGACGAGTTACGACCTAACGAAGCCACGATCTACCATAGGTCGCTGAAGTTCTGACTCGTAAAGACTTTAAATCGTAAGTCGTGTGAAGATGGTTTTATCATAAGTCGTCTGCTTGGTAAGCTATTACATATTTTAGGTCGTTACCGACCTAAGTTAGGTCGCTAAAGCTTGGTGCCCTGGATTCTCTTGCCGAGTTAATCTGAACCGCTGTTTCTTAAACCGCTACTAAGTTGAGTCGAATGGTGTTGTTAAGTCAGCAACGACTTAAGTGATGTAATTTTTCTATTTGTATTTGCTAAGTCGCTAGGCTTTCTTGTAGTAAGTCATAACTCGCGTAGTGTTGAGTCGCCATGTTTGTAAGTCGTTGTATGGTGTATCTGTTAAGTCGGAGAGCAGGCTAAGTCGTAAGTCGGAAGGTGTGGTAATAAGTCGGAACCGACCCATGTGTTGTACATTTTTGTTTGCGTGAGTTGTAGCCTATAAATAGGCAAGTGGAATCATTTTGTAAGGTTGTTGATTTTTGAATAAAATTCTCTTTTGTTAGCTTTGTGCTTTCATTCCAATTGGTAGTTGAGTGTAATCTCCTATCTCCTCTTTCGGTTAATCGAGTGCGCTCGATTCAACGATTGCAGAAGCCGATTCGCGGAATCAAGTGCGCTTGATCAACGCTTGAAGAATTGAAGATCTTTGAACCTGGTATCGTGCGCGATCAACGAGTTCAGGATAGCTAGAATTCGGTATCTTCGGATCAACGAATTTGGGCATTTCAGTATCTTCCAATCCATCGATTACTACATTCATCGATCTACATTGTTTTGATTAATCCGCTGCGTCACAACCCCAAGGAACCCTTGTCGACAAGGTGATGGTTTATTTCAAAAGTTTGAATTTCAAAGGAAGTGTCTATTCGTCATATCCTTTCACGAATGGACATGGCTGTTGTTCTACTATAAATAGGGGTTGTTTTAAACGAATTTACATTTATATTTTCTCTGATTTCACTCCTCTTCTTCTTCCACATTTATTTATATACATTTTTACCATTACTCTGCCTAAATCACCATTGAATCTGACTAGATCATCTCTGGTTTGATTCTCTATCACTATCTCAACAAGATCCCAGTGCTATTCAGAGTTATAGATTTCTTTGTATTCAATCGAGCGAGAAAAGGTGTGATTGTGGCCTGGAAAATCAATCGGGTGAACTTGTTGACCGTAAAATCAAGTATCTCTACCCAGAGGATGGTGAATCTGGAGCGGTGTACCTCGTGGCCTTGAAATCGAAGGTGTAATTGTAAGAATTGATTTTGAAAGGAAATCTGTACTTGTGTTGTGGGACTGGATGTAGGGTAACTCCGAACCAGTATAAAATTCGGTGTGTTCTTTCCTTTATTGCTTTTACTTTATATCTGCATCTGTGTTTGATTCTGTGATCATATCTGTGTCTGAATATTGCATACATTTGTGTTCAAATTAATATAAACTCAAAAAGAATTAGTAATTCCTTAAAACACTATTCACCCCCCCTCTAGTGTTAATTCTAGCCTTAAGATCCGTAATCCGTATTTCTCACACACAGTTCCCTCGACTTGAGAATACTATGGAAGTTCAATATGAATACTCCACTTTGATTATAGTTATATCATGGCATGTTATTCATCGAACAATAGTAGATGGGTTTGAGTTGAAGCATTGGGGCGAAACACTATTCAATAGAGAATTTGTCTTCTTAGTAATATGGCGTTAGCATCACGGTTAAATGTAGTCAACTCAAAATCAAAGTCTTTGACCAGAGCAGTATAGTTAATAATAAATGTTATTATTTAACCATGGATTTTGTGTTTGGCAAAGTTGAATGTGGACGATGTTGGAGTTTTAACCAAAATCAAATTTCATAAGTCCTAATGTGATATAGTTTTGATGAAAAGAATTAGTATAAATAATCATTACCGCCTGGTGCTGCATATAATAAGTGAAATTGGATTTTACAAAAGATATGTAAGCAATAAATTTAGCCAAAATATCACACAACTAGATTAGATGATGTGAGAACGTTAATATTTTGATTTATTTAATATTAATCATTGAATGAATTTACACATTTGAGTCGCACAACCAAAATGGTGAATATTCCAAATGAACCACATGATTTAATAAAATTTTAATCGTTGAAAATTAATTAAACTAATTTATATTTATATTGAATTCTATTTAATCTATTTGAATGCCTTCAGTATGTAAAATGGTGGGTATATAAAAGTTATGAACACATGTATCGATATAAATATCGATAGAATATTTAAATTCGATTTAAATGAGAATATATACTTAATGGAATTTATGTAAATTGAATTAATTAATATTTGTGAAATGTTGATTATTAAAATTTTATTTGATTTGTTTGAATACCATTAGCATTTAATAAAGTGCATATGTAAAAGTTATAAACGTACATATCGATATGTGATATCGATAGAAAATTTAAATCGGATTTAAATGGAAATAATGCTAATTGATTTTGAGTTATTTGGAGCCCAAATAGCTATGACATGGCCAGTCATGCTTCATGGAATCTGAGGAGTTTTTTTAATTTTGAAATGAAGAGACAAATCTTAATTAAAGGAAAGTGAGCATGATATCTTTAATGAGTCATAATATCTTTAATGTGACCTTCATTTCCCTTCTTTAGTTCATTTTGACTCTCTCATTTGCCATTCTCCTAAGATCCAACTAGGGTTCAATTTCCATGGTAGCTATGATTACAAAATTCCAAAACTCAAACAATATTAAATAAAAAAGTGGTTTTCTCTCAGTTGTTGCAGGATCTAGAGATCAATTCGTTGAATCTAGGAATCATTTCTTCATATAAGGTATTTCTATTTGCTACATCTAAAAGGTAATCTTTTGTTTTATATATATATATATATATATATTATCATGTCTATATGTTTTTAATCCTCTACCTCTTTTGCCTTTTTCACTTGGATGAATTATTTTTTATGATTTGGGTATTAAATTTAGTCCTTTGAATAAGTTGTTTTGACATCATGTTGATATGTTTTAATATCCCTTTGTTCTTTTATCTGTTATTCATGTATTATCAATGATAATAATTATGAATTTATTACTACTCCTATTTGTTTTTTCTCATTGTATGTATAAGTTAGATCTGAATCTCATTATCATGAATTTATATGTGCTTAAGTTGTCTAATCCGTTTTATTTTAAAAACTGTTCTTTAAATAAAATATTGAAACAATTTTATCGATGGATTTAGCTTCATACTGTAAAGGATAATAATTGCATGCTTTTATTATAATTGTTTTGAAACAATTTTTTGATTATTATTACATGAAAAACTAAGTTAATTTAAAATTCAAATGTTGTTTTCGAAAAGAAAAAAAGAAAACTTTAAATCTTTTGATTTGTTTCTTAAATTAACAATTGGATCTATGTTAAGTCATTTTATTTGAAGGTAAGACTTTTAAATTACAAACCAGTTAAACATAATTTTAATGTTGTATTGTTCTAAACATTGATTTAATTTAAATTTTTGTGTGTATTATATGTATATATATGAAATATTTATACATATATACATGTATGTATGTTTTTAACTCAAAATTTATGTAAAGTTTTGTAATAGTGTTTTAAACCATCTTTTAATTAAAAACCGATTTTTAAGTTGCCATTGTTTATATTAGAATACACTTTGTTTGTAATGTGCACTTCACTCATTTAATTTTTTTTTTAGTTTTCTCATAATTCGTCATTGCAATGCTTCAACTATTATAATTTACATAATTTCAACATATTGTTAACTTACATTTTACACTATAGTTGTGATCATACTATCATATATCCCTTTTTAGAAATGATGTATAGAAACATTTGATGTATATAAATAAAAAATACAATTATCACAACATTTTGAAATCGAAACATTTACCAAAATCAAGGTATGCTAAGCATAATTTTGATTAAGGTATTTGACATTGTTTTATTATTTTGAGCTTTAAAATCTCTCAGGCATAAAAAGCTTTACTTGTTAAAATCAATCCCAACTGCATCCTGATCTTATGCAATGTTTACTGCATGTGTTATAATCTTCCCATCAAGTTTTATTCGAAAGGCAATACAAATGTCACATTTAGTTCTTTCCACCTTGAGCCCAAAGTTGGCAATCCTGGTGAAAGTAGCAATCCTAAAGTTTCCATATTTTTACCTTGTTGTCCTTCATACTCGGTCCCCGATCTGTTTTTCATAAGTACGTATTACGACATGGTCAATATTTAAATTTTTCATAAATACGTATTGCAACATGATTCATTGCACTCATGATTGTCGGAAATGTAACAATAGCAAAATTGAATTTAGCCTTGAGAGCTTTAGGTTGCGGTTGGTTTACCTTTTAGTTTTGGGTTTTTTTTCCATAACATATACCATGATTTCTAATGTATCCAACACATAAGGGTATTTAATAAGAAATACATTATTCCCTAAATCGATATCACTCAAAAAAATTATATTAATGATTATGAATCTCTAATATATATATATATATAAGCTGTCCTTTACCATTTATATATTATTGATTACTTGTATGCTCTTTAGTTTTTTAGCTTTTCTCAAGCTAGAGATTTCATATGTAGTACTACTAATATATTGACTAGACGAGGTATTATACATGCACATATTTGTTGAGCTTTTTTCAAGATACATGCATTATACTTAAGCCATTGCGAAATGTTGGTACGAGTGAACAATCTCTTTTGATTTGTTGAGCTTTCCTTAAGGTCAATATGAGATTAGGATAAAGACCATATCTTAGGAGTGTTTATAATGCTATTGATAAGGTGTTATCCATCGCTTGTGGACTTATGATTTGTTGTGTTTTCCTCAAGTTCAGAATCCTAAGGTAAGCGAGTCTTGACACCTACTAGAGATATCAAAAGATTTCTATGTTTTCTTAGGGTTTTGAGAAACATAAAATCTAGTGGGAGCCTTATTAGAAAAATGAAATGGTAAATTTTGACCTTTTTAATATTTTTAGATCATTTGCTATACAAAGTTGAAATAATCTACATCGATGAATTTGTGCATATTTAAACGTTCGTGTTATTCGTTATTTCCTTGAAAAAGTTTGCTCAACCTACAGGAAATATTCATGATATTTTAAGAAAAGCAGAATTTTTAAAAGAATTCATAAAATAAATAATAAATTAGAAAAAAGAAAGGTGACTGGTAAAAATTTGTATGGTAATTATTTACTCAAAATTGCTCTTTTCTTTTAAAAACTCAACCCCGAAGGGAAGAGCCCCTACATAGTGAATCTGCCAATCCTAGGAGGGATTTAAGCCAGCCCCAGCACAGAGGTTTTCTCTTTTCTTATTCTATATTATGTTTTATATTTATCATATTTATTGTTTGTTGTGCCAATCATTGATAAATGTTTGTCAGTTGAAATATACAATTGAACAATTAAGATTGAAAAAGAAATATAAAACATAGTATAAATCCTTTGGCATGTTTTCACTTATAACCCATGCAAGAGCAAATTTACAAAACCATTAAAACATTCATACTTCAATTGCTTAAGAGTTTATTCGTTCAAGACTATGTATTCTCTTTTGAGAGTTTTTGAACTCTTAAGAAATACAAGAATATGAATATTTGATCCATATTCTACCATGTATAAACGTTATATAGTGAACTATCATAGTTCGTAATGTACAAAACTTCAATGAATTATTTCATTGTAAATAAGCAAAGAAACTATAATGCAAAATCGTGTACTAAATACGATTGATTACGGTGAGAATTTTCTTTTTAATAGTTCGACCATTTAGAAAAGGGAATCGAATGTACAAAAGTGGATGTAACTTAGGCGCAGTTGGGATGAAGAGAGTGAATAGTCAACTCTGCTTCATGAAGTGATGTCAAAAATGAGAATTGTATAAAATATTATTAGATACTTAATACGGAATGGTAAATGTAATATTTATTCTAGTTGTATTTTTCATATGGAAAATTGTTTTCTATAAAAGTGTTTGTATGAGTTTAAGATATTTGATCGAAAACTCTCAAATGGTCATAGTAAAAGAAATAAATAACTCATATTAAATAATTGAATGGAGCTTCGTATTCATATGCTATTATAGTAATGGCGTAAATAGTAAGAGCATACCATATAATACTTATAAGTGGTTGCATCAAGGAACGTAAAATTATTTTCATGGATATACTAAATATTGTTTATGAAATAATAATTAATTTCAGTATTGATTGGAAGTGCATATAGTTTTATTTTGTGATGAATGTTTTGAATATTCATTATAAGATAAATATAATAGAATAAAGGCATTTTCTACATTGGCTAAATGATACCAAAGTATCAACAATTTGTTACAGATATTTTCTACATTGGCTAAATGATACCAAAGTATCATAGATGAATTCACATAAAATGAACATGTGTATTCGATATACAAGTACTGTATTTATGATAAGTTCACTAAATATAAAATGGAAGTATAAAACGTAACGTGCAAAGGAAATAAGAAAATTTGATTTGGTCGAATATGTAAGTACGTAGGTAAGTTTTTCCAAAATTAGTTAAAAAATGAATAAAGGTTAGATCTCAAAACTCACATATCCCTATAATACATAATAATGTATGGATAAAGGAGTAATCAAACTTTGTTAAACAAATTAAGATTGATAATTAGTAAAATTGAGCTAACCCGTTTCTATAAGGTCAAGCACTTAATAGTTAGTGCATAAGGTTTAGTTCTATTTCATCTATAAAAAAGTTTACAAAATTATACAAGGTAAGAGCCGATGAAACAACCCATATATATCCTAGGTCAAGGAATTAACAGACCGTGCGAGTCGAGAAGCTGCATGTAATATTTACCCACGAGGGATCTTGTGTGAACCACCACAAAGTAGTGTGGGACCAATCAATATTGATTGACAAATTTATGTTATAAACATAAGTTGAGTAAACTTAAACACCAAATCTATATTTTATACATATATAGGCAATTTATGAAATGTTTATGAATATATGTTCCATTATACTGAGAAACAACCGTTGTTTCAAGAATAGCCAATTTCATGGGGAATGGATTTCTTTTGGAAATTATTGGTAGTAAAAAAGATTTGGATACGATCCGAAGATAAACTGATAACAAAGGATGGAATAAAATTAACCGAATGAAATAGAAACAATACATTAGAATTGTTGGAACTGGACTAGCCAGCAGCGGAAGTTATGGGTGAATTTCAAAAAATTTACCCTATTGGATCTTCTATTGGGCCTATGAAGTCTAACTGAATTAGAACATTTCTAAATTTCATTTAAATAAAATCATTTATTTTATTTATTCAAATATATTAAGATATGAAATTAATTTTATTTGATTTAGTTTATATATAAATGTATCATATACATATTTGTGTGGGTGCATGTGTAACATAATAATCCGTGAAAAGTATAATATGCTCATATGTAGATGTTGGGATTTACATCGCAACAGACATATTAGCTCATTTTGTATGTCATGTATGTTGGCCAAATATGTGCATGTATATGTATTACAATATATATATATATATATATATATATATATATATATATATAAATACACACACACGTATTGTATAAATATATTATATATAATATATAAACATAAAATATTTATATATAGATAAATATATATATAGAAAGAGAGAGAACAATTATTAAAAATTATTTATAATTCAAAATTAACTTAGTTTTGCAAACATAATAATTTTAGTATTTTAATTTGTATATATTATGAATATAATAATGTTATCATCCATAAATAATTAACATAAAATAATCTATTGATGAAAATTCAAATTTTACAATTTTAGAAAATCTAGGATCATAAAATGGAGCTTAGGAAAAATCTGGAGATTTTTCAAAGTTGAAATATTATTTTTAAAAACAAATACATTGATTTCGGCAATAATTATTTAATATAAAATAATATATTATTAAAAATTCAAATTTTAAAATTTTAGAAATTCTAGGATCATGATTGAAAGGTTAAGAAAATTTTTGAAGAATTTTTCAATTAAATTATTATTTTTAATAAATCATAAATAGTTTTTTCGAAATAATATTAATTATTAAAAATATAAACTTTATTGAAAAATTCCTAAATTAATAAACAATTCAAAAATTCAATAAATGTTAAGTTAAAAATATGAATATATGTGTGATAATTAATTTTCGAAATTTTAAATTCATATTATATATAAATAAGTGTACTAAAATTTTTAAATCATATATATACCTTATATATGCATATATGCTATTATGAGAGAGAAATATACACTAATATATATATGGGGAATTTCACTATAAGGGCCTATTACCATCAACTAATTATTTTCTAGGACCCGTGTTCAAAAAAATTAGTTTCCAGGACACGGGTCGAAAATAAACCCTCTACTTCTCGCTAATCCATATCTGCCGCCAAACCTCCAAATGAAAAACAAAAGTAGGGTTTAGAAACAAAATCGCCTCAGTTGGATTATCGATTGGCTGAAGAAATCGTACCGCCTAACTTTTCTCAGCTGAACAAGTAAGTAATTGTTTATTTCTACTGTTTGCTGTATATCGATTGATTCACTTTTCTTCAGCTGAAGAAACTAAGACACGATTTCTATTCACTAGTTGCAAGACGTGATTTCTATTCACTTGTTGCTGAACAAGTAAATACTTGTTTATCTTTGCTGTTTGTTGTTCATCGATTGTTTTTTTTGCTATATATCGATTGTTTTTGTTAGCTGAAGTAAGTAGTCATTCACTGATTGATTTTCTTTGCTATTTATGGGTTGTTTTTGCTTGTGTTTGACAAGTAACAAATAAGTTCTATTGATTGTGTTTATATATAACAGTTTTTGTAATGCATGTAAGGTGTTTGTTGTTTTTGTAATGATTTAACGTGATGTAAAACTGGTCATATTCAACAGCTTAAAAATATAAATCTGTTTATCTTTTAATCTAAATGATTTAATACAAGAATGTAATGGATTTAACATGTTTGTTTATCTTTGAGTTGCTTTAACATAATTTTAACTTCAGTACTTCAAAAATTGTATGTATTGTGTAAACACAGTTATGTTGTAATGTTCCTATGTTCAACAGCTACGAAAGATAAACATATTTATCTTTTACTATAATTGGTTCAAATCAACTTAAGCCTTAGTTATCTTAAATAGTGACTAGTATATGTTATACATGTTTGCCATTTTTTCATGATTTAAAAGTTATTACAAAAGATATACAGCAAATTTACACCCTACTTAAAAAAGATAAAAGCATTTATGTTTTTATACAAAACGATTTAATTAGATAATGAACTATATATGATTCCCCTTTATATAAAAAATCACAATACACAATAACTACCTACACACAATTACTTATTAGAATTACAACCCTAGTTGTGTTTGATAATTACAATTACAAGTACAAAAAAATTATTCTTCACTCTTTCTAACATTTCATTATGTATGACTATTTTTATGCAGCGTAAAAATGCACACCAGGTCATCAAAATCAAAGTTATTCATACAGAAAACAACGTGCATATTTATAAATGAAGCTGGAACCCAATGCATAAATATTAGACCTTTATCTAGCCCATTCTGCGATCAACACAGCCAGAGATCACCTTTATCTTCAACTCCATTGGTAACTGTTTTCCTACTTATGTTATGTATAATATTTAGTTGTACTCTTCAATTTGTATATACATATTAAATTGGAATCTAGATTCCATATACTTCATGTAGTTTGTATTGGGTTGATGTGCACTGAGTTGAGTTGTTGCTTTAAATGCAGTCTGTCATATTGTAGCTTGTCTGCACTTGCATTCTTATCTTGTCGACATGTCTGCGTTGGACTCTGGTTTCAATGTGTATGATGTTGCATATTCACTTGATGTTACACACATGTATATATGTAATATTTGAACACTTCAGTCAGGTTTGGTTGCTTCATTTGCATTGATCTAGATTTGTTTTCATGTTGCATTTGCTTATGTGTATGCTGTGCACTTCTTTGTACTCTCACTTTTGGATCTGACTATTTGTTAATGTTGTAGCTTGATTCTCTGATCATAAAATTCTGCACTGTGCACTGCATTCATACATGTTGTACATGTTATTACTTCAAGGCTATTGTGATGATGAAATTCTAATAACTGATCACTAATTTGTAATGGATAATTTGTTGTTAATGCTTTGTTAAAAAAGATAAAAGAATTTATCTTTTTTATAAATAATATTCTGATGGCTATTTTGTGTTTCATTCTCTTTAAGTTTTCAGATTTCTAAATGACCATTACTTAAACACCTAAAAAAGATAAAACAGATTATCTTTCTATACTTTGGAAAAAAAATAGCCATCAGTACTACATAGTTACTCAACAAAAGTGTTTATTATACTTTATGTGCATTATGATTCTTGAGCAAAATGATATTATCTTCATGAATATGCAGAAATAAATTTAGGATCCCAATTAATGATATTATTTTCATGAATGTAGGATGAAGCTAAACCAACACAGCAAATCTCACAAATGACTGAAAAAGAACATCTAACAAACTCAGATGACGAAGGAACAATTTCAGAAAAACTAAATGAAGCAAGTTATGATTCTGAAGAAATAAATATTGAAACAGATGAGTCAGATGATGTTAACAAATATGAAATTCAAAACAGGCTGAAAAGACAGAAAAAACATCTGTACAGTGGAACATACAGATGTAATTTAGATGCTGTGTACAAAGTTATGATGACGGTAAAGGAAAAAAACATTCTATCTTCAGAAGCAAAAAGTTATATCAACAAAACGCCATTCAAAAACTTTTTTAATATGTTTCTCACCAATGGCATAGAACGGCAAAACATACGGAAAAGTGCTTCAAATTTAGACCAACTAATTACTTCTTTCAGTATTAAAGAAAAAGCTTTCAAAATTGGAAACAAACTGCTGAAAATCACACCTGAAGAAGTTAGCCTTATATTTGGAATGAATTTATCTGGAGAGGATTTGTTTCCAATACCAACTTCAAATAAGGCCACAGCAATGGAGAGTTTTTCAGAGTTTCTGACTACAAATTTCGAAGAAAATGACATAATTAGCCAGAAGACAGTCACAAGAAGGTTGAAAAAAATGATAGAGGAAGAAAACGGGAATGAAGATTTAGTCAAATTGTTGTTGCTCTTGTTGATTATTACTTTTTTCTTTCCTAACAATCAGAACTACATGTAGTGGGGCTTCTTATCAAAGCTGTTAAACTTAAAAAAATTTAACTCAATCTCTTGGCCGAGAGCAATATGTGAAAATGTCATGAAAAATGTACAAAAATACTATGCTAATCCAAGAAGCACACCTGGATGTACTATGGTCTTACTGGTATGATTTAAAAACTTTAAGCAAATATAAATAAATTTATACCAATGCTTTTTACAAAAATGTTAAATGTTAATGCTTATTTGCATGGTTTTATTGGCAGTATTGGTTTTGTGAAAGGACGCAAATCATCGATGAAAAAGAAAATTTGGAAAGCAAAATCCCAAGGATGAGAAAATGGGACTTGTCAAAATTAAAAGATTTGGACCTTGATGAAATAGACAATGATAAGGTATGCTACTTTTAAATACATAATGATTTAAGTACAATTCAGTTTCTGCCCAACTCCAAATTTCTTCATTAATTTTACCATGCTTAAAAGATAAAAACATTTATCTGTTAATGTAAATGATTTTATAACAACTTAGGCATTACTTATATTTGTTATATAGTTATACATATTAAACATTTTTCTTGATTTACTCATATTTAAATTTATTACAGAAAATATACAACTAAATTAAACCCTAGTTAAAAAAGATAAATGCATATATGTTTTTATAGAAATTGATTTAAGTACATAATGAACTATATATATTTGTTGATAAACAAAATTATATGAGTACATATGTTTATATGTGTCTTATTTAATAGGAATAGTGTTCTAAATTTATGTAGTTTGTAGGTTATTTAATTACATATCTATATTTATACGTAACAACTATTGTGTGTGCATTATAGATTTTCCTAGTCTTCTCTCCTTCCCATATGAATGTGCCTGCATGTTGTTTCCATTTATCAAGTGTCTGAAATTTTTTTACCTGTATATTTTTAATAATTTCTGATTTCTAACTTCATAGAATTTCAAAGATATTACATGTCCAAATTTAATTTCAAATACCTTCCATGCAGATTTTAAAGAAATTTGCAAATGTAACTAAAGAGGAAAAAGACTTTTTTTCAAAAAAAATATATACTGGGTTGGAATATGACAAATATGCTACAGACTGCTCTAATAGCATAAAAGAGTTAGAGAGGAAAGTGAACTTTTTATCTGCTGAGATGAAAAGTATGGCAGAACAACTGAATGAGGAACAACATTCAAGACAGCTGGCTGAACAAAGACTCCACAATCTTGAAATGAAACTTCAAAAGCTGGAAAATTTTGAAGAGCATAATGTGGAGAAAAAAAATGATTTCAAAGAAAAAAGTGAAGCTGATAAAGGTACGAATAAAAGAAAGATAGTTGGTATGATGCATATAAATAGTTCTGCTAACTTTCCATGTTTTGATTTGATGGAAACTCAAGATTGCATTCTAGAAACCGAAGATTGTTTAAAATTTGAAAATATCAAACAACATAGTCAAGAAATTGCTGCAGAAAATCCAATTGTTGTTGAAGATGTCATTTCTAAAGAACAAAAAAAGAAGAAGCAAAAGAATGTTGAAAAGTGTCCACTCATGAAGCATCTAACTGATGAACAGCAACAAAATGTGAAACTTTTTTTCAAAGTTTTGGGAGGAAACAAGTAAGTAATTAAACTACTTTTCACTCACACAAACTATATATCAACAATCTGTTAGATTAATTATTAGTACTGTGTTGGTTCTGTTTTAGTTTGGTCACCTATCAGTACATCTATCAACTACTATACACTCACACACTTGCTCAAAAATAAACAAAAACTAAACAAAACTAAAAAAGCTAAATTAATTTATCTTTAACTTTTAATAAATAATTCCATAAAGGCTTCTATTTTGTTTTACTATCAAATGCAAACAACATAGTACGTACTAAACTTAATTTCTTTTATTAACAACCGTCCAATTTTCCAGCGATGAAGCATTTAGTTGTGATGATGAAAACTTCATCACCATAACAAAAATGATGATAGAAGACCTCCTCTATCAACAAAGTATTTGTGGTCAAGTAAGTACAACAAACTAAACTTTCCTTCATTATAATTTATATACTTTATCCATATTATTTTTCAAATGTAGATCATTGATTGGTTTTGGTTCCGAAAAACAAAGCAACTAGAAAAAAGCAATAGCATTATCTATGTTAACACAACTATGACAGTAAGTGAACTATATTCTCAAATTAACATTTTTTTATAAAACATAAATTTTCTAAAACAATTTTTTTTACAGAAAAGCGCAACGGATGGAAGCTTGGAAAATATCAAGAAAAAAATGTTCAATCCTTTTATGAAAAGAACACTTTTAGATCCATTATGTTGCAACATATTATTCCCAATACATGGCAATGATCATTGGAGTCTGCTAGAACTAATTGTTGGAGAATGCACTTGGAACCACTACGACTCTCTGCACTTGACCACGAGATCAAAAACCTGCAGAAGTGGACATACAAAATTTGTCATTAATGTGGTAAGTAAAAATACACAAAAAGTAAAAAAGATAAATGTGTTTATATTTATTCTAATTTTCCTTCACTGTTTGCAGAAATCAGCAGTGAACTACCTAAACAAAGAGTTACAAGAAGAAGGGCACAAAACAATTCTCAGGAAAAATTCAGTGCTTAAAAATGTTGACTGTGCTCAACAAAGCACTGGGTAATTTTGAAGATAGTTCAGAATTTTATATAAAAAATCACAATACACAATAACTACCTACACACATATTACCAATTAGATAATATTATTTTCTCACATACTAGTTTTAGATAAACATAATACTAATTACAATTCATTATCAAAATAAAGAAAAGATAATCTGTTTTATCATTATATTCAAAGTACTAAACTTCAGAAATACAGGTACGACTGCGGAATTTTTGTGATGATGTTCATGGAAAAAATAGCACAAGGAATGCAGACTACAGAAAAAATTAGTCTTGAACAAGTTAATGCATTGAGAGCACAGATAGCTGCACAAATACTATCCAACGAACCATACTGCTGGCTTGACAAGTTTTGCAGCTCTTCTTCAGCCCATAAAAATGTAATGACTGATGAATGAGATGATGAATTTGTAATGGGTGATATTAAAAATTAGATAATGAATTTGGTGATGAATTTGTAAAAGCTGATACTACATTGATCATAGATTTTAGGGAGTATATTTTAAATTACTAATGAATTACATGATGAATTTGTAGTAACTGATATTGAAAATTTGATGCGAATTTGTAGTAATTGATACTGAATTTGTAGTAACTGATATTGAAAATTTGATGTGAATTTGTAGTAATTGATAGTGAATTTGTAGTAACTGATCTTAAAAATAAGTTTCTACTGCTCTTTTAAGAAATATAAATCCTTTTATCTGTTATTGATAATTTATAGTTTTATATTTATTATTATGTTTTCTAATTCCGTTGTTCTACACAACAAAAAGATGTAGTATGGGCTACTTTTCCTAGACAAGAAGAAGCTTTAAGATTTGTCCAAACACATGCAAACACTTACGTTTTTTGCTACCAAGATCATTTGACTGCACAAAGAAGGTTCCTTGTTTCTACATATGATGAGTTCTGGAGAAGGTACAAAACCTTGAATCCTAAGTTACGCCACCATTATGAGGTTATTCAAGTCAGACTGCCTTGCCACTTGTATTATGATCTGGAGTTCAATAAAAAGATTAACACTGGAAAAAATGCCGATGAAATGGTAGATATTCTGATATCTATCACCTTCAAACTGTTAAATGACAAATACAAAATCCAGGGAAATCAAGATTGGGTTTTAGAGCTTGATTCGTCTACTGAAAAAAGTTCTCTCGACATGTGATCATTCATATCCCAAATTTTTCCTTCAAAGACAACTCGCATGTTGGAACATTCATCTCTGAGGTATGCTCACGCATAATAAATTTAAGAGTAAGTGATCCACAGTTTGAAAAACTGTACATCAAAAAAGATTCAAGCTCATCAGACAATACGGAGCTTCTTTTTGTTGATACTGGAGTTTATACCCGTAATCGTTGTTTTCGTCTTCCTTTCTCATCAAAAGCAGGGAAGAATGCTTTACTCCTGCCAAGCGGACGCTTTGGATGTAAGAATCTGAATGAGGAACAAGTGTTTATCAAATCACTTATTTGCAGAATAGATGCTGATTTTGATAAGCTATTAGAGTGCAAAATGGATCTGGACTGTTGCAAAATTCTTCATTTTGAATCTGAGGTCAATGATAATAGCACCCACACCGAGGGAGATAAGTCATTACATGATTATGGAAGCAATATACCCAAGTCCTATTGTTCAGGAAAATCTCCCTTTCCAGCTTTGGATGATAAAATTTCATCTTTTGCCTCTCATGGAAATATTTCGGGTAAAATAAGAAGGTGGTACTGGTTTTCTGCACATGGCTACATAATTTATAGCATGTCCAAAAGTCGATATTGTGAACGAATTGGAAGAGAACATAAAAGTAATCATGTTACGTACATTGTTGATTTCCAGAGAGGTGGCTACTATCAGAAATGCCACGACCCCGATTGTAGAGGCTATCGATCTCCAGTCCGCCAAGTACCATGGGATGTATTGTCAAACTGTTATGATATTGTGAACCAAGAAGGCAAGACTGTCTAGAACCAATGCATCTGTCAAAATGAAATATTAACTACATAATCACTTCAGTCTATGTTGCTTTTGTATATTGTTAACTAGCAAGTACTTACACAATTGATTTTTAATTTGATAATGAAATTATGGTAATTGATAGTGAATTTGTAATGGCTAATGTTTATAATGCTCTGTTAAAAAGATAAACGAATTTATGTTTTATTGACAGTATGTTTTGGGTAGCAATATACTAGTCATACTGATCTCCAGTTGTTCTGTTTGATTTGTATTCCTACCGTTGTGCGTAAAAATCGTGGATTTACAGATGATTTGGTTCGAAATGGGCTTGTTCCCATTGTCGAATCTGAGATTCTTGTTGATGGATCCCATAACATTGACTGGGTAGTTGTCTGTTAATTTTACTTGTTAAACAAAATCAATGGGTCAAAAGCAAGAATGCTACTGTAAATTAGCAATAAATCAACTCATGAGAGAACATGATTTACCTTTTTTTGCTGTACTCAACACTCATTAATGAGAAAAACTTCATGCGTGAAATGCTAGCAAAGAGTAACCTGTTCCTGTTTTTGGATTGTTCATTTGGAACCTTAATATTGTTTGTTCCACAAAGTTAATTAACATATTGAATGGCCTTGAAATTGGCAGGTGTGCAGATGTGACTGAAAGAGTGCTTGCTGCATGCTACAAGGCCCTAAACGAGCACAAAGTCCTAATGGAAGGTACTTTGTTGAAGCCTAACATGGTTACACCTGGATCAGACTCTACTAATGTGAAACCTGAGGTCATAGCTGAGTACACCGTGCGAGCTCTTCTCAGGACTGTGTTTTAAAAACAGACTATACACAACAATTAAAAAGAAATATCAATTTATCTTTTTTAATAGAACTAACAACATTGTATTCCAAATAACGGTTAAACATAAATAATTTCATACAACCAAAAATAATCAAAATCAGATCATAACCAATTCAACATATGCAATTATTCAAATATTCAACTCAAAGTATTCATACAACAACCAAATATTCATAAAAGAACAAATCAAATACTTTGGACTAAAAAAATCAACTCAATTATTCAACTCAAAGTATTCATAGAACAACCAATCAAATACATTGAACTAAAACAATCAACTCAATTATTCAAAAGAACACCGCCTTTTGTTATGTCCTAGTTTTTTACACTTTCCACATCTATTTTGCTTAGCATGAAAATCAGCCCCTTCAATCCTATTCATCCTAGGCCTTCCAGCTCCATGAACAGGCTTAGGAGGAAGAACAGTAGATGATTCTTCAACTTCAATTGCTTCCTTATCAAAAGTTGGAATAGGATTGATCAAATGTGAATATGAAGCTAGATAATACTCAACAGTAAAGTAATTCTCAATATATTCATAAGCAGAATTTCTGGTTAAAGAAATACACTTCAAAGCATGCACACAAGGAAAACCTGTCACTTTCCATTGATTGCAACTGCAAATGCGATTTTTAAGATCAACCTTTTGAGATGTCGGAGAATGAACTTCAAAAATATACCTACAAAATGTAAGACCCAATTCATGTGCAGTGAACTAATAGTGAAAAATAAGACTAATAAACCAAAAAAATTAACAATCATATTGTGAACATAAGCTTTAATGCAGACAAAGAGAAAATACGTAACAAGCAACACCAACAAAATGAAATCATAACACAGGCTACATAGCAGGTTGAAAAAAGATAAATGCATTTATCATTTTTTAGAAACTGTGAACATCATGTAAATAAATATAAATACATACCTAGATGATTTAGAAACACTCCACCCAAATCCTTCTTCCTTCAATTTTAACAAACGAGCTTCCATTTTCGGACATAGCACACTAGTCCACTTTAATGCCTCTTCTCTACGATTAGACATTTGCATCATAAGTTTTACCCTAATTCCATCAAGACAAGCAGTAACAGGCAAACTTCTTTCATCCAAAATCCAAGAATTAAAACTCTCGGCTACATTGGACTTATTTTCACCATATCGCTTCCCCGGAAAAAACAAATCGGCCCAATGATCATATGGTTTGTCATTCAAATACTCTATAGCTTTGGCACCTCCAATTTCTTTGTACTTGGACATGGCTTTTTCAAACTCATGATGATTAGAAGCTATAGCACAACGCTCAAGTAAATGAGCTACCCAAACACCCCTTCCACTTTTCACAATGCTAGCAATATTATTTTGCATATGATGCAAACAATAAGAATGATGACTATTCGGAAAATTTTTTGGAACACTTAACAATAAACCCCAGTGTCTATCACTTAAAAAAGTTAATATTCTATCACAACTAAGAGCATTCTTTAGGTGATTCAAAAACCAACTCCAACACTCTTCATTTTCTTTGGGAACAAGAGCCATTGCTAATGGGAAAAAACCTGGAAAAAAACAAAATAATAATAATTCACTGTTTATTAATGTACATTTGAAAATAATGCACTATCTTTGAAACAGTATTATCTAATAGTAAAAAATCACATGAACACTATGCCCTTTGCCCAAATAAAAAAGGAAAAATAAATTTGCTAGAGACAATTCAACCTTTTTTTCTTTTGTTTTTTAAATTTTGCTACTTGAATGTGAAGTCTATGTAGGAAGAGTAGAAATTGCAAAGATATAATACTTAATTCATGCATACAATACAAAGACTTATATTTGAACTTCTAAAAGATATATGCTATTATCTTTTCTATATGCTGTTTAAATCATTTTTATACGTTATGTAAGAATTTCAAATAATGAGAAAAATGATAAATATATTCAACATGTACTAGTAACTATGATATATAAGTACGGCTTAATATGTTATTTAATTCTTTATCTTAAAAGATAAATGCATTTATCTTATTCAACATGTAGTAGTAACATAAATTCATTTTCTGTAATAATTTTACATGCTAAGCCCTAACGCAAAAGAAACTTTAATGAACTGAATCAGTACTATATAACAGTAGACTAATCACTTAACCAAAATGCAGTATGAACATAACAAAATTCACTAGAACAAACACTTAAAGAAACAGTACTATGTTACAAAAATTTATAACAAGAACCTAATGCACACAGTACAAAGTAAATACAACAGCAAAAAAAAAAAAGATCAAAATTAGTACCTTGATTTCCATTTTTTGCAGTGGCAGCCATCAAAATACCACTTCGCCCTTTCAAAAAGGTAGCATCTAAAAACACCATAGGACGACAATAGCTGAATCCAAATATACATGCCTCATAACATACAAAAACTCTCTCAAATTGATTAGTGTCAGAATCCACATCCATACTTGAATAACTATTTGGGTTATTTCTTTCCAATGCCTTCAAATACCAAACTAAATCATTGTAAGATTTCTTTTCATCACCGTAAATATCATTCATAGCCAATTTCTTACCCTTATATGCAAAATAATAGCTCAGCTCCACATCATAATCTCTTCTAAAACTTTTAATGATATCCTTCGTTTTTCTTTTTGGCTCATCACGAATTTGAGTGAAGATTAGACTTTTCACAAGATCACTATTAATAGTTGGACTACCAAGTGAACGAAATCCACCACCACAAGTATGATTCAGCTGAATGTTTTTAACAAACAATTGGTCCAATTGCTTCAGTTTGCAAGAAGCATGAATCCTAAATGGACAACTATCTATAGCACATCGAACTGTCAATCGTTCTTTACAATTCTTAATATATTGTACTTTAAACCCATTCTTCAAACAATAAGCACTAACCGTTCTACGGAATCCAATAGCAGAATCAAACTGTTGACCAACCCCAGTAAAAAATTCCATATTTGAATTCTTCTTCAACAACTCATGTAAATCCTTTTGTTGAGTAAAACCAGAATCTAAATCATCATCATAACCTAACATATTATTACTTGACTCAACACCAACAACTGAACCAGACTTGCTACTTTCACCAACAAAATTATCCATTGAATCATTCTTCAACCGTAGAAAAAAAACCAAAAATTCTTCCTTTTTAAACCAAGACAAAATCAATATAGCTTGAAGATCACTATCCGTTTCAATAAAGGTAGTCTTTGATTCTCGAATATAAAAAATATCAAAGCATAATGGAGTAAAATTATTCCACTGCTCCCAAATCCTATTCCTAACATAAGAAATAGAAGCATCCAATCCAAAACGAGCACTAAAACAATTGTTATTGAAATCAAACACAACTATAACAGATGAATCACACCTGCAAAAAAAATGTAAAAAAAATATTAAAAAATATAACTATGTGAAACTGATCTTAAATAAAAACTAATAGCATAAGACTATTTAAATCATTTTTTATACCATTTTTTGAAAAAGATAAAACAATTTATCTTTTAGAGATCACTATCACTCTTTGGGATAACCTGATTACAACAGTGGAACATGTGGAAGAAAAACATTCGTTGTGATTGTACCTATTCAAGTTTACATTGTTGAAAAATCATAGGTGAAAAAGATGATCTGCAAAAATATACTTAATGGTGAAAAAGAAGAGCTAAAAAATTATCATAACAAACACACACTAAGATCAATATGGTCTTTAAAACACATAATCACATTCAATGGCTGCCAAATTATTACTAGAGCCAGAATGGAATTTTGATACACCATTCTTAAACATCTAAACAATCAGAGTTTAATTGCAAACTAAAGAACAAACGAAGCTAAATACACAGTGATTGTAAGAATAAAACAATACCATTCAGAAGCCATTATTCCAACTACATCAAACAAAACCTTCCTCCAATAGATGAAAACAGCCTCCTGTGAAAAGAAACATACAGTAACATCATAAAAAAAAGAATTGAGAATGAAAAATAGCAAATAAAAAATAAACTCACCAAATGA
This sequence comes from Allium fistulosum, assembly GCA_030737815.1. Classification (NCBI taxonomy): domain Eukaryota; kingdom Viridiplantae; phylum Streptophyta; class Magnoliopsida; order Asparagales; family Amaryllidaceae; genus Allium; species Allium fistulosum. The sequence goes on from CM060905.1 coordinate 81,019,075, forward strand.
AGAAAATCGCCTCACGATTTCCCACAATTAAAGTCGATTTTGATTTGAGAAGAAACTAACGCCTCACGACCGCTTCAATTGCACAAGAAACGACCGCTTTGATTGAACAAGATACGTCTAATTTTCACGACCGCCTAATTTGCAAGATCGGTAGATTTCAGAAGGCACGTAGTTCTTTGAGAAGATGAAGACGCACGCGCCTAATTTTCACGATCGGTAGATTTCAGAAGATACGTACTTGTTTGAGAAGATGAAGTCGCACGCGCCCAATTTCCAAGATCGGCAGATTTCAGAATAAACGTAGTTGTTTAAGAAGATGAAGACGAACGCGACTAATTTCCACGATCGATTTCAGAAGATATTTAGATGTTTGAGAAGATGAAGACGCACGCCGCACATAATTGTCCTCGAAAATAATAGTTTCAAACCCGTGTCCTGGAAAAAAAATGGGCCATATAATTAGGCCCTTCGTACCAATTTCCACTATATATATATATATATGAATTTATTAATAAATATATATAAAATAATTATTAATGACAAAAATTAATTTTGTACAGTAAACAACATTTGTCTATACATAAATCAAATAATATAATAAACAAATTATGCACATAACCAAACTGATTTGTGACAACCAAGTCTACTTACAAAAATCCCACCTAACTAAACATATAGTAGCAATATATTTAAACAGATATGATATTGTTCATTATAGGATCACATAATATAATTTAATTACGGTAATATGAATTAAAATTACAAATTTAATGATGCCTTTTAATCCACGTTGAAGCAATGTGTGATAACCCGGATTTTGGAAAATCTGTTAATTGATAATTAACTGGGTTAATTAATAGAAATACTGATTTATTTGGATTATTAAATGAAATTCTGGTAATTAGAATATATCTGGATATATATAGATAAATTTGAACTATAATAAATACTGACTTATAAATATCTAGATAAATATTCATTTGATAATATTTGTTTAATGATCTTCTTTTATAAATATTTATTTGGTAAAAATTAACTTTTCAAAACTAATATAAAATATATATATATAATCAACTTTAAACAAATTTTTGAAAATTCTATACATATGTATGTGTAAGATTGGGTTGTAAATATGTAAGGTGAGATTTAATTAAAGATTTAAAAATACCTTTTCTTTTATATACTTGGAAATAGATATAGTTAGTATATTTGTAAATTTATATAAAGCTTTGATATGTGTATATCTTTTAAAACTATAAGTATAAAATCTAAAGTACAAAAGACATATGTAAATATAAAATAAATAATCTATATAAATACATATATATGACTTAAAGAATTTAATAAAAGAAGAGTTTAACACTTGTAAGTATATTAAGATGATTTAAAGACATTTGTAAATTTATTTAATATGTGTAAGCTAGATAAACAATCTAAGATACAAGTGGCCACATTTGTCTCTTTTAAAATTAATTTATAAATAATGTTGTATTAGAGAGAAGCCTGGCTTTTCTTTTCAGTTCAAATTCTTTTTCTTCCTCAAATTCTTTCTTTCTTCTTATACATAAAAACTGAAATCTAAATTCAAAATTTAATCAAAGCAACAAGCTCAAGTCTAAAAACAAGTTTAAAGCAAGCTCTAATCATCTCAATAACTGATTCAAGTTCAAAATCTGGAAGCAAGCAATCAAATAGTCATCTCAAACATTTGTTAAATCAAGTTACAAATCTAAATCATACAGCAGTTCAATGATCAACATTCAAGTTCCAGTTCAAAAAGGCAATGTTCTGTTTTTCTGTTCTAACTATATACAGGTGAGTAAACTTTTGAACTAAAACTTAAGTAACAAATAGGATTTGCATATAAATTACTGTGATTGATGATGGATCTGCATGAATGTATATATGTGTGCTTCTGTGTGTTTGTAAGTGTGTTTATCTATTGATTTAAAAACATCTTTGTTCTTATTTTAAGCCTCTGTTTTTAATCTATAAAATGAATCACCTTCAGCTTTGATGCATATGTTAAACGGTTGAAGTAAAACTGGTGATCTATGTTGAAAATAGGTTTGCATGATGATTTTAGGATTCTAAACCATGTTTATATGTATGTAGTTGCTGTGCATGTCTATATTATGTTTGTCTTCCCTGTTCCTGTTATGGGATTTTAAAGTTTAGATCAGAAATTCATTATCTTTTCTTCTAATCTTAGATAGGGTTTAGTTTCCAAACAAGAAAGATTTGTTTAGTTATAAACTAAGTCCTAAAAAAATAAATTTAAGAAAATTATTTGGAAGTTATCTGAAAAATGGGAAGACGGTGAAATTTCTTTTAAACATGTTAAAATCAAACATTGTAAATTGCTGTTTCAGGATTATAAGATGAATCGAATTTGTGAAATATGATTTTTAAAATGAAAATCAAGATTTTTAGATTTGGATTGAGTCTAAAATTCGTAGATGACCAGAAAGTGGGTTTTGAGCTGTTGTGGGTGATCAGAGTAACGTGGAGGGTCGGGGCTACTTCTGGAGTTAGAGGGTTGTTCAGCGAGCTTGGGAAAAATGGTAGGTTGATGTATTAACCACCATGGTGGCAACAGATGGTCGGAGTAGTTTTAAACCCTAGTTTTGTTGGCTGGTTGAGTCGAGGATGTTTCAGAGGCGATTCCATCGCCATGGATGGTTCGAGTGCTACCGCACCAGAGGAGACGAATGTGTGGGCATGTGACACGTCGCTGGAAGGAGTAGCAGGGGTTTTCGTGGCCGAGATCATCGGCGATGATGGGTTGTTTCGAGCATGTTGGTTCCAGTGTTCGATCAAAACTGTTTGATTTTGATTTGCTGATGTCTTCAGGATTCTGGGTTGTGGGAACTGTCGATGATGATTTCGCCGATGTGAGGGTGGTGGCGACGATGACCAGAGGGTCGCCGTCGACCTGTACACGTGCACATGTTCGTTTCGTGCATCTGGAAGCTTGGAAGTTTGGGGGAAGAAGCATGGACTCGGGGATGATCTCGAGTAAGGGTTCATGTGTGACTCGAGGAAGAAGTGATGCGAGAGACTCGTGCTTTGTTCGAGTGTTTATCTGATAGGCTCGGGTTGTTTTGAATTGTTACAGGATTTTAAACTGTGTAAAATAATAACCAAGTTTAAAGTTTTAAAAAGTAAATGTGAACCAGGTTTTAAAAAGCAAAAGTAACATTAAATAAATCAAGTTTCAAAAATGTATTAACTAAGTTTTAAGCAAAGATAAAGGTTTAACCAAGTTTTAAATATATTTAAGAAATTAAAGTATGATTAATTAATGTAATTAATTAATGATAAAGGACTAATTAAGAAATTAATTAAGAGAAATTGATTTATTTAATTAACTAATGATTAGGGGTTGATTAATATTTAATTAAGGATTATTAATCAAGTAATTAAGATTATTGATTTATAATTAGAGATTAATTTATTTTGATTAGAAATTAATAAATTAAGTAATTAGAGAATTGATTAACTGGTAATTAAGAAGTACTTGATTAAGTTTATTTATTAATAATTAGGTTTTATAAATTAATAACTAAGAGATAATTAATCTATAAAGATTAATTAAGGGTTAATTAACTGATAATTAAGGATTAATTAAATTTGTAATTAAGTTTTATTAATTGATAATTAAGGTTTATTAATTAATAATTAAAAGAATAATTAATCTATAATTAAAGATTAATTAATTTGTTTAAAGGTAATTAAAGGATGAATTATCCAATTGTAATTAATGAACATGATTAATTTTAGTTAATTAATTCATGTAATTAATTAATGTAAAGAGTAATTAATGTGAATAATTAAGGATAATTAATGTACTTAATTAATCACTTGATGAAATTAGAGAATAATTAATTAAGGATGATTAATTAAGATGGATGATTAAATAATGATTAATTAATTGGGTTGTAATTAATTAATGTTAAGTAAGCAGGATTAAGGTAAACCAAGTGATTTAAGTTGGTAATTAATCTAATTGGAGATAAATTAATTTGATCAAGAATTAATGAATCTTGCTTATGGATGATTGAATGTTATTGGGTGACTTGGATTATGTGATATCTCTACATTGAGCTATGATGCATTGTGATATGCTATGATGGGTTGAACTGTGATATTGTGAGTTGTCTATCGATAATTGATTTGTTGTGTGACTATGATACCTTGTATTATAGTTGATTTGTATCCATTTAAACTGAAATTAAGATGATATTGGATTCGAAGAGACCGGGGTTGGGTATCAGTAAATACCCAAAACCACTTCGATTTGTAATCTTCTATAACTCTTTATAGAATTGATATGTGAAATAAATAGGCTGGAATGGAATGAGAATCATGGATATTTAAACTAAGTAGTGATTCTTAGATATTGTTTGGAATAAGTGATTGACTTTAATAAGTTGTGAACTCGTAGAAAGTACGAGTTACCCTGGTTTGTAAATAAGTTTTATAACTTAGTATTTCATGTTATATGGGTTTACTCACGCTGGTTTCCAGCCTGACCCGGGTGTTACTTTGATGTAATGCTCGGGTCAGACCGAGTATTACAGATTTTCAGGTTAGGACGTTCTGGAGCTCAGGTGGCGAGCTGGATGGCAGGAACGTATGGAGTGTATTCCGCTGAGCATATTACTGTTATTTATCTGAGACATGTTAATTCTAACTGTCTAGTATATTTATAAATGGTTGTAACTCTGATGTAGTGAATGTAAAATAACAATTACAGCTTTCTTTGTGTAAAGAATATTATTTGATATTATATTTTATCCGCTGCGAATGTGAGAATATGTGATTCTGAGTTTTGTTTTCTATTCTTCTTCTACCTCTTTCTTTTTCTTTTCCTTAACAATTCGGAATTTTCGGAGTCGAAAATTTCGGGTCGTTACACTTGGTATCAGAGCGAAGGTTAAGCGAGAACCTTGGCTCTGTTGGGATTACTCGTTAAGGATAGGGTCAATGGTACCCTAGAACGAGTTGAGTGTATATATATATATGAGTGCGTAATTGTTATTTTCTTATATAAGGATTTTAAATGATTTTATATAAGAATATATTTTGATATATAAAATTATATTTCTTTCTAATAAATATTAAGGTAATTGGTTGTTAAAATATTGGAAATAAATTAAGTGGTAATAGAAATAAAGCCAAATTAAAATTGAATGAAGATAAGTTTGAAATGAATTCAAACTGAAATTAAAATCTTGAATTTGTAGAAATGTTATCAAGAATAAAGATAATAATGAATTGGTTTCCAGATATGACAATCTTGGTTATTATCATAAATGGTAATTGTGTTTAATAATGAATGTTGTTAATGATTAAGTAAAATGAAATGTTTTAGGGAAATAAAACATTTAGGCAAATATGACTTGTAAATTGTAGTGGGTTTTAAATTGTGAAGTTTTAAATTCTAAATCCAGAAACTTGAAATTATTTTAAAGAAATTGTTTTGAATTAAAACCAAAGGTGGTTTAAAAATTTAAAGTATAACTTGGTGTGTAAAGAAAATGTATATATGAGGAATATACATAATACCAATGATGATTTGAAATAAACACTTAGTGTTAAGTTTTAAATTGGAATGTGATGTGAAACCCAAAGTAAAGTAAGTTTTTAAACTTAAAAGGGGGAAAGACTATTAATCTGAAGTTTAAAATTTGAATGGGAATTCAAATTGTGAAAGTTGACCGGATTAAGTAAATTTAACTTGGAGGAAGTTAAATAAGTTTGAATAAATAACTTGAATTGGAAATTTCAAGATGAAATTTAAATTTAACTTGGGTAGTTAAATGGTTAATTTAAATGGGAGTTATGAGTGATCTCAAAATGGGTTTGAGATCTGGAAATTGAAGTATTGAGTCAATTTAAATGGAAGTGGAAATTTAAATTGAATTAATGGGAAATTAATTGGAAATGGAGATTGGGAAATTAAACAGTTTGGCTCTGGATTATTTTCAAATTGTTTTAATACAAGTATATTTTTCCAAACTATTTACTATACAATCTTTCTTCTTAAACCCCAAACTATCTTATACTTATTTTACAATTATTTTGGAACTATTTAACTATTTTGAAACTGTCTTATAAACTAATTATTATTTTTCAGTTACTTATATCTAATCATTATTTTAAAAACTATTTTGCAATTACCTAACTATTTTATAATACTTAACTATTTTACAGCTATTTTACAAACTAATAACTATTTTTCAACTACTTATCTATTTTAAAACTTTTTCAAGCTATTTTTAAATTTAAATTGGTCAGAGTTCAAACTGTTGTAATTGAAGTAATAACTCAATTGGAAATGGAAGCAATTGAGAATAAGTGAAAGGAATTAAAGGAAATGTGAATAGAAAAGAGAATTGATTTGGCTAATAACCAATAAAGATAAATACGTAGGATATACGTAAATTATTCTATTCGCATAGGGATTTGATCCAGATTCGAACACAGAATTTCGAGATAGTATTATCGATCCGAGTTGGGATTTTTCGCTCGATTTTCGACGGCGAACCTGGATATGGATTTTTGATTGATTCTGGATATTCTCTATCATAGTTGTGACTATACAAGGAGAATGACGGTTTCTGATCAAGAAACCAGATCTGAGTCCGCACTAGGGAGTCGGGTGGACGATACTAGTTCGGAAGAGAAATTGTGTGATCGAAAAGCGATCAGATTGATATTGCGTACGGATGATATGGGTACATCGTACGAGTTTGGATGAAATTGATATTGAAATTGTGGATAAGGATTGTAAAATGGTCTTTGAAATGAAAAGTATATTTGTGAAATATAATGGAATTGGATATTTCTTTAGTTGAAATTTACTTATGGAGGTAAGTAATATGGTAAATAACTTTATAAAGAAATCAAACTTGAATATTTGATTTGGCAATAAATAAAGTTATATTTTGTAATATGATAAACTTTCCTTATCGAATCTAGCCAGAATAAAAAGGGTTTTGAAATATTTGAAGTATAAAAAAAGTTTTATACAAGTTTGAAGTGATCCAAAGATTTTTAAAGTATATATATCTATATATAAAGAGGATCTTATGAGAATGATTTTGAAAAAGGTTTTGAGAACCTATGAATTTGGAAATGGCTTTTGATTTTTGGAAAAATCAATTTTGGATTTTGGAAAGCCTAGTTTGAGAATTATCGATTTTGGTAATCGATTTTGAGTAAAGGAGATTTTGATAAATCATAAAGGATATGATTTGAAGATACTACAAGTGTATAGTATAAAGTGTTTTGTGAATAGCTTTGGGGAAAAAGGCACTTCCTTGAAATGAACTTCTCAGGAGTACCACTGGGTGGTACTGCCTTGAACCCCAAGGGGGGATTCTAAAGTTGATCCTGTGAGGAGTCCGGACAAAACTAGTTCCTGAGGATTATTTGTGTAGCGAAAGTCGAGGGGCTTATGCCCACAGAGGCATTTGGGTTATGCTGTGACGACAGTGTAACTCAATGTCACTACGATCTACTGCAGACCATAGCGGAAGTCATGTGTGCCGCTGAGAGACAACTGTCTACGTTTGATTTTATATCGGTAGACTGTGACACTATGGTAACATAGCGAAAGTCGTTTGTGCCGCTGAGAGCCAACAGTCTGCGTTTGATTTTATATCGGTAGACTGCGACCTATGTGGAGAAGTTTCATTATTTGGCAGCGAAATTCGATGGCGCTGATGCCTACAGTTATATGGGTTTGTGCTGTGATAGCAACGTAAGGCCCGGATATAACTGCGATCTGTAGCGGGTTCCATGGCGTAATCGAGGAGCGCGGAGACCTACAGTTATCTGTGGATTTTGCCGGGACGGCAACGTAACCATCGGGTTAACTGCGACCATGGATGGGAGTGATGATTTCCAGAGCATTCTCACCAAAGATATTTCCTCTATTTTCAAAACTGTTTTCTATATTTTCAATAAAAATTATTTTCCAGGTATTTTCACTAGGTGTTGAAAACGGGTTTACCAAGTACTTATAGATTTTCAGTCTTACGTCTGATCAACGTATGACTAAATTTCTATAAGAACAAGGATGGACTTGTTGAAACATCGAGTTATTAAAGTATTTTTATAAAAACTATTTTTGTAATATTATATAGATTTTAAAGTATTTTTAAAATTTAATATAAAAGAAGTTTATAGATTAAAATGTTCAACAAGAAATTTATCTGATAATAAGTAAATAATAAATTTTGGCTTCGTTCCTTTTCGAGGACGAAAAGATTCTAAGGGGGGAGGAATGTGATAACCCGGATTTTGGAAAATCTGTTAATTGATAATTAACTGGGTTAATTAATAGAAATACTGATTTTATTTGGATTATTAAATGAAATTCTGGTAATTAGAATATATCTGGATATATATAGATAAATTTGAACTATAATAAATACTGACTTATAAATATCTAGATAAATATTCATTTGATAATATTTGTTTAATGATCTTCTTTTATAAATATTTATTTGGTAAAAATTAACTTTTCAAAACTAATATAAAAAATATATATATAATCAACTTTAAACAAATTTTTGAAAATTCTATACATATGTATGTGTAAGATTGGGTTGTAAATATGTAAGGTGAGATTTAATTAAAGATTTAAAAATACCTTTTCTTTTATATACTTGGAAATAGATATAGTTAGTATATTTGTAAATTTATATAAAGCTTTGATATGTGTATATCTTTTAAAACTATAAGTATAAAATCTAAAGTACAAAAGACATATGTAAATATAAAATAAATAATCTATATAAATACATATATATGACTTAAAGAATTTAATAAAAGAAGAGTTTAACACTTGTAAGTATATTAAGATGATTTAAAGACATTTGTAAATTTATTTAATATGTGTAAGCTAGATAAACAATCTAAGATACAAGTGGCCACATTTGTCTCTTTTAAAATTAATTTATAAATAATGTTGTATTAGAGAGAAGCCTGGCTTTTCTTTTCAGTTCAAATTCTTTTTCTTCCTCAAATTCTTTCTTTCTTCTTATACATAAAAACTGAAATCTAAATTCAAAATTTAATCAAAGCAACAAGCTCAAGTCTAAAAACAAGTTTAAAGCAAGCTCTAATCATCTCAATAACTGATTCAAGTTCAAAATCTGGAAGCAAGCAATCAAATAGTCATCTCAAACATTTGTTAAATCAAGTTACAAATCTAAATCATACAGCAGTTCAATGATCAACATTCAAGTTCCAGTTCAAAAAGGCAATGTTCTGTTTTTCTGTTCTAACTATATACAGGTGAGTAAACTTTTGAACTAAAACTTAAGTAACAAATAGGATTTGCATATAAATTACTGTGATTGATGATGGATCTGCATGAATGTATATATGTGTGCTTCTGTGTGTTTGTAAGTGTGTTTATCTATTGATTTAAAAACATCTTTGTTCTTATTTTAAGCCTCTGTTTTTAATCTATAAAATGAATCACCTTCAGCTTTGATGCATATGTTAAACGGTTGAAGTAAAACTGGTGATCTATGTTGAAAATAGGTTTGCATGATGATTTTAGGATTCTAAACCATGTTTATATGTATGTAGTTGCTGTGCATGTCTATATTATGTTTGTCTTCCCTGTTCCTGTTATGGGATTTTAAAGTTTAGATCAGAAATTCATTATCTTTTCTTCTAATCTTAGATAGGGTTTAGTTTCCAAACAAGAAAGATTTGTTTAGTTATAAACTAAGTCCTAAAAAAATAAATTTAAGAAAATTATTTGGAAGTTATCTGAAAAATGGGAAGACAGTGAAATTTCTTTTAAACATGTTAAAATCAAACATTGTAAATTGCTGTTTCAGGATTATAAGATGAATCGAATTTGTGAAATATGATTTTTAAAATGAAAATCAAGATTTTTAGATTTGGATTGAGTCTAAAATTCGTAGATGACCAGAAAGTGGGTTTTGAGCTGTTGTGGGTGATCGGAGTAACATGGAGGGTCGGGGCTACTTCTGGAGTTAGAGGGTTGTTCAGCGAGCTTGGGAAAAATGGTAGGTTGATGTATTAACCACCATGGTGGCAACAGATGGTCGGAGTAGTTTTAAACCCTAGTTTTGTTGGCTGGTTGAGTCGAGGATGTTTCAGAGGCGATTCCATCGCCATGGATGGTTCGAGTGCTACCGCACCAGAGGAGACGAATGTGTGGGCATGTTACACATCGCTGGAAGGAGTAGCAGGGGTTTTCGTGGCCGAGATCATCGGCGATGATGGGTTGTTTCGAGCATGTTGGTTCCAGTGTTCGATCAAAACTGTTTGATTTTGATTTGCTGATGTCTTCAGGATTCTGGGTTGTGGGAACTGTCGATGATGATTTCGCCGATGTGAGGGTGGTGGCGACGATGACCAGAGGGTCGCCGTCGACCTGTACACGTGCACATGTTCGTTTCGTGCATCTGGAAGCTTGGAAGTTTGGGGGAAGAAGCATGGACTCGGGGATGATCTCGAGTAAGGGTTCATGTGTGACTCGAGGAAGAAGTGATGCGAGAGACTCGTGCTTTGTTCGAGTGTTTATCTGATAGGCTCGGGTTGTTTTGAATTGTTACAGGATTTTAAACTGTGTAAAATAATAACCAAGTTTAAAGTTTTAAAAAGTAAATGTGAACCAGGTTTTAAAAAGCAAAAGTAACATTAAATAAATCAAGTTTCAAAAATGTATTAACTAAGTTTTAAGCAAAGATAAAGGTTTAACCAAGTTTTAAATATATTTAAGAAATTAAAGTATGATTAATTAATGTAATTAATTAATGATAAAGGACTAATTAAGAAATTAATTAAGAGAAATTGATTTATTTAATTAACTAATGATTAGGGGTTGATTAATATTTAATTAAGGATTATTAATCAAGTAATTAAGATTATTGATTTATAATTAGAGATTAATTTATTTTGATTAGAAATTAATAAATTAAGTAATTAGAGAATTGATTAACTGGTAATTAAGAAGTACTTGATTAAGTTTATTTATTAATAATTAGGTTTTATAAATTAATAACTAAGAGATAATTAATCTATAAAGATTAATTAAGGGTTAATTAACTGATAATTAAGGATTAATTAAATTTGTAATTAAGTTTTATTAATTGATAATTAAGGTTTATTAATTAATAATTAAAAGAATAATTAATCTATAATTAAAGATTAATTAATTTGTTTAAAGGTAATTAAAGGATGAATTATCCAATTGTAATTAATGAACATGATTAATTTTAGTTAATTAATTCATGTAATTAATTAATGTAAAGAGTAATTAATGTGAATAATTAAGGATAATTAATGTACTTAATTAATCACTTGATGAAATTAGAGAATAATTAATTAAGGATGATTAATTAAGATGGATGATTAAATAATGATTAATTAATTGGGTTGTAATTAATTAATGTTAAGTAAGCAGGATTAAGGTAAACCAAGTGATTTAAGTTGGTAATTAATCTAATTGGAGATAAATTAATTTGATCAAGAATTAATGAATCTTGCTTATGGATGATTGAATGTTATTGGGTGACTTGGATTATGTGATATCTCTACATTGAGCTATGATGCATTGTGATATGCTATGATGGGTTGAACTGTGATTTTGTGAGTTGTCTATCGATAATTGATTTGCTGTGTGACTATGATACCTTGTATTATAGTTGATTTGTATCCATTTAAACTGAAATTAAGATGATATTGGATTCGAAGAGACCGGGGTTGGGTATCAGTAAATACCCAAAACCACTTCGATTTGTAATCTTCTATAACTCTTTATAGAATTGATATGTGAAATAAATAGGCTGGAATGGAATGAGAATCATGGATATTTAAACTAAGTAGTGATTCTTAGATATTGTTTGGAATAAGTGATTGACTTTAATAAGTTGTGAACTCGTAGAAAGTACGAGTTACCCTGGTTTGTAAATAAGTTTTATAACTTAGTATTTCATGTTATATGGGTTTACTCACGCTGGTTTCCAGCCTGACCCGGGTGTTACTTTGATGTAATGCTCGGGTCAGACCGAGTATTACAGATTTTCAGGTTAGGACGTTCTGGAGCTCAGGTGGCGAGCTGGATGGCAGGAACGTATGGAGTGTATTCCGCTGAGCATATTACTGTTATTTATCTGAGACATGTTAATTCTAACTGTCTAGTATATTTATAAATGGTTGTAACTCTGATGTAGTGAATGTAAAATAACAATTACAGCTTTCTTTGTGTAAAGAATATTATTTGATATTATATTTTATCCGCTGCGAATGTGAGAATATGTGATTCTGAGTTTTGTTTTCTATTCTTCTTCTACCTCTTTCTTTTTCTTTTCCTTAACAATTCGGAATTTTCGGAGTCGAAAATTTCGGGTCGTTACACAATGACTTCCCTTCCTTTTACTGTTCTTGATTCGTTAGATTGCAAGTCCGGAATCACTGACCTCTAACATCAAATAATATTATTTTAATTTGAAATATATTTGAGAATTTTGGAGTGGATTGAGAGCTATGTTTTAACCAGGAATGTGGATGGTAATGGCGGTCGAAAAGGTTAGTAATTGTTTTCAGAGATACATACATACATATATATATATATATGGTTGTATTAGAGAGAAACGAGGAAAACCTTTTTACTCATTCTCACTTTATCTCAACTCATTATCTCCAAGTCAATTTCCTATGTTTTAGCCACCCCTAGACCTTCCCAGAACCGAAATTTTGCAGCCCTAATGATGGGCCTTAAACCCATCTAAGCCCAAGCCAAAATATTATGCAATTAAATCTAATTTAATCGCTCGTCGATATTATATATCGATCGATATATTTATAACTATTATAAATATATATAACATTATTTATTTCCCAAATCATATTCAAATTTTATAATTAATATTTCATAAATATTAATTAATTTAATTAATTTATGACAATTATAAACTAATTAAATCGTTCGGTTTTAAGGGTATTCATCATTTCGACTGTGTAACTCTTAGGTGTAAATTTTGTCAGCGATTAACATCGAACTATTCTAATGTTAACGTTCACATGTCACTTAGAAGATGGTGTGACATTATGGCCAAATTTATCGCTTACTCATTTTCGATTTTAGTTTAATAAGCGTTACCCGGTTGTGACATTTGTTTACACCAATTCTCTTCGTCAAAACTATATCACTTTGGACATATGGAATTTGGTAATGATCAAAATTCCAACCTCATCCACATTCAACTTGATAGTCCAAATACAAAGTCCTTGGTTTAATAATAACAATTATTATTAACCAAAATGCTCTGGCCAGAGACTTTGACTTTAAGTTGACTATGATACTAACCGTATATAACTGAGGAGACGAATCCTCTCTTGAATAGTGCTTCACTTTCAATACTTCCACTCAGCCCAACTATAGTCACACGATGGACGTCATGCCATGATTTGGCTTAATCAAAGCAAAGCTTTCATATTGAAGGTTCATGGTATTCTCAAGTCGAGAGAACTGTGTAAATCAGCCACATCGGTATTTTCTATTTGAACTTAGTTATATTAACCAACAGAAAACTATCGAGTGAGTCGTTCCATAGTTATCCAATAATTATTAGTACGTAAGCCCTAGGTGCCCCCCAACAGTCATAAGTAATACACTGCCCAACATTTGAAGGGCGTTACGTACTCCAATCTCAATGGATACATCGATATCCAATTTCGATGCATCTTGACTAGGAACATTTAAAATGGTATATTTATTTCGTTGTGATAAATTACTCATGGTTACACCACCTTGTAACTACTATCACAAAATATATCATTTATGGATTTTTCTATTAAATATACTTTTAATTAAGTTAATTAATTAATATAATCACATTATATCAAGTATATAATAGGAAGAAAATACCTTTTATTTCGAATAAGATTGGTCAACGAGTTAGATATACGTAACAAATTACATAATTGCCCCTAGGGCATACCCCTAACTCTATCAATCTCCCACTTGCACTTGGGGTCAATTATGGAATCTAATTCTAACTTCTCCAATCAGTTTTCTCAAAACTAACTAGGTCAATCCCTTAGTGAATGGGTATGCTATTATGTTTTAATTATCTACTTTGTCGATTAACTCTCTCTAACATTGATAAACTGCCTTTATCATGTGGAACGATTCAAAGTATGTCTTTTGACTTCTAGTGATCTTTAAGTTCTATCTTGACCAATTTCTTGACATTGTTATCTTATAACAATATTATGGGATTCTCAACATTTGGAATCATTTTTGGCTTAATTATAAATTTCTGCATTTATATCTATATACATTGGTTTATTGTAGCGCTATTCAAGTTAATGTTCTCAACATTTCGTTGAATCGACCACAATCACTTTTATTTTGAAATATTTTCAAATTAAAGATTTTAACTTGAATTTTATCATTGACATGTTATACTCAATATCACTTATAAAAGTTTGTGTCCAAACGTTCCATCATAACGAGTTTGTTGTTTCTATAAACAATTCTCTAGTATTTTATAAATACGCGAGAACACCTCAAACAACCATTTAGTGATATCAATTTGGATTTTATATTTGCTCCATGTATCAAATATATAAACAAAATACAATATCATACACAATATAACCTGTATGATAATTCATATTGCTAATGCATAAGGAATCCAACTTACATGTTCTCCTTTTAAAAGGGTGCTCTTGTATATTGTTTTGGGACAATCCTTATATCTTTTATACTCACCATAAAAGACATCATTTACAATCCAAAATTGAGTATTAAAACAACTAAAGTTGATTTTAATACAAGCATATTGTTAAAATCAACAACGTGTTGTTTACTTATAGTTTAGAAATATCAATGTACCTTTTAACATTCTTTCTTATGAACACATTTCCTCTGCACTTTGATTGAAAATCAAACTATTTGATATTTCTATCAAAATACTTATTCAATCTTGATGCTTATAAAATGATACATTCGTATCATTTCTTGGATCATATCCAAAGACTCACAAACCCAATATTGCTTCCATTGACTTCGAGGCATTTTTGGTTAATATGTGTAAATGGCTTACTCTAAATCATTATTTAGAATTTTCTGTTTCAATACATAAGTACCAAACACTAAGTCTTATCGAGTGATAATTTTGTGAGTAAGTCTGAATTAACTTGACCAAGTTGAATACCGAATCTGTTATGCTAATTTCAACAATTGAAATTTGCGATATTATTCTTATCAACATTGCTTATTGAATTCCAACCACATTAGTCTTTCCAATAAAAACACAATCTCGTCCGATGGATCACATCCCTTTGGTTACAACCACCAAAATCATATTTTGATAGCGTACTTGGAATTCTTTTAGATCTGCGCATCATACCATATGGAGTCAACAATCTTAATGGTTTAATTGAACAACCGAGGGTAATGTATATTTTCGACATTAATAAGAAACTCATAGTTTCTCTTCGATGTACGAGAATATTATTAGACATTCTAATGCTATGTGTTCATTTGGGTTAGTTAATTTCACTCCATCTTATATAATCAGTTCCCTCTATGGATCGGATCCAATTCCATTTAACTATCAAAAATTTCTCAAAGAAATTCCTTCACAATGAAGTTGATATATCTTAAAACAACAATGGTTTCTTAGTGCAAATAGAATAGGGATTCATAAACGCTTTATGAACCATTTTATTTATAAACCGATTTTAGTTTACAAAAATTATGTTCAAAACATAAATATGTCATTTGATGATAGACCTTTTCAAAAAACCTTTTGGAGATTCATACAAGATCCCTCATGAACAATTATTACATGCAATCTTTCGACTTGCCAACCTATCAACTCCTTGGCCTAGGATATGTTGGGATTTCTTACAAACCCTTATCTTGTACATTTGGAACTCTTTCCAATAGACTCATTTATTCGACCAAATCAAATCATTTTATTCTATTGCGTGTTATTTTATTTACTTTTCTTTTATATTCTATGATTTTATCATAAACTTACTACATGTGTATCTAATACACATGTTCATGTTGGTAATAAATCGTCGATGAATATAACAAAGTATGTGGAATCCTTTTGGTATTAATAGACTTGTGATTGCATACATCAATATGTATTAATTCAAAGAGTTCATCAACTCTTATGATGCTCCCACTGAATGGGTGCATAGCCATTAATTGTTTAAGATATAATTAACCTGTATCATATGATTCATAATCATATAGTAAAATAATTTCTCAAAACTACGGCTTAATCTATAATTCCAAAACAACTGTAAATAATACTAGATACATATGTATTTTTGGTGCATCACTTTTACTATGAAAACAAATTCCATAATATAGTTCTATTTCATAATGAATATTCATAATACTCATATTGAAATATAGTTATATCTATTTTTCAGTCAATACCAAAAATAAAGAAATAATGTTCGGTACATTTTACGAAAACAATTTTCGTAATTTGATGTAATCATTAGGTGATGTATGGCATGCTCCCACTATTTCCGCCATTACTATAATAACGTACTAAATTTAGAGGTCCACCATTCACTTAATATTGTTAATATTGTTTACTTATTTCATATGTTGCAACTAGTTAATAGAGGAGAGTTCTCTCTCCTTTGATCAAATATCTTGAACTCAAAGAAATAAATGTTATAGAAAACAATTTTCTATATGAAAATACATTTTGAAATAAAAATCATATTTCATATTCCAATATTAAGTATCAGTTAGTATTACAATTCTTGTTTCCAATGTTTCTCTATGAAGCAGAAGTGACTATTCATTCTCTTCATTCCAACTTTATCTATCTATTCTTATACATTCGTTTTTCTTTCAAATGGTCAAACTATTCAAAAAAACCTTACTACAATATCATAACAAACCTTTTACAAAAGCGCATTCGATTATTCTTAACATTTAAGACATCAAATATGTTGCACTTTATGTAAACTGATCAAGATGGCATTTCAACGATCGAGTTCTTAGATGTATCTCGTAATTTATGGTCTTGTGTTACATTAACACAATATGATTCTTTTTTAAATCATTCAAGTTGAATACATGATCTTAAAATACTGTTTATTGGCTTACTTCGAATGAACTAACTTCATCGAACTATTGTACCCCACAAACTATGATTGTTCACCATATAACATTTATATGTGAAAGTACATGGATCAAATATCCATAGTCTTGAATTGCATTTAGAGTTCAATAACTCATAAATGCAATACATGGTCTAAACTAAATAAACATATAAGTGACCAACTTACGAATGTATTAAGTGGTTGAAATTGGACACTTGCACGGGTATAGAAACATTATATAACATGCAATTAGAATTATTAGTAAGTATATATTATATTTCTATTTGTCAACTTTCAATTCAGTTTGTTTATGTATGTTAATTGAAAACGTTTTATCAATCATATTAAATGCACAAATTTACCATTGTGGATAATTATAACATTATATAGCATATGTTCTTACAATATTAGAAAGGTTAAATGGTACCATTTCATTTTTCTAATAAGGCTCACACTAGTCTTTTATGTTTATTCAAACCCTAAGATGAAACGTGGAAGTCTTACAACTTCATTAGTGGGTGTTAGGACTCGTTTGTTTTGGTATTCTGACCTTGAGTTTGCTCAACAAATCATAGCCCTACAAACGATGGATAACTCCTTATCGGTTGTATCACATACAACTCCTAACCCATTTTTCTTTGTTCTAATCTCATTTTGACCTTGAGTTTTCTCAACAATTCGAAAGAGATTATTCACTCATACCTACCATATCGTGATGGCCTAGGTATAGTATATGCACCTTGAGTTTGCTTAACAAATACATATAGTTATCTTACCTCATCTGTTTAATATATTAATAATACTACGCACAACACCCCTAGCTTGAGTTTGCTCAACAACTAAGGAGTATGTAAGTAATTTATTAATATATATGGTAGAGGACAACATTATATTGAAGATTCATAATCTTCAATATATATTAAGTGATATCGACTTATAAAATAATATATTTCTTATGAAATACCCCAGCGATTCAAGTGTCAGACACATCAGAAATCACGGTATATGTACATTTACATATGTATTTATTTATCAAGTCTATTTGGGTTTCTTTAATGTTCCACATTTAGTTTATACACATATCATATAAGTTTTATTGTTATATAACTTTTATATTTCATATTACTTATATGATAGTCTTACGTATAATATATCATTAATTAAATCTTATCTAATTAATTTTAATCAATTAACTCTTTAATTAATTTTAAATTAGTATTCCAATACAACTTTTATATTGGACATATCTATTATAACATTTATAGTGTATACTATAACCTTTATAGTGTAACACACATATATCATATAGATGTGTATTTTATTTAATTAATTAACCTTTAATTAATTTATTCAATTAAACAATTTTTATTAAAATTTATTAGTTTCAAAATTTATCTTATATACATACATGTATACTTATGTTATCTTAAACATTTTAAAGTAACATATCATATATCAACATATATAATACGTGCATATATGCATTAATTAATTAACATATTTAATTAATTTATTTTATTAATCTTATTAATAAATTTGAAATTTGAAATTATTATATAAATATTTTCAAACATTTTGAAAATACCATTATCCTTCCGAACATTTTGAAAACTTATGTAGTATTATAATTTTTTTTATAGTAAACATGTTTTATTTTAAATTTAACTATTAAATTTAAAATCTTTAACATTAATTTTCAAAACGATCTTGAAAATTAGCCCAAGGCCCAAATTAAGTTGGGCCTTTTCTATTAGGAGCAAACTTTAGGCTCACTGCACCTTTCGGGCCAGGCCAGTAATCAGGTAGAACAGCATACTTGATTACCTAATTCCAATCCTAGACATCACCTTTATAGATACCGTACTAAGTGGGCAAGCTTAATTAGTTAACCCTAATATAACTAATTTAGACTGCATAGGCTAGTGGGCTCTGATACCATTGTTAGAACTAGACTAGCCTGCAACGGAAGTTATTGATGAATTTCAAAAAATTTACCCTATTGGATCTTTTATTGGGCCTATGAAGTCAAACTGAATTAGAACATTTCTAAATTTTATTTAAATAAAATCATTTATTTTATTTAAATTCAAATATATTAAGATATGAAATTAATTTTATTTGATTTAGTTTATACATAAATGTATCATATACGTATATATGTGAGTGCATGTGTAACATAATAATCCGTGAAAGGTATATTATGTCTATATGTAGATGTTGGAATTTACATCGCAACAGACAAATTAGCTCATTTTGTATGTCATGTATGTTGTCCAAATATGTGCATGTATATGTGTTACAAAATACACACACACACATATGTATGTATAAATATATTATATATAATATATGAACATAAAACATTTATATATGGATAAATATATATATAGAAAGAGAGAGAACAATTATTAAAAATTATTTATAATTCAAAATTAACTTAGTTTTGCAAACATAATAATCTTAGTATTTTAATTTGTATATATTATGAATAAAATAATTTTTTCATCCATAAATAATTAACATAAAATAATCTATTGATGAAAATTCAAATTTTACAATTTTTAAAAATCTAGGATCATAAAATAGAGCTTAAAAAAATCTGGAGATTTTTCAAAGTTGAAATATTATTTTTAAAAACAAATACATTGGTTTCGGCAATAATTATTTAATATAAAATAATATATTATTAAAAATTCAAAATTTAAAATTTTAGAAATTCTAGGATCATGAATAAAAGGTTACGAAAAAGTTTGAAGAATTTTTCAATTAAATTATTATTTTTAATAAATCATAAATAGTTTTTCCGAAATAATATAATTATTAAAAATAATAAACTTTATTGAAAAATTCCTAAATTTTTTCTATATGTTTATGAAATGATATAATATTTAAAAATATATATAATTGAATTTTTTCTATATGTCTATTAAATATACTTTTAATTAAGTTAATTAATTAATATAATCACATTATATCAAGTATATAATAGGAAGAAAATAACTTTTATTTCGAACAAGATTGGTCAACGAGTTAGATATAAGTAACAAATTACATAATTTCCCCTTGGACATACCCCTAACTCTATCAAGAATGACTACTGATAAATCTCACACATTAAAGAGAAATTATGAATTCTATTAATGTTCGAGATAAGAACTACCTCGTCTTAAGTATGCCATTAAGAGTATTGACACTACTATGTAGCATAATACGTAAACCCGAAATGGATTCTAAGTACATTATCAAAATATGATTTTTGGTATTGGTATCCAAAATGATATAATCCGTTGACTGCAAAAGTGTCTTTAAGAAGAAGACAAGTGCAGTTGGAATATAAGCCACGCTGATAAGAATAACATCGTAAGTTTCAATTGTTAAAATTGATGTAATAGATTCATCATTCAACGTGATTTAGTTAATTCGGATTTTACTTACAAAATTTATCGCTTGGTATATATTTGGTTTTGGTACATATATGTCGAAACAGAAGTCCTAAATAATGATTCAGAATAGACTGTTCGCACATAACAAAAAAATATCTCAAAATCAGTGGGAGCGATGATTGAATTTGTAAGTATTAGATATGATCCAAGAAATGATACAAAAGTGTTATTCAGTAGGCATCAGAGTTGAGTAAGTATTTTGATAAAGAAATCAAATTGTTTGATTTTAATCTAAATGCAGAGGAAGCGTATGTCTATAAGACGGAAGACTAATAGGTACTAAAATATATTTCTAAAACTATAAGTAAACAACAAGCTTATGATTGGTAAAGATGTGTTCATGTTAAATCATTTCAGTATGATTGTTTAATACTTGGCATTGGATATGAGAATGACATATTCTATAATTAGTTTAAAAGGATGTTGGGAAAGTCCCAAAATGATATATACATAAGCATTATATTAAATTGTTTAATATTGAGCATGCAAGATGGAGTCCTTGTGCGTTGGCAATAGGAATCATCATACATGCCATATTGTCTACAATATCAAATTTTGCTTATGTATTTGATACTATAATTTTATTTTATTTGTTTGAATACCATTAGCATTTAATAAAGTGTGTGTGTATAGAATTTATAAATGCACGTATCAGTATGAGATATCGTTGGAAAATTTAAATTGGATTTAAATGGGAGTAATGCTAATTTGTTTTTAGAGTTGTTTGGAGCCCAAATAGCCCATGACAAGGGCGGCGATGCTTTGCAGAATTAGAGGAGTCTTTTAATTTTGAAATGAATAGGCAAATCTTAATTAAAGAATATCTTTAATATGATTTTTGTTTTCCTTCTTTAATTCATTTTTGCCTTTATCATTTGCAATTCTCTAATCATCCAACCAGTGTCAAATTTCTATGATGGATAGGGTTACAATATTCAAAAACCAAATTCAAACGGAATTAAATTAGAAAGGTGGTTATCTCTTGATTGTTGCAAGAGCGATGCATTGAATCTTGGAATCAACTCTTTATTCAAGATGTTTCTTTTGGCTACATCAAAAAGGTAATTTTCTATTTTATTTATATATAAATTATCATGTCCATATGCTCTTCATCTCTACATCTTCCATCCTTTTTCCTATAAGAATTTTAGATTATGAATTGAATATCAAATTTCTCTATTTTGAATCGGTTGTATTGTCATTATGTTGATATATTTTAACACCCCCTTTTTCTTTTGTCTATCTGTTATCAATGATAATAATTATGGATTCATTGCTACTCTTGTATGTTTTTTCATATTGGACATATAATTTAGATCTAAATCTCATCATCACGAATTTATATTTACCTAGGTCGTATAATTCTTTCATTTTTGGAATCATTGTTTAAATAAAATTTGGTAACAATTTTATTAATGGATTTAGTTTCATGTGATAAAGGATAAAAATTGAATACATTTATTATAAGTTGTCATTAATAACTTTGATTATTGTTTACATGAAACTAAATGAATTTAAAATTCATATTTTTTCCCAAAAAGGCAAACTTTAAATCTTTTGATTTGTTTCCTAAATTAACAATTGGACCTATGTAAGTTATTCTTTTAAAATATATAACTTTTTATTTCCAAACTAATTAAACATAATTGTGGTGTTATATTATTTCAAAATATAGATTTAATTTTTGTGTGTGTGTGTATGTAATTTTTTTGTGTGTGTATGTATGTATGTGTGACGTCCTGCTTTTCCGACCCTCGAAGATCGACACTAATATATCATCGATATTCACGTGTCGCAAATTCAAGTACCGGAGAGTTAGATAATCAAGGGTAAAAGAAAATAAAGATAGAAGAAAGAACAAAATAGGTTCTCACATTGCATTTAAGACCATGTAATTATACATATAAATAGTACATACAATCACTCTCAAAATGGGATATCAGAGTCATAACAAGTACTAACCCAGCCGGGACGGTTATAACTACCTATCCCTACAGGTGCTGGTAGATACTTAGGAAAAATAGGGCACCCAGGGTTTAAGGGGAAAAAAATAAAATAAAAACAAAAATAAACTCCGGGTCATTCATGGGACTGGTGTGAGAAAACTCAAAACACAAGTTTTAAAAACAAAGGCATCTCATAAGACCGCGCCGCATATAAACACGGACGAGTTTTTATCTTATACAACCAAATAATTTGCTACGCAAAATCAAAGATATTATTTTTAATGACATTCTTTGAAAACTATTTCAAATAAATATATCTAATCTTAGCCAAAATTGTTACATTTACGAAATTCCAGCATAATAGTTTACAACTAAAAACATAAAGGCTCGTATTGGAGAATGGATTCCATACAATGACAAGGTAAGGGACTACCTTCCGACGGTACATCTTTAGGGGGATGCACCTGACGCTCCAACCTCTACCAAAACATAACTGGCCTACCTTTACCATAGATAGTATCGAATATGACATCGCTTCGGTCATTACCGACCTTTACCGAGATCCCAACGCATACACAACATACCAAAATATAGAGGGTAATCTAGAAAGGTTATAGTCATATCCTAATGGAAGCGACACACTTAGCCATGCCGCATCTAACATGTTTTTACCACTACCGATATATGAGGCTTAAGGTAACGTTTTACCTTTCATATGACAAATCCTACTTTGAATGCCACATTGCCATTTCCAACAACAGACTAATTGATTTCAACAAAAGTACAATCCCGGAGTTCATACGCCTCTGGGAAGGGTGTTAAGTATAAGAGGGGTTACCTTCTACACCACCAAATAGATGTACTTTTTGTAAAAACCAATGCATGTGGTCTTATAAATGTAACATCAGACACTTGTCCACACAAGTTATCCAGGCATAGGACAAACTGAAGGCACTTCTCCTACTATATCCTGTTTGAGAATCACCCATAGGAATAGTAGCGAGTAGTCCTTGCATCGAAGATTTCAAATTGAAGGAACCACTGCTACCATATACATGATAAGAGAATTACCCAAAGGTTAGTGATAAGCAGCCCTACATTACGAAGATTTTTGTCTTCGAAATCATTGTCTTCGACATATTTTCACTTTTGAATGTATATTGATTCGAAGTGGTTTTCGAATAGGAATCACCCAAATCCAATCCAGTTTCTCCGAACCAATTTATCAATAAAAGATGTTAAGTATGTGGGTGATTATTATTCAATTTATCAATATCTTTTATCCAGATAAAATATCTTCTAGAGATATACATTTTTGAACCATTCCTTTTTCAGCATAGACGAAATTGTTAAACCTCCTTTTAACTTTGGAAACACCAAAACATTTCTCATTAATTATATAGGAAAATGTTTCCATAATTTAATACAATTTTAATACAGGTTTCATATTTTCGAAACATATCTTTTAAATGTGTTAAAATCATGTTATCTAAGATGGTAAATTCAAAACCAGTTAGTATTGAGTAAATAGGATCCATAGGAATTATATTAATTATACTTAATACTAATTTCTATATTCAACCTATATTATTCGTCGAATAACGGTGAAATCACCTTTACGAGTTCCCTCCTCGTAATTTAATATAGAGTTTAACCAATATGTTTCATATATCACGAAAATCTTATTATTTAAAATCTTGTTTAACTTTTGGAAATCTCCAAATCTCTTTTTACCTTAGGAAAATGTGGTCCGAGTAAATTAGATTTAATATCCCCTCCGTCGGGCCTATCCGGATAGCCAAAGGGAGCAGGCAACTGGTTTCTCAAACTCTAGTCTAGAGACTATCTCTCTATCACCCATAAGGTGGTTAAGTTATCTGATAAACTCTAAACTCTTTAAAATACTTGATTTATTATTTGAAAAATATTTGCAAAAGATTTGGGAAGAAAATCCTAAGTTTAAATTTTAATTTCGAAAGTTACCAAAAACTGCTACAAAAAGTGTTGTGAATAGTGTTTTTAAAAGCTTTTTTGATCAAAACATTAACTTCATTCCATATATGTGCATTTTTATAACTCAAATCCCTTTTTAAACATTTTAATATAGGGGCATTTCACCAGAAGGACAAACTTTGCAGTCCAATTAGTTTTTAGGACACACATTCAAAGAAATTACTTTCAAGGCCAAAGTTAGCAGAATAATTACTTTCAAGGACAATGTCAGCAGTCCAATTACTTTCAAGGACATAATTTCATAGGTTTTTAGGCCCTAGAAACTAATTATTTTACATTTTGTCCTTGAAAGTAATTATTTCAGTTGTGTGTCCTAGAAACTAATTCCACTTGCTAAAGATGCCCTTGTGGCTAATTTCCACTTTAATATATTTATAAAATTTATTTTATATTTATAAAGATTTAAAAATATCTATTTTAAAGATTTTGCCATTATGGTTTTCGAACTACCAAAGCGCGAAGTGTTTGAAAACTTGGTTTGTACACTTCTAAAATTTTACATAATGATCTTGATTTTTATTCTTTATTTGAAAACCATAGTTATAAGAGTTCGGAAAATTCTTATTTCGAATCATTCCGAGCTATATTCCACTTTACACATTAATTTAACTTTTATGACGTGAAATCGCGACTGTCGCTACGCAACGTGCCTATTTTTGGCTCCAATTTCATATCTTGTCAAAACTTGTTTGAATTGAATTTTAATGTTTATAAAGCATTTATAAACCATTTTAAATCATTTTAAAGATGTTTAACTAAGCCATAACACTTTTATAATTCATATAGGAAAGTGATTTCCTTTGTGTAAATTTGACGTGTATTTAACGTGAATTATTTCGACAATCAAACAAACATATCATCCCATCCAAATATGATAAAGAACCATAGAAAGCAAGTATAGAAATTATATCATATGACCATATAATTTATAATAAAAATAAGTAGAGTTTCTCACTTGATATCCGTTTGATTTAACTTTCAATCAACTATAGCTTCGATATTCCAGGAACTAGAGCTTATGAATCTTGCACAAAGACTCCTAGGGGTTTGGCCTTGGGCTTGTAAGGGTGGTGAGATGCTTAGATGGGCTCGTCCTAGGTGGAAAAAGAAGAGGAGATTACTAACTCGGCTTCGAACTCGAAGTGGTATATCTCTTTATATATTACGACTTATTTTGGCAGAACTTCGACTCTACTTTTGAATTTTCCTAAGAGGCCATGGAAGCCCTTAATGAAGAGGAAAAGAAAATGAAGAAAGCTTAGGAAATTATAGAAGGAAGTGTGAACGAAAGTGAAGAGGTATGCCTTGTATTTATAGGCAAAGTTTGAATCAAAATATCATGATATTTTCACCAGACATCACATCATCTTTCCACCTCACCACCACCACTCTACCCCTCCATGTGCACGGCCCACCCCCATGCCATCACCTCCATCACTTCGTGCCTCTTTCTTTGACTCTAAGGAAGTATATTTGGATGATAATGTGGACTAAGGTGGAGATATGTCATCATTACTTAGATTTCCTCCTTTATAAATATCGTGGTATTTATTTTATTTACCATTAATAATTAGTAAATGTAAATGTTAATTCTGAGGTGTATATGTATACATGGATGTATATATGTGTATATGTGTGCATGTATATCTAATATACCATATAACGTCGAACAACTTCCTTTGGTTAAGCCGTTATGAATCCGGAATTCAATTTTCATTCATATTTTTACTTCTTAGTTAATATATATATATATAAACAAAATTTAAAAATGACATTTCTATTATCAAGAAATAATTGACTCATTTGATTTTAAAATAATTATAAAATCATTTAAACTCAATTTAAATTCAAAAATCAACTATTTAAAAATGATGACATCATTGATGGTGCCACAAAGACATTTTATTTTCAAAAATAAGATAAACAATTTTATTACATATTCTTGCTTAAATAAAGAAATAAGTGTATGTAAAAAAAACCGTGTGTGACTTCTGATGATAAAATGCTGTTTATTGATAAAACTTTTTTTTGGTTGTATTATCAATATTTTTTCAAAGAATATATTTTTGTAAACTTTTCTCCAAAACAAAATCCCGTTGTTATTTATTACATAAAACATGATTATTTATGTTTTAATAAACTTATATTTGAATATCTAACATTAATTAAATATTTCAAATGAAAATGATAGAATTATGGGTCGTTGCAGTATGTATCTATATAAATATACACATATATGTATGTGTGTGTATTTTTAACTCAAGGTTTATAAAAGTTGACTTTTATGTAAAGTATTTAATAGTGTTTTAAACTATCTGTTAATTAAAACTAATTTTTAAATTGCCTACGTAAACTTTTATACATCTTATGCAAACCTAATCTATTTAATGTAAATAACTATACAAACACACACACACATGTATGTATATCTCTATATGTGTGTGTTTATATATATAAATCTCATTTTTTTTTGATGACAAAGGCATATATAAATGGAAAATGTGTCCGTCGTGGTGTAAATCTCAGCATCTAAATAACGTTCACATTAACTATACACACTTTCCATATGTTGCGCTTAACTTTCACACATGGATGCATTTGATGTGCTCATTTAAGTAACACGCAGCTTAAATTTTAATTCATTAATCAAAAGAAATAAAGTAAGGACTTTATTCAAAATTTTATATTAGATCTAAAATCAATTTAAGCTTCATAGGCTCAACTAAGATCAAATGGATAAAAAAATTTGAAATTCACCCATTTGTCCTACTTTCGACCGGCCTGAATCCTATATTGATATCAGAGCCAAATTTTATATGCAGTCTAAGTTAGCCATCTTAAGGCCAACTAATTAAGCTTACCCTTTTAGTAGGGTGTTTAGAAAAGTGGTGTTTATGCTACGTTTGGTTAATCAAGTAATCTGCCCTACCTGACTACCGGCCTGGTATAAAAGGTGAAGTGAGTCCAAAGCTTATCCCTAATATAAAATACCCAATTTGAATTTAGGCCTTGGTCTAGTTTTTGGAATCTATTTTGAAATTATAACAAATTTTAAATTTAAAAGGTTAAATTTGAAATAAGAAATATATTATAAATGTTATAATATGTTTTTCAAAATTGTTTTGAAAACTTATAGCTGAATTTCAAAATATAATTCATTATTCATCAAATTAATAAATTAAATAAATAAATTAAGTAATTAAATCGTATATAACATATATCATGATATGTGTTACATTATCTTGAATTGTTTAAGGTAATGTAGGTATATATGAAAATTTTGAAATTAAAATAATTGATTAAAATTATTTAACTAAATAAATTAATTAAATGTTAATTAACAAATAATATGACACACATATATAAAGATATATGTGTATAGCTATAAGTATTATAGTATTCATATTCAATATAAAATGTTTAATTGAATAATATAGAATTAATAAAAGTTAATTAAGTAAAATGTATACGTACATTGATATGTACACATAATCAAATTATAAACATTATAGTTGATTAACTATCTTAAATTGTTTAAGGTAAGTAATGTAAGATTTTAAAAAAATTATATAAAATAAAAAAATTAATTAAATACGATTTAATTAATAATAATTAAAACTAATCAATATGATTTATTTAATAACATACATGGGAATGTTGTATAAGTTAGCTAAATTATAAAAGGTTATAAATAAATTAAACTTGTATAATATGAATGTACAATTATATGGAACTAGAAAAACTCAAACGAGATTAAATGAATAAGCACATACATATAGTATGTATAATGTGATTTCAGATGTGTCCGACACTTGAATCGCGATGGTACTTCAAAAGAAATACATTATTCTCTAAATCGATATCACTCAAAATGAGTATATATTAATGATTTTGAATCCTTAATATATATATATATATATATCAATCCTTTACCATCTATGTATTAATAGACTGCTTGTATACTCTTTAGTTATTGATATTTCTCAAGCTAGAGATGTTATATGTAACATCATTAGTATATTAATTGACTAGACGAGGTAAGATACATGCATGTATCTGTTAATATTCCTCAAGATACGTGCGTTATACATAAGGCGTCACAAATGGTGGATATGAGTGAATAGTCTTATTTGATTTATTGATATTCCTCAAGGTTGAGATAAGATTAGGACACAGACCATGGGTTAGGAGTTGCATTTGATACATCCAATAAAGTGTTATCCAGTGCATGCACGCACAGATTTGATGATATTCTTAAAGGTCAAATCCCTAGGTAAGCGAATCCTAACACTCAATAGAGAAATCAAAGGTTTTCTATATTTTCCTTAGGATTTTGGACATAAAATCTAGTGGGGGCCTTGTTAGAAAAACGAAATAGTAACATTTAACTTTTCTGATATTGTAAGAACATATGCTATATAAAGTTAGTATAATCTACATCGATAGATTCATGCAACTAATATGATTGATAAAATGCTTTTCAGTTGAAATATACTATTGAATTGAATTAGGATTTATAATAAATATAGACTAGACTCAACTTTAAATCCTTTGGCAGGTTTTCACTTCACAGCCCATGCAGGTGCCAATTTACAAAATCTTTATGCCTTAATCGCTTAAGAATTTATTTGTCTGAGCCTATTTACTTTAGTTTTGAGTTTTGAACTCTCAATAAATACTAGAATATGGATATTTAATCCATATTCTATCACATATAAATGTTATATAATGAATGATCGTAATTTGTAATGTACGAAACTTCGATGATATTCATTCATTGAAAATAAGCAAATAAAGTGTAATGTGAAATCATATTTTAGATACAATTAATTATAATGAGGTTTTCCTTTTTGAATGATAAGTTAGACGCAATTGGGATGAAAAGAGCGAATAGTTAATGATAAAGAGAGTGAATAGTCAACTCTGCTTCATGAAATGATGTCAAAAAGAACTATATAAAATTATAGTAGATTCTTAAGATGGAATGATGAATGTAATTTTATTTCAATTGTGTTTTTCATATAGAAAATCAGTTTCTATAAAAGTCATTTCTACGAGTTTAAGATATTTGATTGAAAACTCTCGACTATAAACTCGTTATAGTAAAAGAAATAGATAGCCTACAATAAGTAACTGAATAGAGCTTCATTTTTCACACGGTATTATAGTAATGACGGAAATAGTGGGAGCATGTCATATAATACTTATAAGTGGAAGCAACATGGTACGGAAAATTATTTTCGTAAATATACCAAATATTATATATGAAATAACAATTTTTCAGTATCGACTGAAAGGAAGAGAGTTTTATTTTATGATGAATGTTTTGAAAATTCGTTATGAGATATATCTATTACAATAACGTATTTAATGTATTAGCTAAATAACATAGAAGTATCTATAATTCGTTACAATTATTTTGGAATTAAGGACAAAGCCCTCGTTTAGCGGGAGTGACAAGAGTTAACGAACCCTTTAGATTGATACATAAAGATGTACGTAGTTGAAATTCTATGTAACGACCTGCCTTTTCGAACCCTAAAAGTCGACACTAATACATCCATGGTAATCACATGCCGAACAACTAAGTGCCGAGACAGATTGTTAGGGGAAAGAAAAGATATAAAAGACAGAAGAAACTAAACAATCACAGAATCTCACAACGTAGTGGAATAATATATGTTAATCAACATAGTGCTTTACAAAGTCATTTCAAAAATGATACATCAAAGTCATACTAATACAAATTCTATCCTAGGACAGTTATAACAGCCTGTCCCTACCTAACCGATACAATATACATATAAACAGTGGAAATAAGATAATAACTAGCTATCGATGAAGCCTCCTGCTCCAAGCTCCTCCAAGCTGGATCCGTAGGAAACCTGAATGACTTGGCTGCCCATAAAAATTTGAGCACCTAAGAGTTTTAGAAAAAGAAAATAAAACTCTGGATCAGACATGGTCTGGTGTGAGTAAATTAAAACAACTGAATTATTATGTTTAAAATCCTTTCTAAAATCAAAGGTATCTCGTAAGACCACGTCGCATATAAACATGGAAGGGTTTTTACCTTACGATAACCAAAACACTTTTTATAGAAAATCCAATGATATTATTATAATGTCTAGAGGTCAAGTAAAATATGAAAATAGCTGAAATGCTTGCATCTCGCATTTCAACATAGTTGGGCACAATCAGAACCGTATGGCGTTATTGGAGAATGGATTCCATACTATGACAACGCACCGGGGTACCATCTATCATAGTACATGTCTAGAAAATGTACTGAGGACCTCGCTGGGATCCCCAGCCAACACAAGACCAGCCTACCCCCAACTGGATAGTACCGAATCTGTCATCAACCTAGTTGCTTTGCAACCCTTTTTATTTTAGATCTCATGCAAAATAAATCCATAAATATGTAGATGTATCTAGAAAGGTAATGACACACCCTAATAGGAGCGACCCACTTAGCCTTGTTGCATCACCTTTGATTTTAGTCATTCCCGGTTGATTAGGCTTGAGGCTACTCTTTCCTTTTGAATAACAATCCCACTTGGAATGCTAACACTGCCTTTCAGGCGGTAATGCGGTGCCAACATTCATCCATACAAGTTGTCCAGGATAAGGACAAACTGAATGCATTACATCTACTACATCCATTTAGGAATCAGCAAGCAGCCCTTGCACTTCAATGCTCCGTCTTCGATTCCATTTTCTTCAAGATGTCTTCAGTTCGAAACGCTTGAGTTGGATCAAGTGGTTTTTGGATAACATATCCGATTCCGGTCACTTCAAAACAACTTTCGATAATTTCTGGTTAACTCAGCCCCGATCCTTTAGAAAATAAACAGGCAAAGATAAGTGCGGAGTTCACCTCCTAACCGTTTGTGGACGGATTTCCTTATCATTTATCCTAGAAGAATGAAACGAGATTTATATGCATAGTACAACATCATTGGGTATGACTGTGCCATATAACTCACGTGTTTCTCGTAGATATTTCCAAAGTTACAGATCCAGATTTTGATAGTCGGTTATTTAACTATCAAATAAACAATCATTCAACATTGATTCAATCCATATGGGATGTACCAAGCCTTTATTAATTAAGATTTAATTAATAAAATCACTTATAAATTTGATCAAAGATTCTTTTAAAACACTTCCCCAAACCCTTAACATTCCTTTATACTTGAAAAAAACAATATAAGTATTTACCAAAATATTTTGTAAATTCCCTTTCCTCAAAATTCCATATTAAATGGCCAAACAATTTCCCTTTCAAAAACATCACCTCCTATAAAACACATCTACATATCCCTTATAAAAATTCTTTCTATAAGTTCCCTTCATATTTCAAACCACTTAAAAATTTTCAAACTATATTTACAATTTCTTTCAAAAATATCTAAATTGATTTATAAAATCTTTCTATTTTTAAAACTGTTTAAAAATCTTCCTTCATAATTCCTTTATTGAATCTCCTTTATAAAATATCATTTTCGAGATATCATTTGTAAATCACTTTAGGTAAAACCTTTTATTTAATAAACCCCTTTTAAAGAAACAAGATACTATTTAAAAATAACTTTATAAAATAATAACAAAATTTAAAAATCATTTATAACCTTTAAACCCAAATTGATTAAAGAATTAAAGTTAATTCAAAAACATACTTTAGTAAATTCGAAAAGATCCTTAGCAATCCCAGTAGTGCTATTTTAAGTTACCATTTAATTTTCATTTCACTTCACTTAACAGTTATTTACATAGATCAACATATATGTAAATACACTCATATCCAAATCAGGGATTAACATGTCAATATGAACTAACTAGCATATACATATCCAAATAATTAATAGCAGGATGGTGATTTGTTCTACTAAATAGATGTCCAAATCATTCAACCAATTCATAGCAGAACTGGGATTTATTTTGCAAACACATGTCCACACAAACAAACAAGCAAACAAACAATTTATAGCAGAACAAGTATTTATTCTACTAACACATGTCCAAACAACCCAACAAATAAACAATCAATTTATAGCAGAACGGGGATTTATTCTGCTAACACATGTCTAAACAATCCAAAAATCTACATTATAACTCATTCATAATTATATGGTTTCTTAATGGTATTGACACTTGGATCACTTGTATTCAAATCCATCTTTGAAAAGAAGTACCTTTTAAACAATTTTACTTTTGGAAACCAAGGGTCTAAAACTTAAAAAAACCTTTTTAAAAATAATTAATTATAAGTTAAATCCTTATTTAAATCATAATTAATTTTAATTGAACCTTAACTTAATTTAATTAAATAGCTAAACAATAATTAACAATTAATTAAACCCAAATTAATCCTTTATTAATTATTAATAATAATTTAAACCTTTATTAATAATTAAATATTAATTAATTTTAATTAATAAAAATAATAATATCTAATTATAACTTAAATAATAAATTAAACCTTAAATAAATAATTTATAATTTAAAATAATTAAACACTTGATTAATAACTAATTAATAATTAATCTTATACTTAATTAATAATTAATTAAAAATAAATCATATACTTAACTCATGATTAATTAACTTAATTAATAATTAATTTAAAACAAATCTTAACTTTAGAATATAATTATTTAAGAATTACTCTTTATTTAATTAAAGGTAATAAACTTTGTTAACGCTTAATTAATTATTAATTATTAAAACCTAATTAATTTACAATTAATTATTAAATACTTAATTAACTTTTAAAAAAATTATTATTTAGTTTATAAAAAATATTCACAAAATAATTTTAAGTATAAAAACTAAACTTTGCGAAAATCGAAATTTTAAGCGAACTACATCCATAGCGATTATCGCTATGGATACCCATAATTTCGCTTTACTAACTAGTTTACATGCTAACTTTCTTTAGCTTCAAGACAAGGGTAACACATATGACATATCCAAATTCATATATATCAAATCATATCATCACCAAACATAACCAACAAATACAACCTTTTTATAACCAACATATCTAAACAATACCACAATCCAAACCAAACATTTATATATATATATATATAACCACATAACCAACACACATATATATAAGTAAATTCTTTCCAAAATGTTAAGAAGTTTACTCACCCAAATTTTTGGAAACTTGAAATACTTTAGTGTTCAGAAAGCTTGGAAAACCACGAAATCCACTCAAAAATAACCCATTTTCTTCTCGATTTTTGGACTAATTATTCTCGGAATTTGAAAAGGTAGTCAAAAGAAAACTTTTAGATAATTCTTTCCTCTATCATTTAAAAAAAGGATTACTTAATTTGGATAATTTTGAGGAAGTTATTATCAAAACGTTGAATGGAATTTTCACACTTCATAATCTAGTTTAAAAACACTCTCGAAAAAATGGTTTTTTGGAGTATCGAAGCTCGAAATCAGAAAAAATGATAAACTACAAAGTTTTTACCACTGGAATTATACATGCTTTGATAAAAAAAATCATGATTTGGGTAAGGTTAAAGTATGTTATGGCCGATGGAAGCTGGGGTAAAATAGAGAAATTTTGAAATTGAAAAGAGGAGTTTTAAACACTTTGAATTTTAGAATTTTTATTCTCTTCCTCTCTCTTTGAAATCTAAAGAGAAGCCACTAAAGCATGCTCAAGAGCTTTAGGAAATTTAAAAATGAAGTAGTGAATGATAATAAGGAAAATAAAATAAGAAAATTTTGTTTTATATAAAGTTAACAAGTGAATTTACTAAAATAGCCTTCGTACTTTACCCCCTTTCTTCTTGCGCCACCTCACCCTCTCCATCCACCCATGAAAATTCTGCCCCCTCCTTATCTACCCACCCATCATTTCACCAAAAACATGTTTTGTACTCCCTTATACTTGATGTCTAAAGTGGAACCTTATATTATAATATATATATATATATAATAAAACTTAAACTATTTTATTCATATGCATACTTAAGTGTATATACATGTACACACATGCATCTTCATGGAAAAATATTTGTAAATGTGTGTTTATGTGTGTACAAAAGTATTACAACTATTCCGACAACTTTAAGCTGGTGAAAAGTCGAAAATTTGGAAAATGAAATCCGGTCACATTTTCGATTTTTCTTGGAACTAAATATTTTTGAAACCAATTTGAAAAATATTTCACCGTCACTATTAATCATCAAAAAGAGTTTTATTTTCATTATAAAACCTATACATTGAATATTTAAAAACAATTAAATATTTGTAAATCAAAGTAGTGAAATTCAGGGTTGTTACATTCTTCCCCCCTTAAAAGAATTTCGTCCCCGAAATTACACCACAGCCTAACCCAGAAAACTCTTAACACTACATCAATTCGTATGATGTATATAGATCATTCATATACAAAAATACGATTCAATCACTACTCGAATGCATAACTTCATTTCCTAACTAGTATCGCTCACCCTATTTTCTAGTGCGGACTCTGATCAGGTTCCTTGATTTGGAACCTCTGTTCTCCTTACACAGTTGTAACTATGAAAGAAAACATTAGTTCCATATCAAAAACCCTCATCAAGTGCTCTCCGTCAAAATCGAGTAATAGATCCTTATTCAAAACAGTGCAAACACCTCAAAGTTATATACTCGAATCTTAGATCATAACTATATAGAATGAGAAATGACCTACGTCCAACCTACGCACTTACTTAATTGGTTCTCCCTAATACCAATTTATTCCCACTAAATCATTTATGAGAATATTTCATAAACAACTCTTAGTTTCAACTTGGATAATACTCCACTACAGCCTAAGAGCATATACCCTTATCTGATTCAACTATTCCATTTTGCATTTATTTCCCTAAGAAAACTCAAGATCCAAATACCCAGTCTTATTTCAAATACTTTTTGAAATGATACTATAATTTTAATTCTTAGAAAATTTACATATAGCCTGAGTAATTCCAACATAATACTAAGAAACTGGGTACTACTAAACAGTGTCATACACTCCCTTACTAGGAAGGGTAATACTCAAGAGAAGTGTTTACCATCTGAACACAACTCTTTCCAAATTTTAAGTTATTTTCGAGCCACTCGAACTAGTTAACTTAAAAATTTTACTTTTATTTCAAAATCCCATTTTTTTTGAAACAATACTTTGCATTTTCCAACAAAACATTTATCACCAACTCGCTTTGGTTCCATTTGGATTTGAACTTGTTTCGATTGTAAAATGATAAAGAGAATAATTTACTAAGTACCCAACAATGTTCGCCTAGGCAAACGTCTGATCGTCACTTAGAAGATTATTTCGATCATCACAAAACAGTCAAGACTCATTCCCCCCAACCAATCCAAAGTAAACATCTTTTACTTAACATTTTCACTCCCAAATTTTATTCTTAAACCAAAATTGCTTTCAAATAATACTATTATTATCTTACAAAACCTTGAAAACCATTTTTCAAAAGCACTGGGATTTAAGTTCTCAAGTTTTCACCTTAAATTCTTTTTAATCCAAGACACATTCCTATAAATCCATTTTTATAAATCAACTTTTATAAAACATTTTCCAAATATTTATTTCAAATATTCTAGCTTTTAATAACATCTTATATTAAATCATATTTAACCCCACATTACCAATCGAACGCCTTATAGTCAAATTGTGAAACTTAATTTACAAGGTGTTCGCTTCAATATTTTCCCTATTTCTATTTACCCAACCCAAATCTTAATAGGGAAAGCTACCTATACACACTAACAATAGTCAATGCTCAAACCGGATGAGCGTGACTAAACAAATCCTACATGATAATAATAAAATATTATTATCTCTTAACAAACAACACCACAAAATATTATACTATTTTTAAAATCATTCTTTATATACAAAATTTATTTCTAGGTAAAATTATTTTATTTACCTAATTTGAAAACAATACTATGTCAGTTTGCCTTGTTCAAGTGTTTAGGAACCCCTATCGACACTATAGCATCCCACGCCTCGACCAAAGTTCTCAAGCCACTCAACAGATAAATCAACACAATATAAAACATTTTATGTCACTAACAAATACGCGCTCTTATGTAATACACTCATACTCATTCTAGGGTCTTACTTACCCGATATCAAATGATTTTACCCCACAGGGCCAAGGTTCTTCCTTAACCTTGCGCTCTGATACCACATGTAACGGCCCTCCTTTCTGAACCCTAGAAGACGACACCAATACATCCACGATATTCACATACTGAACAACTAAGTGTCGAAAAGACAGGTTGTTAGGAAAAAGAAAGGAGATGGAAGATAGAAGAAACTAAACAATCATAGAATCTCACAACGCAACGGAATAATATATATTAATCAACCTAGTACTTTACAAAATCATTTCAAAAATGATACATCAGAGTCATACTAAAACAAATTCTATCCTACGACAGTTATAACAGCCCGTCCCTACCTGAGTATACAATATACATGTAAAGATCGAAAATAAGATAATAACTAGCTATCGGTGAAGCCTCATGCTCCAAGCTCCTCCAAGATGCATTCGTGGGAAACTTGAGCTACTTGGTTGCTATAAAAATTTGAGCACCTAAGAGTTTTAGCAAAAGAAAATAAAACTCCGGGTCAGACATGGTTTGGTGTGAGTAAACTCAAACAACTGAATTATTATGTTTAAAATCCTTTTTAAAATCAAAGGTATCTCGTAAGATCGCACCGCACATAAACACGGACGGGTTTTTACCTTACGATAACCAAAACACTTTTTATAGAAAATCCAATGATATTATAATAATGTCTAGAGGTCAAAGTAAAATATGAAAATAGCTGAAATGATTGCATCTCACATTTCAACATAGTTGGACACAATTAAAATCGTACAGCGCTTATTAGAGAATCCATACTATGACAAGGCACCGGGGTACCACCTATCACGGTACATGTCTAGAAAATGTACCGAGGACTTCGTCAGGATCCCCTGCTAACACAAGACCGGCTTACCCCTTACTGTATAGTACCGAATATGTCATTGCCCCGGTTGCTTTACAACCCTTTTTGTTTCAGTTCTCATGCACAACCAATCCATAAATATGTAGATGTATCTAGAAAGGTAATGACACACCCTAATAGGAGCGATCCACTTAGCCTTGCAACATATCCCCTAATTTTAGTCATTTCCGGTTGATGAGGCTTGAGGCTACACTTACCTTTTGAATAGCAATCCCACTTGGAATGGTAACACTGCCTTCCAGGCAGTAATGCAGTGCCAGCATTCATCCATACAAGTTGTCCAGGATAAGGACAAACCGAAAGGCACTACTTCTACTACATCCATTTTGGAATCACCCTCAGGACTAGTAGCAAGCAGCCATTGCTCTTCAATGCTCCATCTTCGATTCCATTTTCTTCAAGATGTCTTCAGTTCGAAATGCTTGAGTTGGATCGAAGTGGTTTCGAATAACATATCCAATCTCGGTCACTTCGAAACAACTTTCAATAATTTTCAGTTAAATCAGCCTCGGTTCTTTAGAAAATAAACAAACAAAGATAAGAGCGGAGTTCACCTCCTAACCGTTTGTGGACGGATTTCCTTATCATTTATCCTAGAAAAACGAAACAAGGTTTATACTATAGTACAACATCATTAGGTATGACTGTGCCATATAACTCACTTGTTTCTTCTAGATATTTCCAAAATTACGTTTAGCTCCGGATTTTGATAGTCGATTATTTAACCATCAAATAAACAATCATTCAACGTTGATTCAACTCCATATGGGATGTACCAAGCCTTTATTGATTAATCTTTAATTGGTAAAATCACTTATAAACTTGATCAAAAGATCCTTTTAAAACACTTCCTCGAACCCTTAACATTCCTTCATACTTGAAAAAACAATATAAGTATTTACCAAAACATTTTGGAAATTCTCTTTCCTCAAAATTCTGTATTAAATGGCCAAACAATTCCCTTTCAAAAACATCACCTACTGCATTTACGTATCATTTATAAAAATTCTTTTTATATGTTCCCTTCACATTTCAAACCACTTAAAAGTTTGTGAAAATGAGAGACACATCCCTAAAATCAAACTTAATACACAAAACATCCTCCCCAAAAAAAGATATAAATTACATCTCTATTTTCAAATACTGTAATTTTCTTCCTTAAAATATCCCTTTGCTCCATGGTTGAACGTCATATTTGATGTTTCTCACATCCATAATTAAAATTTGCACCCTATTAATTATCAATCTTTAAAATGCAATAACTTTTTATAGAAATAACGGATTAACAAACCGTTTTCACCATAAAATCAAAAAAATTATTAGCTTTCTAATGAGTGGCATTATGCATATGTAAAGACAACGGCATGCCAAGTATATGGTATGATTGCAGACAACCCAATAATTATATGCAATAATTGCAGAAAAGTCTGCAATTATATGGTATAATTGCACTTTTCTGCGATAACTTGGAATAATTGTAGAAAAGTTTGCAATTATTCCATTTAATTGCATAAAAATCTGCAATTATATGGAAAAATTGCTGACATTTGAAGAAAAATTAATGATTATTTCATATAATTGTAGAAAATGACAAGTATATGGAATAAATGCAGAAAAGTCTACAATTATATGGAATAATAGTAGAAAAGTCTACAATTATTCCATATAATTGCATAAAAGTCTACAATTATATGGAATAATTACTGACATTTGAAGAAAAATTGATGTTTTTCAAAAATTGAAGAATTCTCTACAAATATATGGAATAATTGTAGCCTTATTGCAAATATGATTATTTTTTTTGTTATCATCAATAGATCTCATTTTAAAGATTGTAAAATTTATGATTTTTGGTGAAAACGGTATGCTTATCCGATGTTTCTACAAAATGTCATGCACGTTTGAAATGCTAAAAACGTAAAGGGTATTTGGGTCTTTTGGCGTAGGCGGATTTGAAGATAGGGACTAGAAACATAAGTTTATTTTAGGGAGGATGTTTTCTCTATTCTGAAACTTAACAGGGATGAGAGCCAAACTATCCCTAAAAGTTTCCAAACTAGATTTAAAACTTCTTTCAAAAATATCTAAATTGATTTATAAAATCTCTTTCTATTTTTAAAACTATTGAAAAATCTTCCTTCATAATTCCTTCATAGAATCTCTTTTATAATATATTATTTTCAAGATATCATTGTAAATCACTTTAGGTAAATCCTTTTATTTAATAAACCCCTTTTTTTAAAAAATATTATTTAAAAATAACTTTGTAAAATAATAATAAACTTTAAAAATTATTTATAACCTTAAAACCCAAATTGATTAAAGAATTAAAGTTAATTCAAAAACATACTTTAGTAAATTCGAAAAGAGACTTAGCAATCTCAATGGTACTATTAGTTATTTACATAGATCAACATATATGTAAATATACTCATATCCAAATCAAGGATTAACATGTCAATATGAACTAACTAGCATATACATATCCAAATAACATAATAACAGGATGGTGATTTGTTCTGTTAAACAAATGTCCAAATCATTCAACCAATTCATAGCAGAACGAGGATTTATTTTGCTAACACATGTCCACACAAACAAGCAAGCAAACAAACAATTTATAGCAGAACATAGATTTATTCTGCTAATACATGTCCAAACAACCCAACAAACAAACAATCAATTTATAGCAGAACGGGGATTTATTCTACTATCACATGTCTAAACAATCCAAAAATCTACATTATAACTCATGCACAATTATATGGTTTCTTAATGGTATCGACACTTGGATCACTTGTATTCAAATCCATCTTTGAAAAGAAACACCTTTAAACAATTTTACTTTTGGAAACCAAGGGATTTAAAACTTAAAAAACTTTTTAAAAATAATCAATTATAAGTTAAATCCTTATTTAAATCATAACTAATTTTAATTGAATCTTAACTTAATTTAATTAAATAGTTAATCAATAATTAACTATTAATTAAACCCAAATTAATCCTTTATTAATTATTAAATAATAATTTAAACCTTTATTAATAATTAAATTTTAATTAATAAAATTAATATCTAATTATAACTTAAATAATAAATTAAACCCTAAATAAATAATTTATTATTATATAAACCTTAAATAATTTATAATTTAAAATAATCAAACACTTGATTAATAGCTAATTAATAATTAATCTTATACTTAATTAATAATTAATTAAAAAGTAAATCATATACTTAACTCATGATTAATTTAATTAATAATTAATTCAAAACAAATCTGAACTTTAAAAGATAATTAATTAAGAACCGATCTTTATTTATATAAAGTTAATAAACCTTGTTAACGCTTAATTAATTATTAATTACTAAAACCTA
The DNA here is from genome assembly GCA_030737815.1 of Allium fistulosum. Lineage (NCBI taxonomy): Eukaryota > Viridiplantae > Streptophyta > Magnoliopsida > Asparagales > Amaryllidaceae > Allium > Allium fistulosum. The sequence goes on from CM060905.1 coordinate 81,060,046, forward strand.
ATTAATTAAAAATTAATTATTAAATCCTTAATTAACTTTTAAAAACATTATTATTTAGTTTATAAAAATATCAACAAAACAATTTGAAGTATAAAAACTAAACTTTGGAAAAATCGAAATTTTAAACGAACTGCATCTATAGCGACTATCGTTATGAATACTTGTAATTTCACTTTACTAACTAGTTTAAATGCTAACTTGCTTTAGCTTGAAGACAAGAGTAACACATATGACATATCCAAGTTCATATATACCAAATCATATCATCACCAAACATAACCAACAAATACAATCTTTTTATAACCAACATATCTAAACAATACCACAATCCAAACCAAACATATATATATACACACATATATATGTATATAACCACATAACCAACACATACATACACATACATATATATAAGTAAATTCTTCCCAAAAAGTTAAGAAGTTTGCTCACCAAAATTTTTGGAAACTTGAAATACTTTAGCATTCGAAAACCACGAAATCCACTCAAAAATAGGCCATTTTCTTCTCGATTTTTGGACCAATTATTCTCGAAATTTGAAAAGAAGTCAAAAAGTTTTAAATAATTCTTTACCCTATCATTTAAAAAAAAGAATTACTCAATTTGGATAATTTTTGAGGAAGTTATGATCAAAATGGTGAATGGAATTTTCGGACTTTTTAATCTAGGTTAAAAAACACTCTCGAACAAAAAAGATTTTTGGATTATCTAAGCTCGAAACAAAAAAAAGTGGTAGACTACAAAGTTATGGCTACTAAAATTATACATTTTTTGATAAAAAGAAAATCATGATTTGGGTAAGGTTATAGGATGTTATGGCCGATGGAAGCTGGGGTAAAATAGAGAAATTTTGAACTTGAAAAGAGGAGTTTTAAACACTTTGAATTTTATAATTTTTTATCCTTTCTCTCTTTTTCTCTCTCTTCCTCTCCCTTTGAAATCTAAAGAGAAGCCAAAAAAGCATGCTCAAGAGCTTTAGGAAATTTAAAAATGAAGCAGAGAATGATCATAAGGAAAATAAAATAAGAAAAGTTAGTTTTATATAAAGTTAACAAGTGAATTTACTAAAATAGCCTTAGTACTTTACCCACTTTCTTCTTGCGCCACCTCACCTTCTCCATCCACCAATGAAAATTCCGCCCCTTCCTTGTCTACCCACCCATCATGTCAACAAAAACATGTTTTGTACTCCCTTGTACTTGATGTATAAAGTGGAACCTTATACTATAATATATATATATATATAATAAAACCTAACCTGTTTTATTCATATGCATAGTTAAGTATATGTACATGTAAACACATGCATTTCCATGGCAAAATATTTGTAAATGTGTGTACAAAAGTGTTACAACTATTTCGACAACTTTAAGCTGATGAAAAGTCGAAAATTCGGAAAACGAATTCCGGTCACATTTTCAATTTTTCTTCGAACTAAATATTTTTGTAACCCAATTTTAATACTATTTCACCATGCTATTAATCATCAAAAAGAGTTTTATTTTCATTATAGCACCTATATATTGAATATTTAAAATTAATTAAATATTCGTAAATCAAAGCAGTGAAATTTCGGGTGGTTACAGTTTAGCAATACAAAAACACTTTCACATACTTTACTTAATTCGCCAATGAATTAACATAATATGAATATGTGTATTTGATACACAAGTATATTGTTTATAATAAGTTCACTGAATATAAAACAGAAGTATAAAACGTAACGTGCAAAGGAAACAAGAAAATTCGATTTGATCGAATAGGTGAGTATATAAAGAAATTGTTCCAAAAGCAACCTAAAAATGAATGAAGATTCAATCTATGAACTCATGTTTCCTTATAATAGATAATGATGTATCGATAAAGGAGCAGTCAGACTTTTTTGAATAAAGTAAGATTGATAATGAGTAAAATTGTGTTAACTTTCTTTCAATAAGGTCGAGTACTTAAAAGTAAGTGCATAAGGTTAAGTTAAATTTCATCTAAGACAAAGTCTACAAAATCATACAAGATAAGAGTTGATGAAATAGCCTCTATATATCTAGGTCAAGGAGTTAACAGGTTATGCAAGTCGAGAGGCTGCACGTAATATTTAACCATGAGGGATCTTGTGTGTACCACCCTAAAGAAAATTGGGATGGATCGATATTGATTGAAGAATTTATGCTACGAACATAAGTTGAGTAAACTTAAAAACCAAATCGGTATTGTATACATACATGCGATTCTTGAAATATTTATGAATATCTCTTTTGTTATCCTGAAAAACATCTGTTGTTTCAAGAATCGCCAATTCATGATGAAAGAATTTATTTTAGAAATTATTGGTGGTAAAATGGATTTAGATAGGGTCCAAAGATAAAAATAATAATGAACTATGGAATAAAATTAACCGAACTAAATAGACATGACACATAAGAATGGCTAATGATAAATCTTGAACATTAAAGAGAAATTATGTATTTTATTAATGTCGAAAAAAGAAATTCCTTGGTCATAAGTATGCCATTAATAGTATTGACTCTACCATCCGGTACGATACACAAATCAAGAATGAATTCCAAGTAGGCTATCAAAATATGATTTTTATTTTAGTACCCAAAAGGATGTGATCCATCGAATGCAAAAAGTGTCCTAAAGAAGAATATCAATACGGTTGATATATAAGCCACGTTGATAGAAATAACATCGTAAAATTTTTATGTTGAAACTAATGTAATGGATTCATCATTCAATGTGCTGTAGTCAATTCAGATTTTACTTACAAAATTTATCGCTCGGTATGACTTTGAATTTTGGTATATATATTGAAATAAGAATTCTAAATAACGATTTAGAATAGACAAGTTGCACATACCAACCAAACTATCTCGAAGTTAGTGGGAGCGGTGGATGAGTTTGCGAGTGTTGGATATGATCTAAGAAATGATATGAACGTGTTAATCGACAAGCATCAATGTTGAATAAGTATTTTGACATAGAAATCAAATAATTTGAATTTCAATCAAATGGCAGAGAAAACGTGTATCTATAAGAAAGTATATTAATAAATACTAAAATATATTTCTAAACTATAAGTATATAACTAACTTATGATTGTTAATAATGTATGCATGTTAAAATCATTTCAGCTTGGTTGTTTAATACTCAACATTGGATTTGAAAATGACATCTTTTGTAATCAGCATAAAAGGACGTTGGCAGTGTCCCAAAACGATATATAGAGGCATTATATTAAACTGTTTAACATCGAGCATGTAAGATGGATTTTTTATGCATTGGAAACCGGAATTATCATACATGTCATATTGTTTACAATATCACTCTTTGCTTATCTATTTGATACATAGAACAAGCACCAAATCTGAATTAAGATTACTACATATATTCTGAGCATTCTTAAGTATTTATGAAATACCAGTGAATTGTTTATAGAAACAACAAACTCCTCATGAAGGAGTGAGCAGACTCAACCTTCATTAGTGATATCGAGTATAGTATGTCAATCCAAAATTCATGTTCAAACTTAACTTAAGAAATTTAAGTTTGAATTATTGCAAACAATAAGTAGTAACTGATTCAACCAAAGGCCACAACAATGTAAGAAGTATAAAAACTGCATAAATTTATAACTCAGCCGATGGTGATTCCAATGTCGAGAATCCCGTGTCATCGCTAAATGATAACAATGTTGCGACACGATTCGTAAAATAACCTAGAGATCACTAGAAGTTGAGAGACATACACCGAATAGTTCCACACGTAAAGGTAGCTTATCAACATCGGAGAGAGTTGATTGACAGAGTAGATAATTAAAACAAAATAGCATACCCATTCACTAAGTAACCATATGATTTGTTTTTGAGAAAATTCAATCGATGAAGTTGGAATAAGATTCCATAAATAATCTCAAGTGTAAGTGAGAGATTGATAAAGTTTAGGGTATTTCCTAAGGGCAATTATATAATTTGTTGCATATATCTAGCTCCGTGACCAATCTTGTTCAAAATAAAATGTGTTTTTTTTCTATTATATGCTTGTTATATAGTGATATAAATAATTAAGTAATTAAATTAAATTATGTAGATGAGAAATTCTTGAATGATATGTTATGTGATAGTAATTATAAAGTGCCGTAATCATGAGAATTTTATCATACTGAAAATAACATATTGTTTTATTCTAGTCAAGATGATTCGAGAAAGGATATTGATTCACCTGTTAAGACTAGTGTACATAACGCTCTCCAAATGTTGGGCAATGTATTTATCATGGCTGTTGGGGGCACCAAGGGGTTACTTACCGATAGTTATTGGATAAATATGGAATGACTCACTCGAGAGTTCTCTATTGGTTAATAATAATTTTTATTATTGAACCAAGGATTTTATGTTTGAAATTACAAAGTTGAATGTAGACGAGAGAATTAGGGAAAATGACAAGCTTTGAAAAAAAATTAGGCTGAAGGACAAATGCTAGCTATATTTAGCATTATATTCAACTTTTACGCTATACAAAATGCTAGTTATAACAAGCGTTATATTCAGTTTTATATTATACAAAATGCTAGTTATAACTAGCATTGTCCTTCAGCCATAAAAATAAGCTTCCGGTCCTTCAGCCTAAAAAATTTTCTAAGTTTGTCCCTGTTCCTATTTTCCTGAAAGTAGACAATGTTGGATTTTTGACCAAAACCAAATTCCATAAGTCCTATTGTGATATAATTTTAACAAAGAAAATTGGTGTAAATAATCATTACTACCAAGTACCGTTTATAATAAGTTAAACTGGATTTTACGAAAGGATGTGTAAGCATTAAATTCAAAAAAATGCCACACCACTAGATAAGGTGACGTGTGACCATTAATATTTTGAATTGTTCAATTAGTCGCTGATTGGATTTACACCTTTGAGCCACACAACCGAAATAATGAATATTCCAAATGAACCACACGATTTAATTATTATAATTATTGAAAGTTAATTAAATTAATTAATATTTATCAATTATTTAATTATAGTTAATTTATTTGAATGTCATTAGTATTTAAAAAGGTGCGTATATAATTTTATGAATGCACGTATCGATAACGATAGAATATTTAAATTCAATTTAAATAAGAATAAATACTAAAAGGACTTTAAATAAATTAAATTAATCAATATTTGTGAAATTTTGATTAGAATTTTATTTGATTTGTGTGAATACCATTAACAATTAATATAGTGCGTATATAAAAGTTATAAACGCGCGAATCTCATTATCATGAATTTTATATGTCTAGGTCGTCTAATTCTTTTTATTTCAGAAACCGTTGTTTGAATAAAATATTGAAATAATTTTATCAATGGATTTAGTATCATACTATAAAGGTTAAGAATTGAATAAAATAAAAGAAAGGGGACAAACTTTAAATCTTTTGATTTGTTTCTTAAATTAACAATTGGATCTAATTAAGTTATTTTATTTGATGATATTTCTTTTAGATTTCAAACTAGTTAAACATGATTTTAATGTTGGTTTTTTTTCTAAATGTTGATTTAATACACACACACATATGTATGTATGTAGGTATGTATTATGTATGCATGTATGTAATATACACGTTTATACATAAATAGGTATATGTATATTTTTAACTCGAAGTTTATAAAATTATAATTTTATGTAAATTTTGTAATAGCGTTTGAAACTATCTTTTAATTAAAATCAATTTTTAAGTCACTTAATTTAGCTTTAATACATGTTATACAAACAAAGTCTATTCTATTGTAAACAGCAATGCACACATAGAGATATGCGTGTGTGTGTGTGTGTTTATATATTAAAAACTTTATTAAAAAAATTATTTTTTAATGAAAAGGAATATATAAAGAGGAAATGTGTCTGTTACGGTGTAAATTCTAGCAACTAAACAACGTTCTTATTAGCTATGCACACTTACCATATGTTGTATATGCACTTTCACATATGGGTGCATTTGACACTACAAGAATAACAACTTTTAACAGCCCCTTAAAGCATCTCCAACGGCTTAAAGGGGTAATATCCAGTTCCTGAATATTACCCCCTTAATATTAAGGGGGTGGAACAATGGTAGGGCGCTGATTTAATCAATGCCCAAGGCTTGGGCGCTGAATAAATCGGCGTCCGATACTGGGCACCTATAAACCCCGCACCTAGCCCCGTTTACCCAACAAATTCCCACTTTAAACTTCTTATTTTCACTTTTTTTTAAAACTATCTAAATGCCGCCACGCGTCACCAAAATTGCAAGACATACCGTTCGACAGCAGACAGATGAGCTTGTGGGTCCACTACAAATTGCTCCTATCCTTGAGACGATGCTTGATGACCTATGGGTTCTACATGGTCTACCCGAAGGATACACGTATCGGGTGTTGACAGCCTTGGATACGGTCGAGGTATAATTTTAAATATTAACTGACATTTAATTCAGGTTGTTACATTCATCGTATATTAACCATGAAATGTTGTTTATTATATAGATCTGTGATATTACAAAGTATACTAATTAGTTATTACATATTTAATTAGTACAATAATCTCGAATAACTATTTGTTTTTTAGTCCCAACACGTCAGCTATCGGGGTAGTTGGGTAAAGTGTATAGCAAAGTAGTACGGTAGATTTCCTTAAGATATACTAGATAGGGTGCATACTAGTCCTTTTTCTTTTTTCATATAGATTCGACCACCTTGGTCATTTGATCATCCATTCATATTAGCCTTAGTTGAGAGGTGGTGGTCTATGGCACACACTTTCATTTTTTAGATTTTGAGCTCGTCATTACCCCTACCAATTTTTATATGTTGATTGAGATTGACATAGGAGGTCCATATAGGATATCATTTCCTTTTGATTATATGTATGAGAGCCCTGAGGTTTTCGCTATATATCTACCGTAGTTTGAGGAGGGACATGTTTCTTCCAACGCTGTCCCCCTGACATATCTACAGGAGTATATTACAGCTCGTATATGCACCGATGCTATGAGCAATGTTGTATTTAAAGCATTTCCCATATACTTATTTGGTTTGACCTTTTTGAACCAAAAGAGTACCATTAGATTAGGTTATCTTGCAGCGATGACCAATCTAGATTAGCTTCATATTGTAGATTGGGATTCCTCTATACTTGGATTTGTACACCGCTTTTGTTTCATATTCTCTAGGGGAGGTTAGGCAGATGTTTGGGTTTTGGTATATTTTGTCGTGCTGGTACTTGAGTACACGAAAAACATGCATCCCCGCATTGTTGAGCCAGCTAGTCATGCACTAGAGACTTATTTTCCATTAATGAGACGATGGGAGCGTGCTTAGTTAGTTTCTCGTGTGCCATGGGGGGTTAGACATGACTTGATCGAGGCCCATACTCAGATTAATTTGAGGTGTAGGACTAATCTTTTACGGGCGCCACGAGCTTCATATTGGATCTCCATGACACAGGCGCGTCATATGCATGATGGTCATCCTCTTTTTACTGTGCATCACTTGTGTTCACAAATGATTGTTTTACTCCAACTAGCATTTCTTCCTATTTGGTATTTGGGGGAAAGATGCTCGTTACAGACCATTGGGGAGCTATGTATCCCTGGAGATTCGTTATTCTGTGAAGACATGTTCGATGGACGTCGAACTATTGGATTGCAGTATATGAAGGGATTGAGGCAGACTGGATGGGTAGATGCTTCGACATTTTTCATAGCCGATGTGGATCCTGATAGACACTAGGTTAAAGTTGCTCCTCGATGGTATATCTTACCTGACTACGCTCGAGGAGTGAACTCCAATAATATAGGCCCACATATAGCCATCGATAGAGTTCAAACACCTCCATTTTCTTTTGATCCCACTTCATCCCAGTACTCTCAGCAGCCCGTGGACGTCGAGCTTGATGCCTATTATAAAGCATATGCTATTAGTGGTACTCTTAGCGAGTAGCCGATAGTTTATCCATAGGATCATGAGATTGTTGGTATCCCCATTGATGGACTTTACCCGCCTTTGAGATAATTCAATGTATTAATTATTCATTGTACAGTATTTGCTAAGCAAACATATACCGATATATTATATGTAATTACAGTATGCAGGCAGGTTAAACGAGCATAGACGGTATATTGCTGCTATTTATCATATGACACTCACTCATACTCAGACGCTCAATCGGTGGCTCAACAGGCGATGTAGGCACAACTTTATGATTTGCAGGCTCAACTGTCTGCATTCTAGTTTGATCTTGGTAGTCCTGCTGATTTTAATGATGTAGCGGACGATGAGGACGACGACGACGATTATGACAAATACGACGACGGCGATGGTGCTGTAGACTTAGGATAATCGATTTCTATACTAATACATTTATGTTACCGTTCTTTGATTGTACTGTAAAACTTATGTACTGTACTGTTACACTTATGTTACCATTGTTATGTCATGTTATATAGCTTTATTCATATTTCACATCTTTATTCAAATTTTAGCATACTTAATGAAAACAAAGTGGAATGGTGTTCCATCATAACGAACACTGTACCCACTGATTTTAATGCTTGCACTGATTTTAACGTTGCACCGCTTTTAACGTCGCACTACTTTTAACGTCGCACTACTGGATTAGTGGAGATAGAATACCTTAGTTCTATTTATATTGGACTGCTTACCATAATGCACTTCACTGATATCATAACAGTAATACAAAAAATAGTGGAGTATAACTATACTTCTTTGCTCTCATCATACCCGTATGAAGGTCCTTTAAGACACGATAGGCCTGTAAATGGATACCCGAAAAATCCGAAATCCGTCCGGATCCGTATCCGAAAAAACGGATATTATCCGATATCCGAAAAGCGGATGCGGATATCCGATATCCGAAAAGAAAATCGGATGCGGATGCGGATATGGGCATATCCGTATCCGAAAAACATCCGTCCGATCCGAAATTTTATGTGTGTTGTCATTTTGTCATTATGTATGTTGCTATTTTATCATTTGAATTGATGTAATATCGTGTAAACTTGTTTGATATAATGTGTGTTATCATTTTGTCATTTGAAAAACTGATTAGTATTGTAGTGTGTGTATTGTCATTTGAGAAAGCGGTTGTTTTAGTTCAAAAATATTAGTATAATAAAAATTTTATTCAATTTCGGATGCGGATATTTCGGATATTTTCGGATGTCCGGAAATATCCGCTTTTTATTTTCGGATGCGGATATTTTCGGATATCCGAAAAATATCAACGGATGCGGATACGGATGTTAATTCTCAGATACCCGCGGATATCGGATGCGGATGCAGATTCAGATGCGGATTTAAATTTTCGGATGCGGATGCGGATACAGCCATATCCGCATCCGTTTGCATCCGTTGACAGCCCTAAGACACGATACCCAGCCGGATATGTCTTCCCTCTAACCATAAACCAAATGGTATGTTGAAATGGAGGAAACACACTATGAGGGTATAAGGGAGCATGAAAGAGTTCTGCAAGAGCAGAGGTTGTTAGAGGATGGTAGAAGACAAAGAGCAGAGCGGTGTAGCAACAATGGTAGAAGGCAAAGAAGGGATGCCACCAAGTACCTCAAGCAGATCAAGGGACTGACTCTGGACTTGTATACTATAACCGTGGAGTTTCTATTTTGTATTTTGTTGTAAGAAACGGAACTGACATCGGTCGACGTCACTATAGATGCCGCAATTTTCCAAATGGTTGCGATTTTTGGTAATGGCTCGATGATTCTTTACCTCATCGAGCAGTTGTATATGCAATTGAATTGAAGAACAAATTGAAACGCTCCAGAGAACACTTGGTTCAATGTAAGTATTAGGTGGCCGGAGACAATTTTTTATTAGTCTGTGCTTTTTTTAGATCTATTTCAAAGTTGGTTGTCTTATTTGTATTGTTTCAATTATCAAGTTGTATTGCTTGTATTGTTTCAATTATCAGATTATCTTAAGTATTTAGTATTGTTTGTATCGTTTGAATTCCGTATTTGTTAGTTTATTATCTTAAATACTTAGTAGATATTGAATGTACATAGAACTTACTTAATATGAATAACTAAATTACCTTTATTGAATTCGAAGTCACATAGAATTTACTGAAAGAACATAGAACTTACTTAATATAAATAGCTAACCCAAACATCATTCAAATTATTGAATATAGCCAACCCAAAGATCATATGCAGCATGTCCAACAAAATTAGTTCGATACTCCCACAAATATCATGAATCAAACGTGGCTCCTGTTAACTGAAATAGGTCTTCTTCCTCCACCGTATTTATGATGCTTCTGTATCTTCGACAAGCTCTTGTAAATGTGACATAAGTACATCGAGTTTACAAAATCCTTCGAATAAATCTACAATCAAGATGATTATTAAATGCTTCAATTAGAGTAACCCAAAAATCTTGCTCCTCTTCCATGTGTCTTGTATCGGTTTCTATCTATGCTTTGATTAGCACCATATAATTTTGTGGAATCGAACTTTTATTTGCCATTGAATTTTTTGTAAACTTTTAGTATAAATTTTTCACTTAAATAAACAGATCATAATCCACGTCAGTCGAATCAAGTGTGATGTGAACAACTACGTGGAAAACATTTGCGAACTTATAGAGAAACAAAAACAAGTCTGTTTGTTTCATCACAACGTATAAAATTTTCACTCAAAAACAATAATTTAAAATGCCCATGCTCTCAATTAATGATGTCTGCCACTTTTAAAATTGATATGATAACACTCTGAATTCTGTCTGCCACTTGTTACACTTTAGATGACCATGCTCTCCATTAATGTTGCCTACCGCTTGTTAAAGTTGATACGACAATACTTTGAAGTCTTTGTCTGCCACTTGCTACAATTTAGACGACCATGCTCGCTCTCCATTAATGATGTCTGCTAGTTGTTAAAATTGATATGACAACAATATAAAGTCTTTGTCTGCCACTTGCTAAAGTTGAGATGACTACACTCCCAATTAATGTTGTCTGCCACTTGTTGAAGTCAAGATGACAACACTCTGAATTTATTGTCTGCCACTTGTTATATTTGAGATGACCAAACATATCATTTCACTTATATATAAGAATTTCAATCCATTGCACATATTACATTATAAACTTCTTTCTTTCTCTTGATAGCATAAAATTAATGTAAAGGTCCAAGTTTTTGTACCCTTTGAGTCGACAATAAACCACACGTGTCCGATCCAAATTGAACGAAAAGATGGATCTTAAGAAAGAAAAATAGACAGAACATAATCTCACTCGAATGGAATAACATAAATTATTGAACAATACAGCAGAAAATTTTAAAATACATATATCAGAGTCTAACCTAGATTCAACTTGGGTAGTAACAGTACCCGTCCTTACAATTGCTGAAAAACATCAAACAAATGTAGTGGATATAGAATGCGTTCATATGTTGATGAAGATCTCTAGTTCTCCTCTGAAAACTTCAAGCGTCTTCAGGTAATCCGAAACACTCGGATCTGAACGGAGTATAAAAATACCTAGATTAGTCTAGCAAACCAGCGTGAGAAACAGAATCTTAAATGACAGTGTCATAGATTAGAGATTTGTGATAAAAACCTTTTGAAAAGAAAGAGTATCTCATAAGACCATGCCGCACATAAATACGGATGGGTTTTTACCTTATGATAACTAAAAAAAATTTATCAAATCATTTGATATTATTTTTAATGACATTCTTTGAAAACACTTTTCAAACAAATTCAAATAGCCTTGTTACCATTATTAAATTTCAGCATATTAGGTTCTACAATCAAAATGGCAGGCACGTATTGGAGAATGGATTTGCAACAAATGACCGGGTGAAGGGATTACCTTCCGAAAGTATATCTCTAGAGGAATGTATTAAGGCTACATAACATCTACACCTCTACCAACACAAGACCGGCCTATCTCTTCCTAAATAGTACCGATATGTCATCACCCGGTCGTTACCGACCCATCTGAGCGTGCTCTAGCATACACCATATTAATTTAAACCCGAATGTCATAGCAGGTAGAAATATATCTAGAAGGGGATGATCATACCCTAATGGTTGCGAACCACACAGCCTTGCCGTATCTATCATGTTTTGGTCATTTCCTGGTGTGAGTCTTGAGGTAACGATTACCTTTCATGGAACATCAACTTTTCACTTTGAATCCACATTGTCATTCCATAATCACACAACTGATTTCTACAAATGTATGGCTCCTGAGCTCATACATCTCAGGAAAGGATGTTAAGCTAAGAGAAGTTTCCTTCTCCGCCACCAGACAGATGATACGTTTATAGAGATCAATCAATGTGATTTTAAAATACAATGTCAGACATTCGTCCATACAAGTTGTCAAGGAACAGGACAAACCGAAGGTACTCTCCTATCACATCCTACACATTCATCCATACACGCCTTTTTTATCTTTTCAGATCTCATTGGCGGGATAAATGTACTAGTCATTTCCGCATACTCAGTTTGTTATTACATTCAAGGAAATGATTTTAATTATATTGTTTAAGTGTTATAAACAATTCCTCTTAACCATTCATCTAAACTCTTATTAAAACTTCCAAATCGTCTTTAAAATAATAAATCGTTTATTTAAAGACATTTATAAAAGATTCAGGAATGAATAGTTAAGTTTAAATCTATATTTATAAAGTTTATTAAAACTGCCGCAGAAAAAGTGTTGCGGATAGTATTTTAAAAGCTTATTCGGTTGAAACAAAATTTCTACCATTTGGAAATCCATATTTATAACTCAAATATCTTTTAAAATATTTTAACATATTTATCAAATTTATTTCATATTATTGAATTTAAAAAAATTCATTTTAAAGAATTTTACACTTTGGCAACTTAACTACAAAAGCACGATTTTCCTGAAAATTTGATTTGGACTTTAAAATCCACAAGATGACCTTTTTTCCTTTCCATTTGATAACTTTGGTTATAAGGATCCGGAAAATTCTTATTTCGAAGAATTGTGACTCCGTTTCTATCTTATACATTCACCTAGTTTTTCCGACGCGAAATCGGGAACTATGATTACGCGACGCGCCTTATTTTGACTCATTTTTCAATAGTTGCCAAAACTTCTTCAAATTAGGTTTTATTATTTATAAAATATTTATAACCACTTTAAATCAATACTTTACTAATTTATTCATTTAAAACCCATTTTCACTTTAGTTCCAAATATTTCATATTATATTACTTTAATAATCGAATATCTATCTTTTAAACTTTTCAAAACACTTTTAAATATTTATAAAACATGTCTAAATAATTTTAAACCATTTTAAAGAGGTTAACGATCTCATATACATCATTTCATTTTATAAAAGAAAGCGATTTCCTTTATGATATTCGACGTGTATTAAATGTGAATTATTTCAACAATCAGACATCCATATAATTAACATTCATCATCCATATTTTCAATCAAAACATAGTTAACAACCATGATAGTATTATTACTAATAGCTGGCAATATTTCAACAAGTTTTGGTTTTAACCTGTTGATAAGTTTATAGTTTAATCAAAGTGATAAATCAAGCAATATTCAAGTGATATTATTAAGTGATTATCAAGCAATTTATCAAGCAATTCGATGTGAGATTAACTCATTTATTTCAACCCGATTTCTTCCTACCATCATTCAACAAATCAACACTTCTACTAACACCTTCTACTCCACTAAAACATCGTCCAAAACTATTTTCTTCCTTCACAAAGCTCACGACTATCATCACCACTCCAATGCTCATGGCCTAAGGCCTTATCTCCCCTTCTTCCATTATTTCTTCACTTTTTAGGTGCCAAACCATATTTAAATGATATTCTAAGGCCATTGACAAAGTTTCGTGGAGTTTGAAGTTGGTTTGATATGTTTTTAAGAAAGTTAGTAGGGAAAGGAAAGAGAAGAAGCCATTAAAACTCTAAGGAAGAAGAAGAAGAAAGCTTAAGAAAAGAATGAATGAAAGTGTGAAGAAATGAAAGCATAAGGGTCCATATTTATAGCCTTAAAAACCTTAGCCTTTAAGGAATGTAATTTGGCAAAAATATCCTTTCTTAGCCCTTAAGCAAACATACCTTTTCAACACTAACCATCTTCACATCACACCATTTATTTATGTTATCTTTACTTAATACTTAAGCGATGTATTTGGACGGAAAAGTGGATTAAAATAAAGATTTGTTTTGATTTGATGTGATTTGATATTTGCTTTTTGATTTTTATATAAATATATTACTTACTTTCTTTAACTAATTACATACTTAATTCAATTAATCTTTTTAGTGTTAAATACATTTCTATTTGTTAAATGTGTATATATGTACAAATGTGTGCAACAACGTTGCAACAACTTATATTGAACAAAATGTTGATTTTCGACAAAATGTTTTACTGTCACATTTTGACTTTTTGTTAAATTATTTATTATACAAACAAAACTTGAAAACAAGTTTCTTATCATTTTTAAATAATTAAAAGAAGTTTATTTTATTTATAAAATGATATTTAATAATATTAAAATCCAACTGCAAAAATACGACGTTATTTGTCAACGTATGACGAAATTTTTCAATCATTATAAAACAAGTATGTATGTTTATACAATCATTATAAATCAAATTTTTATTATTATCGTATCATTATATGACCATTAAAAAGAGTTATTTACCATTTACAATAATTATTCGAATGTATATTAAATTTTATCGAAAATCGGCTTTTGTTACTTTTCAATGAAAATCCAAACTTCTTGTTTATTATATAAACCATGACTACTAAGTTTGAAATTCTATATCTGAATATTTAAAATCAAATAAATATTTCATTTTCAAAGTGGTAAGATTATGGATCGTTATATTCTCACCTTTTTAAAAGAATTTCGTCCCTGAAATTAAACCGAACCTAAAACCCAAAAGAGTTTGCCTTCAACATTATTGCATAAACTTAAATCCATAAGAGGTACCCAAATCATCTGTATAAAATATCCGATTCGGTCTCCTATTTGAATACTCAAATTTTCTTCCGAACTAGTATTGATCCCCCGATCATCTAGTGTGGACTCTAATCAGGCTTCTTGATCAGAAACCTTTGCTTTTCTTGCATAGTTCTTAACAATAATAAAAAACTCAAATACCAAAGCACAAAACCCCCATCGATGTTCGTCGTCAAGAATCGAGTGATAAATCCTCTTTCGGACCAGTGTAAACACCTCAAAGTTTCATACTCGAATCTTAGGTCAAATTTGTGTGACAAAATGATCTACATATAACTTACATATTTATTCCTATTGGTTTTTTCTTAACTATACCAAATTCTTTTTATTCACATCCTTTATTATTTACATTCATTTTTACCTAGTATATTTCCTTTGGTCCTAATAGCACTTAGGAACCCTTCCCTAAAATTTTACTTAAGTTGAACACATACATACGTAACTTTGGTTTAATCCACCCTTTAAAAGCTTATGTTTCATAACCATTCACTTTATAATAAATCCTTTTTTTTAAATTATCTCTTACAACATTACTTAAGGGTATAAATAGTTCATGACTTAAATCTATATTTGTATAATACACCTTTATATCCTAAGAGTATATATACAAATCCAAAATTTCAAATTTGTAACAACCCGCATATCTATCGATTCTATATTTAAATATTTTATTTAAATATTTTATCGTTAGTCGGATGTTAGTCCGAAAAGCTACTTTTTGCATACGGTCAAATTAGGACTCGAGACCACCCCCATTGAGTTCAAAATGACGTTTGCGATCTTTTTGAGTGTAAACTTCGATATGTTTGGAGATAGTGAAATTTTCAACACTTTTTCCCGCCTTTGACTTTGGTTTGGACTGCACCCCTTTAGTTCAGCCCAACCATCTTCCTCACTCTATCAAAACACTTCAAGCTTTGTCAAAAATGGTGGTGGGAAGTGGAAATTAAAACTCCAAACACAAATTCTATTGCAAATCCGAGATTCAACATCAAATTCACGTGAAGACCATTGATTCAAGCTTGTTGGTGTTCTTGCTTTGCTCTCAAATCTCCATCTTCATCAAATTCCGTGAAAAGGTGAGATTTTTGATCTCACATCTTGCCTATATCTATCTTGGACTGTTGGGAATGATTCCCTATCACTCTAGCATCAACATTTGCATTTGGTTTGGATTGGATTGGCGAAAAACTCCAAAATTTAGTGATTTTGGTGAAAAACTGCTACTAGGTCGTTCTGGCCATTTTTAGCTCGTTCGGAGTTAGGTCGCGCGTCCTTAAGTCGTAGGTCGTATTCGTCCTTAAGTCGTAGGTCGAAACAGCTTTAAGTCTTAGGTCGTTGCCGACCTAAAATTCCAAGGCAAACCACTAAGTCGCTCGAATTTTGTTAAGTCTTAGGTCGTTGCCGACCTAAAATCCCCAGGCAAAACGTTAGGTCGTTGCCGACCTATAATCTCCAAGCAAAACGTTAGGTCGTTGCCGACCTATAATCCCCCAGGCAAACTTTAGGTCGCTCGCACTGGCTTATCTCGTAGGTCGTCTCCGACCTAAGCTTCTTTTCCATAAGTCGTTCGCGAGTCAAATGTTAGGTCGTCTCCGACCTAACGCCCTCGTCACCTTAGGTCGTAGCTCGTAAGTCGCTCGACCCTGCTAAGTTTTTAAGTCGCTCGAGTTAGGTCGGCCAGTATATCTCGTAGGTCGTCTCCGACTTATCCTCCAGTTAAGTCGTTCGACCCTCTAGGTCGTTCGAGTTAGGTCGTTGGACCATTTACCTTAGGTCGCTTGACCTTAAGTCATAGGTCGTCTCCGACCTATGCCCCACTAAGTCGCATCCCACTTAGGTCGCAGGACTCTATAAGTCGTAGGTCGTCGCCGACCTTACACTTGGTCTTTTTAGTTCGCGATTTCCTTAGGTCGTATGACCTATTTTTCCTTAGGTCGCTGGACCGCTTGCCTTCACTAGGTCGAACCCCGTATTACTCTGCGTAGGCAATCTCTTCTGAAAAACATTTATCAGAATTTCTACTTTGATGGTTTTGGGATTGACTTCTTTGGACTTTACTCACGTCTTCGAACGTGAATTGATTTGTTCTACAATCGTTTTATGACTTGTCACTTTAAAGATATATGAAGGTTTCAATACTAATAGTAAATATCAAAACTCTTTCATCAAAGCGATTTCAACACTATTTTAAATATCAAAAGTTCGTTTTCTCAAACCGATTTTCAATCTACTAGTATATACAAGCCTTTACTTCACTCGAACGAGAAATCGACTTAAACGACTTAGTAAAACGGGTGGTATGAAACGCTTGCGTTCACTTCGTCGGTTAGCTCTTGGACTTGTTCGATTGAACCCTTTTCGTGACAATTTCCTAGTGAAGATTTACAGCTTGTTCGTAAATATTTAAGTTAAGCAAGTGGTTATGGGACATGAAGCTAAACTCATATATTTACTAGCTTGGTGCGATTGACACTTCTCGCTGATCATGATGATCATTTTATGATTTAGACTAGCAATTGTGCGATGTCTCTTTGTTTGCAAGGTAAGACTAGACCGCAGTAGTGTGATTCCGACTCACACACATCTCTTTGTCCGCAAGGTTAGTCTAGGCCGCAGTAGTGTGATTCCGACTCACACATATCTTTTTGTTTGCGAGGTTAGGCTAGACACCACTTGTGTGATTCCATTCACACATACCTTTTTGCTTTTTGGTTAGCCTAGGCCTTAATCAGTGTGATTCCGACTCACACATATGGGGTAGCTCCCCATGGTCTTCGGACCATCATGTGATAGGCCTTTTTCTCTTTTTTATGATTTCTGGATTTCTTGTTTGATTTCTGGATTTTTATGTCATTGACTTGTTATGAGTACAAGTTTAGGGTATGATGCCCTCTTTGGATCTTTGAGAAGATTCTCGTGATATTGATCATTTCTCATCGGTTGATCTCCTGTTGATCATCATTTTCATACTTATAGTAGTATGTCAGTATGGATATTCTATGTTTATGCCATGTCTTTTATTATATATCATGTCATCTGATATTTATAGTTAGACTGATCCGTTTATTATTTTCTTAAATAATACTCGGGTCAGACCGAGATGTTACAGGTGCTTCTGCTTGACTTCCTTCCGGGATTTGCTACTCTGACTTTTGGCTGACTATTTAGTTTAGCAGTTTTTTGTTGTATACACTTGAGATATGGACTCATAGTTGTATTCTTTTGGTATAGCACGTGTTGCTATTCTTTTGTATTATTGTGGAACTTTTTGACCACTACTCTGATGTACACTTTCATGTGTTAGTTATATATTCATATCTTCTTCCGCCTTTGTGATATGGATGTCTGTGACTGCTATGTGTTATGTTTATTTCTATTTTTGTTTCCTAAGATTATTTTATAGCCACCATGTGATAATCAATTACATGGATGGTCGCTCCTCAACAGCCTTATTCTCCGCGCTAGTTGACAGCACTACATCGTAGTGTCCTTGGCTAGCGTGGGTATTGAGGTGGGGCGTCACAAAATTGGTTTTACTTAACTCTGAGGGTTTAACAAATTTAAAACTTATTGTGATTTACTATCATCTCAAATTCAGAAGTTATAAAACTTATTCCTTATATTTTTATAAAACACTTAGCTTCAATTACCCTATCAAATTTTGGAAATCCCGACTATCCAAAATTGCCGAAAATCCTATTTTATCCTATCAATTTGAGATCCAAAATTATCTTTGGTTTAAACACTTTTATAAATATGTTTCTTTATTACTAATAAATTTATTAATTAATGATTCTCATTATTTCTTTCACTTAAGAAAATTATGTTGATCGAGTAACTCCAAAATGACACCAAGGAATTGGGTACACCAATAGTATCATATACCCACTTAACTAGAAGGGTAATACTCAAGAGAAGCGTTTACCATCCGAACACATCTACGACCCATTTTTAGTTACTTCTGAACCACTCGAACTAGTTATCCTGCGATACTTTCTTTTAAATCCTTTATTTCAAATAATATTATACGTATCTTTACAAGTTATCGCATTTGTTTATAACAACCCTATTTATAAATCCATTTCTTAAAATCATCATAAATTCTTTTAAACTTCCGAATTTCTTTTCCGAAATACTAGGATTTAAATTCTTAATTTTTTTATAATATACTCTCCACATTTATCTTTTACAAAATTGTTTTATTTGTAAAACACGCTCATAAATTTGTTTATCTTAAATTTCTTAACCTTAAACCAATATTATTATCAAACATCTTATAGTCAAATCGTGAAACTTAATTCATAAGGTATTTGTACTTAAATCTTTTAATTTAAATAATTGATTTATTTATGATAATATTTTTAGCATACCTTAACAACTAAATACCGATCAATAAATAACCATATCATTTTGAAAATATCTTTTTATATTCAGAATATAATCTAGGTAAAATTATTTCATTTACTAATTTTTTTCAAAACAAAAATAAATTTATATAACATTAACAAATACGCGCTCGTATATATAATACCCTCAACTCATTCTAGGGTGTCACTTACCCTACCTCTAATGAGTTACTCATCTTAGGGTATTACTAACCCTATCTCTGATGAGTCTTTACTCCTATCAGGCTCAGGTGTTCGCTCAACCTAAGCTCCGATACCAAATGTAATGGTCCAAATTTCCATACCCTTTGAGTCAACAATAAATCACACATGTCCAATCCAAATTGAATGATAAGATGGATCCTTAAAGGTAAGAAAGAAAAATAGACAGAACATAATCTCACTTGAATGGAATAACATATATTATTGAACAATGCAGTGAAAAATTTTAAAATACATATATCAGAGTCTAACCTAGATTCAGCTTGGACACTTACAATACATGTCCTTACAATTGCTGAAAACATCAAACAAATGCAGCAGAAATAGAATACGTTCATACGTCGATGAAGATCTCCAGCTCTCCTCTAGAAACTTCAAGCGTCTTCAGCTAATAGTGAAACTACTCGGATCTGACCCGAGTATAAAAATACCCAGATTAGTCTAGCAAACGAGTGTGAGAAACACGAATCTTAAATGACAATGTCATAGATCAGAGATTAGTGACAAAAACCTTTTGAAAAGAAAGAGTATCTCATTAGACCACGCCGCACATAAACATGGACAGGTTTTTACCTTACAGTAACTAAAATATTTTTATCAAATCATTTAATACAATTTTTAATGATATTTCTGGAAAACACTTTTCAAGTAAATATATTCAAATAGTGGAAATTGTTACCGTTATTATTCCAGCATATTAGGCTCCACAATCAAAATGAAAGGTACGTATTGGAGAATGGATTTGCAACAAATGACCATGTGAAGGGACTACCTTCCGACAGTATATCTCTAGAGGAATGTAATGAGGCTACAATACATCTGCACCTCTACCAACACAAGACCGGCCTACCTCTTCTTAGTACCAAATATGTCATCACCCGGACGTTATCGACCTATTGGAGCGCGCTCCAGTATACACCACATTAATTTAAACCTGAACATCGCAGCATGTAGAAATATATCTAGAAGGGGATGGTCATACCCCAATGGTTGTGAACCACATAGCCTTTGTCACATCAACCTTGTTTTGGTCATTTCAGGGTGTGAGGCTTGAGATAATGATTACCTTTCGTAGAACATCAACTTTTCATTTTGAATGCTATATTGCCATTCCATAATCACACAACTAATTTCTACAAACATATAACTCCTTAGCTTATACGTCTAAGGGTGTTAAGCTAAGAGAAGTTGTGTAACAACCCGCATATTTATCGATCTTATATTTAAATATTTTATTTAAATATTTTATCGTTAATCGGATTTTGGTCCGAAAAGCTACTTTTTGCATACGGTCAAATAAGGACCCGAGACCACCTCCATTGAGTTCAAAATGACGTTTGCGATCTTTTTGAGTGTAAACTTCGATATGTTTGGAGATAGTGAAATTTTCGTCACTTTTTGCTTTGAGCTTTGGTTTGGGCTGAACCACTTACTAACTCAGCCCAACCCATCTCCTCTTCATCATTTTCATTCTTCATTTCCTTACATACAAGCTTCATCAAAAATGGAGGAGGGAATGGGAAATTAAAACTCCAAAGCTCTTGTTCATTTGCAAATCCACCAACCAACTCCAAATTCAAGAAGAAGACGATTCAAGCTTGGGACTGTTCTCACTTTGCTTTCAAGCTCGGTTTCCATCAATTTCCGTGAAAAAGTGAGATTTTTATCTCACATTCTTACCTATAACCGTCATTGGATTGTTGGGAATGATCCCCTATCACTTGTGCTCATGCATTTGCATTTGGTTTGGATTGAATTGGTGAAAAACCCAATTTTTAGTGTTTTGGCGAAATTCTGGGCTTAGGTCGTTCGGGTTTGGAGAAGACAGGCCTGCAAATTGCTTGTTCTGGGCTTAGGTCGCTCGCCTGTAGTTAGATCGTCCCACCTACTTAGGTCACACTCTTTTAGGTCGTCCATGCTAGCTCAGCACTAGCTCGCTTCACCTAGGTCGCTCGGCATGATATGACTTTAGGTCGCGAGTCTTTAGGTCGCTCGGCTTGCTTGCATTGTTAGGTCGCTCGCCACGAGTTAGGTCGCTCGGCTATAGGTCGTTTGCACTGTGCTCAATCTCGTACCTTTTTAGGTCGTTCCCCTATAGGTCGCACCCATTTGACCACTTAGGTCGCTCTCCTTGGGTCGTTGGCCACTAGGTCGTTAGACCTTACATCTTTTAGGTCGCTCGACCTCACCTCCTTAGGTTGCATACCTTTAGGTCGTTTGCCCCATTAGGTCGTAGGTCGCATGGCCTCAATTCCGTTAGGTCGTTATACCTTATATCCTTTAGGTCGTTAGACCTTATTATCTGTAGGTTGCATGAACCTTAGGTCGCATCACCTATAGGTTGCTCGCACTATTGTTTTGATAAGTTGCTTGGTCTTGTTCAAGACGTTAACTTGCTCAACCCGTAGGTCGCTCGCTCATGTCACTTGGCCACTCTTCCATTAGGTCGTATGACCTCGTTTCTACTAGGTCGCTCGACCTGTTCTACCTTAGGTCGCTTGACCTGTAGGTCGTACCATTGCACTTTAGCTCGGCCATGTTCACTTTCATGGGCATTTCTACTTTGATGGTTTTGGGATTGATTTATTTGGAATTTTCTCATGTCTTCAAATGTGAATTTATGTGATTCAATTTGTTTCAACAATCGTTTTGTGACTTGTCACTCTAAAGATATAAAGGTTTCAATACTAGTAGTAAATATCAAAACTCTTTCATCAAAACGATTTCAATTCTATTTTATTACAAAGCTCTTTTTCTCAAAACCGTTTTCCAATCTACTAGTATATACAAGCCTTTACTTCACTCGGATGAGAAATCTAATTAAACGACTTAGCAAAACAGGTGGTATGAAACGCTTGCGTTTACTTCGTCGGTTAATTCTTGGACTTGTTCGACCGAACATTTTGTGACAATTTCCTAGTGAAGATCTACAGTTTGTTCGTAAAAATTTAAGTTAAGCTAGTGGTTATGGGACATGAAGCTAAACTCATATATTTACTAGCTTAGTGTAATTGACACTTCTTGATGATCATGACGATCATTTTTGTGATTTAGACTAGCGATTGAGCGATGTCTCTTTGTCTGCGAGGGAGACTAGACCCCGCTTGTGTGATGTTTCTACTCACATATGTGGGGTAGCGCCCCATGGTCTTCGGGCCGTTCGTGTGTCAAAATTTAATGGATAGCTTCCATGAGATAGCTTCTCGTTCATGTGATACATATGTTGGTGAGCTTTCATGCTCCCGTTCTTGTGATAGGCCTCCCCCCCCATTTTTTATGTGATTTCTGGATTTCGTGTGTTGATTTCTGGAATTTGCGCTTCACCAATTTTCATGATTTTCATTGATATGTTATCAATTTTTGTGCATTGGTGAATTCGTGTGTCATTGACTTGTTATGAATACAAGTTTAGGGTATGATACCCCATTTTTATCTTAGAGAAGATTCTTGTGATATTGATTAATCTCTTGTTGATTTTCAATTACATACTTATAGTAGTATGCCATTATGGTTATTACATGTTCATGCTGTGTCTTTTATTCTACACCTTGTTATCTGATATTTATAGCTAGATTGACCCGTTTATTATTTTTTTATAAATAATACTCGGGTCAGACCGAGATGTTACAGGTGCTTCTGCATGACTTCTCTTCTGGGATTACTCTGACTTTTGGCAAACTACTTAGATTAGTAGTTTTTGTTGTATACATTTGAGATATCGACTTATTGATGTATTCTTTTGTATAGCACATGTTGCTATTCTTTTGTATTATCGTGGATCTTTCTGACCACTACTCTGATGTACACTTTCATGTGTTATATCTATATTCATATCTTTTTCCGCCTTTGTGATATGGATGTCTGTGATTGATTTATGTTATGTTTATTTCTATATTTGTTTCCGAAGATTATATATAGCCAGCGTGTGATAGCTTTGAGTTTGTATCGGTATGTCGGATTTCCTCCTTAAATGAAATGCATGTTTTACTATCTGACATATCAGTGCTCGCACAAAGAAGTTACACGGATGGTCGCTCTTCAATAGCCTTATTCCCCATGCTAGTCGACAGCATTACACCGTAGTGTTCTTGGCTAGCGTGGGTATAGAGGTGGGGTGTCACAGCTTGGTATCAGAGCCAAAACTTCGGAACAATGTAGAATAACTTAACAAGGATCATCGTCCTAAGTCCACCTTAGGAGTCGTGCTTTAGGATTTAGTTCGAGTCTTCGAACCGATTCATCCTGTTTTCTTTATGATTCCTTGTTTTATCTATCAAGATTGCTTGATAGTCATTCTGAGAATAACCTTTTTCTTCTTCCTCCTTTCTTAAAGAAGAAGAGATGGTTAGTTCTGGCAGTCCTAGCACCGGCCAATCCAGTAGTCCTTCTCTGGATGGCGTATTCATATCTGCCCAACAATTTTTTGATCTTGCTAAGAATCAAAGGTTTATTTGTGCTTTGGGGAAGAACCCCGAAATTGTTTTACCTCTGAAACTTGAAGTTCCTTTCAATCAACTTGTGGATATCACTCTTCGACGTGAGGAGGCTGGTAAAGGAATTGATAGTGATATTGGGATTTCCATGAAGAGGCATATTAAGTTCAAAAGCCCTTATCCCGATAAGAAGGTGAAGCAACCTACTTTGGTAGCAAAGACTCCAAACTCTATTTGTAGAGGATGCTTCAATTGTAATTCTAAGGACCACTATGCAAAGGAGTGTCCGGAACCACTCTTTTGTCGTTATTGCAAAAATTCTAGTCATCATATTTCTGTCGACCCCATACTTCTAAGCAAGAAGAAGGTGGAACCAGAAACATCAGTAGCCAAGACACCTACCCCAAGTCGTAACCAATGCTTCAATTGTGGTTCCACGGACCATTATGTAATTATGTGCCCAAAACCCCTTTATTGCCTCTATTGCAAAGGATCGGGTCATTACTTATCTACGTGTCCCAAACTTCAAAGCAAGAGAAAAAGGAAAGCTGCAAGCCCCTATCAACTCTTCTCTTGGTCAAGGTATTTCTTACTCAATCCTTGATTACACTTGTTTCGTGATTATCCTATTCAAGTTCTTTTTGATATGGGTTCATCTTATCCTTTTTATATCAAAAGAACTTGTTGATTCTTTTTCTCTAAAACATTTTGGGATTGATGACCTCTTTGAGAATTGCTAATCCGGTTGGTGGATCCGCAACACTCAATTTGCTTTTTATTAATGTCGAAATTATTTCATGTGTCCGAACCGATTTGCATATTATGCGTTGTTTAGGTTTCGGAATTGATTTGCGTGAAAGGATTGGCTTAATCATTATGAGGCCCATATCCTATTTTTCCGAATGGACTAATTCATTTTCGACATTTTTAATCTGTTAAGCAGATTCATATTTTTCCTTTGTGATTTCGATTCCAAATTAATGGCATCATCTTATTCTTTAAGCTCACATGTTGAGTAAAGAATTATTTCTCTCAATTGAGTAGTTGTGAACATTCCGGAATCTTTGAGCTTGTCTTAGGATCATCACCTAAGCAATCTTTTAAGAGGTGTTAAAGTCTTTTCAGTTTGACCTTGCCCCCAGATTTCATTAGCTAGGAGTTGTAGGAGTTAGCATTCCGCTTACCACATTCCGCACTCATTATGCTTCTTATGAATGACTTATTATGTCATTCGGTTTATCCAGCTTATTTCATCCAATTTATAAATCAAGTATTCTATGAATATCTCAATAATTCCATACTTGTATTTATTAACTTTGGATAAAAATAGAAATTTAAAATTTTGCAAATCTTTTTCATAAGATTTATTTATAAGTACAAATTGATTTTTAATTAAACAAGCAAAGAATATTCTCAAAACTTTTAAGAGATATTTTCATCATATAGAAGATGATTTTGTGTTGTATTGCTCATTTAGTGTTTTAAGAATTCTGGTCGATGCGCTTGATCAACGTTATCGATAGGGATTTCCTAAACGCTTTGATGAGACAGTCAGACACAATAAATTGACTTGTAAAATGTAATTTTTTCTATAAAGGTAATTGTGATTTTGAAAGTTTTAGCTTTTCGGGAAAGAAGATTAAATTCTTTCTTTTTGATACTCTTATCCTTGTGATTCCCAAAGGGAACCAAAAATTTATCTTTTGTACCAATGCTAATCATATTGGTTTGAATGCCATTCTCTTGCAAAAGGAATTGCGCAATCACTTGTGCTTCTAAATCCTAAAAGCCGATCGAAACTAGGTATGTCACTTATGACCTGGTGCTCGCGGCTATTGTTTTTGCTTTCCAAGTTTGGCATCATCATCTTGGGGAAGAAATTTGTTCTCCACCTCGATTATAAATTATTGGGATATCTATTTTCTCATAAGGAATTTAATTTGTGTCAACCATGTTGGCTCGAATCCCTTGTATCTTATGATCTTGATATCCTTTATACCCCGGAAAGGGAAATCGTGTTGCCAATACCCTTGGTCTTAAGCAACAGGCAGTTATTTCCTTGATGATATCCGAATGGAATGATCTTGAGATTTCCTCCACTTGTGAGATTCGGGATCGTAAATTCTAATTCATGTTCATCTCTTGTTTTATGTAGCCTTGAGGCTCATCCTTCTCTTTTGGACTGCATTCTTGAAGCTCAAAGGCTAGATCCCGAATTGGCTCTTCTTAGCCAAAGTTGTAGGGATAAAATTAATATTGAAAGTTGAAAGACTTCGATATTGATTTTCGTGGCGGCATTCGAAAATTTGGTAGATTTATCGTACCAAATATTAGTGATCTTCGTAAACGATACTTTAGAAGATTCTCATCATTCTGTATTTACCATTCATCCCGGTAGTAGTAAAATGTATGCCGAAGTGAGGCGGCTTTATTATTGGGAGTGAATGAAATCTGATATTGCTAACTTTGTTAAGTGTTGCATGACTTGCCATCTTGTTAAGGCCGAACAACGAAGGCCTGGTAGGTTATTACAACCTTTAGAAATTCCAATTTGGAAGTGGGACCAAATTTCCATGGATTTTAGTGATGGCCTTTCCCGTTCTTGTTCGGGTCATGATAGCTTGTGGGTGATAGTTGATAGACTTATTATATCCGCCCATTTTATTCCCGTTCGGTCTAACCGAACCGTTCCTCTTTTGGCCAAACTCTTTATCAAGGAAATTGTTAAATTGCATGGAGTTCCTACTTCAATAGTTAGCGATTGAGATCCATTGTTCATTAGTGGATTTTGGAAGAGTCTTCAAACAGCTTTGGAAACGAAGCTTAAATTTAGCACCGCTTATCACCCCCAGTCCGATGGACAAACCGAGCGTGTGAATCAAACTCTTGAAGATTTTTCTTCGTTCTTGTGTTCTTGATTTTGATGGAAGTTGGAAAGATCATATTTTTCTATTTTCCTATAATAATAGCTTCCAATCTAGTATTGGTATGGCACCTTTCGAGGCACTCTATGGAAGGCCATGCCGATCCCCTTCTTGTTGGCTTGAGGCCGGTGAGAAACTGATT
This sequence comes from Allium fistulosum, assembly GCA_030737815.1. Classification (NCBI taxonomy): domain Eukaryota; kingdom Viridiplantae; phylum Streptophyta; class Magnoliopsida; order Asparagales; family Amaryllidaceae; genus Allium; species Allium fistulosum. The sequence continues at coordinate 81,087,232 of CM060905.1, forward strand.
TTAGGTCCAAATTTTATACGTGTTTCACCTATTATGGGTGTTTTTACGTTTCAGTTGATCGGAAACCTCAATATATTGGGCCATTTCCTATCACTGGACGTAGTGATTCCATGACGTATCGCCTTTTATTACCGGCTCAAATTTTCTGCTATTCGTGACGTGTTTCACGTTTCTCAATTACGGAAATGCTTTCGAGATTTCTGATTTTATTTTTGAGTCTGGCGTTGTGGAAGAAATTGAAGTTTCGCCTAATTTAACTTTTGAGCAGCATCCTATTCGTATTATCGCTTCGGAAGTCAAGCGACTTCAAAATAAAGATGTTCACTTTGTGTGAGTTCTATGGTTCTCAAATCCCAAGGATTTCTCTTGGGGAATCTAGAGAATTCATCGAGCGAACACATCCGGACTTTCTTTCTCATGCTCTTTGAGGTGAACTTCTTAGTTCAAATTTCTTTTGTGGTAATATGCTTTTATGGTTGTTACTTTTTATTTCCATATTATTTATTCCGATGACGCAATTTCTTTATGGAGGGGAGTCTGTAACAACCCGCATATTTATCGATCTTATATTTAAATATTTTATCGTTAATCGGATTTTGGTCCGAAAAGCTACTTTTTGCATACGGTCAAATTAGGACTCAAGACCACCTCCATTGAGTTCAAAATGACGTTTGCGATCTTTTTGAGTGTAAACTTCGATATGTTTGGAGATAGTGAAATTTTCGTCACTTTTTGCTTTGAGCTTTGGTTTGGGCTGAACCACTTACTAACTCAGCCCAACCCATCTCCTCTTCATCATTTTCATTCTTCATTTCCTTACATACAAGCTTCATCAAAAATGGAGGAGGGAATGGGAAATTAAAACTCCAAAGCTCTTGTTCATTTGCAAATCCACCAACCAACTCCAAATTCAAGAAGAAGACATTGATTCAAGCTTGGGACTGTTCTCACTTTGCTTTCAAGCTCGGTTTCCATCAATTTCCGTGAAAAAGTGAGATTTTTATCTCACATTCTTACCTATAACTATCATTGGATTGTTGGGAATGATTCCCTATCACTTGTGCTCATGCATTTGCATTTGGTTTGGATTGAATTGGTGAAAACCCCAATTTTTAGTGTTTTGGCGAAATTCTGGGCTTAGGTCATTCGGGTTTGGAGAAGACAGGCCTGCAAATTGCTCGTTCTTGGCTTAGGTCGCTCGCATGTAGTTAGGTCGTCCCACCTACTTAGGTCGCACTCTTTTAGGTCGGCCATGCTAGCTCAGCACTAGCTCGCTTCACCTAGGTCGCTCGGCATGATATGACTTTAGGTCACAAGTCTTTAGGTCACTCGGCTTGCTTGCATTGTTAGGTCGCTCGCCACGAGTTAGGTCGCTCGGCTATAGGTCGTTTGCACTATGCTCAATCTCGTACCTTTTTAGGTCGTTCCCCTATAGGTCGCGCCCATTTGACCACTTAGGTCGTTCTCCTTGGGTCGTTGGCCACTAGGTCGTTAGACCTTACATCTTTTAGGTCGCTCGACCTCACCTCCTTAGGTCGCATACCTTTAGGTCGTTTGCCCCATTAGGTCGTAGGTCGCATGGCCTCAATTCCGTTAGGTCGTTATACCTTATATCCTTTAGGTTGTTAGACCTTATTATCTGTAGGTCGCATGAACCTTAGGTCGCATCACCTATAGGTCGCTCGCACTATTGTTTTGATAAGTCGCTCGGTCTTGTTCAAGACGTTAACTTGCTCAACCCGTAGGTCGCTCGCTCATGTCACTTGGCCACTCTTCCATTAGGTCGTATGACCTCGTTTCTACTAGGTCGCTTGACCTGTAGGTCGTACCATTGCACTTTAGCTCGGCCATGTTCACTTTCATGGGCATTTCTACTTTGATGGTTTTGGGATTGATTTCTTTGGAATTTGCTCATGTCTTCAAATGTGAATTTATGTGATTCGATTTGTTTCAACGATCGTTTTGTGACTTTTCACTCCAAAGATATAAAGGTTTCAATCAAGGTTTTAAATATCGGATTTCGGTCACGTTTCGTCTCGAGATTTTTACACAAGTTATCTCGTATCGGGAGAGATCTCGGACGAGATGAGTACGTATCGGGTGTACATCTCGGATTGACATCTCGGATCTTATAATGCATCTCGGGAATATCTCGGATGTACTTATGTGTTTAAAATTGATGTGTCAAAAATTTATTTAACGATTATAACTTTTTTATTAAAAATAAAAATGGTAACATACTTGATTTACATGAACAAAGAAATATTTTTAGAAGAGTAGTAGCTTGATTGGCTTAATTGATTTGGTAATGAATCTAATGATTGAATAATATCCTTTTATTTGAACGTAATAAAGAAGTGAAACCTTTCGCTATGACTCATTAAGATAAAAAGTAAAGAATATGTTCAAGAAGTTGGTAAATTATAATTGGATTGAGTAGTTTCTTTTGAATCAATATGAAAATAAAAATTATTATGGAAAATAAGATAAATGTATAACTTCGGGTGAGATCTCGGATTGAGAGTTTGATCCATATATCGGGTGAGATTTGAATATCTCGGACGAGATGAGTGTCGAGGGAGATATGGAGGAGATTTGATGTCTCGTCTCGTTTAAGTGTGAAAATGGGATCTCGAGCGAGATCTCGGGCGAGATATAGGAGATTTAAAACCTTGGTTTCAATACTGGTAGTAAATATCAAAACTCTTTCATCAAAACGATTTCAATTCTATTTTATTACAAAGCTCTTTTTCTCAAAACCGTTTTCCAATCTACTAGTATATACAAGCCTTTACTTCACTCGGATGAGAAATCTAATTAAACGACTTAGCAAAATAGGTGGTATGAAACGCTTGCGTTTACTTCGTCGGTTAATTCTTGGACTTGTTCGACTGAACCTTTTGTGACAATTTCCTAGTGAAGATCTACAGTTTGTTCGTAAATATTTAAGTTAAGCTAGTGGTTATGGGACATGAAGCTAAACTCATATATTTACTAGCTTAGTGTAATTGACACTTCTTGATGATCATGACGATCATTTTTGTGATTTAGACTAGCGATTGAGCGATGTCTCTTTGTCTGCGAGGGAGACTAGACCCCGCTTGTGTGATGTTTCTACTCACATATGTGGGGTAGCGCCCCATGGTCTTCGGGCCGTTCGTGTGTCAAAATTTAATGGATAGCTTCCATAAGATAGCTTCTCATTCATGTGATACATATGTTGGTGAGCTTTCATGCTCCCGTTCTTGTGATAGGCCTCCCCCCCATTTTTTATGTGATTTTTGGATTTCGTGTGTTGATTTATGGAATTTGTGCTTCACCAATTTTCATGATTTTCATTGATATGTTATCAATTTTTGTGCATTGGTGAATTCGTGTGTCATTGACTTGTTATGAATACAAGTTTAGGGTATGATACCCCATTTTTATCTTAGAGAATATTCTTGTGATATTGATTAATCTCTTGTTGATTTTCAATTACATACTTATAGTAGTATGCCATTATGGTTATTACATGTTCATGCTGTGTCTTTTATTCTACACCTTGTTATCTGATATTTATAGCTAGACTGACCCGTTTATTATTTTCTTATAAATAATACTCGGGTCAGACTGAGATGTTACAGGTGCTTCTGCATGACTTCTCTTCTGGGATTACTCTGACTTTTGGCAAACTACTTAGATTAGTAGTTTTTGTTGTATACATTTGAGATATCGACTCATTGATGTATTCTTTTGTATAGCACATGTTGCTATTCTTTTGTATTACCGTGGATCTTTCTGACCACTACTCCGATGTACACTTTCATGTGTTATATATATATTCATATCTTTTTCCGCCTTTGTGATATGGATGTCTGTGACTGATTTGTGTTATGTTTATTTCTTTATTTGTTTCCGAAGATTATATATAGCCAGCGTGTGATAGCTTTGAGTTTGTATCGGTATGTCGGATTTCCTCCTTAAATGAAATGCATGTTTTACTATCTGACATATCGGTGCTCGCACAAAGAAGTTACACGGATGGTCGCTCCTCAACAGCCTTATTCTCCATGCTAGTCGACAGCATTACACCGTAGTGTTCTTGGCTAGCGTGGGTATAGAGGTGGGGCGTCACAAGTTGCCTTTTCCACCACCAAAGATGATACGTTTATAGAGATCAATCAATGTGATTTTAAAATGCAATGTCAGACATTCGTTAATACAATTTGTCCAAACAAGAAAAACCGAAGGTACTCTCCTACCACATCCTATTTGGGAATCACTCTTAAGGTCAGTAGTGAGAAGTCCTTACAATATCAAAGATTTTCACAACGGAGCACTACTGCCACCATTAGTGTATGATATGGTAATTTTCCCGAGGGTCTAGTTGCAAATAACCCTACATCATGAAGATCTTCATCTTTAATGATCTTTGTCTTCAACATGTTTTACTTTGAAAGCGTAAATTGGTTCGAAGTGGTTTTCAGATAGGAATCACCCAAATCCGACCCTAGTTCCTTTGAAATCCAATTATTGGTAAAAATGTGAATGTGTGGATACAAGATTTTTTGCGCCTCTTTTCATTTTAACTTTTTACTGGCTAATCGAAATCCTTTTAATTTTGGATATCTTCAAGTCGTTTAACTTCTAATCAGATAAAATTCCGTCTTTCGAAAACATTTCTTAACTGGGTCAAAAAACTTCTTTATTTAAGACATCGTTTACTATAAACCCAAACCAGTTATATTTAATAAAAATTAGACTAATCATACCCATTTTAATTTGCGTATTCAACTCGTACTATTCGTGGAATAACGATGTAATCACCTTTTAAAGTCATGCGGATAATACAAATTTCCTCCTTGGAACTTAATATAGAGTTTGGCTAGAGTATTCCTTATACTATAAAAAAATCTAATTTAATTAACTCTTTTGAAAATTTCTTACTTTTGGAAAAACTTAAATGAGATCATTTTTTAGAGCATCCAGGCTTTCCCTTCGATCTGTTCCACCCCTCGTCTAGAAAGAGGAAACAGAGGCTGGGTAAGTTCGGGGCCGGGTAAGTTCGGGGCGCTGGTTGCTCCAATCATAACTTTAGTTACACGCCTTGTTTTATCTTTCCAGATCTCATAGGTGGGACAAATCTATTAGTCATTTTTGCATGCTCAGTTTGTTATTACATTCAAGTAAATGGTTTCAATTATATTATTTAAGTGTTATAAACAATTCCTCTTAACCATTAATTTTGAACTCTTATTAAAACTTCCAAATTGTCTTTAAAATACTAAATTTTTTATTTAAAAACATTTATAAAAGGTTCAAGAAGGATTAGTTAAGTTTAAATCTATATTTCTAAAGTTTATTAAAACTACTGCAGAAAAAGTGCTGCGGATAGTATTTTAAAAGCTTATTTGATTAAAACAGCTTTTATATCATTTGGAAATCCATATTTATAAATCAAATCTCTTTTAAAACATTTTAACATATTTATCAAATTTATTTCATATTTTTGAATATTTAAAAATATTCGTTTTAAAGAATTTTACACTTTGGTCACTTAACTACAAAAGCGTGATTTTCTTGAAATTTGATTTGGATATATTTTAAAATCTACAAGATAAAATCTTTTTTTCTTTTTCATTTGATAACTATAGTTATAAGTATCCGGAAAATTCTTATTTCGAAGAACTGCGACTTCGTTTCTATCTTGCACGTTCATTTAATTTTTTCGATGGGAAATCACGAACTACCGTTATGCGACGTGCCTTATTTTGACTTGTTTTTCAGTATTTTCCAAAACTGCTTCAATTTGGGTTTTATTATTTATAAAACATTTATAACCATTTTAAATCAATATTTTACTAATTTATTCATTTAAACTCATTTTCACTTTATTTTCAAATATTTCACATTATATTACTTTAATAATCAAATTTCTATCTTTTAAACTTTGTCGAAACACTTTTAAATATTTATAAAACATTTCTAATCATTTTAAACCATTTTAAAGAGGTTAACAATCTAATATACACAATTTCATTTTATAAAGAAAAGTGATTTCCTTTGTGATATTCGATGTGAATTAAACGTTAATTATTTCAACAATTGACATCCATATAATTAACATTCATCATCCATATTTTCAATCAAAACATAGTTAACAACTATGATAATATTATTACTAATAGCAAACAATAATTCAGCAAGTTTTGGTCTTAACTTGTTGACAAGTTTATAGTTTAATCAAAGTGGTAAATCAAGCAATATTCAAGTGATATTATTAAGTGATTTAGCAAGCAATTCGATGTGAGATTAACTCATTTATTTTCAACCCGATTTTTTCATACCATCATTCAACAAATTAACACTTCTACTAACACCTTCTACTCCATCAAAACATCGTCCAAAACCATTTTCTTCCTTCACAAAGCTCATGACCATCATCACCACTCTAATGCTCACGACATAAGGCCTTATCTCCCTTTTCATCCATCATTTCTTCACTTTTCCAGTGCTAAACCATGTTTAAATGATATTCTAAGGTTTTTGGCAAAGTTTGGAATTGGCTCGATACGTAAGAAAGTTAATAACGGAAAAAAGAGAGAAGAAGCTATTAAAATTCTAAGAAAGAAGAAGAAGAAAGCTTAAGAAAAGAATGAATGGAAGTGTGAAGAAATGAAAGCATAAGGTTCCATATTTATAGCCTTAGAAGCCTTACTTTTAAGGAATGTAATTTGATAAAAATATCCTTATTTAATCTTTAAGTAAACATATTTTTTCAACACTTACCATCTTCACATTATTTCTTTATGTCATATTTACTTAACACTTAAGGAATGTAATTGGATGGAGAAGTGGATTAAAGTGACGATTTGTTTTGATTTTGATGTGATTTGATTTGATATTTGATTTTTGACTTTTTTATAAATATCTTACTTACTTTCTTTAATTAATTACATACTTAATTTAGTTAATCTTTTTATTGTTAAATACATTTCTATTTGTTAAATGTGTATATATGTACAAATGTGTGCAACAATGTTACAACAATTTATATTAAACAATACGCTGATTTTCGATAAAATATTTTACGGTCATATTTTGACGTTTTCGTTAAACTATTTATTTATGCAAACAAAACTTGAAAATAAGTTTCTTATCATCTTTAAATAATTAAAAAAAAATTATTTTAGTTATAAAACCATATTTAATAATATTAAAATCCAATTGCAAAATTTCAACGTCGATTTGGCAAAGTGCGACGAAATTTGTCAATCATTATTAAACAAGTGCATGTTTATAAAATCATTATAAATAAAATTTCTATTATTATCATATCATTATATAACCATTAAAAAAAGTTATTTACCATTTACACAATTATTCGAATGTATTTTAAATTTTATCGAAACCTGCTTCTGTCACTTTTCAACGAAAATCCAAACTTCTTGATTTTGTAATCAAATTCTAAAAACAAGTTTACCATTCTTATTTATTACATAAAACATGATTATTAAGTTTGAAAATGATATATCTGAATATTTAAAATAAATTAAATATTTTATTTTCAAAGTGGTAAAATTACGCGTCGTTACAATTAAGTACTATAATTAATTCTCATAAGACTTCATCTTTCCTCAAATGTGTTATGGCGTCTGACAGTGATTCCAGGGAGGAAGATTTCCGATAAGAGGAAGCCGAGGAGATGTAAGTAATAGTTAACGTATGTCATAAAGCTTATGGTTCCACATTCAGAAAACACAGCGGATCAATGATTGGTCAAAAACAAGTAAACCGTATCAATTTGCCTTTCATAAAAGTCTCGTGCAAGACTACTTCAATCCAAATTGCACTTATGGACCGGATATGTTCAGAAGAAGATACAGAATGAGAAGTGAACTGTTTTCGAGAATTCCAGCAGGTATTCAAAACAACAACATATATTTTATTCAAAAAACAAATGCTGCAAAAATACAAGGTCTGAGCGGCGAACAAAACATGACCGTCGCAGTGAGGATGTTAGTTTATGCCACCCCCATAGACGCATTGGACGATGCATATCGAATTTCAGAAAGTACCACATTAGAAACCCTTGACAAATTCTTCCAAACCGTGGTAGATGTTTTCGATACTGAGTACCTTTAATCTTCGAATAAGGAAGATGTGCGGATTGGAGAAATGCACTATAGTAAAGGATTGCATGGCATGCTAGGAAGTCTTGATTGAATGTATTGCGAATGGAAGAACTGCCCCAAAGCATACCATGGAGCTTACAATGGTAAAAAAATAATACCAACTATTATTTTGAAAGCCATTACTTCGTACGATTTATGGATATGACATGCTTTTTTTGGAATGCCTGGATCTAACAACGACTTAAATGTTATTGAGAGGTCACATTTACTCAATGATCTGGCACTTGGCCAAGTAACTCTAGTGACATTTACTCTTGGGCGAAACACTTATGACCACGGATATTATCTTGACAATGAGATTTATCCAAAATGGAGCACCATTGTGAAAACGTGTCCAAATCCGATAATAGCAAGCAAAGTTTGCTGCGATGTAAGTGGGATAGAGAAAAGACGTGGAAAGAGCTTTTGACGTTCTTCAATTTAGATTTGCAATGATTAGTATTCCTTATCGATTGTGGTCTCGAGAAAAAATGTCCACAATCATGTTTGCATGTATTATTATGCACGACATAATAATTGAAGACGAAAGAGATATAAACGAAGAACGCCATCAATACGAATATGATAGTGCAGCGCAAATGCCAGAAATATTTCGAGATGACATTCTTGTAAACGAAGAAGTTTTCAACATTCATATGGAACGTCAATTTTCATTCCGAGACGCACAACTTCACAACCGGCTATAAAAAGATCTTATGAATCATATTTGGAATTACTTTGGAGATTGTTAGTTCAATTTTATATCTAATTAGTCATGTGTGAATTTGTCTTGTATTCATAATATTAGTTAACCTACCAACTCTAATGCATTTCCTTCAAAATCTTATTTAGCTTGGTTATAGACTTTCTTTAAATGAAAATAAAAATAGTGGAATATCAGTTAATAATCTGTTTGCATCAAAATTGGTCACAAACACCCGATAGTCGTTGAAAGCACCAGTACGCAATCACAATTCACAGATAACAAATATGTAGAGAAATAAAAATGAAGAACACTCAGAAAATTGAAAAGAACAGCGGTAAACAACACAGATTTTATAGTGGTTCGGCAATCTTGCCTACGTCCACTCTGAAGCTTATGATTTTATTGATTCACTTGATAACTTCAATCTGTTACAGCAGATTACAATTGATGATAGCTCTGAGATTCGAATACAACAGTGATCATAAGATGTAGAATTGAATCCGGCAGAGTCTGGACGTTGAATCGCCCAAAGATCCCTTTTATGTAGGCTTCAGGGGGCTATTTATAAGCGTAGGAGGCTGAGATCGTGCTCAAACTTCGGGAGACTTCTTCTGGCACGTGAGTGGGCCCACGCGACCGGTCCCACCAAGTTTCGACTCGATCTGTGATCGATACGAATTGATTTTGTATCCATCAAGAATTAGTCCAATCGAGCTGAAACTTGGCAGGAACATTCTTTACCTTGTGCGCAAGCTTCTGTGAAAATTTCGTAGCATTTGGACCAGTGGTTTGGGAGATATTGTCGATACGAAATGGGATCCTTCGGCATGCTGTCTGGTTCGAATCGACTAATTCAAATCGATGCTTTCGAATCGATCACCTCACGTGCTCTCGCGGTGATGTGGCGCGCATACCTCGCATCGATCCATTCTTTACTCCGAGATGACCGTGTTGACTCCATGAATTTCGCCTTGCTCGTATCGAAGAATAACACGTCACCCAGGCTCGTTGACCTGATGGATACGAACAAGCCTCTGCTCATGGATTCGAACATGGTCCCATGATGGATACGAAGCAGCGAATCTCTGATGGATGCGAAGTTGACGTTAGGTGATCGTTACGAAGTGGACTACTTACTGATGGATTCGAACAAGGAGCCATGCCGATGGATTCGAATAAGATGCTGCTCTGATCGATACGAAATCGATGGATACGAAAATGGAGTTATCTCCTTCAATTTGCATCGATCATAACTTGAGCACACGAGCTCGGATTGACTTGAAATTTGGAGTGCTGGCTTTCATGACTTTTCTTGCCGTGTTCTATCAATTGTAGCCTGATCCGGGCTCGGACAAAATTCATCGACATCCATGGTGAAACAGTGTATAACGAACTTTTACGACGAACTGTCTTTAGTTTTCCAGTCAACTTTTTGGTGTCACGACCTTGCAAAAAGGCGGGATAACATTTGCCCCCCAAAACATGCCTTGCGATAGGAAGGTGTGTTTTGTAGTTCCATAAGCTGGATGTTCATATCCTATCATCGACCTGTAAAGAACTTGATAGTTTTTCCTGACCACGAATGACGATCGTTCACGACCGTATGCCATTTGAGGTAATATGGGACCGTTCGAGGTCGGATGTCGTTCTAGACGAGTTGTGACTGTTCGCGATCGAGTGTCGTTCTAGATGAATTATGATGGATTGTGACCGTTCGTTGTCGTATGGTGCACGAGATAAAATGTGATCGTTCGCGATCGGATGCCGCACGAGGCAGAATGTGATCGTTCGCGATCGAATGTCAAACTGGGTGAATTGTGACCGTTCGCGGTCGGGTGTCGTACGAGGCAGATCGTGACCGTTCGAGGTCGGGTGCCGTTCGAGGCTAATGGTGACCGTTCGAGGTCGGGTGCCGTTCAAGGCGAATGAGTGTGCCCGGGAGGGACTTAGTATTATCAATACCAGGTTCACGTTCGGGTGAGTTTCTGAATCAGCGATCGTGGCGGTTTGTCGCCATACAAGGTGTGCTTGTGGACCGTTCGCGATCCAAAGCATACGCAAGTAACTTCTTCTACAGAATTGCAAATATCAAATTAACGTTCACATGAATTCCATAACAGAAATGTCCAAACAAACAAAGTCTAAATGTCCAAATCAACATGAAACAAAAGCAAAGTAAGGATGTCAAAGTGTAAATTCTCACTACGAGACGGTCAATAATCATTCAGAGCATGCATGTGGATCGTTCGCGATCTCATACATGTGTAAATGGTGTGATGGTGTTAGTGAGAAGTTTACGACTTGTTCATCGTTATTTAAATCAATTGATAACCATACGCTGCCCCGGCTCGGGGTCACCCCTAGCTGATGTAGACGGTGGTCGCTTTGGTTCCACCGTTGGAGCTCGCCTTATCACATACTGAAGTAGCCTACCGTTCCTGATATGCCCTTCTACCTCATCCTTCAAGTGTCTACAGTCATTTGTGCTATGGCCGTTCAGCTCGTGGAATAAGCAATATTTGTCTGACTTTCCTTCGTCGGTAGTCGGATCCCGTCGCATTGGTCTACGGTAGGCAACTTGCTCTCATGTGTCTTGGTAGATTCGCTCCAAACCCTCGTTCAGTTCTGAATAGGTGGTAAATCGCGGCTCCCTCCGTTGCCACTTTGACCTGTCATCATTTTCTTCAGCCTTTCGCTTCCCTTTACCAGTCTCTGCACCTTTCCAGGTGAATTACCGCTTCTAACTGCGTAAATATCGATTTCTTCTTCTCTCTCCGTACGAGCATCCTCTAATCGCAAAAACTTTTCGGCTTCATGATAAAACTCTCCCAGGTCCGTAGGTGGATCCTTAGCTAGTGAATTCTTGAACTCTGTGCCATCAGATATTCCAGATACAGCTGCCATCATGACCATAGATGGATCTGGTCGATTTACTGATGCTGATGTTGCATTAAATCGCGTCAGAAAACTCCTCAAAGATTCCCCGGCCTTTTGTTTTAGAGTCGCCAAACTCATCACGTTCTTGGGTCTCGAAATATGAACCTTGAATTGTCTCATAAACCTTTCTGTCAAATCTGTCCAAGTCCCAATGGAGCCACTCTCCAGTTGTCTAAACCATAGCGCTGCAATGTCCGTCAAATACAATGGAAAGCACTGGGCCATGACTTCCTGTGATGCCTCCAGCACTTCCATGTGCCTCATATACTTCGTTAGATGGACCGCTGGATCCGTCCGCCCATCATACATTTTCACCGATGGTAGCTTGAAGTCTGGTGCATTTCTGGCCTGCCTGATCATAGGAGTAAAGGGACTCCTATGTACATCCTCTAGATCTCTATTGACTAGTCCGCCTCTCATGGCCCGTCTGACCATCTCTGCCAACCTGTCGTTGTCGTCAGGCTGTGATCTTTGAGTGTTACCTTCATTCTGCCCCCCTGGCTAAGCGTTCATCCCTCTACTGTCACCAGGTTGCTCGGATGTCCTTGAGTCTCTTCCCAGGATTGGATCAACATGCTCTAAGTGTGTGCCCCCCAGCTCCGGCGCTGCACCAGATGGTCCTGCTCCGTTCTAGACTCTGGTTGCTCCTTGATTTTGCGCTCCAAGTTGTCCAATCCGTTGAAGCAAATTCTGGATCATTTCCTCATGTCTCTTCATCATTGTCTCCATCTCATCCCTGGTGATGAAGATTGATGCTTGGTTTGCCCCCGAGGAAGCCTCTTGACTCCCTTCATACTGACTTTGCTCTGGCCTTTGTCTTTTACTAGTTTGCCTTGTCATATCTTCTCAGATCTGAGCTCTTAAGTTTTCAAATTCAACTTCTAAATAATAGAACTCCTGAATTAGCCTTCTCAGTGAAAGCATAATCAAATACAACAGATTGACACAAACTCAAAGTACACTGAAAATGATACAACTTGTACAATGCTAAGATTAAAACAAACCACGATTGAGGAAACTTAGATATAAGTACTTGTCTTTTGCGCTCCATCCAATATTGCATTTGAATCTCATCCATTCTCATCAAATCTTTATCCATAATAATTTGTTCTTATATGTCCTGGTCAATATTCAACTTTTGTTGCTCAATATCTACAAATTTATGCATTACATCGACCTTCTTCTACGCTCGCCTACTTCTATCATGATGTCTTCTTTCATGGATTTCACAAGCGACGTTCACTTTAGCGGTCGCAACGACATCAACTTTACTCTTTCTTTTTGCTGCTTTGATGTTCATTGGCCTATAATCTTTATCGGTCTTTGGGTGAGTTCATCCGCCTCGTTTTCTTCTTCAAATTAGGTTTCTCTACGAGATGAATCTCCCGAACTAGATGAGTAAAATAATTTTGATGCTTTGTTCTTTCCCTTCGTCTTTGTTTGAACGTCTCGGAGGCTCTTCGCATTATCGGTTCCACTTCGGTATGCACTTCAGCAACTCATAACAATTCGGCAATTGATAATAGTGTGGTTTTTCAGCGTCATTTTTTCTTGCAAAAAGCTTAATGATTCCTAGTTCTCGATTTTTTTCTGATAATCAAAATTGAAATAAATTAATTATAACTTAAAATACTAACAAAGTAATAAAATCAAAAATCATACCAATTTCTCTTCGTCTTCCATTCCGTTAGGATTCGTTTTTTTTATTTTATAAATCTGCGATTCATAAAATTGAGTTTGACGATTAATTTTTTTGAATCGGCATTGAATCGCCCACAAAGATCATGTGCTTTCAAGATGCTTAAGGTTGGAAGTATTCATTATTTTCTTTCAAAACTTGTCGCCGCTTTGACCATTACCCCTAATCGAGTCTTCGGTATAACAACAGTAGATATTGCATAAGGCAAAGTTCTCATCGCTTCGTCATGGGTTGAATGGATGCTAAATTAAAGGAGTACTTGGTTGTGTATCGTTGTCGTCTTCGAAAATGTAGTTTGAAAATGCGTAAAATTTCCAAACAGTAAAGACATTTGAAGATAATGCGGGTTAGAGAAGGAAGTAGCGAAGAGTTTTGTGTGGAAATGAAGAGTGAAAGTAGTGTATTTAATGAGTTAAAAAGGAGGAATATAGCCGTTGGAGGTGGAGATGAGCCGTTGGGTTTGAATGGTTAGAAAACTAGGCGCTGCTTTAATCAGCGCTTTACTCTGGACGTCGGTTAGTCGATTCAGCAATCTGAATTGACCTTCGCAATATTAGGCCTTAATATTTCTCTCTTGGAGATGCTCTTGTTTCAGCGATTAGTGCAATTCGCTGTCCATTTATATTTTTGCATATCTTTATTAATAGTTGGTTTGGAAGCGCAAACTTTTGGTCCGACCGCGAACTTTCAAAATTGCCCGTTATATCTTTATATATTTGATGTCATATTTTTTTTATCAGGATGAAATACCAAAATGCCTCTATACAGATATTATTAAAATTTAGAATCACTTAAAATTAGGATTTGACAATTAAGCTTCTTTTAAATTTTCTCTACAAATATTTACTAAGTCTTAATATCACTTAAAAATAGGATCTAGCAAATAAACTACTTTACAAATTTATTTTTTATTAATTAATAATATAAATAAAAATTTAAACTCACAAAAAATTAGATATTTCAACCTAGAAATAAAATTTCAAATTACTACGTATAATTAGGAACAAATCTTTTCGCTCCGCCACTTTCATCAAAAATTCAACTTTCCCTCCATAAACCTAATTTTCATCGTGCTCAAAAAGAAAATTGTTGCCCCTTTCTTCGGCTCCGTTGATGCCTTCGACGACCACTTTGCTGCTTCCCGACGACTCCTCTACTGCCCTATCCTCCGACGACTCCGCTGCATGATTCAACCGTACGAGAAATTAAAAAATTACGCTCACATTCCAAAAAAAAAAAAGCCAAACTAATTTCTTCCGTTCTCAAATCAAATTTAAAATCCTAAATTAATGCCATCTTCTTAAATTCTAAAATTCCATCGCATCTCTATCACTTCAGTTCAACGCTCCATTAATTCTGCCCTACCACACTTGCGTTACTTCCATGGAATCTAGTTTGCATTCTTCCACCTCCTCCTAAAGGCCGTCCAGAGACCTCTTTCATTATGGGTTGTGAGTTACTTTATCTTTTATGCGATACTGGGCATATTATAATTTCTTTTACCCAAATCATTTTATTCCTATAATTTTTGGCTTAGTCAGCCATCATCCTGTGAATTTGTAAATTAGAGATAATAGGATTCATTGTGGATACTGCTTTTGAATATTAGATTGTTGATTTGTTACTAAAAGATACCTGCTCCTAGAAGTTATCATGGATTAGGTGGTTCAAATAAGTAAGTTTTAGTAAAGCATATAAGATTTTTAGTGGTATCCGTGACCACATTGTTATTGAGGTATCCGTGACCACATTGTTATTGAGCTACATCTAATGTAACGTACTTGCTCAGTCTTCAACCATGTTAAGCATGTATGATTGCTTTTTAAGGTATTTTAGCTTTAGTTATAGAAAAAATGGATTTTCTAGAATTTTTTGGAAGATGATTGCTTTTGGTCATACAGTTGTTTCTTTTTTTTCCACTTCTTCCAAATTATCGAAAACATGTATTATTAATTGGACCGTTTATTTGATGTTCTGATGATCCTATTGCTAATGCAACTTATAACTTTTTTTTGTAATATATGCTCATAGTTAGTTTCCTTCCCAATCTATCTATGCACACTTCAGTCTCATTGAATCCTCCAAATATTTATCTCATATCCAAACACACACACGTCACATATATGACGTGTGTGCATATATATGTATATATTTATACTCATATCACTTCTAGTACTTAGTTGCTGATTGTTTTATATTGTATATTTACATCATTTCTGTTCTATTTTTGATTTTTTTTTCTTTTCAATTTAATTGCTTGTAGTCATTATAGAATTGCAAGTACAGATGGGACAAAAATCAACTACATGTATTACAAATGATTGTATACTAAGATGGTTAATTGTATCATATCATGTAGACTTTGACACCATGGCTGGTGCTGACAAGTAAGTTGAAATTTGTAGAAGGTCCAAGTGATGGTCTAAACAAGGAAAATTGGGTGGTGCTCCCAATAAGTGGAAGAGATTGTTCAGTTTTATGTAGGAGATGCAGTCACATCGTTGCAGAAAGCTCACTGTTACCTGGTGGCGGCGAAGATAAAGTCTTCCTTTGTGTGATAGAGAGCATTTGGCTTATTGATCATTCGATCTACATATTTTTCGGATGAGGTAATCTTATTTACGAGGTGGAGCCTTGGAGCAACGGATTGGTCACCCACATGGTGATTTGGACGTTCAAGTTCGAGTTCGGAAACATGCTCTTTGCAATGCGAAGAAAATGCCGCGTATGTTATCGACCTCCCCAGAGTCCGCTATCGTGGGAAAGTCTTTTACTGGGTTCCGCCTTTGAGGTAATCTTATTTACATATATATAGTTTCTCAATAATTGATTTCTGAATTGTTTTCCCCCGTTATCATACTACTTTGTTTACAGTAGTTTCAAACTTGACCAATACTAAACAACCCAAAGTTTTGGAATAACGAGACTTCTGCTCCAACACTCCATATTTTTCATTCTCTACATCCATGCCTATGTAACCACTCCGTAGATTACCATCCTTTGTTTTACCGTGGTCCTATCCTACTTTCACATGTTATCTTCATTTTCTTGAAATTTTGCAGAATAGTTTCACATAGTCTTTATCAATGTAGTTTTGATTTAGGTTATACATAAACTCTTAAAGAACATACCAGGTGACATGGTAAGGAAATTAATTTGTTTTCACTAGCCAAGGGTTGAAGCTCAGGCAGTTTTACTTGTTAAACAAAAGGTTAATTCCCATTGCATATATCCTGTGGGAGCTATTTTCCTTGCTCATTTTTCGGAAAAAGACGAGAAATGAAAACTTGACAATTAAAATGAGTTTAATTTAGTTGATTCTCTCTGTTAGATCTCCCAGGATAAAGTACACTTAGCTAATCAATAAATTTGTTAACCCGCCTTTTGGCAAGGCAACATACATGCAGATCTAACCCAAACAACTGCACAAAACATAGCATAGTCGACGAACAAACACCGCAAGATGCTTAAAATATGGTTTCAACAAAGATCGAATCGCTTCAAGTTGCCTGGAGTTTGCTTCGATTCGTCCCTGCGTTAACTTCGGGTTTTCAGGCAGGTTACTTCGGGTCAGAGAAGGGCTTGCTTCGAGTCTTTGATGGATTAGCACATTTACGAGTTACTTCAAGTCACCACAGCACTTGCTCTGAGTCAATGGCATGTCTACTTCGGGTCAAGGAAGCGGCCGCTTCGAGTCAAGGCCACAGATCAATCAAAAATCATCCACTTCGTATCCATCAACGTTATGCCCATCTAGTTCGTATCCATGAGCTTCAGATCCATCCCCTTCATGCACTTCGTATCGATCGTTTTATTTCCACACTCACCAGCTTCGTATCGATCAAGTTCCCACACGTTTCGTATCGATCAATCAATTGATCGGTACGAAGCAGTGAACCATTGATCGATACGAAGCCACAAACCGAGCATCGATGCAAAGTGCAAGGGGATCATTGCTTTCGTATCGATCCTTTTTATGTATGTTTCGTATCGATCAGTCAAATGATCAATATGAACTAATGACCATTCGATCGATACGAAAGCAAGAACACATGATCGATACGAAGACGATAGCCATGCATCGATACGAAAAGAGGCGGAGATCGATACGAAAAACATAGCAAACGATGGATACGAATGAGGAAGCAGTCAACTCGACATAAAATATGGATCTCGCCTAAACAATCGCTCCACGTCACCATCTTGATCGATACGAATCTGGATTGATACGGGGCTATCGATACGAACGCTCCAGCATGCCTACAATATCAATCTTGGATTGATCATAACTCGAGATCTACAACTCCAAATGCCTTCAAATTTTCACCATAGCTTGCACATCACCAGAGGAACGTTCGTGATCGATCCCATCACCAATGGATCGCTTTTTGATCGACACGAAATGTATGGGGATCGATTCCTTGGGCCCACCCACGTGTGAGAAAGAGTGTTCTGAATTCAAAGTCAGATATTTTCATGCCACGCCTATAAATAGCAGCCCAGTGCCTTCAGAAAAGGGGACTTTTAGCTCTTCTACATCGTTACTCTGCTGAACTCCATTGTAGTTCGAATACTATCAATTGTACTC
Organism: Allium fistulosum; assembly: GCA_030737815.1. Classification (NCBI taxonomy): domain Eukaryota; kingdom Viridiplantae; phylum Streptophyta; class Magnoliopsida; order Asparagales; family Amaryllidaceae; genus Allium; species Allium fistulosum. The sequence goes on from CM060905.1 coordinate 81,105,318, forward strand.
TTGTAAATCAGCAGCAACTCTTTAAAGTGGACATAGACTACAACGCCGAACCACTATAAATCTTGTGTTTTTACCGCTTTCCCTTTTAAATTTGGAGTGTTCTTCATATTTATATCCTCTACATATTGTCTATCTGTGATATGTGATTATGAGTTGGTGCTTTCATCTGCAATTGGATGTTTGTGATCAATTTTGACCCAAACAAAATTCTCTTTTAGTATTTTTTTACATTTGTTAAGTTAACTATCATTTAACTAATTTTAATATTTGTTTTCCCCATGTAATAACATTCCAAATTTGAGCTGTTACAGTTTCCTTTGTTATAAATATTGTGGAAGATTATGTTGAAAAGTACAAGTTGACCAATCAGTATTTGTTTTAATCGTGCCTATTAAACGAACTAGCTACTTAATCTAAAATAGTTTGAAAACTATTATGTTTTAAAATTTATCAACTTACATTTTTACTTTTGAGTATCTTTATTTAATTTGCTTTTTTTATTTGTCACTACACCTATAATTTAGCATCATTAAAAGGTTGCAGATTCTAATGTGATAAAACAAATTAATCAAATCCGACAATAGAAATGTTTGTTTTACCGTAGTGATGCAAGTTAGAATTATTTTCTAAAAAGATATGAAGATAAAATGATTTTAATTTTGACATATTTGGCTTATTGTACATACCTTCAAATATCGGTCCAATTATTTGTTTATGATTTGTAATTACTATATTATTTTTGGAAAAGAGCGATCCTCTATTCAAGGAGAAAATTCAAACTATTTTTTCAATATTATTGCGACAGACAAATAGATTTGAATTTCAAATATTTATAAACATTGAGTTTCATGAATATCAAGACTAACTCCAATTCAGGCTCAAACCATGACAGTCGCTCTGAGTGGAAAAGATACACTAGGATGTGCTGAAACCGGGAGTGGGAAAACTGCTGGTTTTGCCATTCTAATGATTCAGCATTGTTTGGCTCAGCCACCAATTTGTCATGAGGATAGATTTTTAGCCCTATTACTTTGCCCAACGAAAGAACTGGCTCAACATATTGAGAAAGAGGTCAAAGCTCTTAAAAGATCTCTTGATTCATTCAAGGCATTCATTGTAGTTAGAGGAACACATATGGTGGAGCAGAGGTCAGAGCTAAGAAAGTGCAAATCGTAGTTGCTACCCCTGGAAGATTTATTGATCATTTACAACAAGGGAATACATACCTTCAACGGCTTCTTTTGTCGTGCTTGATTATGCTGACAGAATGTTAGACATGGACTTTGAACCAAGAATTCATAAGGTGATGAAGAATCTACCTACAAAGCACCAAACTATTGTTTAGCGCAATTATGCCAATGGAGATTGAAGCACTTTCTCAGGTAAGGTGATGCATCACACTTAATGGTGGTACTCTAATTTACAAATAAAATAAAATAAATCAATTATTTTTCTTGTTTCATTTGTCGTTCATCTTTTTTTATCATTTCCGCAAAATTATATTGTTGTGATGAAAACCACAATTTCTTACCCTCGGACCTTACATGTTGATATCATCAGAATGCTTGATTCTCTTCTACATTCTAAAATTTTCATTCACCATTAACTAGTGTGGCTTTCTATATCTATCACAATCATTTTTCCTTCCATCATATGTAATTCAAATTCTGATTCAATAACAAGATTTTCGTCTAACACCCAAAATGATACTAAGAAAGGTGAATAATCCTTTGTACAAGTAGTGCAGAAAAGAAGGTGAGAATCCTTTTAGAATTGCCTTTCGATTAGGCTTTATTTAGTGATATTCCTTAAGCAGGCCTTTCGACTGTGTTGAAAGGGTCGGTTTCTGGGTTAAGTAACCTTTCGATTCAGTTGGGTAGGTATGATATCTCCTTCAAAAGCCTTCCTTTTGATTTGATTGAAATACCTCGAGTTAAGTTCTTTTAGGTAGGTTTCGACCTTGTCGAAAGCTTGGGGGCTTGTCTTTCTTGAGTTTGGGTGGGAAATCTTAAGCTTTAGTAAATCCGAGTTAGGTTTCGACCTTGTCGAAAGCCGTGGGTATATCAAAAGCTTGTGATGTGGAGATATATTAGATATGATAATCCAATTAAAATCAGAAGCAGCCACATATTTTGTTTTGAAAATGGTTGAAAATCCAAAATATATGCTCCATCAACATATATATAAAAGCAGTGGAATCTCAACCATTCTATCATAAAAAAAATAATCAAAAAATTACCTCTTCTAGTTTTTACAGAGATTATAGTTTTTGTTTGCTCCACTTTTGTAGCTATAATCTTGTAATAAGAAAATCTCTTGTACTCTCTTCAAATTATAATGAGTTGTTGGGTCTATGGACGTAGGTCAATCATACCAAACCACGTTAAATTTTATCGTTTTCTTTATTTTCTGTTTTGTTTGTTTATTGTTGAGTAGTAAATAATTGCTATTGGATTGAGAGGTATTCAATTTGCAAATTTAAATCTTGACGTTAGATTATTCCACATTAGTAAAAAAACGAATTTTTTCACTACAGATTGGTATTAGAGCTAGTACATTTGTTTTAGATTTGAGCATATATGGCTTCAGGGAAAATAGATAGATCTGGTAGTAATTACGCTGTTACTCGTTTTGATTGAAAATGAGATTTTGGTACATGGAAGATGAAAATGGAGGCCTACTAAAAAGGAGAAGACTTTTAAGATTATTTATGAGCCAGATAAATTGAAAGATCCAGAGAGGAATGTTTTGGAAGAGATGGAAGAAGAAGCTTTTACAACCATCCAGTTGAGTCTTTCAGATGAAGTTCTAAGATAATTCTTTCAGAAGAAGACGGCGAAGGAATTATGAGATGCATTATCTGATACATATCGAAACATGTCTCTCATTAATCGGATTATTCTTTAGCAACAACTCTATTCGTTTAAGATGAAGGCTAGAGCCGACCTTATGGAGCATGTAGATGCTTTGACCACTTTGATTATGAACCTGAAGGCAGCGGAAGTTGATATTACCGATGAGGCTCAAGCAGTGATCCTCTTATGTTCCTTGTCTAAGAAGTATACTGCTTCTGTTAATTCCATGATATATAGTCGTAGTAAGATTAGCCTATCCGACGTAAAGGCCGGTCTTCATAATGAAGTGTTGAGAGGTAGATTGACGAGCAATAGTTTGGATAGTGATACAGAAGGCTTATCTGTACAGAGAGGTAGAAGTCAAAACAAGTCAAAAAATGGTGGAGATCGAAGTAATTCAAGGTCTCAGTCTGGGGGGCCTAAGCGATTGACTTGCCATTATTGTAAGAAGCCAGGACACTTTATACCTCAATGGCCCAAGCTCGAAAAAAGAAAAGATCCAAAGTAAGCTTCAACATCTACTGCAGAGAAATCAGATGCAAAGAGTGATACCGATCTTCTGGCTTTTAAGGGAAGAGAAACTTATTGTTGATTGATTATGCTGCATCCTATCATATGACACCTAATAGGAACTGTTTTCCACTCACCGTGAGATTGATGGAGGAGAAGTTCTGATGGGTAATGATGCTAATTGCCTATGGTTGATGTTGGTAGTGTGAAGGTCAGGATGTTTGATGGTGTTGTTCGTACTATTACTGATGTTAGACATGTACCTGATTTGAGAAAGAGCTTGATTTTTGTTGGGGTTCTGAGTAGACTTGGCTTGAAGATTGTAGTTGAGGGAGAGAAAATGAAGATATCGAAAGGTTCCATGATTGTTATGAAAGGAGTGAGGGCATGAAATCTTTATTTATTGAATGACACCACTGTAGTTGGTGAATCAGCTTTAGTTACTTCTGTTGATTCAGATTGTTTCAGATTCTGGCACTTGCAGATGGGTCACATCAGCGAACGCAGTTTGAATGAGTTGAGAAAGCGTGGTTTAATTTATGAAGTACATCATTCAAAGCTTGACTTTTGTGGAGAGTGTGTTTCTTGGAAAACAGACAAAGATTTCTTTTGGTATATGAGAGCATAAAGCTAAGGCTCTCTTGGAGTATGTTCACACAGATGTGTGGGGTCCCTCCCTTTGTCCACCCTTAGGTGGAGGCAGATTTTTCGTTTCATTTATAGATGATTTCTCTCGCAAAGTATGGGCATATTTCCTACAGTCTAAGAGTGAAACCTTTATCGGGTTTCGAAAGTGGAAATATATGGTTGAGAAACAGTAAGAAAAGAAGTTGAAAGTTCTCCGTTCGGATAATGACGATGAATTTGTATCGCAGGAATTCATCGACTATTGTGAGTCTGAAGGCATTAAAAGACATCATACCACACTCGGCGACCCTCAGTCTAATGAGTTTGCTGAAAGGATGAATCAGACATTGTTAGAGAGAACTTGTTGCCTCGGATTGACTGCTAAATTGAAGAAGGGATTTTGGGCTGAAGCCTTATCTATGGGGCTTCTTCATCAACCGCACACCTTCTACTGCCATAGATAATAAAATTAGATATTAACCCTAGCTAATTTAGTCCAAAACTTCAGTGTGTAAGGCTTAGTCACAGGTAAGACTTAAATGATGGTTACACACAGAAAGGAATATATGTACATAGATATGTTGTTGATGAGCCCGCAAAACCATTAGGGTCAGTTGACCTTGGGAGAAAGTAAGTTATGGACAGACCGTATATAAGAGAAGTATCTAGTAGATGTTAGATTATTTATGCATTTTGTCTAGTAGGCCTGAGTCAGCCAAAGGTTAGTAGTTAGCCAAACAAAGCTATAATGTTCGAACAGATAGTTCATTTGTTACCTGATATTTATGTATACATGATAATGCTTTATTGTTTTAACCAGTTTTGGTTGCAGGATTAAGGTTTGCAAAAGATATGTTTTAAAGGATATTAGTAAAGGAAAACCCGTTCCGCTAAGCGGCGTGGTCTCACTTAATATCAAATAATCGAGATGTGTAGTATTATTCACATCAGGCTTTATGTCTGACTCGAAGTTTATGTTTTCCCCTTAAACTTTTGGGTGCTCAAAATTGATTTGGGTAGGCTGAGGGTTGAGGCTTACAGGTTTTAGTAGATTGGCGAATAAAGCTTCCGGAGACGAGCAGGAGGCTGAAGGATAGCTATTTAGAAGTTGTTGTTTTATTTTGTTTGATTCTGCTATGTTGTATTATGTCAATTATGACTATATACTGCTCTGTTCAACCAAAGGGGCATCATCATATGCCGCTCATGGTGTATTTATGTAATAATTATATTTTTTATCGGAACCTGGGAAACGATATAGGATTATGTAATCTGGATATGAAACCTATGTTTTGAAATGTAATTAGAAATGTTTTAAAAAAATATGTGATTTGGTTTCATATTCAAGTGCTTCTGATATTATGGATACCATTAATATAGCCGTATTTTGTCGCCGGAAGTTAATACTATAGATGACTACAACATTTGTAACTCTTAGCTTTGGGCCTCAGTATAGGCGATGTTATAACTTGGTATCAGAGCATATGTTTATGAAAAACTTTAAACTAAAATGATTCTTGAAAACATAATCATAAGGAATTAGAGATAAGGTCGGGGTATGGGATAACGCTATAGTAACGTACTTGTATTTGCTATATATAAGTATACAACATATATTTTAAACACCCGACATATATCTCTTAGGTTATTCTTAGGCCACTCTTCTGTATCTCACGAGGCTATTCTCCATATATCTCTTAGGCCATCTTAGGCTATTCTCCATTCTCCTATATTTCTTAGGCTATTCTTCTGTATATCACGAGGCTTGAATACAAACATGGATGCTAGAAGTGGAAGAGTGAATCTTGGGGGAAGCACCACAATAAATGGAAACACCCGACCAAATACGAGAAGGAACCAAGGTCAGACACAAGTTGTAAATGTGGGTGCTGGAGTCCCGCAAGTTGATATGGGAGTCACGTATCAGTTCTTTGTCAACATGATGCAGGCGGGTGTTGCTGCGGAATGTTGGAGGAAATGCTGGAGTAGGAAATCAGGAAGCTCCGGTGGTCAACAACTATGTTATTTTGAGTATAGACTATGCTAGGCTTGGATGAAAGCCATTTATCGAAACTAAAGACGCTATTGAAGTGGAGAACTGGTTGCTGCATTGTGAGAGAATTTTTGCAGATTTAGGGCTCAATGATTAGTAGAAGAGAAGGCTTGCTTCGAGATAGCTTCAGAGAGCAGCTTTATACTGGTGGAATAGTGTGATGGTTGGAGTGAATGAAGAGACGATGACATGGGCTGAGATTAAGAGGAGGTTCGAGGAGAGGTTCATGTCTATGATGACGAAGTCTATCTTGCTTAGAAAGTTTGCTGAGTTGGAGCAGGATAGATGACCATGTTAGAGTATGCTAGAAGATTTGAGGAGTTGGCTAGGTATGGGTATACTACTGTGGATACCGTGATCAAGAGGAACGAGAAGCTCATCAACGAGTTGAAGCTTGATTTGGCCAATGCTACATTACCTTATATCAGGGATTCTTGTGATGTCGTGGTTGAGACGGCATTGAGACATGAAGAAATGCTTGCTTTTCTGGAGAGAAATAAGGTGAATGGGTCCAGGTGGGGCAGAGTCAGAAAAGAAAGTTCTTTAATGAGAAAGGGGCTTAGAAGGGTGGAGCCATGAAGAAAGGAAAGTCGGAGGTTGTTTGCTTCAAGTGCGATAAGATTGGGCATTTCGCTAATGAATGTCCTTTTGGAAAGGCGAAGGAAGTGACCGAGAAGAAAAATATCAAATGCTTCAACTGCGATTAGATTGGCCATTACAAGAACCAATGCAAAGAGCCTGCTAAGGATGGAAGGGGCAAAGTATTTGCATTGAACCAGCTACCTCAAGGCCAACGACAGAGGAAGGAGGGAAAGCAGTGTTGGGAGGTACGTTATAGATTCATGGTATGTCTGTTAGCGTTCTGTTAGATACTTGTGCATCACATTCTTTTGTATCTCTTTGTTTGGTAGATAAGCTTAACCTAGAAACCTCGTACTTAGTTACTTCCTTAAGGGTTGCAAATCCGATAGAAGGGTATGCGACACTTGGGATGAAGTGTGACCACCTAGAGTTTGATTTATTAGGTCATACCATTGTTTGCAGTTTGCATGTGTTTGATTTTGTAGGGTTCAGAATTATTATGGGTATGGTTTAGTTAAGTAAGTACGATGCTAGAATATTTTGCCATGATAGGAAAATATCGTTTAGACACCCTGACTGTAGTGATCAGATTGTATATACCATAGAAAACCCTAGCTGTGAGGTGAATGCTTTGTTGGGTGTTGTGGAGATAGAAGACGAGTTGAATCGAGTTTTCGTGGTTAGAGAATTCGCGGACGTCTTCGAGCCGGTAGTAGGATTGCCACCGAAACGAGCCATTGAGTTTTGGATAGATTTAATGTCTGGAGCAGAGCCAGTGAGTAGACCGTCAAGCATGATGACACCTATAGAGATGAGAGAGTTGAAGGTGCAATTAGTGGATTTGAAAGACAAAAGTTTTATCAGACCAAGTAGTTCACCTTGGGCACCAGCCGTAGTGTTTGCTAAGAAGCCGGACGACTTGTTAAGGTTATGTGTCGATTATCGTAAGTTGAATGAGAAGACGATAAAGAATCGATATCCGTTGCCTAGAATTGACGATTTGTTCAAACGGGGTATGCTTCTTGAGATTACCTAGTCATCATTAGTTAAACCTTGGTTTTCTTTCACCAACTGTCTGACCATTACCGATAAGTCCGGCGTTTGGATGGTTGGTGCCAAGCGGTGGCCGTGTTCCACCTTACGTAAACGGTCTGGTCGCTGTCTACGGGCTGTTTCACGCCTTCTAGGCCACCATCTTCACGATGCACATCTTGTACATTCATTTCGCCATCATCCTGGGGAAGAACCCGGTCAGCATTCAATCAGACTCCATCATCTAAACTTACCGTAGCAGCTTCAGTTTGAATCCCAGTATGTACAGGCAAGTTTCCTTCTCTAGCACAGGGATCAACACTAATCATTCTTGGCAAACCACGATGGTCTACCTATTGACGCCATGAAGTTTCTGCATGATATCCATCAGTCTTGCTATGCCTATGTCTGTGGTATCGATCCGTTGAACTAGAGCTTTTCGACATTGAGTAATGGGAGGGATCCCTCCTAGCTTTGCCTCGTTGCTGCTGGTTGATTTGGTTCATCAAGTCGATATTGGTCTGAATCTGCTGATTTAGCCGTCGACGGCTCTCCATCAACTCTCTCATTAAATTATGAAATTCAGCTCTGATAATAGAATTGGTGGAATTCTGAATTTCAGCTGAGTCAGCATTCACATTTGTTGGTTGGTTGGTTGGATCTCCTTGCTGAATGCTGGCATTCTCATTTCCATCCATATTCTAAGAAGTAGATCTAGTATGTCCCACCATTATCAATCACGTTGCTTAGATTTCTCCAAATCCGAGTAGTATAAGCAACTTTATGAAGATAACTATGGATCTCCTTCGGGGGATTTATCCAATCCAGTAGCAACAAAGGAATCCTAGCAAGCTGAGAATCAGGTTTCTCAGTGAAAGCACCAAAATGTTTGCAACCAAATTGATCATAAACACCCAAGAATAGATTTACGTAGAGAAGTAAGTGAAGAAATTAAAATTCAAACCGAGGAATAAATCAAACTAGCATCAAATAAAAAGCAATAATCAGAGACGTAGAGATTTATATTGGTTCGACGTTGTACGCCTACGTCAGCTTTGAAGATTAGCTTTTATTGATCACTTATGAATCTGATTATAACAGTTGAGAATAGAGAAAACTTGATTACAATGGAGTCTTAAGTAACCAGCAACATAAAGATCCTGAAAATGAACTATGAGGCCTGTATTTATAGGAAGAGACGGCGAGATATTTCGCTAAGACTTCGACAGAAGGCTCTCTAGGTCCATAGGGGTCCACCATAACGATTGGTGGACCTAACTTGACAATTAATAACGATTGGCTAAATATTAATCGATCGTTCTTCTTGCATCCAATTCATGTGCGATCGTTTTTGGAGGGTCCTACATGCCTCTTGACATTGCTCCTAAAATATGGGATCATTCTGACTTGTAACTTGGGAGATATGGATCGATCTTTGTTGAACTTGGGTCATGCACTGAAATAGGTCGATCGTTTTTATGGTTGGCAAAAACTATCAATCAACAACGATCGACCAACCCCTAATTTCAACCTTATGACATGTGATTGTTTTTGTAGGCTTCAATCTTCATTTTGTTGATCCCCTGGAAGTTTCAACTGAATTGGACTTGTGGATCTCGAGATATTGATTGTTCTCCTATGATTTGAGCTGTTTTATGGTTCGTTTTCGGTCGATCCATGCAAATCCTTACTTCGTCCGTAAATCGAGCATACGAACTCCGATTGACTTCAAATTTGAAATATAACTTCATGGGGCTATGCCGGTCACTTCATGCTGATTGCACCTTGATTGGGATCTAGTCCGAATTTGCCCGCCTATCGTCTATAGTATTGTATGTAATCGATTCCCAAAGCTAATGACCATCCGTTTTTAGCCAAGTCGATGATATCACGGCCTTGCCAAAAGGCGGGATAACACCGTTCGTAATGTAATAAATCAAAACTTATTTAGATATTGAAGTTACACTCTACTTTATGAATCCATTATCAAATATTAACAATGCCATTATACACATAGCAAGCAAGCTAGCAAAATATTCTATATTACCACCTTCCCATTTCATACTGTTATTTTTTCAAAATTATATAAAGAATAATATTCAATATACTTGTTTGTGATTAGAGCACACAATGAGCCTGCACTTATTAAAAATGCAGTACACCAACAAAGTAAATTTTTATCTTCTATATTCAGATCTATGCGAGCAATCTTTCTTTGATACATAAAATATTTGCAACCACATCTAATACATGGACAATGGGAATTTTTTAAATATTATAAACTTAAAGTGTTATGTAATGCTTGTATTGAAGTAACTCATTGTCCCTACCCATGCCAATACTTTAGGCCTATAAAATAAATTTTAACCCTATAATATAGTATGTCAACTTCATTTTATTGGTTGGATTTACTTGACCGTTTCTAGGTCATGTTTATTTATCAACAAGCACATTCATAAAGCACCAGAAAGCATCTTCACCATTTTTTTTACAAAATGTAAGATTTGCATGGTTAATTTTTTTGTATTATATGATGCTTCATATTTAATCATATATAAACACATTTATTTTTTGATTTTATTTTAAAGTTGCATCTGCTACTTCTCGTTAATAGAATGAAATATCAATATATCATAAAGTTAAATGGTCCTTTTGATGCGAGACCCTTATTATTAAATTCAAAAACAATTTTTTTTACTTGTATCCTTCTTGTTCAGCTAACGCCTGAAGAGTTATGTCTCTCATTTGATCAAGAAGTCAGATCAATCCATAACAAGGTAATTTTACTTGATTATTTGTTCTTAATTTTTTGCATTTCAATGTATAGTTACAAAATAGTTTCTCTAGGTTCGAACATTCGCAGGTTGGCCAGGAGCAAGAGCTCTATTAGCATCAGTAGTGGAAATCTTGACTTCAGGTGCAGAGTTAGTTTCTATATGTTTTCTCTAGTGCAAAGTCATTTCTGAGAAATCTTAAATAATATAATATAATATTTCATCCACTATAATAAGAATTGCATAACATATTAGCCAACTTCACAATCCTGCTGGTTATTCACAAGAATTCCCTGTTATCAGAATTTCTACACCTATTATCGGTCCCAATTTCATATTTTTTTGCGGTGGTTTAATGTTTACCTGTGTATGATTTGGACTACAAAATACAATGTCATTTGCTATATATAAATACAATGTCATGATTTTATAATTTTATTTCAACAAATTAGCACCGTGCTTATGTTGATATTATTACTTTTCATATGACTATGCTAGATTAGTAAATAAATAAATCAAAATGTTAAATTCTATTTACTAATAGTCATGCTTCTCCTTCCAATCGAGCTTAATGCCCACACTTGAAATAATTGTTGCATGTCAGCTCCAACCATTCGTTTACTCTAGCAAACATCATTTTTCTCTTTATTCCACTATTTGTGTTATCTAACTTGTTAATAAGAAAAGCATCATCCTTAAGCTTATGTCATGTAAGAACTGATTTAGTATGAGCATCATCCTTAGGATTATGTTTCTAGGGATGAAGATTTTGTTAATGAGCTGGAAGTATTGTTGTTTTGTGCTTGCATGTTGTGGTTGACATATAATCAACATTACTAAAACATCAATATAATGAAAAAAATGTTATGGAATGCATTCAATTGTAAGGTTTGACAAATATTATAGTATGGTGTACCCTGTTTGTTTATTTAAGGGTGATTGGTGTTAGGCTAATTTGTTTAGTGTTTATCATGCATGTAAAGGGAATTAAAACCTAATTATAAAAAATTCAGATGAAATGAGAAGTTAAGGACATCTTTTTTGGATATGCCTTCTGGTATGGAATGTGGATGCAAAATATATTGTTACTAATATTACTTTGTTTAATGTTGTTCACTGCATTTATTGGAGTTTTTTTAATGTACAAAGACATTCGCTCGAATAGTTCTAGTGTTGCACTGGAAAACTGATTCAGTCACTGGATCAGTCCTGGTGACTGAAATAGTTTATTCCAGTGCAACACTGGAACAGACCGTCCAGGTGAAAACTGAGATAGTTTATCTAGTTACTTAATGTTTAATCGGTTTATTTATATTGTTCTAATTGTGTTTTTGTTTCATATAGGATATTAAACCGTTGACGAATGCTAGCTTGGACTTTTCACGATTCATATTTTTCTCGTTTTGTGATATTTTATGTTGCTATCCTTAATGCTTAATATGTTGCCCATGAGATGTATGACAATTAACTGTTTCGTACATGAAATTTGCGTAACTTTGATCATGATTAGTGTATAATGTCTTTAAGTTATGATGTTTATTGGTGTTGTTTAATAGAGTAATATGATTTTGAATAGAATTTTCTATGGTTATTATATATCTTTATTGCTTAAATAATTTATTGAGAGTAAATAGCGTTCAACAAATGCTGTAAAAACCCTAACTAGCAGTGAAGAAAAGCTGCTATAATCATATAAATATACTGTAACAAGTATACAATAGCATTTTAAAACTGATGTTAAAAAACAAAATAAGGAAATGCTGTAGAAAGTGAAACACACAAACAACAAACGCTGTAAATAGTAAATATAAAGAAAGAAAATGCTGTAAAAAATTAACACGACATCTGAAAAAATGCTACAATGAATATTAAAAAAGGATGTAATAGATATAAAGCAGCGTTTTAAAAATGATGTTAAAAAATAAACACAGAAATACGAAAGTAGTAAATAAAAAAATTAAACGCTGTCAATAATATAACATAACAAAATGAAAACATTGCAAAATATACAAATATGACATCAATGAAAATGCTGTAATAGGATACAATTTTCGCCGCGTTTTCTAATGTGTTGTTGTACATTTTGGATATATTATAGCTTGTTGTTAGATAGCACTCTTCGAAACACTGTGAAATGATTTTACAGGGTTTTTCAAACGCTGTGAAAAGTCATTTTTATTGTAGTGATGTGCTAATTTAATAAACATATAACTCAAAATTTAATTTAGACTAATTTTAGTTAAAAGAATGAAATGAAGATTTTATTTAAAATTTTAGATTATATCTAATATAACGACCTGCCTTTTTGACCCTCGAACGTTGACATAATACATTCACGATATTCACGTGTTGAGCGTCCAAGTGCCAAAAAGACATACTGTTAAGGTAAAATAAAAAGAAAAGAAACAGAACAAGAAAGAAGGAATACAATATTAGAATCTCACAGCGAAACGATAACATATAATATCAAAAGACAGTATAAAACTGTCACTCTAAGATATAAAACATTTCAGAGTTATAATTCTAAATACTATCATCAGTCTGGACAGTTATAACATATCATCATAAATGCCGATATATACATAATAATATTACAGCGGACGGTAGGTGAAACATCCAACTCCTCTCCTCGAGCTCCAATGAACATCCAACTAAAACATGTCTTTCTCAGACTACTCGAAATAGCACACGAGGGATTTCGGGAAAACAAAAGCCACGTGTCAGACCTAAGACCGGTGTGAGAAACTGAAGAAATATGCGATCAACATATAACAGTACTTTTGAGATCGCACGAAATGCCGTAACGGTTATCCCCTCTAAAGAACTACACATCTAATAAGTATATATGGTGATATAATAGATAATGTCTAGGGTGTAGAATATGAATCTTAAAATAGTAGTGCCGTGTGTACACCACAAAAATAATAGTTATACAATTAAAAACCGCTAAGGCACGTTAGTAGAATTGTGTAGGTTTTCCGTGGAGGTGCCCTGGATACAGCGAGAGCGGTCCTCCTGCATAAGGATCGAAGATATCCTTTCGAGCAACGTACATCTCTAGGGAATATACCATAGAAAATACATAGCTAGTACATGCTCGAACACGTGGCACCGAATGCATCACTCCCGCATGCATATCCGTAAGCAACATTAGATGAAGTTGTCCACACCCTATGGGTTGGTTAAATCCCTTGGCTATGTATCCTACCCCTGATTTTTGTCATTATTGATGGTGAAGTCATCTTCAGCATCTCAACACATGAGCCACAATTCGAACAATGAGACGATTGCATATGGAAACTAAGGGTGCGTTCTTTTTTTAAACGAAAGGAGCAAACGAAAGGGGCTGGGAAAAGGGTAAGTTCACGAAAGGGGAATATGTTATTTTTACGGAAGGGGCAATGCGAAAGGCGCAAAATTATTATTTATAGTATTATTTTATTCGTGTTAATTATTTTTAAATAAAATAGATATGTACCAAATACAGAATACAGAATACATAATACCGAATACATAGTTCAGAATTCAAAATGCAGAATAAAAAATACGAAATACAAACCAGAATCTACAAATACAAACTACTATGGTGGGTATTGTGGTGGATAGGTAGGTGGAAAGTTCGGTGGAAATGCAGCTGGAAAGGCAGGTAGTGGCATAGACATCATATACTGTTGGTATCTGATTGTATGATTGCATTTGTCGATCTTGTATCGCAACCATTCTTGGGCTTTGCCGTCTTCCAAAAGTATGAGCGTCTCTCTGTTGTCCTTAATTTGGAGTACTGAAATTGCTTTGGAAAGTTGAACATCTTCAAATTTCTTCACACGCTCAACTGTAGCCTTCAAATCCGAACATGGGGTAGTGGACTGTGGGCTTGCATTAGCATAATGGGAGCTATTAGCATTAGTGGATGGATTAGAGGATGGACAATCTGTGTCAGAATGATATTTCTTGTTTTTATGTTTTTCATACATCATATCAACAAGTGCATCCATTTTTTCCTCGTTCTCCATCCTTCTTCTGCTTGATCGAGACCTGGAAGAAGAACCTAACCCACGTGTTTGTGTAGGTTGTTGAAACGACTGTTGCGTGTTGATGTCTTCAAGTGGGACTTGAAAACCTTCTGTTCCCCATGTTCGGTCGAAATACGTGTGTGCAATGTCTTCTTGAGGAGGAAAACAGGGTGACTGTTGTGCATTGAGACCTTCGGTAGTGCCAGGAGTGAAAGCATCGACAACAGTTGCAAAACTGTTACCAAAAATTTGTTCGAGTTCGTTCAAATTCTCTATCGGCTGTCTCCTATACTTCAAAACTGAGTTGCCAAACTCCTAAAATTAAAAAGAAACATAAGTTAGTTGCGGTAAATTAGAAAACAAAAAAGATAAAAATATTACCCCCACGCGATCGATCCACCAATGTTTGCTTCCACTAACCGTTCCTCGAACATTATCCCATCCTGTGCCCGTTTTATTTCTCAAATTCCGCCAAACCGCCCATTTCTTCTTCAGCAAGTCGTATTTGGCCGTAATTTGTTCGACAGTGAACGGTGCTTCGTTCGAAACACCTACTAAAGCCGCTTCCAGTTCTGCCATTATCTTCTTATGGATTCCTTTTTTGGATTGATAGCTTGATAAGCTTCGACAGCTATTCGTAAAAATGCAGAATTTGCATGAGCGGACCAAACTCTTGGGCTACGACCGGAATTTCTTGGTACATTTTGTTCGGCCATTTCCGAGACAAAATATGCCCAAAAAATCAGAAAAACAAGAAAAGAAACTAAATAAAATGAACAAAAACAGAAATAAAATTACTGAAATACGATGCTGCTATGGCGAAAGCTCGGATTAGTGAATTTTTAGATTGAGAATTGAAAGTGAGTGAGGAGAGTGATAGAGGAGGGGGATTATATAAGAGATGGGGGAAATATGGTTGTTATAGGGAAGCTGTTCGCGTCGGACGCGTCCGACGCCTCAGATGCGAACGACTCCCCTTCAACGGTTAAGTTGAACTGGGCAAACTTGTGGGGTCCACCTCCGATGCGTCGGACGCAGACGTCGACTTCGTCTTCCCAGTTCGTCAAAAGAACGGTACCTAAGTCTCGTATAACCATCATGTTTCTTCTAGATATTCCTTAAGTTATTTTGATCAATTCCAACAACAATGTGAATGATTGCACATGAAAACCAAGTCTCGTATACTTATCACATTTTCGACCTTCTCAACTCACACCATCCCTCGGTCAAGAGTGAAGCCAGTATGTTAAAGTATTATTACTTCTACACCCTATTCAAACATCACTCTTAACTCTCATAGATAGAACAAAGCCTACTTCGTCGGCTTTTAGTTCTAGTACACGACTAAATACTTTCCATAAATGAGTAAACGCACAAAGCACGATTAAGTCACACAAAGCATGATTAAGCCACATAAGCGACTTCTAATCGTCTTTTTATTTAATTAATTCTTTATTAATTAAAGCTCTTTTATTAGTAAAACTTCTTTTTATCTGATAAAACTTCTTTTTATCTGATAAAACTTCTTTCATTAACCAAACTTCTAATTGATTAAACTCCTAATCAATTAAACTCCTAATTAGTTAAAACTTCCTTATTAATTAAAACTTCCTATGTTATTTAATAAAACTTTGTCTATTAATTACTACTTCCTTCAGAAGTAATTTCTTAAAGCTAGAGACATTTCATGCCAATGCTTCTCTCCGAGGGTTCTCAAATCGTATGAAGCAGTGAAGCTTTTAGATACTTCCATTTTATACTTGTATATAGATTTAATTTACCTTTATAAAAGGTATATACTGCATTCTACTATGTCACTATACATTTATACTTTTTTTAATACTTCAAAAAGTATTCATATACTATCTCAATTGTATAAGTATATTCACAAATCATTAACAAGATTTACTTACTTTAAACCTCTACTTTTTTTTGTTTTTCCCCAAATGATTCCATCCTTGTTATCTCCTTTAAAATATCCATTTAAAGTGTCTAATTACATTAACAAATCTATTTAAAGAGTTTAAGACAAACTTTACTAAAACATTGCCACAACAACCCAAAACCACTTCTCTTATAATTATCTTTAAAACATTCTTTTTCAAAGATCTAATTCTATTCATAAGTATAATCAAAAAAGGTTAAGACAAATGTTGTTAACACACAACAAACCCAAAACCATTTCATACTTGTTATTATCTTTAAAATATCCATTTGAAGGTCTAGGTTTGTCTTCATTTATTAACTAAGGTAATATACTTTTAATAACTCTACAAAACCATTTATTGATTATAACATAATGTTATAATCCAAAACTTCTTTTAAACTTTTATAAAGCACTTAACTTTTCCAAACATTTATACACACACGCTCTTTAAAAATACTAATAAATAGGTATCAATATCTATGTAAAATATAACTTAAAAATAACTAATTTTTAATTTATTAAAATCAATTAAACGCATGTTTTTATAATTTAAAACCATTCACTTTAAAAATTCATAAATAATTATTGAAAATATATTTAAACTTCGGTATTTTTCCATTAATTAGTACACTTATGTTATTTATTAAAAATGCAAAGAAGCCCCTAGGATGTCTTTCAAAGTTGACTTTAAAAATCATCGAACACATGCATTTTCAAAGTGCATCTATAATGATCTTTTTGCTTCTAACTTTCACAACTTCCATTTATAGTTTATAGAACTTTTCAATACAATTCCTTTATGTCGAATACTCCTAAGCACGTGTAGAAAACAACCAAATATATATATATATATATATCTTCATAATATATTTACATTTTAAGCAATTTAACATATGTTAAATATAAGGGATTTCTAAGTGCGTTTATAGCGACTATTTCCCTTGAACCATTCACAACACACTTCAACTTTTCACACGATATTATCAAACATGTAAACTATAAGTCATGGCCACGTTACATGTTTTAGAGGTTTATAAGAGAGATTATACTACATATAATTCTATCACTTGCTTTCCAAAACAAGAAGGGATTCAAAAGTTATAACTTGCATTGTTTTCTGTTTTAATTTATACTTTTACAACAACAAATACACACACAACATATATGAATTAGATGGTGAGATAATTCACCGTAGCCTAAGCCAAATCAAGGCATAGATAACCTCACTACAATTGCAATGGTGAAGACGGCATTGTTATCTCCTTTAAAATATCCATTTATATTGTCTAATTACATTCACACATATATAACCAAAAAGAGTTTAAGACAAATGGTGAGAATCGAAAAATATTTTTCCCCTTAGGCCCACTCTATGAGCGAGGGCGGGCTTGTCAAATCATAAAGATCGGCTTATCAGTTACTCTACTATGCATTTAATGTGTACCAAATGTGGCGCTTCGTCATTGGCTGAGTCGGTTCATTTTTCCAAATGCAGCAGGATCTTTCATCTTTCCAATGTGTATGAGGTGACATTTTCATTGATGATACCTAGACGGTTGAGATGTATTTTCTTTTTTAATCTAACAAGTGTGATCGAAGGGGTAGGTATTACAAATACCCTTCATCTTCTCCTCTCTTACTTTTTACCGAAGCCATAAAAATTAACTGCCATTAGAAAACTTTAATCAACCCTTAAAAACTCTTTGACTTTACAAGCTTTCACTTCCTCAAAAGTAAGCTTCCCTTCACCATTTTCATGTTTCTACTTTGTTTCTTTGAGAGCTATGGCCATGGAAAACCTCTTTACTACTTCGACTGTGATTTTTTTTAATGCATTTGAAATGCATGATCTTCTTGCCTTTGAGTTTCACGCTTGGCCAGAATCCATGCATACTGGCCATTTTTGGACATCGATCGACCATTCATGTTATCGACGGTCGATCGGCGTTGGTGAACTTTCCAGTGGGCTTGTGATATTTAATAATAATATTAGTATTAGACTGTAGATTAGGCCAAATTCGATAGCCATAGGCTTTAAGTAAAACATATAACAATAAATTTGGCACAACCTGTTACTTAGCTTAAGAGTTTAAGTCATGAGCTGGCCTTCATGGGGTGCCTGGCCTGGGCATGCCATGAAGACGGTCGTCTAACTTATATCCCATATCGTACTTTGGTAATACCTCAGATATTGATTTTGATGACAATAACCATATAAATATAGTCACTAATGTTTTGCCAAGTTGTATAATGTATATTGCAGAATATTACAACGGTACAAAATGATTAAGCTTGAAGACCGATCAATATAAAGACTAAAGTTCAAGATTTAAAGATGATTAAGACTCATGAGTTTCAAGACAAAGATTTGAAGAGCTCAAGACTTTAGTGCATAGTTATGAGTCATTAGAATAAAATGCTAAAGTCTTTGATAGCAAATTCTGATCTTTATCATAAATTTTTTATCTTTGATATTTTATCAAAATAAATTATTTAAAATTCAAAATATTTTTTTAAATTTTTTTTATAAAATTTTTAATATTTATTACTGAACTATGCTGTATTATCATTTGAACTCTATTTTATAGGCACTTTATGGTACATGATTATTTTTTTGGAACAAGCCAGTCAGAAGCGGCTTAAATGGCTAAATTTCAGAAAAATCCATTTTGACCTTAGCTGAGCCTATGAAAGCCTATATTGACTTTAGATGTAATGACTCAGAATTTCGAGCACTTCATATTTAAACATCTGAATTAGTTAAATATTTGAATTTTGGGTTTAATGATATAAAATGTGATTTTGTAACCTTTTGACCACTTTTAATTAATAATTAATGATCGTAAACTTGTTTTGAAAAAATGTTTACAAAAATAAATAGTCTGAAGAAATATCGATAATGTGACCGAAAATCGTTTTATCAATAAAACGCCTCAAAACACGTGAAATTATCATTCCAGGGTACTGTCTTGGATTGTGACGAAACTAGTGTCATCGGGATCAAAAAAACAGGATGATGTACGTCGATGAGATTCGTAGCGATCCGACGTCCCGTGTGAACGTACGAACTCGAAATTTTTTGCAATTTATTTGAGAAATTTAAATATAATATATATTTTATTATATATACCCCCTCCCATAACACTTTCCTCTCTCAAAACTTCTCCTCGATCTCTCTTTTGGCTAATATGTTCTAGCTGGAATGGATTTATAATATATATTTTATCTTAAATTTGGCTCACTCCGTTGTCTTTAGCAACAAGCAACTGGCCGCTACAATGCACAAGAAGCTTCTCATCTACCTTGCCACCTAGGCAAGAAAAAGTAAATGACAATAAGTATAGCCATATGTACTAGGTACAGTAGTGTGTATGCCAAAAGCCCGCCTACTCCTGTAGCATGCCACCACATTAAATGCAAAGAACACTTCTTGTTTGAAATGTCAGCTGGCAAGCATCCAAACCAAGCGATCTCATCACCTTTACAGCTGTCTTCCATCAATGTGCATGACCTGATATACGGCCAGGAAGGCTTTCTGCCTAATTTACATTGCATTCTCAGCCATCCATCATCCATATCAACTCCTATAAATAACTCATGTCGTACAACCTCAAAGGGGTTGATTTCTGATTATTACCTCACAACGTGGAAATACTCTCCAGCAAAATAAAGCCATAAGCTCTTTAAATTTGCAACTTTGTAGTCTTAAGTGTTTAATTTTTTATTATTCTCTTGTAATTCCTTATAATTGTTAGAGAGAAATATAGTAAGAGATCTTCGTAGTGGACATAGGCAAGCTTAGCCGGACCACTCCACATCTTTATGTCATTTAATTTCATTTACTTAATTTTCTCCTTATTTTACATTTTAAGCCTACTATCAGCAAGTAACCTTTTCTTTCACAAATGCATCAGTCTAATATCAAGGTTGGCTAATTTATTGGTCAACAATATCACATAAATTTAACAAAAACAACGAAATTTTCTTATATAATATTAACATTATCTATAAAAAGCACCATTGTTGCCTCCTTATGCATGGATTGTTGCTGCACCATTTGAGCAAATAGTGATTAACATGGTACAAACACTAACATAGCCTAGTGCTACTACAAATCTAAATGGAAATGGGTGTAAAGAAGGAGAATAATTAGTTGAAAACAAGTAATAAGAGCAAAAGAATAGGAAATTTGCATTTGTAAGAGCAGTGGCTGGAGGTGGAGAAAGAGTACAACCACTTGTTTATAAATTTATAAACACCATTTAGTGGAAATAGCATGGTTTGTGGTTTTATTGCCTTCTCTTGTGTTACATACAAAATTCCAAGAATACGTTTGAAGTCATTAGGCTATATTTGAAGCCTTCATATGTAGATGGAAGCCATCACTGGCGAACAAAGCTATCGTGAGATAACTTATGAAGGTTAGCATGTTAACCCTTAAGAGTCAAAACAACGGTATCTAGAAAAGTTCTATAAAGCAATCTACAAAAATCTTCTAAGTGGCAACATTATGCATGAAAGAATAAAGCCATTGCGATAGGTCTTGAAGCGGTCGTTTAACAAGATAGAAAGCCATCACCAGTAATCCAACCCAACCTTCGCGATATATCTCCAAATGGAAAATTGGGTTATCGCGAAGAGTCTAATGAAGATTATTATGGAAGGCCTTATAAGTTGTCGCAAGAAGTCATACTTAGTAGTCACTAACAACCTTCAAATGTAAACAAGAGCCATCACTATAAGTCCTTCAAAAAAGCCATTACTTGGAGTCTTCCAAAGAGCCCTTGCTAAAAGTCCTTCAATGAGCCATCGCTAAGAGTCTTCTATAAAGCCATCGCTAAGAGTCCTTCAAAAGAGCCATCGCTAGGAGTCTTCCAAAGAGTCATCACTAAAAGTCCTTCAAAGAGCCATCGTTAGGAGTCTTCCAATGACCATCGCTAAAAGTCCTTCAAAGAGCCATCGTTAGGAGTCATCTAAGGAGCCATCGCTAGGAGTCTTTCAAAGAGCCATCACTAAGGAAGATTCCTTCTGTAACGACCCGCATTTTTGACCGTTCAAGTCGACAAAACATACACACATGCCGACTCAAACAATCCAAAATACAGATAGTTATTGGGGTTAAATAAGAAAAGAAAGGAAAGAACAGAAACAAACTCAGAATCTCGCAGCGGAAGGAACAAGATATAATAATAAAATAACAGTTCATGAAGCTGTTAAATAAATAAATTTGATTATTATTATACATCATAAATCAGAGTTACATACATATCAGAGATAATACAACAATGCAGCGGAAAAAATAATACAGTAGTAGAATACAAATGATGTAATACCAAACTCCGTCTTCGTCCTCCAAAATAGATCTTCAACCTTATCTGAAATGCTCAGGCTGACCCGAGCGTAATGAAAAGACAAAACACTCGAGTCAGGACTAAAATATCTCATGTAAGTTAAATCGAGTAAGTAAATATGAGTGTGACGGCGTCAGAGATGTTTACAGGTTTTAGACACCTCCTATCCAGTGTTTAACGTGCGTGCATTAACTTAAGAGATGTTCGGGATTTCCATCTCCTAAGGATCCGTTAAACTATCTACTATATAATAGAATACGCTATATACAATAATGTCTATCATAAAGTAAAATATCAAACTAGCGTTAAGCCATGGCCCATTCCACCCTTAACACAGTTTTATTCCCAATAGCATATACAAGACCGTAGTTTCCCCAAAACCGGAAGTCACCAGAGGGCAATCCATATACTAAAGGTACAAACCAAAATCGTAGTGGTCGCGAATAGGATAATCAGTATGACAAGGTACATGAGGCAATACCAACTAGGATACTAGTAGTTGCGTGATCCAGACTGATGTTGAGCATAGCAGCTACTACCCCAACACCGCGAAACAACACTCCCAAAATCGAGGGGTGCACCCAAATCGAATCACAAAAGCAATAGACATGGTAACGAAGAAGTGTGTCCGCTAGAGGTGGCGAACCTCAATGGCCTGGCGCGGCTCCTGTTTTAGTCATGTCAGGGGTCATCCAATATCGTTCTCTTTCTTCAGTCAACGCGTTCATCAAACCATCCACTTCATTCTGGATCAACACTCCGCGTATATTAGTTATTAAAGTGGTTTTCGATATCGACAGAGAGTATGTCCATATCCGATCCCGGTCTCTTTAATAACTACGTATTATTACACCGATGGCTCTTTTACATTTCAAATCGATTCATAATTGATATCAAAATATCATATTCGCTTCAAAATCAAATCCATTTCAAATATCATCATATCTATTCAAGATGTAAGATTCCATTTCAAAATCATTTTTCGCCTCAATATCTCATTTCGATTTCAAAATCATTTTCGCCTCAATATCTCATTTCGATTTCAAAATCATTTTCGCCTCAATATCTCATTTCGATTTCAAAATCATTTTTCGCCTCAAAATCTCATTTCGATTTCAAAATCATTTTCGCCTCAATATCTCATTTCGATTTCAAAATCATTTTTCGCCTCAATATCTCATTTCGATTTCAAAATCATTTTTCGCCTCAAAATCTCATTTCGATTCACATAAACTCGAATTCCAAAATTTAAAATTTAATCAAATCTCAAATCATCAATTTCAACTCGATTCAGCTTCTCAATAAACCATTTCAAATTATCACTTTCAAATACATATTTGAACCACAAAATAAGCCATTCCAATTTCCATATATCTCAAAGCTTTAAATATTCACATTTCAAAACTAAATTTGATAATTCCATTTATATCTCAATTTGATTTCAATTCAATTCCAAATTAATTAAATCTCAATTTCAAATTAATTTTCAATTTCAAACTCAAACTTGAAATATCATTTCATATAAATTTCTTAGAAATATTCAGAATTCGATTAAAAGTCCAATCTTTTAAAACAAATCAACTTTCGAAAATTCACGCCGTATTTTAACTTTTTCTTCAAAATCTAAACTTCGAATAATTAAACAAATTCATTTACCAAGTTTAAATTCCAACATCTCGATCTTCAATTCAAAATAATTCAATTTCCATAAATTGGATTTTATTCTTAAAATCAATTCATTTAAATAATTTCAAAACAACTTTTAAAATCATTTAATTTAACCAACCCGGTGTCCGTATATAATTTTCTAACCTATGGCCAAGTGGATAATTATTTCAATTTTAATTTCAAGGATGGATATATATCATTTCAATCCATATAGATGTCATAGGTATATCATTTCAACCTATTTCTTAATTTATTCGAAATGATTCAGTTTATAGTTTATATGCAATAAACAATATACACGATGATAGCATGATATATCAAAATAAATAAACAACCAATATCGACCAATAGCATCCATCACAACCAATCAACCATAAAGCCAATAACATTCACAATAATTTTAGAATGATCAATATCGAATAATATACTACCAATTTAAATTTAAATTTATTTTTACGGTCAATTTAAATTCTATCAATTAATTCATATATCAATACAGATGATAATTAAACCTACCAAACAACAGCCAATAAATTCCATATCACTTCAGAATATAAATTTAACTAACAAAATTTATTTTAGCCAATTGTGAGCGTATAAACACTCACCTTGAGATTTCAATTTCAAATCAAATCGAACGACGTTCGATTTAATCTGAAATTTTAGTTAGCTCCAAACGTCCCCAATCAATTCCATGACGTAGAGCTCGTCACCACGATTCCAACACAAAAAGTTTCGTCCAATTCTGATAACGGAAGAAGAAGTTATGCTATTTTAAAGATTGAATACAAATTTATATAATTAAATTACAAATCCTCTTCTTTTTTTATTACCAGAAGCACATCCAGCCGTACATCACGAACAACAGATCTGGGCCTCAGATTCGCTCCTTCTTCCATCTCTCGTACACAACCACCAGGAGCACAAAACCCATCGCACGCGCGCCTCTTTCTTCCATACGCACGCCAATATACATGACCGGACCTCGATCAGGATGTCCCCACGCGAGCGCCTCCAGGAGAGCCACCAACGCCAGAAGTTGCGCATCACCAGTCGCCGCCGTTTTCTCGAAAAACGTGAAAATAAGCACGACATTCAAAGCCAGATCTGGACCAATCCGTGACGAATTAGCACGAATCAACCGTATGGATTTGAAGAGCTCGTCGAGATCTACACTTTTGCTTTTGGAATTTTTCGATTTCGTTGAACGGATTGAGAGATATTAAGGAAAGAAGATCGGCAATTTCTGGCCATGGAATAGGTGGCGGCCATGGTTTGAAATTAGGATTTCTGAACTGAAATAATGATAAAACAGTCTCGGTTTGCAAGCGTATTTATAAAGGTAGGTCCAAAATCGTCCGAACTCCAATCGAGACATGCCGCCAGGCATTTATAAGGTTTTACCCATATTCCGAACGCAATGGAACTAGTCCCAAGGCCTAATTCAATCGTATGTGGAAGATAGCTTTTGAAGTCGATTATTTTAATTAAGTTCGACATTAAATTTCTACGCGTTTCAAGCTCGCACGGCCAAACGACAAGTCCGATTGCTACGAAATTTGAAACCTTGCAATAATTCACTGTTACGGATCCGATGAAACTAGTTTCGTCGAAATCCGAGACAGTTGTAAAAATGGCTATTTCTACAGTTTAATTTCAATATAAAATTCCCAATTTTAAATTATTAACTTTTAAATCAAATTTCAATTGTTCACAAATTTCATTTTTAATTCCACAGTGATTAACAATCTTTTACAATGCAGTTTTCCATTATAAATCCAGTATAAAAGATTATATTAGATTCAGCATTCAATTATATTGTAATTCAAATTCAAATTATTTAATTCCAATTGAATTCTTTTATTTCGGTTTACACTTTCATTATTGAATCAACCATTTACTTAAACACTATTATCAATAGTTTATAATTCATTTACTTTCATTTTCTTCAGCTATCATCTTATTTAAATTCACAGTAATATTAAATTACATTCATTTACGTTGATTTCAATATTATAACCTCAATATTAAATGTAACATTTTATTTATTTCGTTGTTTACAATCAAATTCAATTTGTTTCAATTACTGGTTACACTCAAATTTAAATCTTTACTTACGTTCAATTACCAGTTAACATCTTTATCAAATTACAGTTTCAGTTATTATTTGATTTTAATCAACTGTAATATTAAGTTACATTTATTTATATTAGTTTCAATAACATAAACTTCCACTATTAAATCTACCATTTTATTTATTCTTTGTTTACAATCATAACCAATTTGGTTTACAATCAAATTCAATTCATTATTTACATTCAATACAAGTTAACATCCATATTTAATTTACAAATAAGTTATTTCAGAATTCAGTTTTGTATTTTAACTAGTAATTCACATTTAACAACACAAAATTTTATTTCCTTCGGATTTTTATCCAATTTTTTTTATTTTAATTCGTATTTTTAAAGTGTTAAAAATACGGGTCGTTACACCTTCCAAGCCACGGTGAAGAGTTTATAAGTAAAGTGCCATCACGAGAATTTCCATTAATCCTTTGTGAAGAAAAGAAATTAAATCTATCGCGAAGCAATGCAACAGAGCCGTCGCCAGAAGTTCATTAAAGCCATTGCATGTCAATCTCCTCACGACATCAACCTTTCCTCATGAAGATCACAATTCACCATTCAATCACTCTAAGAGACACGTGGAGCCAATCTAATAGCTGGAATTTTCTATAAATACAGGGGTACCTCCCTCAAAAGTGGAGGAATTTTCGGACTTATCTTCTTCTTCATTTTCATTTTTTCCACCTTGAATTGAAAAGCTTGAGTAGGGAACTCTAATGACCGATCATACCATCTATGATTTGTAAAATTTTTCAAAAGGATCTTGTCAATAAAGAAATTGCATAATGGCATCTCAAAAAATACTAGGCTGTTGTTCATTAACTTAAAACTAGCATATTTGACTAGGTGTACAATCCTACTCAAATATTTTAAGCTACCTTGAATAATTTTAGTGTAAACACTAAGTTTTGCTTTCAACGAGAGTCCAACTCAGGGCCTTATGAATTGATCAATAATAGCATTTATATCATGGAAAAATCAACAAAGAAAGTTCGTGTCCATGCACAAAAGGAAATCGCATATCATACTCACCTCTAGGATAATGTAACCCCATAATTTGAGATGGAAAATGTAGAGGTAGGGCAAACGTCTACATCTCAAGAGACAAAAATGGAGGAGGATGAAGTTTAAGCTATAAAGAGAAAGTTGGAAGTGATGCACAAGATTATTCAAGCTTTAGTTACACAAAAATCTTCGTCGAAGAGAATAAAAGAGGCATAGGGAGAAGAAGTCGAATCTCCACCCAAAAAGGAAATGTAATCAAACATAAGAAGTAAAAATGTTGGAAAGAGTAACTTAGGAGTGCAAAAAAGAAAGAAAATCCCCAAGCTTAAAAGTTGAATAGAAGTTCGAAATGACAATCTGCAAGCTCCATTTCACAGAAGTATCATAAGCCAAAGTGAGAAAACTATGAAGATGAAGAAGCTTATTTCAGGGACTTAGAGGACAAGATGACTAGACACATGGCTAATTAAAAAATAGCAAACAATGGATCCTAACGCCAATAGAAACTTCAGAGGAGTACCATTTACTGAAAGAATTATGGTTGTACTGTTGCCCTCTTATATCAATGTCTATTAGATACGGTGGTACAACTGATCTTGACGACCATTTGATGGCATTTGAAAGTTAAATGGACTTATATAATGCTCCGGACGTTGTTCATTGCAAACTATTTCCGACTACTTTCTTTGGAGCAGCGACCAAATGGTACCGACACTATAGAGGAAGGACAATGTATTTATGGGAACAATTCTCATATGAATTTTTAGCTCAATTTTGTACTTTGAAGGAGCCTACGATTGATGCTAGCGTACTGGCTAACGTCGAGCAAAGACCTGGAGGGTTGCTAAGGGACTATCTAAAGTGATTTAATCCAGAGGCCAAGCAGAAAAGGCGAGTGACAGAGAGAAGTTAATGGCGGTCAAATCTTGTTTAATCTAAAATACACAATTCTGCAAGGAGCTATAATCATGTATATAGAAATTTGTAGGATTTCCACTTCTAAGCTGACAAATTCGTACGAATGGATGAAATATTTCACAACAGGGGAAATCAAGGGGAGAAGTGGAACTTTCTGGCCCCAAATAAAAAAGGAAAATGGGAAGAAGAAAATGCCATTGAGCCTAACCAGTCAATCTCCCATATTGATGTCACAAAAGATGAGCTTGGTTACCTAGTTTCATTTACAGCAAAAGCAAATCCAGAACCGAATAAGGGAGGATATTATTGTGCCTACCATAAGCTAAATGGCCACAAATAAATGAATGTAGAGTCTTGGCAAGAATTATCTAGAATATGATTAGGAAGGGGGTCCTCAAGGAATACATGGAAGTTGAAAAAAGCCTGTTCGTAATGAAAAGTCGCCCATCAATAACACTAACATCATGGAAAACAATCTTCTGTAGGAGCTATTACAACCAATGAACCATACTGATGTGAACCATGAAGGACTGCACATTGTAGGTTTGAGTAAGGGGTCGAGAAGCAGATATTGAAGGAGGCTAAAGAGGGGATCTACTTGATAAGCAATGAGTCTTCATTGAAATCTTTCAAAAGTGCAATCAAAATGCCGAACTTGGTGATAACTCCTCAAGCTGTGACAGGAGTTTGAGGCCCCCACAATGACCTTTTAATAATCACTGCTCAGATATGACTTTGTTCGTATCTAAGGTTTTATAGAAACTGGCAGTGCCGTAAGTGTTATCTTCGAAAGCGTTTTTTTGAGCAAATGGGAATTCCAAAGGTAAAGCTTGAACCTAGCCTGGAGCCAATATTTGGATTCAATAATAGAGGCTCCACTCTAGCGGGTCAGATTAAATTGTTCGTCCAGATCGACAGTCCTCCACATTTAAGAATGTCTGATATGTTTTTGACCATATGCCAACCTTTCTAATATAATGCTTTTTTTGGAAGTCCAGCCATGTATAAGATTAATGCTTTTGTGCTGCCAAAAATTCTGTTGGTCAAGTTTCTCTGTAAAATGGATGGGGAATTATCAATGTTGAGCAGTTTAATTCCTGTGAAATGTATTTTGCTAACCTTGAGAAATTTAATAATGTGAGAGGATCTTAATATGGACCCAAGCCAAACAGATGTAATCAAAACCCAAAGCCCTTACATATCAGTCCTCAAGGACTAGTATCTGAGGCAAATAACTTAAAATTCCCTCTAACAACACGCCAAGCGACCAATCATGAGGGTAGATAAAACAAGAAAAAAGAAGTATATCGAAACAAACCAAGTAGAAAATGAAGAAAACAAAGTTTTGGAGGAAATAGTTTTGGACATAGACTTAAGAAGCAACCGAGAGAACGCACAACCGATGGAAAGTTTAAAAGAAGTAGAATTAGACCCTCAGGGCTCCTCCGAAGAAGTAAAAAATGGTAATGGGAGAACAAAAAAAAATAGGGAAAGGCTAATTTCATTCTTACAATCAAGCGTAGATGGTTTGCATAGACCCATGTAGACATAGAAGAGATAGATCCATCTGTGATATGCCATGTGCTTAATATTGACCCAAAATTTGTCCCCATAAGGCAAAGAAAAGGTTGTTCGATAAAACTCACACCATGGCATTAAAGGAAGAAGTGAAAAAGTTATTAGAGAATTGGTTCATCAGATAGGTTTTTACCTAAAATAGTTGGCGAATCCAATATTGGTAAAGAAATCCAATGGGAAACGGAGGATCTGCGTCGATTGTATGGATCTCAACAAAGCATGTTCGAAAGATTATTATCTGCTACGTAGAATCGATTAATTAGTAGATGCAACCAATGGTCATAAATTACTATCTTTCATGGACGCTTACTCAGGAAATAATCAGATTTCGATGTTTAAACCGGACGAGGAGCACACAAGTTTTATTAAGGATTGGGGGATGTATTGTTATAAGGTAATTCCATTTGGGCTAAAAAATGCATAGGTAACTTACCAACAACTCGTTAACAGAATGTTCAGCAATCGGATAGGGAGGAACATTGAATTGTATGTCGACGATATGCTATAAGGTAATCCCGTTTGGGATAAAGAATGCATAGGCAACTTATCAGCAACTCGTTAACAGAATGTTCAACAATCAAATAGGGAAGAACACGGAATTGTATATCGATGATATGTTAGTGAAGTCTATGAAAGAGGAAAATCATATAAAAGATTTGAATGAGATGCATGGGGTGCTAAGAAAGTATAAGATGAAATAAACATTCAAAAGTGCTCCTTCAGAATCTAGGAATATATTGTGAGTGCTAGAGGAATTAAAATCAATCAGACCAGATCAAAGCTGTTAGAGATATAGCACCATCTAAAACATGCAACGAAGTGATGGGATTAAATGGATGGGTCGCAGCCCTCAGTTGGTTTATGTCTAAAGCAATGGATAGATGTATCCCCTTTTTGATGTAATTAAGAAAAAGAGGACCTTCGAATGGATGGAGAATGCCAGAAAGCTTTTCAGGAGTTGAAAAATCATTTTGAATCGCCACTAATACTTTAAACCCTTGTAATAGGAGAAGACTTATTTCTATACGTGGCTGTATCAAAACAAGCCATCAGCTCAGCTTTGGTAAGGGAGGAAGATGGAATCCAATTCCCAGTTTATTATATGAGTAGAAGATTAGAAGACACTGAAACTAGATACCCATTTATAGAAAAGTTGACATATTGTTTATTGTTGTCAACATGAAAACTAAGGTCCTATTTCCATTCTTACCCCATAAAGGTTCTGACTAACTAACTACTAGAAAAATTCTAAGTAAACCCAAAGTATCAGTAATAGCCCGCAAACCCGTACCCCTTTGAGCTGACAATATTCTCCATCAGTTCAACTCAAAGTGGACGGAAATACAAACCATTAGGGTTAAAGCAGAAAAAGGTAGAAGAAGAAGATAGAAAAAGACACAACCTCAGAATCTCACAATCGCAGCGGAACAAAATATAATATATAACAACAGATTTTTATACAAAAGAATCTGTAACTGTTTAATACTTACAATCATCGGAGTACACAATCATCACATCAAATCTGGACAGTTTAGTAACTTGTCCTTACACAGCGGAATATACAAATCTACGGAAATACGCTTCGTCATCCAGCTCATCTCCTGAGCTCCACAACATCCTATCCTGTATCTGTAATACTCGGTCTGACCCGAGCATTATCATAAAATAACACCCGAGTCAGTCAGGGGGATATCGTGGTATATAGGGTCATCTACTATTATGCGGGGCGCATAGGGTCTCATCCGCTATATAATGCGGGAATATCAATCACTCCAATATATATATATATACTATTATATATAATATCACATCCAGACTGATAATAATTATCAATTCAACCAATCAACCAATAATTTAAATTTAACAATTTAAATCCACCAAAAATCCAATTTGAGTGAGATTAACTCACCTTTGATTTTATTGTTTGCAATCCACTCCAAACCGGCTTGTTTCCTTCATGATTTCAGACCTTGTATAAACATTATATAACTTTATTAATCACTGAGGTAATTTAAATATTGTTTTAATTTAAAGTTGACTTACCAATTTTAAATTGTTATAACCAATTAAACTTTCCCTTAGAAATCAAGTCCGATATATAAAATGATCTGTAAGATTTCAAAAATCCAATTTTTATATAACTTTTCAATTCAAAACGTTGAAAACCCCCTTTTTTTCACAAATCTTATCTATATTTTATTTCGGTTTAAATATGATTACACAAACAATATATAACTTTTATTTTATTTTTATTCTTTTCCAACCAAAAAGATTTCTGTTTCAGACTTTATATTTTTTTCCAAAAATATATACACTAAATTATAATAAAATAAAATTCCCTCCAACCCCATATATTAAATTAAAATAGACTTGTTTTTTATATGTCTTACTCTAAAGAGTGTGTGTGTGTGTATATATATATATATATTTTATAAATAGAACTTGACCTTACTGTAATTATTTTTTTTCCTTTCTGCTTTCTGCATATATTCCTCTGAAAAAAAAGAGTTTCCTGTTTTACTTTACATATTTATTAAATAAACTTTAAATTGAAGAATAACCTGCTAAAACCCTACCTCGACGACATCACCCATCGCCTGCCTGAGATACCCATCGCGAACACGAACACTGACCGTACCCGACGCCTCAGCCTTCGAGCCTCTGCCCTATCGCCAATCCACTCGCACGACTGCTCCACCTGGCTGCGACACTACCCTTCTGCATCGTTCCCCGACCTTGACTACTCGACCCAGCCTTGCGAACGCGGCCTTCTCCGATACCACGACCGATATCGCGAGCCTCTCGGCGTCGCGTCTCGACCTTCACGCTGCCTCGACACGGCTCCCCAATCAAACGCTACAATCGGCTCCGTCTCAACCTACTCCAACTCGCGACACCCAAAGATGATCGAAGAAGATGGAAACGATTTCGAGTCCTCTCTCCTTTTTCCTCTTTCAGCTTTACTGATCTTGAATTTCATATTCAATGATTTTGGTTTTTTTAGATTAGAGATGGAGGAAAAGGATTCTGTCGGCCATTGTTTTTTTTGAAGCATCGAATTCGAACATAGAAGGATGCCAGAAGAAATTATCGTGGCTATACGTGATTATATATGCATTTCCCCTCTCTTTTTTTCTCGTTCAACTGACTTGGTTGGGAGACAAAAAGATGTGATTTGAACTTGAGATGATGGGTTGCATGAAGAAATTGGCTACAGCGATTGAGAAGAAATCAAAAAGCTCTGATGTGAAATTTTGACTGGTCAATGCAATTATATTATTTAAATTTTAAATTGTCTCGAAAATGCAACTTAAAATCTCAAACTCCAATCGAGGCATGCCGCTAGGTGTTTATAATGTTATACCCCTATTCCGAACGCAATGGAAAATGTTTCGAGTCCAAATTCGATCGTATGGAGAAGATAGCTTTTCGGACCTAGATATTATATTGAATTTTCGATATAGATTTCAGCACGTTTATATATCGTACAATCACACGACAGCTCCAAATGCTACGAAATTTGAAATCCGATAATAATGCATTATTACGGATCTAATGAAACTGGTTTCATCGAAATCCGAGAACGTCTCGGGAGGCTATTTTTAAACGTAAATTTAAACGATATATTTTTAAAACCGAACAAATCACTTTTAAATTCAAATTTGAAATTTCTATTATCTTTAGTATTATCAATGTAAATTTTCTAAGCCTTTAAATTATTTTTAACAAGCTTAAAACTGATGATTCAATATTTTATCCAACTTCCAATTATTAAATTCAATAATTTAATTATCAAATAAATGGAGATATTTGAATTTCAAGTTAAAAATTAACTTCTAAATATTTAAAATCAATTAAATATTCCAATTTCAAATATTCAAAAATTCCGAGTCGTTACATTCCTCCCCCCTTAAAAAAATTTCGTCCCCGAAATTACCGGGTAAGAAGAATGGTCCAATACCCGTTTACTTTTCCCCAAAGCCACACAATTTTTAACAACTCCCCAAAACAATCATTTTATTAAAGATACCCTGTCACTCTAACTAACTTCTCAAACTCACCCATAGGTTCCAAACAAAATTACTTACTCAGCAATTCAAATTATAATTTAAATCCAAATTTTAAATTATCAAAATTTTTCTAACTCTTTAATTTTTTGAAAAATTTCGCCAGCGCTCCTTTGCACGGCTCGATCGGAACAACTACAAAATGCCTCTACGGGCCCCAAATTTTCAAAAGAAAACAAAAGCCAAGTAGCTAGATTAGAAAACCAACAATTTTCATACGAAAATTTTAAATACATACCTTTTTGCCGGGCAATTCAAAATTTTCTTCTGAAATCAAAAACATTAATTTATCCTTTGCTTTTAATTACCTGCACCTCACTTAGCAATAATATCCAACCATAGAATTCAAAATCATTTTATTCATTTCTTTTTAAAATTTTCAACATATGCTTTACTTAAGCCCGTACGATGTACACATATCATCCGTACGTAATACCAAATCCGGTCGCTCACTCGATCACACAATTTCACTTCTGAACTAGTATCGTCCACCCGACTTCCTAGTGCGGACTCAGATCTGGCTTCTTGACCAGAAACCGTTATTCCCCTTTCACAGCCATATACTATGATAGAGAATTTCTAGAATCAATCAAAAATCCATATCCAGGTTTCGCCGTCGAAAATCGAGTGAAAAATCCTAACTCGGATCTATATAACTATCTCGAAATTCTGTGCTCGAATCTGGATCAAATCGTCATGCGAATAAAATAATATACGTACATCTTACGTATTTATCTCAATTGATTATTAGCTATATCAATTTCCTTTTATTCACCTTTATTTTGATTTCTATTCACTTATCAACACTTATCATTTCACACACTTTTATTAAATCTCCATTCAAATACTTACTTAATATTTCTTTCCAATACCAATTTTTTTTACTTAAGAATTTTCACCATTTCTTCTTAAGTTTAATTAAATATTTTACACACTTAAATATTTATTTTTACTTTACCACTTGGGTTTATCTCTACTTTTATTCAAATTGGATCTCCAATTCCATATGAATTCAATTTACCTTTCATTTTTAAATATTGAATTCTATTCATCTCATCTCAAACCATATTTAATTAATCATTTCTTTAATTAGTTCCACTTACTAATTTATTTTAAATCTCAAACAATTTTTATTTCCAAACTTTTATTATTTTAGTCCACTCCAAACCAATTCTTTAACTTCACAATTCAAATTGAATTTCAATATTCAGTTTCAACTCCATTTACTTACAACTTAAATTAGTTTATTCATTCATAAATTTATTTCCAACTAAATAAATTTTATTTCAACGACCATTCCATTTAGCTTACTTAGATTCATTCCCTCAAAATTCACTTTTATTTAACTTAATTCAGTCAAAGTCAATTTCAATTCAAATTTTAAACTTCTATAAGTTTCCCAACTTATTACATTCCATTCACTACTCTTTTAATTTACTTCATCTAATTGGCATACTTTTCCACTTTATTCTATTGTCACACTTACTTTAATTTAACTCTACTTTAAGCTAAATTTCTGTGACGCCCCACCCCGAGACCCACATTAACAAAGAGAATTACCGGGTAATTCTGTTTGCTAATGCGGAGAATAGGGCTGGTTAGGAGCGACCATCTATAATCTTGTCTTAAACATCTACTGAACATGTCGATAAATGCTCTATATTTTTTTCTCTATCTCTCATGGATCGACATATCCAATAAATACTTAATACAAAACTATAGGTGGCTAATGGATCAATCAGAACAAAATAAAATAACAGAATGCATATCACATCACAGAACAGTAATCATCATACACACACACACACATATACACTGATACATCCCAGTATGATACAGACTGATACACAAAAGTGGTACCGAGACCATACTATATACATCTAATCAAATATATATCAGAGTCAAGCAGAAGGAGATATAAAATACACAAAAGTGCTAGGCTGATATCTAAGCAGATGCATCAAAGCTAACTCCCGTAACTGATAGCTAACCTGAAACAACTCGGTCTGACCCGAGTACAAAATGCACGGGTCAGTCTTGCTAAAACAACCAGTTAATGAGGATAGACGATAATATGAAGCATAAGATACAAGGTGATAATTCTTCTCGAATGAGAAGAGGCAACAGAAAGAATATAACCCATGACTTAAGTGAACTAATGACACTTAAGTATACAAAGATCTCAAAAGAGGTAAACTCAACTATAACATTCAAATAATATAAACTATCGCCGATGATAATCTCGAAATCAAAACTCATGAAACTCAATAGAGTTTTATAATCCCAATATCGAAATCACCATAAAACAACATATATATATATATATAAGCCTTTCTCTAACTCAAGGCTATAAGTAAATTCATCATCTCAAAATTGGTGAAATCAAAATCAAAAACTCATAAAAATTCCCCGGATTGGCCAAATTCCATTTGCATGCCGAAGCGAAGCTGCAAGTGCCATTCTCAGATTTTAAATTCACTGTCACTATCATTTATTCTCAGGGTAGCAGCAAAAAAAAATAATGTTTCGACTATCTTAACCTCAAAATTTTGCAAAACTCAAAAAAAGAAAGTTTTAGAAAATAGTCTAAGCTTTCCAAAACATCAAGAATTATCTAAATTCGACTAGAAAAGTAAAAGATACGCCTAATTTACTAACTGTATTTAGTTTAGATAGTGTAATTATCAAAGTGATAGAGCTGGAAGTTTATGATAGAATTTCAATCAACCTGTGCTCAAATTTTTTAAATATGTTTAACATGAAAGTTGTCATATATAAAGTAAGCTTTCCATAACATTAAAGATTATCGAATTCCGATAAAGAATGAAAAAGTTACGACTAAAACAATTTTCAGATTTGAAGTTCACCTCTGCTGTCGTTTTAGTCTCGGGACAGCGTCACTAGAAAGAATTTTCGACCATTTAAACCTCAAAATTTTACAAAAACCAAAACAAGAAAGTTATAGCAGACAGTCTATGCATTCCGGGACATCAAGAATCGTTAAATTTGGACATCAAATGAGAAAGATATGCTTAAATTACCAACGATATTATGCACAGAAAATCACAGTTTTACAATGACAGGGTAGTGAGTTTGTATTGGATTTTTCGACCCTCTATGCTCAAAATTTTCGAAAGTGTTTAACATGAAAGTTATCACACTCTTTTCAAGATTTCTAAAACTTCAAACAAAATCGAATTCCGATTAAAACGAAAGAGATATGCCTAATTTACTGACAGCGATTCACAAATGTACATGCAATAGAAATCAAATTGAGATTTTTAATCTTGAAATCTCAATCTATGCTAGAAAATGTGAGTTTTCCTAACAGATTTCAAATTTTATAAGTTCCCAATCTCATTTATATTCCATAAACATTTTAAACCAACCCCAGAGTCTTTAACAATCACTTAAGTATTTCAAAATCATTTTTGAAATCAATTATATCCAAAATCCTTTGGTATATCAAATTATCTCTTTGAATTTCAAAACCAACCCTAGTTTTGCAAGCAACTCCAATTTAAAATATTCATGTAGCAATTCCTCTCTTGGAAACTCGAAAATAAATACCGATGATGCTGCAGTCATCACCGAAATTATTTTCTAGCGACCGAAAAGAGTTTAGTGCTTTCATCTCTTCAAAACATTTTCCAAATATTTTTAAATTCCAAATCCCACCAGATTTCATATCCAATTCAAAAATATTTCCCAAATAATATCACTATTATTCCTCCAAAACCTTTGAAAATTATTTTCAAACTCAAGGGGAATTTAATTTCCCTTTCGAATTTCAAATCCTTTCAATCCATATTCGAATACTACCCTGAAATTTTATCCCATTTCAATTATAAATCACATTTATAATTCACATTTACAAACTCCATTTTATTATATGAATTTATTTCCTTAACTTTTGATTATAACTTCAATTTCTTATTTTAAATTTCTACACAACAATGATAATAGTTTAATATTATCATTCCCTAACAATTAAGCAACCATATACTATAATAATTTACGAAAATAATTTTGGGCAAAATTATTTCATTTACCCCATTTAAAACAAAACTATGTCGAATTGTTCTATTCAAGTGTTTAGAGATCCCTATCAATAACGTTAATTACCCATATTGACCAAAATCCATAAACCACTCAACAAATCAATCAACACAATATAAAACAATTTTATATTCACTAACAATTACACGCTCATATTTATTAATATGCTCAAACTCATTCTAGGGTGCTACTGACCCTATCTCTAATGAGTAATCCCCACTAGGGCCAAGGTTCTCGCTTAACCTTGAGCTCTGATACCACTGCAACAGCCCGCAAACCCGTACCCCTTTGAGCTAACAATATTCTCCATCAGTTCAACTCAAAGTGGACGGAAATACAAACCATTAGGGTTAAAACAGAAAGAGGTAGAAGAAGAAGATAAAAAAACAAACAACCTCAGAATCTCACAATCGCAGCGGAACAAAATATAATATATATCAACAGATTTTTATACAAAAGAATATGTAACTGTTTAATACTTACAATCATCGGAGTACACAATCATCACATCAAATCTGGA
The DNA here is from genome assembly GCA_030737815.1 of Allium fistulosum. NCBI lineage: Eukaryota > Viridiplantae > Streptophyta > Magnoliopsida > Asparagales > Amaryllidaceae > Allium > Allium fistulosum. The sequence continues at coordinate 81,142,986 of CM060905.1, forward strand.
CAGTTTAGTAACTTGTCCTTACACAACGGAATATACAAATCTACGAAAATACGCTTCGTCATCCAGCTCGTCTCCTGAGCTCCACAGCATCCTATCTTGTATCTGTAATACTCGGTCTGACCCGAGCATTATCATAAAATAACACCCGAGTCAGTATGGAAAACTAGCGTGAGAAAACACACTCAATTGGATTATTAAAGTTTTCAAAATCCTTTGAAATCAAAGGTATCTCGTAAGACCACGCCATAAATAAACATGCCGGGTTTTTACCTTACGATAACCAAAACATTTTTATTAAAACCGTCTGATATTATAATAGTGTCTATAGAAAGTAAAATAGAATCAAGATGAAATGCTTGCATCTCACGTTCCAGCAATAGTTGGGCACAATCAAAACCGTACGGGCGCTTATTGGAGGTTGGATTCTATACAATGGCAGGGCTACTGGGGTACCGCCCGTCACAGTACCTGGCTTAGATCAGAGTACCGAGGACCACTCCCGATCCCCTGCAACACAAGACCGGAGCTACCCCTTACTGGATAGTCCGAATAAGATCACCCCGCGGTTGGGATCAGCAACCGCCCACTAAGCCGAGATCAAGGGACCCTAGACTGGGGAAATCTTACCCTAATTGGTTGCTAGCCACTTAGCCTTGCTGCACCTCCCCTGTTTTAGCCATTCCCGGTTGATGAGGCTTGAGGTTAAGCGTTACCTCTTTAGCACACATACACTTAGAATGCTCATCGTCACCCTGACGATGTTCTGATAGCATTCATCCATACAAGTTGCCCTGGGTCTGGACAAACCGAATCACCGTCTTCATCATCTTCACGGTATTCATTCGCTATGTTCAAACCGGATCGAAGTGGTTTTCAGATAATTAAACCCGATCCCGGTCTCTTCGAAACGATTAGCGCATTGGCCAATATTGATAGTCGGTTATTTAACTATCAAATTAAACAATCATTCACCAATTATTGTATTTCCCTTGAAAATCACCAAGTCCTATTAAATTTAGCTTTCGAATAAATTAAATCACTTTATCCAAAAATATATACTTAAACATTTAAAATAAAACAGCTCAATCACCTTATTCAAAATAATAGTTATGAAATTCTATAATAACTTTCAAGTAAAACTTTAGCCAAAAACTACCTTTAAAATAAAAGTCATTTTATAAGATTTTAATATTTAATAACTTACCTTCAAATCAAAATACTAATTTAACCTTAAAAAAATAATTAACTACTATAATTAACTTAATAAATATTTACTTTTAAAATTCAAGAACAATTAAATAATAATTTTCTAAAAAACATTCTTTTAAAGCACTTTAAAATTTTAATTTATACTTAAAAATCTTCTTTTGAAAATATACTTGGCCTTTGGGAAAATTACACTTCCCATTCCAACATAACCTTCTAATCATTTATAAATCCTTCTCGATTTATTCCAGTTTCATTAACGACCCAATCCCGTAAATTTTCTTTCCACACTTTTAAAAATAAACCCACTATTTATTTTTAAAACAAACTACCATCTCCTTATCACTTTCCATCGTGAATTTATACTTCCAAATTTATCCACTGATAAATATTTCACTTAATTTATAAACCCAGTTTATAATTTTTCATACCCTCATTTTCCTTTAAATCACAGTTTCCAAAACAATTAATCGATTTTCAAATCGATTCTCTGAATTAATTCCATTTTAAAATTTATTTTAATTTACCCAATTTATTCCAAAATCCCTTAATTCCATATTCACTTCTTTATATTCACTTCTTTATTTTGATTTAAAATCCTATTTAAATCTGAAATATCAATCTCACACTTTATTTCAAAATTTTCCCTTTATTTTTCTCCAACTCATTTTAATTCTTGAATTTAAAAATAAACCCCTTTTATTTTCAAACAACATCGCTTAAGTCCACAACTCCTTTATTTCCATTTATTCAAAATCTCTCTTCCCATACTTGGAATTTATTTAACAGGATTTTTAGAATCAATTCTTTTTTTCCTTTCCAAAATTCATTCTTTTAATTTATCCAAAATTCACTATAATTCTTTTATTTAGAATTCTCTCTTTTATTTTCCTTTAAAAAAATCAATCTTCATATTTTGATATCTTAAAATATCAAAATATATCCAGCAAACCATATCATTCAATATTTTCAATTTTAAATATAATCTATCACAGATTATCAATTAAATCATATAACTGAATATGAAAATAAATTCAACATTTTTGAGGAATCCAGGTGGATCCCTCCAACCTGTTCCCCTACATCCACAGATGTTAGCATAGTAAAAAATACCAATCCCACTTCGAGGGGGATATCGCGGTATATATGGTCATCCGCTATTATGCGGGGCGCATAGGGTCTCATCCGCTATATAATGTGGGAATATCAATCACTCCAATATATATACTATTATATATAATATCACATCTAGACTGATAATAATTATCCATTCAACCAATCAACCAATAATTTAAATTTACAATTTAAATCCACCACAAATCCAATTTGAGTGAGATTAACTGACCTTTGATTTTATTGTTTGCAATCCACTCCAAACCGGCTTGTTTCCTTCATGATTTCAGACCTTGTATAAACATTATATACCTTTATTAATCACTGAGGTAATTTAAATTTTGTTTTAATTTAAAGTTGACTTACCAATTTTAAATTGTTATAACCAATTAAACTTTCCCTTAGAAATCAAGTCCGATATATAAAATGATCGGTAAGATTTCAAAAATCCAATTTTTATATAACTTTTCAATTCAAAACATTTAAAACCCCCTTTTTTCACAAATCTTATCTATATTTTATTTCGGTTTAAATATGATTACACAAACAGTATATAACTTTTATTTTATTTTTATTCTTTTCCAACCAAAAATATTTCTGTTTCAGACTTTATATTTTTTTCCAAAATCTTGTATATATATACACTAAATTCTAATAAAATAAAATTCCCTCCAAACCCATATATTAAATTAAAACAGACTTGTTTTATATGTCTTACTCTAAAGTGTGTGCGTATATATATATATATATATATATATTTTATAAATAGAACTTGACCTTACTGTAATTATTTTTTTTCCTTTCTGCTTTCTGCATATATTCCTCTGACAAAAAAGAAAAGAGTTTCTTGTTTTACTTTACATATTTATTAAATAAACTTTAAATTGAAGAATAACCTGCTAAAACCGTACCTCAACAACAAAAAAGAAAAGAGTTTCTTGACCGTACCCGACGCCGCAGCCTTCGAGCCTCTGCCTTATCGCCAATCCACTCGCACGACTGCTCCACCTGGCCGCGACACTACCCTTCTGCATCGTTCCCCGACCTCAACTCCTCGACCCAGCCTTGCGAACGCGGCCTTCTCCGATACCACGACCGACATCGCGAGCCTCCCGGCTTCGCGTCTCGACCTTCACGCTGCCTCGACACGGCTCCCCAATCAAACGCGACAATCGGCTCCGTCTCAAAATGCTCCAACTCGCGACACCCAAAGATGATCGAAGAAGATGGAAACGATTTTGAGTCCTCTCTCCTTTTCCTCTTTCAGCTTTACTGATCTTGAATTACATATTCAATGATTTTGGTTTTTTTTAGATTAGAGATGGAGGAAAAGGATTCTGTCGGCCATTGTTTTTTGTTGAAGCATCGAATTCGAATAGAGAAGGATGCCAGAAGAAATTGTCGCGACTATATGTGATTATATATGCATTTCCCCTCTTTTTTTCTCTCGTTCAACTGACTTGGTTAGGAGACAAAAAGATGTGATTTGAACTTGAGATGATGGGTTGCATGAAGAAATTGGCTACAGCGATTGAGGAGAAATCAAAAAGCTCTGATGTGAAATTTTGACTGGTCAATGCAATTATATTATTTAAATTGTAAATCGTCTCGAAAATGCAACTTAAAATCTCGAACTCCTATCGAGGCGTGCTGCTAGGCGTTTATAATGTTATACCCCTATTCCGAACGCAATGGAAAAGCTTTCGATTCCTAATTCGATCGTATGGAGAAGATAGCTTTTCGGACCCAAATATTATATTGAATTTTCGATATATATTTCAGCACGTTTATATATCGTACGGTCACACGACAGCTCCAAATGCTACAAAATTTGAAATCCTATAATAATGCATTATTATGGATCCAATGAAACTAGTTTCATCGAAATCCGAGACTGTGTCTCAGGAGGCTATTTTTAAACGTAAATTTAAACGATATATTTTTAAAACTTAACAAATCAATTTTAAATTCAAATTTGAAAGTTCTATTATCTTTAGTATTATCAATGTAAATTTTCTAAGCCTTTAAATTATTTTTAAAAAGCTTAAAACTGATGATTCAATATTTTACCCAACTTCCTATTATTAAACTCAATAATTTAATTATCAAATAAATGGCAATATTTGAATTTCAAGTTAAAAATTAAATTTTAAATATTTAAAATCAATTAAATATTCCAATTTCAAATATTCAAAAATTCCGAGTCGTTACAGTATCAGGAAGGTTGACAAAATGGAGAATGAGGTTGAGCCAGTATGATAATGAATACCTACCTATGACGTTAATCAAAAGACAAGCTTTAGCAGAATTTGTCATAGAGTGCACAAGATTCATTGAGGAACAATCAGAGAAAGAAAAGAAATTTGAATCGAAATGGTAGCTATACGTTGATGGGGCATCAAACGAACATGGTGCAGGAGCAAGATATGTTTTAATTACCACTGATGGGCATAGACTCCACTATGCTATGAAATTGGGTTTTCCAGCAACCAACAATGTAGTGGAATATGAATCAATGATTGTAGGGTTAACCTTGGCACAATAGCTAAAATTTTCCAAAATATGAGTCAATGATTGCAAGGTTAACCTTGGCACGATAACTCAAAATTCCCAAAATTGAAATATTCAACGATTCACCACTAATGGTAAACTAATTGAATAGGATATTCTAAACTAAAGGCACTCAGTTAGCCCAATATGTCAAAAGAATCCATGAGATGTTGGTTCATTTTGAAGATTTCTCCATTCACCAAATATCAAGGGAAAAGAATGCGCAAGTAGATTCATTGGCAAAGTTGGCAAGTTCACGAGGTGCACTAGAAGTCAAAATCATAGCCGTTGGCTTTCAACCAAACCCAAGTATCAAAGAAGAGAGAGAAGAACTAGGCAAAGAAAATTTGGTCCAACCAAGTCTCATGTCCATTTGTAATCATGTGATTAAGAAAATCCCCAGGGGAATAGTGTTGTTAGGAAGGACCAAGAAAGGATAGGCACTCACAAAAATCCATATGTCAATAATTGGATGATGAAAGTGAATCTTACCAAAAGAAAAGAAAGAGGCACAAAAACTAAGGTATCAAGCCTCCTCTTAAACAATAGTTGATGGAATATTGTATAAAAAGGGATATTCAATGCCTTACTTAAAATGTGTCACACCGGAAATGGGTATGAGATTGCTGGCAGAAGCACACGAAGGATTTTGTGGATATCATTCCAATGGGATAAAACTTGATAAAAGAGTAATGAGACAAGGGTATTATTGGCCTCGGATAATTGTAATAACCCTAGTTGGAATTAAATCCTAAATATGATTTAAAATTATCTTAATTAATTTTAAGATGAATTTGGGAAATTTAATTAGATATAATTTCCAAATTAAAATGGCTTCCTAGATGGAAATAAATAAATTTTGGAAATTTATTAAATTTTAGAAATAGTGTACTTTAACTTCTTATATTTGATAATATAAGAATAAAATTGGGGAAAATGTAAATATATAGAGATAATTTGGTAATTTAAAATGTGATTTTTTCCAAGGTTTATTCACTTATTTATTTTAAATGGAGATTTGTGATAAATATTATCCATTTCAAAATATACATCAATGTTTGTAAATTTAATAAAATGTTAACATTAATATTTATTGTTTAAAATGAGATTGCACAATTAATAGTTTATTTTTTATTAAAAATAATGAGAATGACTTTTAGTTTCAAAAGTTATATTTAATTTTGCAAAATATCTCAATATTAATAGAAATGGGAATTTGTGACATGTTGCTGTTTTGTTACAATTGAGAAATCAAATTTACAAATCACAAAACCATATTTTAAAGTGATAATGAGGTTTTAGTAGCCTTGATTCTTCTTATTGGATCCAACTGAAGCCTATTTGGCCCATTAGGCAACATTTGAGATGTGGAAACAAAATATACAGACACTTTCATCTCTTCTGTAATGACCCCGAATTTTAATTAACATTATTCGTGATATTTAATTGGATAAATTAAATAGAATAATGTAAATAGTAGGGAGATGAGAATAATAAATCCAATGGCCGTGTCTAAAAGAATGAACTAAAATAAAAGGACTTAAATAAATTAAGAAGGAGGATTTTTCCTAAGGGGTAAACTTGGAAATGGGGCTACATTTCTTAGTATATATCTCTTCCTCCACTTGAATAAATTTCCACTTTCTGATTCTTAACTCCTCATCACTTCGGCCAGCCATTAAAAAGCTCCAGAGAGTTTAAATTGAAGAATAAGATTAGGAACTAAAGCTAGGAAAGTATCTCATTCTCCAATCAACCACTCAAGGTGAATAATCATGTTTATCATCTCATTTTTCCGTTTTTGGATTGGTTATGGGTTGTTCCCGATTCATTTTTGTGAATTTGGTTAGGATATGACCATTTAAACCTTTGTTTGGATAAGACATAGGTGTTCTAAAATGGTAATGGGATCATTAACATGTTTTCATTCGGTTTTGATTAAATTCCGAGTTGTTTTGATCTTCAAATGCTTTGAAATTTTAATATGATGTAGTATATGATTTATCAGATTTTTGATGATTTTTGGGAATTTTTCCTTAGTGATTTACTAAGGTAATAAAATTATTTAAGCCCAAGGGCTAAATTGAAAAATGGCTTCTGCGTTTATTTAAAAACCGGAGGGAAATTCGCTTTTGGAAATATTTGGGGGAAGAAGTACAGTGTTTTAAGAAAAAAGTTAACTTTTGTATAATTTTCACTGTTCAGAAGTATAGGAGAAGGTTCCTCAGCCAATCAAAATTAGACAAACAAGATAAAACATCACTTCAGTAAGCCCAGTTCTGCCTTCGTCTCCAACAAGCCCGCTTTTACCCTTTCGTCTAAACGAAAGGTAAACAGTTACCCTCCGTCAAATTCGAAAGGTAGGCACGGGGCCGAAGGGAAGAAAAGGGCGAAGGGATGAGGAGGCTGCTTCTTTTGCTTTCAGATAGAAATAAAAATTGTTTTTGAATAAATTGAAGGGGTATCCTTCGATTCTATCATTTTATAAAAGACTAAATTATATATATATATATTCAAGAAGGGTTTCGAAGGGGATCTTCGAAAGCTTAAACCTTCAAGAGTACCGTTTTAAAATGTTTTCTAAAAAGGTGTTTTAATACCTTTCGGCAAGCCGAAGGGTAAACCTTTCGACATGGTCGGAAGTATACTTTCGAAGGGTTGGTTCCAACACCAACACTTCATTGTTTTTTATTGATTTCAAAAGGTTTGATTTTGAAAGGTTTTGAAGGTGCTATTTTCAATGATTTCGAAAGGTTTTCATTTTGAAAGGTTTTGATTTCGAAAGGTTTTGAAGGGGCTATCTTCAATGATTTCGAAAGGTTTTGATTTTGAAAGGTTTTGATTTGAAAGGTTTTGAAGGGGCTATCTTCAATGATTTTGAAAGTTTTTAATTTCGAAATGTTTTGATTTCGAAAGGTTTTGAAGGGGCTGTCTTCAATGATTTCGAAAGGTTTTAATTTCGAAAGGTTCTGATTTTGAAGGGTTCTGTTCGAAAGGTTTGATTTCGAAAGGTTTGATTTCGAAAGGTTTGATTTCGAAAGGTTATGATTTTGAAAGGTTTGATTTCGAAAGGTTTCCGAAGGGGCTAACTTTGGATGTTTATTTGCTTTTGAATGGGACTTCATTCGAAGGGTTTTAAAGGGCTGTTTCTAGCCGTTTTTCTTTAGTAAAACTTTGCTAAGACGAAGGGGTTACTTCGAAGGGTTATAGCATAAAATACTTATCTTTGTCTAAATATGTAAAGGGGATCCTTATATAAAATGAATGTTATAAAACCTTGGGGACACCGGGGTGGGTTTAATGTTTTCGTTACATAGTTTGGAGTTACAAACAAAAATATGCTTTCGAAAATATACATTGGGGCTACCAATGTGTTTTTATTTAATTTAACCTAATTGGGGCTACCAATGAGAATAGGTTAAACATGTGGTATATCATGGAGAAAATAATTAATCATGGGGATCATGATATTTTAATTAGCCAAGTGATGGGTTCTTGGTTAACCTAGGAAAACCATAGAATGTGCAGTGGATAGCCCACATCAAAATTTTAAAGTAAAGAATGTTTTGCCAGAGGTGGTTAGCCTTAGGATTTGGCACCCAAGGGTTCATAGTCATCCTAGGAAAACTATGGAGTGTGCGATGGATAGCCCACACTATCTTTTATAAAACAATGTACGATGGATAATCTGCATTTATTTTGAATGGATTTGGGATGGATAGTCCTAAAATTATGGCGGTTATTCATTTTAAAGATTTTAGAGGGGAACTCTAATAAATTGATTTTTAGATGGGAAATCTAATACATTGCTTTTAGATGGGAAATCTAATAAATTGCTTTTAGATGGGATATCTAATAAATGGATGGATGAGATATCCAATACATATGATTTATAGGTTTATCTCATATTATGTTAAGACCAATCATTTTAGGTGTAGGGGGCATAGTAAATGATTTGCATGTTTGTTTTGGATAGTAGTGAGGGGAAAACCCATTCTGCTAAGCAGCGTGGTCTCACTAGATATCTATTTATGATAAGAGATGATAGGGGATTATTCATGCTAGACTTATTGTCTGACTCGAAGTTTGTGTTTCTCCACAAACTCTCCGGTACTCAAAATTAATTTGAGTAGTCTAAGAGTGGGAGACTTTCAGGTTTTGGACAAATAAGCTTCTGAAGACGTGCATGAGGCAGTATTAGTTATATAGGAGCTACTTTGTATTCCGCTGTGATGTACTAAGAACTGTAAAGTTCATATTTATTATTTCTCTGATCATCATAAGGGGACATCTTCATATGTCGCTTTTATCATATTTTGTACATATATATGTGATTTGAACGTGGTTAACGTCTGAGATTATGTAATTAAATCTTAAATTGAAATTCATAAAAAATGAGAAATTCTATTTTTTGAAGTTTAAAATTTTTCATATTCTTGTGTTTCTGTGTTGCCAATAGTTTCAAGATTCTGATTTCGGTCACTCAGAAATAACACCTATGGATGACTGCAGCATCCGTAGCTGTTAGTTTTGAGCCTCCGGAAGCGGGATGTTACATCATCTTTCTCAAACCAATAAACGAACTTCTTATTCTCCAAAACCCTAGCTTCTATTTCTTCTCAAATTCAAGAATAACCAAATTGCTTTGGACTAATCTCAGATAATATTCCTCTCAATCTTGGGTGTTTAATTAATGTTTGTTTCAGCTTTTAGCTTAGGGTTAATCCATTTTTCTTCCTATTTTCTGAGTATAACCTTGGATTGATTATTGAGGATAACTAGCCTAAGATAACCAAAAACCTTTTTAATCAGAACTTTTGACTCCATAATTTCTTTTTAAGTTATGGTTATCTAAATTTTCTTACTTTTTCAAAACAATAATTTCTTAATTTTTTTTGAAACATCCTTTCAAAACATGTCAAGGAAGTTTCCAATGAAAATCTTCTTATCAAATTCTTTCACATAGGATTAGATTTTAGAAAATGTTTTTCTAAATAACAGCTTCTTAATAATTATTTCCCTTGTTGCATTTTCTTCTTATTTCATCCCTTCTTCCGGATGTTTATAACCGCGCTACCTCATAGTATTTAATTTCTACCTAACATGCTTATTTACTATTTCTATAAATGTTGATTGTCTGTAATAAATGATTATTATTCTAACCGGACAATTTCTAAAGACATTTATTTATTCATTCTAATCTTTCCTATTATCTTTCCGTAATTCCCTAATAATCTCTTTAATTAATCCACTTATACCCTTATTAAATTCTTATAACTCCCTATTTATTTCACATTTATTGCATTATAAATTCTAGAGTTACAATCTTTTCTATTTACGTTCCATACTATATTTATTTTTTCAACTCATAGTCGCCTCGCCCATACTTCTGGAATATGGTCGCGATTACTTTACAAAATTTATAGAGTAAGCTCAAATCAAGTGTATATATTTATATATAGTAGGATTTTAAAAATATACTTTCAAAAATAACAAGTGCACCACTCATACGGATACCTATTCTCATTGATTAGGTAAACTAAGCACATATACTACATGTAACAACCCGCCTTGAAACAGATCTAATTTCAACCCAACAAAAGCCCGTCGAACCTTAGGCCCATCTCAAGGCGAGTTGTTAAGTTGATAAATTTTAACAATAAACAAAACACATTACTATCTATTTATATTTTCAAAATCTCACAGCAGAATGGAATAAATATAATATCAGAAACAAGTACCCATAAAGAAAATCATTTCAGAAACATAACAAGTTAAATATTATAATATGTTCACATAAAGCTTCCATAGTACAATATCTCAAATAACATAACTATCTGAACTGCATGCAACAAAAATACTTAAAATGCATAAATAAGTAGATAATTACCACAAGTTTTCACCTCCACCTTCATCTTCTAAATCGACATTACTTTCTCTAACCTATTTTGTAATGAGGAGTGGGTCAGAAAAACAAATGTCTGGTGAAATAGAAATCTCAAGCTTTACCATAAGTGTACTTAGGCAGCATTATTCAAATAAAATTTTTGTCTTACGTATTAAAATCATAACATACATATAAAGTTAACTGTAAATTCGAAGGCTCTTCCAATCTGACTATACAAAAGTCAAGTGTAAACCCGAAAGCTCTTCTAGTCTGACTATACAAAAATCAATTGGAAGCCCAAAGGCTCTTCCAGTCTGGCTATTTAAAAGTCAAATGTACGTCCGAAGGCTCTTACAATCTGACTATACAACTCTAACGCATATAGCGTTTACAATGTAAGAAGAAGCACCCGACAAATTTAATACCTTTTTAATGAGAATTAGGTAGACTCTGATCATTTAAGACCTATAAAATAGGCAGATCCCCGCCACTTAAGTCCTAACCCCAAGGAGGATCCTTACATAGTTCTTTCTAGCTGACATCGTAAGAAATTCTATTAGGCTACTTAATACTTTACATATGAAAGAGGCGGATACTACCATAGCCACTTAATACCTCTAACCTGAAGCATACCCTCCTAAGGATTTCGCCTACCATACCAAAGCGCAACTTATAACCCATAACCCACTCGTGATGTCTCACATTAGTTCGACTATTTGTAGGTACTGGTAGCTAGATTGATTGAGCATATTTACCCTACAGAATTAGGACTGACCTTGAATCCATTGTGGTTATTTATTATAGGCGATGTCCCAAATTAATCCACAAAGCCATACCGTTAGTAGTCAGATTTAACTAAGTAGACTTCCATGTAACTTTTAACTAACCTCGCATCCCAATAACTTAGTCATACCTCATATGTATACCAATTATGTACATATATCATCCTACATGATTAATAGTATATGTCATATAAGGTATCCTCTTATTGCGCCTCTAATTATGGATTAATTCCCATAATTATCAATAACTACCTTCCTCAGAAATTAATGATATTTACTACCCTATTAATTCTAATCAATACGCTCAATACGCTACGGTTATTATGTTACTATCGACTTTAATAATCTATACGTTAATATAATATATATTTACACAAGAAGTTCGAATAAAATATTTCTAGCCACACACAAAGAAAATGCTTATTAATTTAAAAGTAAACTTATACGAGCCTCAAATTCCAATAAAATATATAGCCAATATCCTAGCAACAACTAACTTGTATACAAAAAGGAATAATACCAAACTCATCTCATATCTCATATTAACATAGTAGAATTTACCTCTTTTATTCCAAGTAAAACAAGTATTATAATTTAGATCTTTCAAATTCTATTCAATTTTTAAAGAGTCCATACATGTTTAATTTACAGAAATAGTAGTGCAAATTACAATAAAATTCATACTTTGCAGACCATTTCTAATTTATTTTCTTTTGGTGCTTCAGGAAAAATCAAAAGAAATAAACTGGAATAGATTATGATCAAGTATAGATCTGATCCTGCTATGTTAATACAGACAATTGAAATTCCAACATATTAACATATTTACATTTATTTAAGGAAATTCTGGGGGTTTTTAGATGTTATGATTTCGTTTACCAAAATTTCCCATGGCATACATCAAATCCAAATAAATACATTAAATTACAAAAATATGAAAAACTTGATATTTCCACTCACAAAGAATTCTTTGCTTCCTAACTGGATTTGATTCCACCACGCTGAATTCCCTTTCAGATCTCCCTCTATTGGAAAATACAACAAACTAAATTGTATATTGAAATTAGATCTAGAATCAGAAACTAAAGAGGAATATAATTAGAAATCAAAAGAATTAAACATCTAAACCTCTTACCTGAAAATCCTAATTAATTCCGAAATCCAAAGAAAAAGAAGAAGAAGATGAGATCTGATTTATACTGCTCCTAATTCTTTGCTAGATCTTCCCTTTTTTTAAATATAGCAAATAAATTGTATATATAGATTAGATTTCCGAATCAGAAGATAGGGAGAAGAAGGATATATTAATTTAAATTAAAGATCAGAAATTAGAATTACTTACCTGAAAGTTTACTGTTTCTAAAAACCTTAGAGAAAGGTTTTGATCGAGCTTCATCATTGTTTACAAAATTTAATAAAGAAAAGTGAGGGTCCATGCTTCTATTTATAGAGGTGAGAAGAAACCAGAATCGTCGAATCAAAATAATCAAATCAGGGCCGTTTAGCCCATTCAAAATAGCCCCTTTTCATATTTAAACGGTCGACCCCTAATACCAAGCGATCGACCTCTAGCGGTCGACCTCTTGACTAGGGATGGTCGACCCATTGAGGTCAGAATCGCCCAATTTATCTCCTTCCATTTTCTTATTATTTATTACTCATTTTTACTTATACATTAATATTATTTCTGAATTTTACTTAAACGCTAGAATCCCTTAATGTTAAGTATTAAATTTCAAATTTTAGGCTTTTTAAAATTCAAATATTAAAATTTTAAATTTAAATCGTTTGAATTATTTGAAATTTGAAAACTTCAAACGTCCATAACTCCTTCATTTTTACTCCTACTTCAATATATTATATATAGAAATTGATTAGAAAATCGTCATGGATGCAATGGTGGAACTTCCATGACCAACTTTTGACATTTATAAAATATCTATTTTTAGTCTTATTTAAAATATTTAATTTCATATTAGATTTTACAGGGTGTTACAAATGAAGCAGCAGAGGCGAAAAACAAAACAACAAAGAACATTTTGAAGGGAGGATTGGGAAAAGCCAAAGGGAATCGGGTAAATGAACTTCATTTTGTCTTATGGTCATACCGAACATCAACAAAAACTACTACCGACACACACCATACTCCTTAAACTATGGATTTGAAGTAGTGTTACTAGTTGAAGTCGAAGTCCCCTTATGTCAAAGAATTTCTTATGCCTGTGAGACAAACCAAGAATTGAAAAAGTAATCACTTGACTTGCTTAACAAGTTGAGGGTTCAAGCTGCTATCCGGACAGTGGAAACCAACGTAAGATCACGAAATATTATAACTCGAAAGTGAAAGAAAGGACAATAAACAAAGGAGACTTAGTTTTATGAAAAATAAAGGCAAATATGAAAGACCCCGCAAGTGGTCCCCTTGGACCAAACTGGGAAGGTCCCCTTGTCATTCATGAAGTAATCCCACCAGGAACATACCGATTAAGTAAATCCAATGGAAATGCGATACAAGGGATTTGGAAGGCTATGTTTCATGACATTGAATGAATAAAAAAATTTATTTGGAATGACTTATCAGATAAAAAAGTGATATCCCATCTTAGATTATTGCCCCCGTGGGTGAAAGGAATGCGTTCAAACTTAACTTTTGACTTGACAAGGTCAGTAAGATTTGTTGAACAAAGGCATCCTTTGCATCTTGAAGAGGACAAAAGCCTTTGGTGCCACCTTCGGGCCTTGCTAGAGAAACCATCCATAGAGTGATGGTCAATTAAGCCTTTGATCCTGCCGTCGGGCCTGGTCCAAGAACCTATCCAAGGGAGATGGACGAAAAACCTTTGATCCTTCTTCGGAGCATGGCCAAAGCAACCATCCAAAGAATGATGGTCAATTAAGCCTTTATCATGCTACCGAGCCTTGTTAAAGCACCCATTAAAGGGAGATGGATGAAAAGCCTTTGGTCCCTTCTATGGGCCTAGCCAAAGAAACCATCCGAAGAGTGATGGTCAATTAAAGGCATTTGATACCGCCGTCAGGTCTGGTCACAACATCAATCCAAAGAAAACGACCAACGAAAATGCTATGATCAAATAAAGTTGGTAGAAACAACAAAAGAAGAGTAATCGGGTGAATTATAGATTCAATAGACAACCATGATCAGAACGGGCAAAGGACAAAATGCATTTCATTGAAACCTTGGAGGTTTCCACCTTATCACGACACCATCTTACCCTTCACTTACATAAATTCATTTTGCAAACAACCTTACTTTACTAAGTATATTATTCGATCCTTACTTCCAATGATCTCCAAACAAAGTGGTGAAATATTTTATAAAGAAAATCACAATGTTAAAAAGCAAGACAGAGTAGCACAAGTAATTAACATTGAAGAGTAAAGCATCAAGAAATGAATGGGAAAAGAACAATGCAGGAACAAAAAGTCTACTTAAGCTAAAGCTTAAGAGGTTTTTCATACAAGGATGGGGGAAAGCGAGACACATAAAATTCCAAGAACAAGTTTGAAGCCATTAGATAAGTCTTCATATGTAATTGGAAGCCATTGCTGGCAAGCAAAGCTATCGCAAGACAACTTATGAAGGTCATTGCATGTTAACCTTGAAGAGTCAAAGCAAAAGAAATCAATAAAAGTTCTATAAAGCAATCTGCAAAAAGCTTCTATGCAACAACAATATGCATGGAAGAATAAATACATCGCAATGGGTACTGAAGCGATCGCTTAAGAAGACAGAAAGCCATCGTGAGTAATCCAACCCAACCATCATGATATATATCCAAATGGAAAATTGAGTTGTTGTGAAAGGTCTAATGAAGATTATTGTGGAAGGCCTTATAAGGCTAGCGAAAGAAGCTTTACTTAGCAGTTATCGACAAACTTCAAATGGTAAATAAGAGCCATCACTAGAAGTCCTTCAAAACAGCCATCGCTAGGAGTCTTCCACAGATCCATCATTAAAAGTCCTTCAAAGAGCCATCGCGAGAAGTCTTCCAAAGAGCCATCGCTAAGAGTCCTTCAAAAGAGCCATGGCTAGGGTCTTCCAAAGAGCCATTGCTAAAAGTCATTCAAAGAGCCATCAATGAGAGTCTTCCAAAGAGCCATCGCTAAGAGTCCTTTAAAGAGCCATTGCTAGGAGTTATCTAAAGGGCCATTGCTAGGAGTCTTTCAAAGAGCTATTGCTAAGGAAGTTTCCTTCCTAAGCCATCGTGAAGAGTTTATAAGTAATGTGCCATCGCAGGAAGTTCCATAAAGCCTTTGTGAAGAAAAGCAATTAAATCAATCGCGAAGCAATGTAAACAGTTGTCGCCAAAAGTTCATTAAGGCCATCGTGTATCAATCTGTTCGCGACGCCACCCTTTTCTCATGAAGGTCACAATCCACCATCCGACCACTCGAAGAGATACTGGCGCCAATCTAACGGTTGGAATCCTCTGTAATATAGGGTACCCCACCTCAAAAGTGGAGAAATACTCGAACTTATCTTTGTTTTCTTTTTAATTTTTTACCTTGAATTGAAAAGCTTGAGTAGAGAACTCTAATGGCCAATCATGCCATCCATGATTTGTAACTTTATGTAAAAGGATATTGACAACAAGGAAATTGCATAATGACGTCTTGAAAAGTACTAAACTGTTATTTATTAACTTGAAACTAGCATATTTGGCTAGGCGTACAAACCTACTCAAATATTTCAAGCTACGTTGACCTAATTTTAGTCCAAACATCTTGGTTATTACAACTATCATCCTTTGGATTCTCATTTAGATTTCTATATTCAAGTCCTAATATTTTTGTATCTATTTCCTTTAAAAGTGTAATGTGAGAATAGTGTAGGTATAGTCATGTATATATTGTAAAATCATTGTTAGTTCATATTTTTCCACTTTTATGTCAGCCTCGTTTGTGGTTGCATTTTTTTTTCTTACATTCTATACTGCTTGAAAGTTTAAACTATTGACATTTTCTTTTTCGGTGAGATTAAATGAATTTGAGACCTATATGTTCTTTCTTGGATCGAATTAAGCCTATGGTCACTTGAAAACCAATGGCCACAATGATAAGAGACGTTTTCATCAACAAATAGTTAGATAAGCAATAACCATAAAGATTTATATATACAAAAAACTTAAGAACCAGAAATAAACAACACTAAATTATCAAAACACACTAGTAGATTTTGAAAAATGATGGTAACTTGATCAAGAAATGTAACAAAATGTTGTTAGCAGTAAATACTACTAAATGCATATATACTCATATTAACTGGTCAGTGAACACCCAATCAACTAATAATCCAATATATTAATTAACATCCAATAAGAATTAGACAACACACCCAAAATTATGATATATAAAGAGATGGAAATCTAGGGTTTAAGTTGTCAATCTATTTTCTTACAATGGCAGGTAAGCATAGGTTTGCATTTACCTGTTGATGGTGATGGTGAGAAGAGTTGCTTTGGTTATAATTTATGTTGGGAAGATGATGCTCATGTCAATATTGTATTTGATCATGGTATAATACTTATCTAGATGTTGGCATGATGTTTTAATGATCAATTATATATGCCTCATTTATATGTTGTGATGCGTCATACATCTTTGTTGTTAAATGCATTTCAAGTGTAATGGTTCCCATCTTAAAACTAGGATCTGGATACAATAAAATAACTTCATATGCATGTTACCCCAACAATTTTATTTTCAATGCTT
This sequence comes from Allium fistulosum, assembly GCA_030737815.1. Taxonomy (NCBI): domain Eukaryota; kingdom Viridiplantae; phylum Streptophyta; class Magnoliopsida; order Asparagales; family Amaryllidaceae; genus Allium; species Allium fistulosum. The sequence goes on from CM060905.1 coordinate 81,160,257, forward strand.
GTTTACACTTATTTCTATAAATATTAAGCACATAGTAGGTTCATAATTTGTAGATCATAATAAAACAGTGAAACATTGGAGAAAACTACTTTGTTTGTAAGCATAACTTATAAAATAATACTGAAAAATTGTTGTTTTAATAGCCTAAAACTTATATCAACAAGTAAGCATAGACAACATGTACAACGATGGACTATAAATCTCAATAAAAATCATTTAAAAACTGGTAGCACAAAACTTATCCCTAATAAACAAATAGTAAAGAGCATCTTTTGTTTATGTAAGATATTGGTAATTTTAGCACTATAAAAAGTGTATTTTTGCGATTCTTGATAAAGGTTTGTTTTAGTGCTTGAAGCCTAAACTATTCGTCTAGTTGATAAAATAATTGAAGAAGGTCTATGTATCAAATATGCATTTTCATTTTCAACAAAATTGGGTATATGTTACACGAATTTGTTGTTATTGCCTATTCATTTGAGACAGATAAACAGTAAAAGTAGACTATAAAAAAGAAACTTTCGTTATTATCAAAGATGACTATTTTAAATTCAAACTAAATTAGAATTCAGCATCTGTTAATTACATTTAGTTTATTTCTTTTATTGATTCTATATTATTTATAGTGCTTGCTTGCAAAAAATTTCCTAGAGATAATATTATAATTATAATTTTTAATTTGGAAGACAACATCTATCATGATGCATGATAAGTTACGATCATTATATTTTCTCATTTATATAGAGAGTATTAGTACAAGATAGTATGAAAGTGACCATATGACATGAAATATGGTTGAAAAAAACTAATATTGCATACAAGTTAATGGCGATGCTTGAGGCCAACTGGAAAAACTATATTGGAATGCAAGTTTAGTATTATTGTAAAGTCATAGTTTTTAATCAACATATAAGTTTGATACTTTTCAATTATGAGTTACATAATAATACTTTCTACTTATGGGTTGCATAGTAATGCTAAAATCATATTAACTTACTTTTACAAATCAAATGCAAGATATGCAATCATTTAAACTAACCAAATTTTTTTGATGATTCATTGTGTGAATAATCTAATAACATGAGAAATAAGTTGATTTAAAGGTTCAAAGGGTGGTCAATGCTTCTTGACTCTAGTCAATACATAACACCCATCATTTAGCCGCCTATTACCCCTTATTAGAACTGAACCTACCGGCCCCTTCTTATAATTTAAACCGATTTCACATTGATTTTAATTAGCAATGTTATTAGCTTCAATATGATCAATAATATATAGGGTAAATGTATATATTGTTGGAACTGAGCCAATCCATAATGAAAATAATGGGTAAATTAAAAAAACCATTTTGGATCTTTATTGGGCTAATGAAGTCTAATTTATTTAGAACATTCCTAAATTTTTTTGCAATAAAGTCCTTATTTTATTTATTTAAATTTATAAAAGATATTGTATTATTTAATTTATATTATACACACACACACACACACTTGTATCATATACACATATATATGTATGTGCATATGTAACATATCAATCCGTGCAAGACATAATATGTTCGTGTATTGGTGTTGGGATTTACAGCGCAATGAACATGTTTGCTCATCCAATATACAAATATATTATCCAAATGTATGTTTATATACTTTTATATAAATATAAAATGTTACAAATACATACATATATTAACTAAATTTTATTTAAATAATTTTATAAATATATATATATATATATATTTGTATTTATTTATAAATAGAAGTAGGATATATCAATATTGTATACATTTATTACTATATTAAATATATTTAAATTATTTAAAAAATAAATTAAATATTTTTTGTTGTAAAAACGAAGCCAATATATATATATATACAATAATTTTTTAATATATATATATATATATATATATATTAAATACTTATATGTATGCATATATATACACACACTAATATAAGTATAGATTAATACTTAACAAATACAAAATAAAAATATTTTTAATAAATATGTAAATACCAAAACTTGCGCACGGCTCAAAAATAATTTTGTTATTAAATTTAAAATATATTTTATAATAAAATCCATACGAAAATTTTAAACATTAATAAAATAATATTTTTCAAAACTAAAATCTAAAGTTCTTGTAAATTTTAAATGATAGTTTTGTAGTTTGAAAATATATTATATAATTTTATAATATAAAACCATCTAAAAATCTATTTTTAAATCTTGGCTAATATTTAAATTTTTAGAATTATAATAAAATGTTTTATTTTTATTTTTCCATCGCGAATATAATATGCATTAATTTAATTTTATAAAATATAAAACTCAATTTATAATAAATATATATTTATATAATTATTTATATGATTAATTGATTTAAATATTATTTTAAAAAAATATAGATAAAAAGATATTTTTTTCCTGCCGAAAATATCATACTTGTCAAAATTAATGTATAAAATTATATCACCATATTTTACATAAGTATGATGTAGTTTTTTAAATATAAACTATATATATAAATTGTACATTAAATTATTTAAGGTAAAAAAATTATTTTTTTGACATTGGACCGTGTAGTACCATATTTTACATAAGTATGATGTAATTTTTAAAATATAAACTATATATATATTGTATATTAAATTATTTAAAATTCAAAAATTGATTTTCTAACATTGAACTATGTAGCATGTAGAAGTTCATAAATGATATTTTTTTTAAATACGAAACATATGTATACATACAACCAATCAAATTATGATAATATATTTATATATCGGAATCGTCACCTAACTAAAAATATAATATATAAATAAAAATTATATACATTGATCAATATTCATAAATATGTTAGGAGTATACCTTATATCCAAAGCCTGTAAGTACACCTTGAAATGATGAAGTTTTCTTCTTGAATAGATTTCCAATCCAATATATTGCTAGTCCTTGAATCGCTGACCACGAGCTATCGAATAACACTCGATTTTATTTGATTTGAACTTGAATTGATGGAGATGGAAGGGGTAGAGTTTGGCCAGGTATTGGTTGGGATGGTGGCTTCAAAAGTCCTCAAATAAATGTGGATAAAGATCTTCATATAGAGGAAGAAAAGTAGAAAAGTTAGGATTTGATATTTACTCATTCTCCTTCTATATTAGCCATCTTAATCAAAGCCTCTCTAGCGCATCATTTAGCCGCCTATTACCCCTTATTGGAACTGAACCTACCAGCCCCTTCTTATGATTTAAACCCATTTATAGCCCAAATAAATAGTTTTCATTTAAATCCAATTTAAACACTTATCGATATCATGTATCGATTAATATATTTATAACATTTATAAATAAATTTAACAATATTTGTTCATCAAATCAAATTTGTAATTAATATTTCATAAATATTAAAAAATTTAATCTATTGATAATAATTACAAATTAGCTAAATCATTTGGTCAAAAAAGTATTCATCGTTTCGGTTGTGTGACTCGTTAGGTGTAAATTTTGGCCCGCGATTAATATCGAACTATTCAAATATTAACGTTCACACATCACTTATTGCTTACTTGGTTTCGATAAAATCAAAATTTAATTTGTGAAGGGTTACCGGTAGTGACTATTGTTTACACCAATTCTCTTCGTCAAAACCATATCACTTTGAACTAATGGAAATTGGTAATGGTCAAAATTCCAATATCGTCCATACCCACTTTATAGCCCGAACACAAAATCCTTGGTTCAATAATAGCAATTATTATTACCATACTACTTTGACCAAAGATTTTGACTTTGAGTTGACTTCAGTTGACCGTGATGCTAACCACATATAACCAAAGGGACGAATCCTCTCTTGAATAGTGTTCCACTTCCTGCACTTCCACTCGACCTAACTATAGTCACTTGATGGATGTCGTGCAATGATTTGACAATAATCAAAGAGGAGCATTCATCTTGAAGATCGGTAGTATTCTCAAGTCGAGAGAGCTGTGTAACATAATCACATCGATATTTTATGTTTAACCTTAGTTATATTAACCAATAGAAAACTATGGAGTGAATAATTCCATAGTCATCCGAGAACTATCAGTACGTAACCCTTAGGTGACCTAGCAGCCATGAGCAATATACTATCCAATATTTGAAGATCACTACGTACTCTAGTCTTAGTAGATATACTTATATCCAGTCTCGATGCATCGTGATTAGGAACATTTAAAATGATGTGTTTATTATGTTGTGATACAATACTCATGATTACAACTATTTGTAATTAATATCACAAACACACCATTTATGGATTTTTTGTTAAATATATTTTAATTGAATATTTAGTTATTCAGAACATATTATAAAAAATATACAACATAAAGAAAAACACCTTTATTACGAATGAGTATTGATTACAGAGTTAATTATTTAACAATAAATTACAGAAGTGCGCCTAAGGCATGGCCCTAATTCTATCAATCTCCCACATGCATTTGGGGCCAATTATGGAATCTTAATCCTATCCCTTCAATCATCTTCTCGAGAGCTGACCGATCTAGGCCCTTAGTGAATGGATCTTCTATGCTGTCCTTGGTATCTACCCTTTGTATCACGACCACTTTCTTCTTAATGAATTCTTTAATGAGGTGGAACTTTCGAAGAATATGTCGTGACTTCTTATGTATTCTGGGCTCCTTTGCGATCTGCATCATCATATTGTTATCATAAAACAATGCCACGGGATTCTCGATATCAGGAATCACTACGAACTCACTCAAAAAATTGTGAATCTAGACTGCCTCTTTGGCTACTTTATTGAGGGCAATGTACTCGACCTCCATCATGGAATCAGCTAGTGTTTATTGCTTGGAACCTTTCCAACTAACGGCTCCATCATTAAGTATAATGACATAACTAGACACAGATTTACTATCATCCATATCATTTTGAAAGCTTGAATCTGTACACCTCTTCATATGGAGGTCTCCATTCTCGTATATAAGGAATAAGTCCTGGGTATTCTTAAATACTTTGGTATATATTTTACGACTGTTCAATGTTTTTCTCTAGGATTAGACCGGTATCGTCTTATGACTACTAATGCATATGCCACAATTTGTCTAATACGTAGATTAACATATATTATGGACCTATGGCTAAAGCATAGGGGATCCTCTTCATATGCTTTTTCTCATCATCGGTATGTAGAGTGTCCTTTTTAGAAAGGACACTACCTGACCGTATAGGAATGTTTCCACCCTTGCAATTCTTGATACTAAACCTTTTCAGTATGGTATCAGTGTATAGGAATTAGGACAATCCCAGCAGCCTCTTAGATCTATCTTTATAGATCTTTATACCAAGTATATAGGTTGCTCCTTCCAAATTCTTTATGGAGAAGTTGTTGGAAAGCCAAGCTTTCACCGATTGCAACAATGAAGTGTCACTACAAATCAATAATATAGAGCACTAGGAATACGATAGCATTACCTTATTCCTTTATGTATACTCATGCTTACTGTGTGTTCTGATTTAAACCAGAGTGCTTGATTACATTATCAAAACACTTGTTCCAACTCCTTGCTGCTTGTTTAAGCCCATAAGTGGATTTCAACAACTTGCAAGCCCTGCCATCACTTTCGCTGACCATAAAACCCTCAGGATGCGATATACGAATGGTTTCTTATAAATCACCATTTAGAAAAGCTATCTTTACATCCATTTTCCATATTTCGTAGTCATAAAATATAACTATTCCTAGCTGCTAACATATTCTGAATGGACTTTGTGGGTTATAGTGTAACATATCTAAGGCTACTTTAACACTAGGGGAGGGGGTGAATAGTGTTTTATAACTTTTATAAACCTATTTAATTTTGTTTCAAAATTCAAATCAAATCAAAGGTTATCAACATAGTTCTATACTAATCAAGCAGTCAAAAACCGTTACAAATAAATATAAAAGCAATGAGTAAAGGTAACGTAAGAGAGATAACACCAGGAATTTTATATTGGTTTGGATTAACTAATCCTACATTCAGTCACGTACAATACTATACAGATTTCTTTTTTAATCGCATACTTTAACCTGGTAGCATGCAAACTAGAATACAATCTCGATTTCAAGGCTATGGTATACACCCTCCTGTCTCATGAGTCTAGGGTAAACTCTCTTGATTTTCCGAGCAACAAGATTACACACTAGAGTTAGATGGGATACTAAGCACACCCTCTGGATTTGAATGGGCAGCAAGTTTCCCTAAATAAGTAAGAATATAGTTGTTGGTTTAATACAAACAGTTGTACTTGGAAAACAAGATATCCTATAGCGCTTCTAATTGCGGTTTGGTATTTGAGTTATAGAGAGAATGCTTCCAAAAAAGTAAATAATTTGTAAAGAATTAATCTAGTAGTGCATGGATTGATTCTATGCAGTTTTGAAGAACGTAGAAAGGAGTTTTCAAGAGATTTTTCAAGGGAGTAAGGAGTAAGAAAAAAGTAAGAGAAAATTAATTAGAAAAATTCGTTTACACTCCTTTTAAATAGCAAATGAATATATGTATCCCTTCATGAAGAGTTGTGTCCAAAAGACACCTCTTTTCAAATTTTAAAAAACAAATTAATAGTCACTACATTGACATTTCTAGAAGGGGTATGTTGACATACCCTTGTAAATTTTGAAAATGATTTTCTTTTTAAATTATTTTCAAACTTCTATATTTTGGTAAAATAATTTAAACATGGTTTTTAAAAATAATTTGAACACATAAAAGCTTTTATGAAATATTTATAAAAATATATTTTAAAATTTTAAATAATTTATTTTGATAAAATATCAAAGACTAGAAATTTGTGATAATGATCAAAATCTGCTATTATGGACTCCAACAATTTATTTTAATGACTCATAACTATATGCTAAAGCCTTGAACTCTTCAAATCCTTGTCTTTAAACTCATGTGTCTTGATCATCTCTTAATCTTTGAACTTTAGTCTTTATACTAACCAGTCTTCAAGCTTAATTATTCTATACATGTATGCTATTATGCAATATATACTATACAACTTGGTAAAATATTAGTATCTATATTTATATGGTTGTTGTTGTAATGACCCGTATTTTTAACCATTTAAAAATATTTAATTTTATATAAATTTTGAATAAAAAAGGTTGAAAATAAAAATTTGTGTTTATTTATGTAGTTTATTTAATATGAACTTTAGTTTGAAATGACCAATTTCGAAGATTTAAGGAGATTATTTGTATGGGAATGAAGTTCAATATATTAATGAGTTATTATCAATTGCCAGGATCGAATAATAAACATTGAATTATTTATTGGAAAATACAATAATTGATTTTTTTTCTAAAAATTCGTTTGAAATCCAATATTGGAATTTATCGAATTTCATCAAAATTTTATTATGAAAGTTTTTTAATTTAAGAAGTGAAACATAGTGTAATCTAGATATTTAGTGTAAGAATATTTGTTGTGTAAAATTTGAACGAACATTTTAATTTATAAAGTGATATTTGAGATAAATTATAAATGTACGTTTTATTTGATTTTGGTTATAATTTTATAAATAAGGGTAATAGTTGTTTATAAATATAATTTGTTTAAACCTTGGTATTAAATTTTTTTCTCATAAGCATTGTAAGTGGAAATTTACAAGTTTATGTTAGAGACGTTGTTTGTGTTAATTTGTAATAGCATTTTAATTAAATAAAAATGATTTCAAAAACCTATTTAATTTCTATTTCAATAAGAAGGAAGAAAGTAAACTTTTAATTTGGATTTTAAAAGTGATTATATTGATTTTGGAAATTACTCGTTTTAATCACTGTCTAAAAATAATCTTTTTGAGCACTTGTCTCGGATTTCAGTGAAACGAGTTTCATCGAATCCATAATAATGAATTATTATAGGATTTCAAGTTTCGTAGCGATCGGATTTATCGGTTGGTCGTGCGAGCTTGAAACGCGTAGAATTTATTTTCAGAACTTTAATTAATATAATTCGATTTTGAAAAGCTATCTTCTGAATATGATGAAATTGGCTCCCGATTTATGTTCCATTATGTTCGTAATGCGGTATAACATATAGAACGACAGACGGCATGCTTCGTTTGGAATTCAAAAATTTCACGGATGAATAGTGCCGCCGAAATTTTCTATAAATAGTCCTTAACTTTCTTTCATTTGGCTAAACCCTAAACTAAAATCCTCAGCTGCCATTAAAATGAATTCCATCCAACGGCCGACGTCGATCGGAGCCTTTAGAGGTGAAATTGCCTAATGACTTCAACTAGGAAATCGTTAGAGGGCATCGATACGAGCTTAACCAACGGTTGGATTGAGCTATCGTCGATCGAGGCATCAGAAATACCCTTGCGTTCACTGCAGCGTTTTTGAGTTTTGTGCACGTACGCTCGCGCATGAGGCGCAGGCAAGGCGCATTGGTAGCTGGCACGACGATGCTGGGGGTGATGCGGTCAAGGCGGCGGCGGCGGTTGGGCGTTCTGGTGAGGCGCGAAAAAAAGAAGCGGAGCCGCACGCGAGCCTGTAGTTGAACGAAAGAAAGAAGGTAGGGTTAGTTTAATAATTATTTTAATTAAGTTAATTATGATTTTAATTATATTGAATATTATTTAATCCGTAACTTTCTCGTACGAGGTCGGATTCGAGCGAAACAAGTCGTATTACATTCGTATCGACATTGTCTACGACATGGAGTTGAAATTTATTTGAATCTAAAATATTTTCAGTTTCAAATAAAGACGAGTATTTTAAACCGCTCACGAAATTCTAAAATATTCTAATGTTGGTTAAATTGAAATCTTGAAGTAATTTACCTTTATTGACTATTGTTTGGTAATTTAACTGACATTTAAACTGACATATGGTTTGAACTAATAGAAATATTGTATTAACAGTTAAATTGAAATTGGAATTAAACTGCTAGTTAAACTCCCGATTAGTGATAACCAGTTAACTATTGTGTTATATTGACTGTTTGGATGTTGGTTGTGATGGATGCCTGTTGGTTGATATGTTGGTTGAGTGGGTGTTTATTTATTTTGATATATTCCCGTTATCACCCTGTAATTATTGACAGTATATAAAACTGTTATTTGTATTATTTCGAATAAATTAAGAAATAAGTTAAAATGATACACACGTATGACATTTTGATTTGGATTGAAATGATATACATCCATCCCTGAAATTAAAATTAAGATAACTATTCACTTGGCCATAGGATAGAAAATTATATACAGACGCTGGATTGGTTAAACTAAACGGTTTTAAAATTCTTGAATTTTAAATTATTTAAATGATATCGTTTTAAAGAAATAAAATCGTATTTACCTGAATTGGATTATTTTTCAATTTGAGTCTTGAAATGTTGGACTAGAAATTTGTTAATAGAAATTGTTTAAAGAATTGAATTTGAAATTTTGAAGTTATAATTGAGAAACCATTTGAATGATGGAAATTGAAATTCTTTTTAAAAGTTGAACCTTTATTCAAGCTATAAATTATCTTGGTTAGTAATATAGATTGATATTCCAAATTTGGGCTCGTAATTGAAATATTCGAAATGGAATTAATTTAAAGATTTGAATCTAAATTTGAACTTTGAAGTTAATTTGAATTAGGTGATTTAAATCGGTATTTTGAAATCGAACTCGAAATTTATATAAATTGTAATGGTTTAAAGTGAGAATTGAATTGAACCCGTAACGCATTTGAATCGAAATTGAAGTTAATTTGAATTGAAATCGAAATTGAGTCGATTTGAATTGAATTGAGATTGAAGATGATTTGAATTTGAAGATTTGAAATTAAATTAGTTTGTTTGGTTGAAATTTGGACCCGAATCCAGATCTATTGGTAATGAAAAGAAACAGTTTTAATTTGAAGCTATTTTCAATATAAACTATTTTCAAAATAAATTATTTTGATTCCCAAACTATTTTACTATATAAACCATTTCAATACTCAAACCATTTTATATTAAACTATTTTAACTATTTAACTATTTAAACTATTTTAACTTTTTAAACTATTTAAAACTATTCAAACTATTTTCTAAAAATTCAAACTGGTCAAAGTGGGAACTGTTTATATTTAAGTCATGAATTTAAATGCGAATTTGGTTAAAATGAAGTTCTAACCTAATTAAGTTGAAATTCGAAACGATTTTGGAAGTGAAACTGAGATATTGTAGTGAAAATGATTTTCAAGTGAAATTGACATATTTTAAGTAAATATGATATTTTGAATGAAATGATATTTTTGATATTTTGATATCAAGCATGAATAGTTTTGAAAACGTAAATGAACCAACCGGTGTGTAAAACGACATTTGGTTATTAAAGAGACCGGGCCAATTATTGGCATACTCTATGTCAATGTTGCAACCACTTTAACAACTGTGTATGTGGAGGAGACTCCAAAATGAAATGGTTGGATTTGGTGTACGTTGTTGGATTTGAAGAAAGAGAATGATGATGGATAGCCCCGACACTTGTGTCAATTTGAAATGACTAAAACATGACGGCTTGACAGGGCCAATGAGGGTAGCTACCTCTAGCAGACAACTATTCTTCCATTTCCTTTTTGGACTCGTTCCATACTATTACCCTTGAATGTTGGTTTCGATTGGTGCACCTTGATTTGGGATGACTTCCCTTTGACTCGATATGGGATGGATGGACGCGGTGGGCGGTCGTGGCTACGATGTGTTACCACCAGCCCTGCGACCCAAACTGGTAGTATCCTGCCTTAGGCATTGCCTTATGTGCCTTGTCATACTTTTATCCTTATACAAGACCACTTCAAGTTTGGTTTAGTATTGTCGTATCATGGCACATCCCTATCCGCCGACGTGCTACTAGGGCGTTATATGCAAATTGTACACCAATGCTTAAAAACGCATTAAGGGGGATTACTGTAAAGCCTTAACGCTAGGAACAATATTTATTTTATTGATTAGACATTACATATATAGCGTATTCTACTATATATAGATATTTTGATAGATCCTTAAGAGATGAAAAATCCCGTAATGTCTCTTGAGTTATTGCACGCAAGTTATACACTGGATGTATAGGAGATGTAAAACCCCGTAAACATCTCTGACGCTATTACACTCCTGTTATATGTGAGATTGATTTGACTTACATAAGGATATTTTAGTTCTGACTTGAGTGTATTGTTTTACCTTATGCTCGGGTCGGCCCTGAGTTTTCAGTGCATTGAAGATCATATTATTCTGGAGGACGAAGACGAAGATTTGATATATTATATTACTAGTATTATTCCTCAATATTATGTTGTTTTGCTGCATTGTTTTATTTTGTCTCTGTTGTATGCATAACTCTGATTGAGGTTGTAAAAGTATAATCAAATGTATAGTGTAACAGCTTCATGAACTGTTTATTTGATTATTATATTTTGTCATTCCGCTGCGGGATTCTGTGTTTGTTTTCTTCTTTTCTTATTTTTTTTAATTAACCCCATTGATTATCTGTATTTCAGATTGTTTTGAGTTGGACGTGTATGGTTTATTGTCGACTTAAACCTCTCGAAATGCGGATCATCACAGGTGTCATCAAAATCAATATCCGAGGTATTAAAAATCTTCCATTTTTGGATGATGATAATCATGTAGATATTTCTATATATATAAAATAATGTAACTCGCCTTGAGTTAAATAACTACCCCTTAATATAGACATGTGTTATATTATATATTTTCTTCCCTTTTATCATAAAAAAAATGGGTAAAAAAACAAAACTTCACCTAAATGTGATATACTTATGAATTATGGAGTCAAAATCAATATTTAAATTCTAAGCAAGTCAATTGTGATTAGATTATATGTAAGGCATATATTTATGGGAATACTAGTCATTTTAGTTATGGTATATTCAGTAATATATATTCAGGAAATGTACAGAGTAATGATTTAATTCTAAGTCATATACTAAATATTGAAGACATTAAATAAATAAGACAAGACAAACTTTACTAATCACTCCAAAATACAAATCAAACCATTATACATTCCAAACATACAAACAAACAATTCTAAATAAACCAAGTCAAACCATAAATACGAACTTATAACAATCCAAACTTAACTATATTAAGTATTTACAAACAATCAAATTCAAACATACAAGATTTAAAATACATACTTACATATTCTAAACAAATTGGAATAATAGATTTTCCTTGGAACTTCAACCAATCTGTAACAACCTGAATTTTCAAGTGATGATTAATTAAAGATAACAATAGTGATTTAATTAGTTAAATTGGAACTTGAAGATTATTTGACAAATTGGTCAAGATGGAATTAGGAAAAATGACAAACTTTGACAAAAAATTAGTATAAAGGACACCAAGTTTTATTTTTTGGCTGAATGACAAACTTTGAAAAAAATTAAGTTGAAGGACAATGCTAGTTCTAACTAGCATTATATTCAGTTTTTACACTATACAAAATGCTAGTTAGACTAGCATTATATTCAGTTTTTACACTATACATAATGCTAGTTAGACTAGCATTGTCCTTCAGCCTAATTTTTGTTCAAAGTTTGTCCTTCAGCCCAAAAATGAAACTTGATGTCCTTCAGCCTTAATTTTTTTCAAAGTTTGTCCTTATGCCTATTTTCCACTTTTGAAATTATATTTAATAATAAGAATTTAAACTGTGAGAATGTAATTATTTAAGTGGAATGAAATTTTAAAAGTAACAGAAAACACAAATATTTATACATTCACTTGGCTCAAGCTCTTATACCCAAGCCAAGTTCTCAAATCTAAGGCCCTGTTTGGCTTGTCGTTTTTAGTTTTGTGTTTTCGTCTATACAAAAGCGCGTCCGTTGTATGTATCGTTGAAAAACAAACAATTTTGAAAAATGAAATTAACATGAAAAATAGAAAACAAGTTTATTTTGTTTTTCGTGTTTCGAGAGATAACAAAAGCACGAAAAACAATCCAACTCCTTCGTTGTCCGTTGGTCGTCGCAATGGCTAATAATTATAAATCTTCTTCTCTTATTTCTTGCTATTTCTTAGTGGAAGTTGAAAACACAAAACTCAAAATACAAAATGAAACCAAACGGGCCCTAAAGTTTTCGAAATCTACGATTTTCTAGGTTAATCATTTCTATTTTCGCTCCTAGGGAACACTCACGCACGTTTATTTTATCACCACAATCTTCCCTTTTGAAGCCAACAAAAAAGAAAATAATCTGCACTTCTAAAATAAAAATAAAAATCAAATAAATTAATAAAAATCTTCAAATTAAAACTGCGGGTCCTTTTGGATCCTGTTTAACGCGTTGTCGAGTATGCTACAGAGAGTCGAAGCCGTGAGCAACAGGAAGCCAGAAAATCACAAAATCAAAAATGGACAAAGTCAAAAATGATCGAAGCCGAAGTCGTGAGTCGAACAAGTCAAAGCAAGAAATTCACGGAGCAACAAAATCAAAGCCGTGATCATCACGATATTAAATCAACACGGTATCAACCAAGTAACATGAAATTATATGATTTGAAGCAGTCAGAAATCATCCAAACCACTCAAGCAAAATCATACGGCCGAAACAAGGAAATTGACAAATTCAATTAAACTATCAGACGAAGTCGTATATGAAATATGAACGAAAAATTAGGGCATTGAACCCTATATAAAAACCCAATCATCACTGGCATTTAATCATCGAGTTCAAGTACGCATAAACAGTAAAGCAAAAGGCAAGAATCACGTACCAAAGTCAGGAGTCGAACTCGATCAAAAATCGAAGCAAAGCAACAAGGAAACGATCGATCAAAGCTACACGCGGAATCATCTATTCAATCGATCAACAGAAGTCGATAAAGAGAAGCCCTAATTTTATCAGAGGAACGCCATTATTTTTCACGAGATTTACAAAGACATCGGGCCGAATAAAGGAGATAACAGGGCCGTGCTTTTGTTTTTTCTTGAGTGATAATATTGGGTCGGGTTGTTTTTGTTTAAGGGCAAAAATTTACTCAAGTTTTCTATTTATTTTTGATCTTGTTTTTATTTTTGTAGACTGAACTTTTCGAACCAAATCTTGGTAAATCACCACCTAGAATTTAGGTTGTGTCAGATTGTCTAGTTAGGATTAGTTCAGTAAGCAGGGTTTGCGAGTTTGCAAAACTCTATAGGCGGTAGCAGGGTTTGCGAGTCTGTTAGAGTGTTTGTAAGCGGGAGACTGTTTAATTCTAATAGAAATCTGGGAATGCAGCAGTAGGCAGGGGTTGCCGAAGCTGGATAAATTTTGTGTGTGATTTACTTTTCAGCATATTTACTTTTCTGCAGTTTGTTTAAATTCGAGAAAATTTGCTATAACCCTATTCACCCCCCCTCTAGGGTTAATCTAGATCCTACAGTATATTGATGTCACCTCTGTAGCATTGACTTGTTCATCTGTGTTACTCTCTGATTAATTCATTGTTGTGGTCTTTTTTCTAGTCATTGAAACTTGTACTTGTGATTACTGGTTTTATGTGCAGTTTGTATATTTCTTTGAGTCTGAGTACAGTTCATTTAAACTTGTGCTCGACCATTTGTATCTGGTTCCATATCTGACCATGCTTCATTGTTTTCTTTGACCATCATATATACTTGTTTTTATCTTTATTCACTGCATGGTGATTCATGTGTGCTTGTCATTTTTCAACCTGCTGTGTTGATGTTCATCTCCACTTGTATACACATATACATAAATGTATGTATATATGTGTGTGTGTTCACCTCAATTGCATTCCATTGTTTTCATGCTTGATTGCTTTTGTGTGCCTGCATATGTGTACTTGAGTCTATCCTTGCTGTACTGATATGGTGAGCTGGTTCCTGTTGTAACTGGACTTGCCTTTGGGCTATGCTACAGAACTTTGTTTTCATGTTTCATATGTTTTGAACCAGTGCAAATGAACTTGTATACAGTAGAACTGTTTGGTGAGTTTGAGTATTTTTCAAGTGTACACATTAAATTTTTGGTCGAGGCTTGTTTTATGTTGGTTTTCAGATTCTTGTACTCGACAATTTTGTGGTGTTTTTGTATTGCACCTGAGTTGAACCTAGTTTTGCCTCGGGTTTGACCTTGTGCTCGTGTCGTGACTTTATTTGTATTTCACTTGAGTTTAACCTAGCTTTTGATTGAGTTTGACCTTATGCTCACCTGTCCCTGCAGTTTTATCAAGTGTATATTGGTGTGCACGGCCTTGTGGCATGTACAGTGATACACTATGCATGTCACAAGTTGTTCGTGTTTGAAGACTTCGAAATTAAATGATGACGAACAACCCAAATAACTGAGGCAAATATTTTTTTTCAAACCACATTTTATTTTACACTGCAAAAAAATTTCTTTTTCAATTTTACTACGTCAATGTTTACTTTGCAGATAACTCAGATGTTGGATTCAATCTGGAATAGAGTTGAAGATAAATACGAGTGAATGAGTGATATGTAGTGAGGTGCAAATGTAAATTGAAAATTGTGATGTAATCGAAATTGTATAAAATTGTGTATATATAGTGAGAGCTCAAATTTGTACTATTCAAAATTGTAATAAAATATTTGTTTGAATAAAATATTTGTTTGAATTTAAATTCTGTGTTATTTATTTTATTCAACAAATATTTATTTAATTATGTGAAAAATAAAATAGTACATTAACAAATACATTTAATTGAATATATATATATATATATGTTTATTATCATCAAACAAAAATCATATACTAGCATATTCAACATAATCACCTGTATAATCAACTTGAAATTGCCTTTTCTAGCTGATTTCTACTGTTAAGAACTAATAACATAAGTGATACATTTATTATTGGGTAACCTTGAACTTTCTTTTTCTTTTATTACTCGTCCTTCCTCCATTGTTCTGTGTTCTTTTCACTTACCATTGAGGGCTATTTTGGAAAGTCAAACTAATAATTTTCCCCTCACGATTAAACCACTAATTAAGCATCAACTTTATGTTTAGAGTCGTGCTAAATGCACGTCGTTATGGACTTCATTCTACCCAGTTTCGCCGCGGACCGAAATTTCTGTATACACACATACACACACCCCAACTTTGCTTGGAACAGTATGTGGTACACTAATGATTGAAACCTGAGATAAATTAGAGTGCTAAATGTGGTACATTTAGCACCACTCTTATAATTACTATCTTCTTTATGCACTTTAATTTTGTAAGATCAGCTTCTGTACTGTACAATATTTATATTTTAATGTTTTAAAGTTTTATTCATCGGGATCGCTGCAAAAGCTGGTAATGAGAGCCGCTCTTGCCACATAAACCAGAAACATACTATTTTACGTTTGGTAAATCAGAGGTTGGTAAATCAGTATAATTTTCATTAATATTTTTTTTTGGTAGGTTAGGAAATGCATATAAATCGTTATTTTTTTCTCGGTATTGTTCAATACTAACATGTAGGAGAAAGCTAAGTGATATTTCAAACATAACAACTTGTATCCATTGCCATATGCAATAAAGAGAAGGCAAAGACAAAACCATATGACTGTAAGAAGTAACATGTTCAAAATCACAAGTTTGAACTGGATTTTGGACCAAAAATGTCACACATACATACATTACATACATAAATTTGGATTTCTTCTTTTGTTTTTATTTTTTATTTTTATTTTGAGTGTCTGTGTTTTGTATTTGCATTGGTATTTGTATTTATCAGTTTTTAGGAGGTTGTTGTGAGACAAACAATTGCAGAGTCAAGGGATACATGTAGTTAGCTGTCACATACCAATGGAGGTTGTTAGGAGGTTTTTGTTTCTGTTTTTCTCCTATTTTATGCGGTTCTCTGTCTACATATGTTGATGAGAATATTAAATAATCGTCTATTAAGTTTGACAGTGTAGTTTTATTTATAACACAAATGAATTTCAACTCTTTTAAAGAAAAGCATCATGGACATGATGTAGGATTCCAGGCTGAAAGAGCTTATGCGGGGGATCAAGCTGCTAAAATTCAAGGGCCAAGGCATACATAGTTAGACGAATCATATATTTGTTATATTTCCATTGTTTTGGTAGATATATATTTCTTCTATAGGATCTATATTATAAAAGACTAAGAATACATGAATCATTATGGCATTTAGGAATATAAATCTTTTTTTTATTTTAAAAAATATGAATGAATATGTTTGTTATTGGTACAATATTTTGGTTTCAATGGAAAATTAATTTTAAATTGCGAGTGTAATGTAATAGTATTTACATATTTTTTCTTATTTGAATTTATTTAACAATGGGCAAAAACAATTGTAAAAGACCCTATTGCAACGAGAAAAAACAGTTGTAAATGACGCTATTGCAATGGGTAGAAACAGTTGTAAATGATACTATTGCAACGGCTAGGGACCGTTGTAAAAAAGTTTACTACAACGGGCATTGCCCGTTGTAAAATCTTCTAGATCTATTACAACATCGCCTAATAAGACAGACGTTGGCCCATTGCGAAACCCCTATTACAACGGGCATTGCCCGTTGTAAAAGGGTATTTTTGTTGTAGTGTAAAGCTGTTTTGTTTTGATTAGGTAGTAAGAACCATGTGTACTAGAGCTGCCAATGCTAAAGGTGGTCGGGGTAGTACAGTCACGAATGGTGGGGATTGAGCATAGAGGAATGTTGCTCCAGTTGAGGGGCCAAGGTTGAATGTTATAAAAGAGGTCGTGCAGGTCAGGCCTCAAATAAGTTTTGCTTCACTTTGTTGTGATTATGAAAGGTTAGAGGGCTAGAGGTTCAGTGGTTTCTAGATGATTATAGAAGTCCAAAATTGGATCAAATTATGTGATCAGATATTTAGAGATATGGAGCTAAATGACACAATGAAGCATAGGTTGGCATCGCAACAGTTGACAGATGCAGTCATGGACTGGTCGAGTTCTATTACAACCAATGTCCAAGAGAACGACTTCTCTTGGGCCCATTTCAAAAATGAGTTTGAAATGAAGTTTGTTCCGAAAGCCGAAAGGATTTTGTTATTTAGGAGCTTCTTGGATCTGAAGCAGGGGGCTATGACCGTGGCGGAGTACGAAAACCGGTTCATTGCATTGTTCAAGTTTGAGTTAGGATTGGTTGACACACCGCTGAAGAAGAGTGAGATGTTCATTATGGGTATATGCCCTGAGTTCCAACGAGATATAACTAATCACGTCATGGGATCTTTTGTTGGTTTGGTGAACATGGCTTTGAGGTTTGTGAGCTTAACTCCGAAGCCGCCTATTCCTGCACCAGTTGGGGATAATAAGCGTAAGTTTCGATCGCTAAAGAATAGGTCCTTCCCTCATATGCTACAAGTGTGGGAAGAAGAGTCATTTTTCTAATAAGTGTAAGTCTGGAGGGGGAGGACAAGTGGTGAAGGCACCATTAGTGGAGGCATCGATTGCTAATGCACCGAAGCTTGGTGCACAACTTGTACCGGAGGGTTGTTATAATTAACATAAGCCTGGTCATATTGCCAGAGATTGTCATATGCTTAGAAAAAGGGAGTAGCCTGGGGTCTTTGCTATTTTTGCAACCGAGAAGGGGAAGCATGTTCTTGAAGGTATACTATCTATTTATGGTTTACCTATTCATTTTGTTTGACTCTAGTGCTTCTTATAGTTTAGTATCCCATAACCTTGATTATTTAGTCATGCTCTACAAGTTAGGAACATTGAGTATTATTTGTTATTGATTTGTGCTCAACTAGTTTATGAGCAGTTTTACCTTTCTACATCTTGGGTTAGGTAGACAATAATTGTGGGTAT
This sequence comes from Allium fistulosum, assembly GCA_030737815.1. NCBI lineage: Eukaryota > Viridiplantae > Streptophyta > Magnoliopsida > Asparagales > Amaryllidaceae > Allium > Allium fistulosum. The sequence goes on from CM060905.1 coordinate 81,179,094, forward strand.
ATTGAAACGAACACTTTGTGAATTAAGTTTCATGGTTTGAATATAAAACGTTCGGTGCTAATATTGGGTTAGAAGTTAAAATCTAGTAAAAGATGTTTACTATAATCAAATGGGAAAGATAGAATATTTTGGAAATAAATATTTGTGAAAAGATTTATATAAGAAGGTGGCTTATATAAGTATAGTTTATAAAATGTGGTTAGTAAACTAAAAGGATTTAAACAAAGAATTTGAGAACTTAAATCCTGGTGACTTTGAAAATATTTTTTTAGGATTTGGTGAAAATAATAATGGTATTGTTTGAAAGTATAAATTTGGGAATTGGTTTAGACCATGGTACTTAGTATTATTATATCAAGTAGTTGATACCGCTTTGAAATGATTTTAGTTAAATACCAAAAGTGTGGTTTAAATGTACTAAACTCTTTTCTATCGCTTAAAAATAATTTCGGTGATGACTGCAGCATCACCAGCATTCATTTTTGGGTTTCTAAGAATGGATGATACAAAGTTGTTTTGGTAAAATTGATTTTGATTTAATCCTGAAGTAAGGTTTGATATACAAAATTTATATGTATATATTTTTTCAAAATGATTTGATATTAAAACCTGATGTTTGGTTCTTAAGTTTTCTGTAATGAAATTGGAACTTTGTTAGGTTACGATATGTTGTTTGGTAGTTTTCATTTGTTAAAAATGAAACTGGATTTTCGATGATTTTGGATAGTCGGGAACTTCCGAATTGTTATAAAACTTGTAGTTAAGTGTTTTTGAATATATAAAGTTGAGTTAATATAGTACTTGAATTGAGAAGATAGAAAGTTAAAACAAGTTTTAAATTTGTTAATCAACTTGTTACAAATTTGATGTTCTGATTATACTCTTAGGATGTAATGGAGTATTATATGAGTATGAACTTAAGTTATAAAATGTGGTAAGCTTGAAGTTTTATTTTATGAAATGATTCGATTAAATGATTTTAGTATTAAATGACATGCTATTTGGATAAATGAATGTAAAGGAATTGATGTAGTTAAGAAACTAATAGTATAAATACGTAAGTTTTACGTAGACCGTTTTATTTGCATGACAGTTCTTGATCTAGTATTCGAGTACATGTTTTCGAGGTGGTTTACATGGGTCCGAACAAGGATTTTTCACTTGACTCTTGACAGCGAATACTTGATACGGGTTCGTGATACGATCTTGATGTTTTCTATCATAGCATATGGCTATGCAAGGAAAATGGAGGTTTCTAATCAAGGAACCAAATCAAAGTCCGCACTAGAGAGGTCAAGTGACCTATGCTAGTCTGGAAGTGAAATTTATGAGGAGTAAGTGATTAGATCGGATATTGTGTACGTATGATATATGTATATCGGATAGGCTTTAGTACATTTGTATACTATGTTTGTTGGCTTATGAAGCATTTGGGAATGACTCTTCGATTTATTATGAGCTAGCATGAATAATCTTCTAAGTAATGTCCTGAGGCTGTTGAGCGTATGGTATGCTTAGTAGATTGTTTATCATCCTTGGATGATGGGAAAGTTTTGAACCTGAGCGAACCATGAGCTTTGTTTGTTAGTAATTATGAATCCTATTTGGTATTTGCATGCTTGTTCCTTTTCTAAGGTTAGAAGTACTATGGAGCGAGGATGCTTGGGGTTGTACATGGAATACGGAGGACAGTTTGAAGGAGTTCTACCTAGAGTGCTTATAGACTAGGGGTTCCTTCTTATCTTAGTGTCGTATATCTTTTGTAGTGTATTCACCTCTTTAGGTAGAGTCACTTAGTATGATTCAGTTTGCAATTTAGTTTGTATATAGTTCAGCAGTATGCTGTATTTATATCTTGTTTTGCTATCTCCTTTGATTATCTTTTTTGTTTGAATTTCGAGGACGAAATGTTCTAAGTGGGGGAGAATGTAGTGACTTGGAAATTCGAACACTTCGTCTTCGAATATCATAACATTATGAAATATAGTTAAATGTTATCAATATGATATTATAACCTTGTTAGACATCATTTAATTAATAAATAATGATAAGAAACTTGTTTTTGAAATTTGTTTACAAAAATACATTCTTCGAAGAAAAATCAATAATATGACCGAAAATTGGTTTATCGGTAAATAGTTTTTTGATCGATATAAGTTGCTCGAACTCTTTGGCACTTGTCAAATGATCAAATGAACACATTAGCAACTAATTAACACACACCTCTTCATAAAGCTTGGAATGTTCTAGAGGCTTCCATATGGATAAGAGATATTATCATGAGAGGGGTATAATGGTAATTAGCACAAAGGAGAAGTGATGAGAGGTGGGTCTTCCATGGTATGAAGAAGGGGTGAAGGCAAGCTTAAAGAGCATCATCCTAAGCCTATATAAGGAGGGGCATTCCCTTAGGAATAAATCACAAATTTCCTAAGCAAAAACCAAGCTTTCTAATGGCTTCATCTTCTTCTTTCTCTCTTATGTTCTAAATGAACTAGTTGCAAATCAACTTCAAATCACTTCAAACTTTGCCACAAGCCTTAATACAATATTAGAACACCTTCCACTATGCCAAATGTTGAAGAAGCAAAGCTATGCGCTCCCATCAAGTGAGGTCTGTGTGCATCATAGGGGTTTGGAGGCAAAGGAGCAAGATGGAAAGCTAAGGTGTAAGGAAGAAAAGGTGTTGCAAGGTTGGGCTTGGACTTTGTTAGCTTGGATCTTGGTTGTTGTTGGATTAAAGGTGAGTTAACACCTCACTTTTGAATGAAAATATAACACATATATGTCTGTGTTTGATTGTGTTTAAGTTGTTTGAATTGTTGTTAACATATGTTAAAACATTGGCCTGAATTCTTGCTTTGAAAGTAAGTGACACATGTGATCCATATATATGAACTTGAACGAACTTTGATGGACTTGTATGATATATGATTAGGCCTTGAACAAAGTACATAGGTTATAGATGGACTTTGGTTTAAATGGGACTCGGATTTGGAAGTGCACTTATAGTGATAGTCGCTATAGATGTTGTTGTGAATTGCCTAGTTTTTTGCGATTATCATTGAACTTCATAGAGAGATCCTTAGGAGTTTCTCACCATATTTATAATGTCTTATATATATATATATATGTTTGTTGCTATTAAAAGCTTGGGTAGTAAAAGTACATACAAATGTTTTCAAAAAGGGGCTAAGAATTTTCAAGTATTTTAGAAATACATACAAAAGTTTTCAAATGGGGGTTAAGAATTGTTTAGTGGATAAATGGTTAATTATTTGATTACTTGTTGAAAATTAATTAACTATGCTTAACACTAAAAGACGATGAAGTAAGGCTTGTCTATTTATGAGAGTTAAGATTGATGTCGAGTAGGGACAGAGCAATAGAGCTCTAATCTATCGGTTTCCCTCTTGACCGAGGAATAGTAAGTTGGAAAATGTCAGAAACGTGTTAATGTGTTGATTTCTTACTTGTTTATGGAAATCATTAATACTATACTTAACACTGAAAACCAACGAGGTAGACTTATCTATTTGTGAGATTAAAGAATGAAATGTCTAGGCAAGGCTTTGATGCAACCAGTGCTTTAACTTATCTGGATTCACTTTTAGATGAGGAATAGTTAAGTTGGAATGTCGAAAATGAGTTAAGCGTACACATCATGATTTGTATAAGCAATTGTTTTGACTAGATAATTGTTTAGTCGATTATCGAACTTGACCAAATATTGACTTAATAAGTTATTGAAAGACTTTGTGATTTCATATTAATGAGAACCCTCGGTGAGGAGTATTGGTATGAAACGTCTCTAGCTTTCACTTAAATCTGAGAGAACCGAAATTGAGTTAACCAGCAATTCACCGATTGGTTTTGGAGAGTTCGATATGCAGGCAGAGTGTACTTATATGAGATGACTCAAACCCATAATCATTTCAAACCATATACACAATCCATATTTAGGAAGCGGTTGTGAAGTGGAATGTTATAGAGTTGAACTATCTATCCTAAGGTTAAGTCCAAGGGAAAGGTCAGCGTTAACATTTCGAACGGTGTTATCGTAAGGGACTGTCTATCTTGAGGAGTATTCCAAGAGAGAGGATAACGTTAACATTTATCGAAGGACTTATGTGGGGAACCTATGTAGAGGTTTGAGATCTATTCAAGATGCTCAAATCCACGTAGTGATTCGTGATCTTCGAGATGAAGGGATCCAATTGGGGATTCGTGTGTTGATCCAGTGATGAGGACTTGTGTGAGAGATATTGAACGTAGCCTCGACATCGGGAATGACTAAAACCATAGTAGGATACACAATCTAAGGTTTTAGAGATATTGATGAAGCTTTCAGTTATTTCAGTTTATTCCAGTCATTTATGTTCAGACTTGTCAGTTGCTTATGTATTAGAGATTCATTTGTATTTGAGATTATATTGTATTTTGGTTCAGACTCTGATGTTTTATAGTAGCTTTATGAACTACTATTTATCTATTCCGCTGCTTATTGTTGTAATACCATGTCTGTGATTCTGTGATTTATTTATTTATTGTATATGCTGAGTTTTGCAAATATAAATTAACCATCTATTGTTTTGAGCAATTCAAGTCTGATATGTGTGGATGATTGTCGATTTGAATGGTTCAAAATAACGGGTTGTTACAAAGCTTATCTAATTTAGTTTTCAATGGGTCTTCCATTATTTGCTTTTTAGTTTTCTAAAAGGTGTTGCTGAATTTGCTTTGAGCGAGGGTAAAACAGTAATTCTCTTGATTTGCTTCTATATATCACAAACCATACTATTAAAATTATAATATATAGAGTTTTCAAACCAGATTTTGAAAATCACATTATAATAGTTATAACATAATTTTTTATTTTTGAATTTAACTTTCAAATGTAAAATCTTATTTTAATTTCAAAACAATTTTGAAGTCACATTATAACATTTATAATTTATTTCTTATTTTAAATTTAACTTTAAATTAAAATTTTCATTTTAGTTTACACAACAATTTTAAAAATTAGCCCAAGGCTCAAATTAAAATTGGGTCTTTTCTATTAGGGGTAACATTTGGGCTCACTTCACCTTTGGACCAGGCGGCAACCATGGAGGATAGGGTACTTGATTACCTAAACACAAGCCTAGACATTATTTTTTATACACCCTACTAAATTGGTAAGCTTACTTAGTTATCCCTAACATGACCAATTAAGATCGCATAGGTTATTGGCTCTAATACCATTGACAGAACGGGGCCAGCACGCAGCGGGTTAAGCAATAAATTTTAAAAAATTTCTACATTTGAATCTATTGGGCCTATGAAGTCTAAATGATTTATTAAATCCAATCTAATAGTGTTTTAATAAAATAGTATTTATTAATTTTGTCTTAGTATTATCTATTTAATTATAAATTAATTAACTGTGAGATATAAAAGGTTTGAATACATCAAATATATTCATACAGTAATTGTGTTTTAGAATTACTAATAAAGCAAGTATGATTAATTGGTGACAATATATAGGAATAGACAATTTAATTGATACAACATTTAATTAACATGCAAGAAATATTATGACACTATTACAGAAATAGAAAATAGTAAAATCTGTATATATTATTACTATAACTCTAAATTGTTTGATAATAATAATAAAAATTTTAAATCATGCTTTGGCAATTTGAAATACAAATATTCAATGTCTATATGCATGGGAGCACGTGCGCGCGCACATATATATGTATGTTTGTAAAGGTTAAGCCAAACTTTCTAATTAATTTGAAACAAGCTTCCATACTGCATTAAAATTTTCTATTGCATTTGTAAACTTATGTATACTTGAATTAGTTAACAAAAGTACATATATACACACAAATTAAAAGTTTTAATCCAAATGAAATTTAGTTATTTTACAAAACAATAGTGGAACACAACAAATTAAACAATATATTAACAATCCTTTAAATTATTTAAATAAGCACATTTGAGACAATAAATTAGGTAATAAATTAAGAATATTATTGTAATCTATTTTAAAGCTTAGTCTCGTTATCAAAACATTATTTTGGTCATATGTAAATTTCTATTACAATTTATCAGATTAAGAACAAAATAATTTATTCAACAAAGTTGTAACGACCCGTATTTTAACACTTTAAAAATACGAATTGAAATAAAAAAATTTGGATAAAAATCTGAAGGAAATAAAATTTTGTGTTGTTAAATGTGAATTACAAATTAAAATACAAAACTGAATTCTGATATAACTTATTTGTAAATTAAATATGGACGTTAACTTGTATTGAATGTAAATAATGAATTGAATTTGATTGTAAACCAAATTGGTTATGATTGTAAACAAAGAATAAATAAAAATGGTAGATTTAATAGTGGAAGTTTACGTTATGGAAACTAATATAAATAAATGTAACTTAATATTACAGTTGATTGAAATCAGATGATAACTGAAACTATAATTTGATAAAGATGTTAACTTGTAATTGAACGTAAGTAAAGATTTAAATTTGAGTGTAATAAGTAATTGAAACGAATTGAATTTGTTTGTAAACAACGAAATAAATAAAATGTTACATTTAATATTGAAGTTATAATATTGAACTCAACGTAAATGAATGTAATTTAATATTACTGTGAATTTAAATAAGATGATAGCTGAAGAAAATGAAAGTAAATGAATTATAAACTATTGATAATAATGTATAAGTAAATGGTTGAGTCAATAATGAAAGTGTAAATCGAAATAAAAGAATTCAATTGGAATTAAATAACTTGAATTTGAATTACAATATAATGAACGCTGAATCTAATGTAATCTTTTATACTGGATTTATAATGGAAAACTGCATTGTAAAAGATTGATTAATTACTGTGAAATTAAAAATGAAATTTGTGAACAATTGAAATTTGATTTAAAAGTTAATAATTTAAAATTGGGAATTTTATATTGAAATTAAACAGTAGAAATAGCCATTTTTACAACTGTCTCGGATTTCGACGAAACCAGTTTCATTGGATCCGTAACAGTGAATTATTGTAAGGTTTCAATTTTCGTAGCAATCGGACTTGTCGTTTGGCCGTGCGAGCTTGAAACGCGTAGAAATTTAATGTCAAATTTGATTAAAATAATCGACTACAAAAGCTATCTTCCACATACGATTGAATTAGGCCTTGGGACTAGTTCCATTACGTTCGGAATATGGGTAAAACCTTATAAACGCCTGGCGGCATGTCTCGATTGGAGTTCGGACGATTTTGGACCTACCTTTATAAATACGCTTGCAAACCGAGACAGTTTTATCATTATTTCATTTCAGAAACCCTAATTTCAAACCATGGCCGCCACCTATTCCATGCCAGAAATTGTCGATCTTCTTTCCTTAATATCTCTCAATCCGTTCAACGAAATCGAAAAATTCCAAAAGCAAAAGTGTAGATCTCGATGAGCTCTTCAAATCCATACGGTTGATTCGTGCTAATTCGTCACGGATTGGTCCAGATCTGGCTTTGAATGTCGTGCGTATTTTCTTGGTTTGCGTGCAAACGGTGACGAATGGGGTGGCGAAACTTGGCGCGGAGATGGAGCAAGGAGAGGCGCACGCGATGGCATCCCCTGATCAACGTCCGGTCGTTCCTAGTTGCATGCGTATGGAAGAAAGTGGCGCGGTGTTGGGTTCGTTCGTTCAACCCTAGAACGTGTGGAGGAAGAAGATAACTTCGGCCCAGATTCTCCAACCCTGAAGTCAACGGCTCTGATTTAACAAAGGTTAAATAAAATAAAAATGTGTATAAATTATATTATCTAAAAATCGTGTAATCTCCTAAAATGCAATAACTTTGTCATACGAGGTCGGAATCGGACGAAACAAGAAGCAGCGGAATCGCAGCGACAAGTGCTACGCTGCAGTGCAGATCCAAAGACATTTGGAGCTCGTTAAAATTTTAGGTTAAATCGAACGTCGTTCGATTTGATTTAAAACCGTAGATTCAAGGTGAGTGTTTATACGCTCACAATTGACTAAAATAATTTTATGTTAGTTAAATTTATATTCTGAAGTGATATGAAATTTATTGGCTGTTGTTTGGTAGGTTTAATTATCATCTGTATTGATATATGAATTAATCGATAGAATTTAAATTGACCGTTAAAATAAATTTAAATTTAAATTGGCAGTATATTACTCGATATTGATAATTATAAAATTGTTGTGAATGTTGTTGGCTTTATGGTTGATTGGTCGTGATGGATGCTATTGGTCGATATTGGTTGTTTATTTATTTTGATATATCATGCTATCATCATGTATATTGTTTATTTCATATAAGACTGTAAACTGAATCATTTCGAATAAATTAAGGAATAGGTTGAAATGATATACCTATGACATCTATTTGGATTGAAATGATATATATCCATCCTTGAAATTAAAATTGAAATAATTATCCACTTGGCCATAGGTTAGAAAATTATATACGGACACCGGGTTGGTTAAATTAAATGATTTTAAAAAGTTGTTTTGAAATTATTTAAATGAATTGATTTTAAGAATAAAATACAATTTATGGAAATTGAATTATTTTGAATTGAAGCTCGAGATGTTGGAATTTAAACCTGGTAAATGAAATTGTTTAATTATTCGAAGTTTAGATTTTTAAGAAAGATTGAAATACGGCGTAAATTTTCGAAAGTTGATTTGTTTTAAAAGATTGGACTTTTAATCGAACTCTGAATATTTCTAAGAAAATTTATATGAAATGATATTTCAAGTTTGAGTTTGAAATTGAAAATTTATTTGAAATTGAGATTTAATTAATTTGGAATTGAATTGAAATTAAATTGGGATATAAATGGAATTATCAAATTTAGTTTGAAATGTGAATATTTAAAGCTTTGAGATATACGGAAATTGAAATGGCTTATATTTGTGGTTCAAATATGTATTTGAAATTGATAATTTGAAATGGTTTATTGAGAAGCTGAATCGAGTTGAAATTGATGATTTGAGATTTGATTAAATTTTAAATTTTGGAATTCGAGTTTATGTGAATCGTTTTGTGGAATTTGAGGCGAAAATGATTTTGAAATCGAAATGAGACATTTAGACGGAAAATATATTTTTGAATTGGAATCTTACATTTTGAATAGATATGATGATATTTGAAATCACTACAAGAAAAATTGCTTTTAACAGCAATGGGGAACATCGGTTAAAAGTTGATTGCGGTTGTTGAACCTTTTATAGGTAGGAAAAACTAAAAACAACACAGTAAAACGCTGAGATTTTTATTCAGCAATTTGTGAAATGTCGTTCCCTCTAAAAATTTCATTACCGCGTAAATTAATTTCCCTCTTCTAGCCAAAATAAGAAACCTAAATCACCTACGCCTCCAAATCTTAATTGCTTCCCTCTTCTAGCCAAAAATAACTCACACAAACCACGTTTACTTCTCAATTCAGGATCAAAGTCAAACCAGGCGATGGTACTAAAATCACAATCACACAATCCACGTTCGCGTCTCAATTCAATGAAATCGCACCTAAGAACCTCACTGCTGAAAATTGCAACTGCGAGAATCGGTCTTTGGAACTTGATGAGGTTGCGGTTGGCTGGGCGGTGCTCGAAGAGGTGGAAATAAAGATTGGTTTTGTTGGCGAAGTTGATCAAGTTGAATAAGTTGAATTGGTGGAGATTGCTGAAGGTTGGTGGGTTCGAATAAGGGGATTTCGGTGAGGCAATTTGTGAAGTTGATGATGATAGTTTGGGGTCTGTTAGGTGGCAAGTTGCGATGGGTGATTGGAGGAGTTCGCTCGATATTCGTAGGAAATTGATGAATCTGGGACAGTGGTACGTAGGCGAGCAAGCAGTGGTAAGTGGTGCTAAGGGAGAGATGATGGAATCGCTTTAGTTGGTTTGTCATTGGTTAACGGGACTACTGCTGTTGACGGTCGGGGTCACAGATAATTGCAGTGGTAATGGTGGAGGATTTGCTCAATGGTTGAGGTTGGTATCAGAAGTGAAGATGTTGTGTTGAATGATGGTGGTGGTGTTGCTCTGGTATACGGCAGTGTGATTGAAGTGGTTGTGAACTTTTGATTATTGGTAGTAAATGTAGGAGATAGATTTTGGGGGGAAGGTGATGCAGAAGTTATTGAGGTAAACTTGCAGTTCCAAGTTTTGCAGAGGGGAGTGTTGATTGGCAGAAGCTAGGTGGTGCTGATGGTGGAAATGGAATTTAAACCCCACCAGTTGCACTTATGATTTTAAAAAATGCTTTGTCAATTTTTTCTGCACGTACAACAGGTAACCACTGATTTAGAGATTGCTAGGATATGCTTCTGTATTCTTAAACTGTACATTTGAATTTACATTCTCCGCTCTGCTAAATATTTGAATAGGCTGTCTATTTATTATGTAGTATCTTGGTCCAGCTTTTATTTTTCTAGATTAATTTCACATTTATCCTATTATTGTCACTCATTCCATTTTTATTTCTTTTTGGATTGCAGCACGATGTAGTGTTCCAACTAGGGAGGCCAAAGGTGTTTTAGTTCAATAAGCTTTTCAAGTTGCCGTTTCTTTTCTCTTATTCACGGTATGTTTTCGCCTTTGACATTGCATATCATTTACTTTTTGGGAAGTATTTGGATAAATCACATATTAATTTAGCAGACAGGATGTAGATTCTGGATCTCTTTGAAATCTGATTCATGAAATATTTCCAATTGTCTACTTTACATAACCTTTCTTGTTTTTACTTTTGATTAATTGATGTTATACAGTTCGAAAAAAACAATATCTGTATTGTTTCTTGATTCAACAATTTAAAAAGTTACAGTAAAATTTTCTCTATTTGAAATTTAATTTGAAGTAGTCATAGATCTACATACTTAGTGAATTGAACATCATAAAGTAAAAGTTCACTATTTCAGCATTTGCTGAAGTAGTTCAAATACAACCTCCAATTGTTTACATAATGACGACGTGAATAATCATCTTAAGTTTATACTAAGTCACATGGAGATGTCCAAATGTTGCTTAAAGGCTACGCAAGTAGCTCAATCATGTTAACTAATATTTATTTTACCTTAATTCTAATTCTACATGTAAAACCTTTCAAAATACCATGTAGATCCATGCATTTCATATAGTAAAAACCCAGTCGTTCCTAATTAGTTTTTGTGCTGAAGCACTTTCTCTGATGTCTTCATTCTTTTATTTATTTTATACAGATTTTTGAAAGAAAGAAAATTTGATATTGAGAAAGCAATAATCATGTGGGCCGAAATGCTCAGGTGGAGGAACGAATTTGGTGCTGACACTATTCTAGAGGTAATTATAGCTTATTTGCCTTTTTTACTTGCTAAGTTTGATTGAGAAGCACCAGTTTTTTCAAGCTTAGGAGATTCTGCTAACAGAGGGTTTTATACATACATGCATGCATGAATTTATTACTCTTAGACTTTTTCTTTAAAAAAATGCTTTACGAACTCATGTTTAATTCTTACACACGTTAGTAATTTTGGCACCTTTATGTTTTTATTTTATATGCAAATTGATGTGGAGCATAACTGATTCAAGTATTTTTGACGTATGTATACTTAGGGCTGTTACAGTTGATATATTCAACTTTCAAATCATGGTAACAATATGCATGATAACCATTACAAAACTAAAATGGTAATCATTTCAAAGCTCAAAATGGCAACCTTTTAGCTTTTACTGATGATGGTTATACTTTTCAAATTGATGGTTGGTCACATTGTTTGTAACTGTTATCAAAATTTGATATTAGCAGTCAATTCATATAGTAAGTAGTTAATATCTCAAAAGTTCCTTATAACTTTGTTTATCTAGTTTTAAGGCTAGTGGTCATCCCTAATTAGTTAGAATATCAACTGAAGGAAAAATTCATCATTAAGGCTTGTTTGCTGAAGTATAATCGAAACAAAATATGCTTTTTCTACCACTGTGACAAAGGTTTGAAAAAGTGAACTGAAATGATCGTAAATCGAGCAAATGAACCTTTTTAGTAAATCATACCGTGAACTTGTTGCACCTATTCCTATGAGTATCAACAATGCAACTTCTATTGGAAACCAACTACAGTTCATTGCACATCGTCATCTAATTTGAATGAGCATGTTGGTATAACTAAACTGAACCTCTTTTAGAAAGGGAATGAGTCATCTACTTCAGCACCTATGGACATTGTTCCAAATTCAAACAGGCGTTCTGCATTCCATAGCAAAAGTAATTCAACTGTGTGTGTATATGTAAAATTTCATTCACATCTAATTCCTTTCTGTCCTAGAAACTGTCTCCAAAGATGCCATTTCAGCTTGCCTTGGATGTTATCGTGAAAATGTTGAGAGCTTGTGCTCACCATCATCGCTAAGGACAGGTAACAAGTTATGTATGTTATTTTTGAGATCATTTTATGCTTTTTTTCTTCTATTAATCGTTGAATCCTGTAGCCAAATATAGTGGCACTTTATATTTAATATTATGGCCTGATAATTGAAACACAACTTTGCATGCACTAAACATTACTCAATTACTATTTCTCTCATATTTTTATTATTTGTTTGCTTATTAAACTACACATATACATGTATATATAACCGGTCCATTTTAATAATATATACATCAAATTACAGCTAACATAATAAAATATAAAAAATAAAACCACTACCTAATATTATAAAATTTAACCGAGTTAATTTTGTTTTATGAAAATTAAATTATATTATAAAAATTAAACGAGTCTAAAATAATAATATTAATTAACCAAGTTTATAAAAATCAACTAAGTTTTATAAAAATTCAATAAGTTTATAAAAATTAACCAAGCAGTATAAAAATATAACTAAATCTTCTATAATAATAATAATGTAGTTAACTAAGATTTATAAATCTAATAAGTTTATAAAAATTAACTAAGTATTAAAAAAAAGTAAATAATAATTATAAGTTAACTAAGTTATATAAATATTAAATAAGTTTATAAAAACTAACTAAGTATTATAAAAAATTTCAACTCGGATTTAGTGAATTTAATGAACTTGTGAATTCGTGATTAATATATTGGTCAAAATTTCATAGATTAATTATGATAAAATTCAACAGCATGGTTTATGTCATAATTTCTCTTGTCTACCGATATCATCTTCCTCAAATTTTGAATAAACATTTTCTATGTTTTGAGCTCTTCAAAAACATTATTTTAGTGAAAACTAGATAATGAATATGGCTTGGTTTTTATTTTTTTAGCATGGCTGACAAACAAAATGACACTTGAGCTTTCTTTTGGTATGCTTTGCAACAGTTTCACCTTTCAAATTTTATGGCATATTTTAGTCAGGATTCGGTCCGATATTCTGTGAATATGTTATAGGAATACCATTAAAGTATCAATTAACCTAAGTTTTGCATTTATTGCAGCTTGTATGTTATTTCATTGAAATATCTGATTGTAGAGAAGAAGTTAGCGAAGGGGCACAATGTTTTTTTATTTTAACCATGTTAATATGTAAGTTCTGCAAAGTGATTGTCAAACAACTAGAACTAGAACTAAGTTAACTGAGTTTTATAAAAATTAACAAGTTTAATTTATAAAAATATAAAATATAACTTAATCCTCTATAATAATAATAATAATAATAAACTAAGATTTATAAGAATAACAATAAGTTGATTATGATTTACTTCTTGACCCGATCACCACTTATAAGAACATCAATATCACTTAGTAGACAGTTCTTTTTCAAATGACTACCGGAGAAATATGAAGGCTGTCAACGACACTGATTTACAATCCTATGCAATAGAGTAAATTTCATTTTATATAGGACATGTTGAAAATTTTAGTTCCAATATTCTTACTTTGTTTTAATTGTGCTTCAAAGGTTCGAATGTGCTGACTCCTTGTTCCCTACTGCGTCAAGATTCCAAGTCTCTAGGTCGTGGAGGTATGTTTCTGAACTATTATTTCAACATTTCATTTTATCAGAATCGTGCTCTGCAAAACATTTTTGAATTTGCAACCCAATGCAAGAATAAAAGAGCAGGCTATAAAGAGTATTTTTTAGAATAAAATTGAAAAGGACATAGATTCTGAATTCAATCAGGTTGGTGACTGACTGATTAATTTACATTTTAGGCTTTTGACTGCAAATGTACCACTTGGTATTCAAATGCTGCTTCTCCATTATATCACTTTCACCACTCTGCACCACTGCCTCACATCCTACTTGCATAAGCTTGACAGATATGCTTTTGCTTTACTCTACCTTCACTGTGATTGATGCATTATTCTTGCATCACAAGCCAAATTTCTACTCAGATTTTGGTAACGTTGACATACAACATCAATGTAATTCATTGTTATGTTTTTAACGAATTTTCTAAATATGCTATTCCAGCTAAAAATATTATAGGGAATAGAATTGGCAACTAGGTTGCACTATTCAATGTGAAAACTGAATTAGAGGGTGTGATGATATCCCTGACATTAGAATGTCTGATTTTGATGAAATACCAAGTGATCATACTGTGAATTTGGTGAGATGGTGTGATGTTATCCTTGACATTCTTCATTTGCAACTTAGAAACTATCTATATTCATTTCAGTTTTTGCTTGATTACAATAGTTGAGGGCTTCCATACATAGATATCAAGCTGGAAAGGCTAGATATGCTCGTTTTAGGCAGACCAACGACTTGTTGGTTGATTCAGGTTGGCACTGTAGCTTTAGGCAGACCAACGACTTAGGCAGACCATACATAGATAACATGGTATAATAGCCAACCTCAATAGCTTAACAGCTTTTCAAACTTGTTTGCATTTGTAATCTAATCAATCAGAGAAGTCTCATAATTTGGATCATAAAATATAACAAGTTAATTAAGTTATACAAAAAAAAATTAAATTATAAGAAACAATTAAGTTTTATAACAATTTAACTAAGTTAACCAAGTTTAATAATTAAATAATTTTCTAAAAGGTAACTAAGTTTTATAAAACATAAATAATTTATAAAAAGTAACTATGTTTTATAAAAAATTAACTAAGTTAAAGTTTCATAAAAATTAAATAAATTTCTATATACTATCAAAATTTTATAAAAATTTAATAAATTTATAATAACTAATTAATTTTAACAATATTTTTAACTAAGTTATATTTTTATAAAAATTAACTAAATTTATGAAAATTAATCTATTCTATAAAACTTTTATATAAAAATTAACTAATTTTACAAAAATTGACTTACTTTTACAAAATGCAAAGCAAGTTTTGTAAATTATACATTTATAAAATTAAACATATTTAAAAAAATTAACTATGTTTACAAATTATTTATATATTTATACATTGCATTTGAGCAAGCTGCTATCACAAACAATTTATGTATCTACATTGAATTCAATTAAATTCAAAAAATTAAACATAAAGGTATGCAATAATAATCCATTTTTAAACTTATTTCTAGCTATGGTCAAAAAAAATTATGCACACGTCTATTGGATGTGCATGCATACTGGTATTAAATATAGATAAAATTGATAGCTCGATCTCTCTGCCATTACCACTAAACAATATTTCATCCTCAACCTTTAGAAAATAAGGAAGGTTCATGTGATCCAATACCACCTCTAGAATTCATTTTTTAATATCCCCTCGTTGGCTTTAACCAACATTTTGCTTTTGTTAGAAAATTTAAAGCCCTTAGCTGGGCTCTATAAATGCTGTAGCAGGCCCCCAAATATGGTGTTCTATAGTCGTGGTTACATAATATGTTTGTTAACTTTTAGAACTTCACTTGATTTGACCATTATGTTTTTACACTCTGTGTAGTAATTTTAATTTGCATTTATGAACTGTAATCTTTTTGTCTATAGCCATTAGCTAATAAAAATTCAAATTACTTTTTTCTTTTGAGTCATATTCTATTATTTATTGTTTGCTAATATGCATTTCCACTGACAGAGACATTAGTGCACTCCTCTCTTGAACCATGTCAAGATGCAGATTTCACATTTCCAGTAAACTTTAATTTCAGTGAACACACAATCTATGTATGATGCCGTCCCTATCTAAAAGATTTAATGGAAAAGGTTGCTAGCCTCTTTGAGATCACCATATTTACTGCAAGCCAAAGTATTTATGCAGATAAGCTTCTTAATATTCTTGATCCTAAAAGGAAATTGATTCGACATCGTGTTTTTCGTGAATCATGTGTCTATGTGGATGGTAATTATATGAAAGATTTGTCGGTTCTTGGTCGTGATTTGGCACGGGTTATCATCATTGACAATTCCCCTCAGGTAAATGCTTTCCCTGTGATTTTATGTCAGTATATGTTACCAAATTTAAAAAATAAAATAAAAACAGAAAACTACTACTTCGATGCATGTCAATATATGTTATCAAATTTAAAGAAAGGATTAATTGTTAAGATTTGGATGTAAAAAGAAGGGTAGAAATGGCTGTTAATTTGTTTTGATAAATGTCAAGAACATTTTGAGGTTCTTGCATTTTATTGCTGCATTTCAAATATTCTAATACACTGTAAAAGATGCTTCATAAACAAAACTATTATTAAATGAGCCCAGCCCACTGATAACCCACTAAAAATTAGATAGCTGCGATTCAAATTATGGGCAGATGAGGACTATTGAATTATGCCCGTTAGTTTCAGGATAAAGAGATATGTCCAATATAGATTTTTATTATGCAGAACAGTAGAATATCCCAACATAAGTGTTCGACTCCCACTTTAAACTTAATTAATTTAAAATAAACTTAAGAATTAATTACCAGTTTAAGATATTTTATTTAAATGTCTTTTATTGGTAATTAATTCTTTAAGTTTAGTTTAAATTAATTAAGTCCGAGCCCAACCCTTAAACAAACTCGAGTTTTTGAGAAAAGAAGAAAGTTCTCGGGTCTAAGCTCGGGTTGTTACTGAGATTGGCTCGGGTATTTGTATTAGCTGATTTAAAATTTAAAATAAATCAAGTTAAACATTTTCTTAACTAATTCTTTAAAATAATTAATGTTTTAATTAAGTTTGGGATTAGTTAAAAGTTATAAATTGTTTTAAATTAATTAAGTTTAAGATATTTTATTTAAATGTCTTTTATTGGTAACTAATTCTTAAGTTTATTTTAAATTAAATTAAATTAAAAGGTGTAATTAAGTAGTTAATTTAAAGGGTTTGACCTTATTTTGGGAACGGATTGGTTGGACAAGCATAGGGCTGTCACAGTTGGTAATCCCACACATGAGAAAGTTGCGTTGGACATTCTGTCCACGATCTACAGATGATACAACAAAACAGAAAAGGCAAAGTTCTGGCCTAATCAACGTTCTACAGATGATACAAACACTATTCACAATTTGTTACACTGACATGGCATACAACTTCACCCTAACTTACATGCAACTACAGTTCCAACGTTGCATCATTACACTATGGTTTTCTTTAGTTTGAATATAATTGCACTGCAATCTTCATCTCAGCCATAACTGCATTTGGTCATAGTAGTTTAGATCAAATAGTTTTTGGTAGCAAGTGTTTTAACTTAGCCTGTTTCAGTTTGTTTCAGATCGTCTGCTTCAGATTAGTTCTTCCTATTGCTCTCAATGCTTCAGTTCTATGCTTTATTGCAGCAGGTGTTTCAGGACATAGTTTAGTCTACTCTGATCATATTCACTATCTGTCTGGTACATTAGTTTAGCTAGTACTCTAGTCCAGTTCATCATATTGCCAGGTAAATTAACCTTAGGATGGATGCATACTACAATAGTGGGAAATTGATTATCCTCTTTAACCCCATGTACTAGCTTACTTATTAGATTTTATGTAATATAATCAGTAATATTGTTTTCTCTGAAGTTGTGATGGATTTGATGAGTTACCTATTTAAATAGCATGAACCAGCACAAGTCTTTAACTCGGAGCATTGTACTTAAACTTGCAGGCATTTGGGTTTCAGTTAGAAAATGGAATCCCAATAGAGAGCTGGTTTGAAGACCGGAATGATAAAGAACTGCTTTCATTACTTCCATTTTTGGAAAGCTTGGTAGGAGTTGAAGATGTTCGACCAATAATTGCCAAGAAATTCAACCTGCGTGAAAAGGTAGTTGCTTCCTCTTCTTCACTGTTGTCGCTTGACTTAAGAAGGTGATGGCCCAAAAAAAGACTACTTTCTGTACGGGTTCAAACTTGGATGACTGTATGTACTATTACCATTCTTGTAATTCAATTTCTTGTATCTTGACGTTGGTTGTCTTGTTTACAGGCTACCGTTGTTTTTACATTTTTTTTATGAAAACCTGAACCTGTACTAAGATGTTGTAGAGTTTCGGAAGTAGATTTTCAAGTCATAAATTAGTTAAGGCCAGGTATAATTGTAATAGTGTAATATTTTATTAAATTTGGTTCAGTATCTATATTTAACGTAGCTCTAGTACTATCAATATTTTAGTGGAGATTTATAATCTTGGGAGTACCTTTCTTTTCTTTTTTTATTCTTTTATATAAATAGAAGACAGCGTTTGATTAATGCTGTCAATGAAGAAACAACAGCGTTCAATTCGTGCTGTAATTATCTTGAAATAGTCAATAACAGCGTTTTTCACATGCTGTCGAAATAGTTTATGATTCAATAACAGCGTTTAGAAAAAGTTGTTGTAAACAGTTAAAGTAGAATTAAAACATCTTCGACAACTAAATTATTAACGCTGTTGAAACATAATACAGCACGTTTGAAAACGCTGTAAAAAACATTATTGACAGCTTGTAAGAAACGCTGTCAAAGAGATGTTTCAACAGCGTTTATCGAAAAGCTGTTGTAAGTTCTGTATATAAGACAGCATGTCGTTATACAGCGTTTGAACTAACGCTGTTGTATCGTATTACAGCGTTTATCAAACGCTGTTAAAAGCCTTTTGTGGTGTAGTGAATGGATTTGATTTTTGAAGCGAATATGATATTTTTGATAATCTATTATGAATTGATTTTGAAAATGTAAAAGAGCCACCGGTGTAATAATACGTAGTTATTAAAGAGACCAGGATCAGATATGGATGTACTCTCTGTCGATACCGAAAACCACTTTAATAACTAATATACGCGGAGTGTTGATCTAGAATGAAGTGGATGGTTTGATGACGCGTTGACTGAAGAAAGAGAACGATTTTGGATGACCCCTGACATGACTAAAACAGGAGCCCTGCCGGGCCATTGAGGTTCGCCACCTCTAGCGGACACACTTCTTCGTTACCATATCTATTACTTTTGTGATTCGATTTGGGTGCACCCCTCGATTTTGGGAGTGTTGTTTCGCGGTGTTGGGGTAGTAGCTGCTATGCCCAACATCAGTCCGGATGACGCAACTACTAGTATCCTAGTTGGTATCGCCTCATGTACCCTGTCATACTGATTATCCTATTCGCGACCACTACGTTTTGGTTTGTACCTTTAGTATATGGATTGCCCTCTGGTGACTTCCGGTTTTGGGGAAACTACGGTCTTGTATATGCTTTTGGGAATAAAAATGTGTTAAGGGTGGAATGGGCCATGGCTTAACGCTAGTTTGATATTTTACTTTATGATAGACATTATTGTATATAGCGTATTCTATTATATAGTAGATAGTTTAACGGATCCTTAGGAGTTGGAAATCCCGAACATCTCTTAAGTTAATGCACACGTTAAACACTGGATAGGAGGTGTCTAAAAACCGTAAACAACTCTGACGCCGTCACACCCATATTTACTAATTCGATTTAACTTACATGAGATATTTTAGTCCTGACTCGAGTGTTTTGTCTTTTCATTACGCTCAGGTCAGCCTGAGCATTTCATATTAGGTTGAAGATATATTCTGGAGGACAAAGACGGAGTTTGGTATTACATCATTTGTATTCTACTACTGTATTATTTTTCCGCTGCATTGTTGTATTATCTCTGATATGTATGTAACTCTGATTTATGATGTAGAATAATAATCCAATTTATTTATTTAACAGCTTCATGAACTGTTATTTTATTATTATATCTTGTTCCTTCTGCTGCGAGATTCTGTGTTTGTTTCTATTCTTTCTTATCTATTTCTTATTTACCCCAATAACTATTTGTATTTTGGATTGTTTGAGTCGGCATGTGTGTATGTTTTGTCGACTTAAACGGTCAAAAATGCGGGTTGTTATAGTATTCAAATTGCATAATTATATCCAATTCAAGGTGAAGTAATAATATGTAAATACAATGTTTCTCTTTCAACACAAATGCAAATAATATGTACATACATACTTTCAGATCTGAAAACTATAGTTTGATTTAAGACATAGATATATAATTGCAACATTGTTTATATTATATACAAAATTCTATTTGATTTATCAATTAAAAAAAATCAGTTCAATTCAACAAACGATTTAAATTACATAAACAATTCTAAATCAAATAAGGCAATACTATACACATACAATCTATGATAGTCATGTTATATTTAATGGAATATTTAAAATAAAAGAAACTCGTCAGATCTAGTCAAAATCACACCTTGATTTATGCTTTCTCTTCAGATTGTCATGATTCACATCCAATCCTTGCAAGAGATGGATGAACCACCTTTGTTTTAATTTAATTTGATTTTTGATTTTAAGTTGTTAGTGGTTTTTATTTGTTTAAAGGAAGATTATGGCAGCCGTTATTTTGGAAAGGAGGGAGAAGGACTTTCTATAAAAAGAAAGTGAAATAAAGAGGTTTGTTTTTAATGAGATAAAAGCATCCTTTTCCATTCTCCTTGTTTAACTTCTGTATTTAATTCAATCAATCAATTCCTTCATTTTCACCATGTATTGGTTGGTCCTAGCATGCATCCATAGTAGGCAAAGTTTCCAAAAAGATAAAACCTCCATGTAAATTATTTAATGCAAACCTCATTTAAAAGGTATACCGATATCGAATATTGATATTTGCAAATATAACTTTTATACATGCATTTAAATAATTACTAATGACATTCAAAACATCAAATAAATTAATTATAATTAATATTTAATAAATAATAATTAGTTCAACCAATTGATAATATTTCATAAATTAATTAAATCGTGTGATTTTTTGGAGAAATCACAAATGTGGTTGTGCAACTTAGAGGTGTGAATTCGGTCAATAGTTAATGTTAAACAGTTCAAATATTAACTTCACACGTCACCTTAGCTGATGACATGATAGTTTGGTCGATTTCATCGCTTAAAGGTCATTTTGGTAAAATTAAATTATATATTTTTTGTAAGCGGTACCTGGTTGTAACGATATTTACACCAATTCTCTTCATCAAAGCAATATCAAATTAGGACTTATGGAATTTGGTTTTTGGTCAAAATTCCAATATCATCCATATTCAACTTTGAAAGTCAAAAAACAAAGTCCTTGGTTCAATAATAGCATTTATTATTAATTGCATTACTCTAGCCAGAGATTTTGACTTTAAGTTGACTATAGTTGGCTGTGATACTAACCCCATATAAATAAGGAGACAGATTCTCTATTGAATAGTGTTTCCCTCCAATGCTTCAACTCAGACCCAACTATAACCATTCAATGGGCGCCATGCCATAATTTTACTATAATCAAATTGGAGAATCTACATTAAAGTTCAACAACATTCTCAAGTTAAGAAAACTGTGTAACGTCATCACTTCAAGATTTTTTGTTTGACCTTAATTATATCAACCAACAGATAACTCTTGAGTGATTCATTCCAAGGTTATCAAATAAATTTAGTATGTAACCCCTTAGTGCCCCTAATAGTCATAAGCAATACACTGCCCAACATTTAGAGAGTGTTATGTACTCTAGTCTCAATGAATGTATCGATATATAGTCTCGATACATCTTGACTAGGAATACTTTAACACATTATAACTACTATCATAAAACATACCATTAATGGATTTTCTGTTAAATATACTTAAATTGAACAGTCGATTATTTATAATACGTTATAACATGTATATAATAGAAAGAAAAGACCTTTTATTTCAAACAAAATTTGTTATCAAGTTAGATATATTTAACAAATTACATAATTGCTCCCAGTGCATACCACTAACTCTGTCACTAATAATACCAAAAATGATCCACTTACTTCATTAAATTCACCAATGAATTACCATAGACTTGAACATGTGTTTTTGACACATAAGTGGTATGCCTATGATGCTTTCATATAATATAAAATAGACATGGAAAACATAACGTGTAAAATAATTTGATTTGATCAAACAAATGAGTGTATTGGAAAAGGTTCCAAAAGTACCTAAAACAGATAAGGTTTAATCTTAAAAGTCACTCCTCCCTATGATATATAATGATGTATTCATAAGGAATAATAAGATTTTGTTGGACAAAGTACAATTGATGATTAGTGAAGTTGAGTTGACTTCTTTCTGTAAGGACATGTACTTAAGAGTAAATACATAGGTTAAATTTAGTTTCATCTAAAGCATAATTTACGTGATCATATAAGATAAGAGTTTATAAGAAACCCTTACATATCCTAGGTTAAGGAGCCGAGAGTTTTTGTGAGTTAGGAGGTTGCACGTAATATTTGCTCATAAGGGATCTATTGCTAACTACCCCAAAGGAGTTTGAGACCAACCCACATTGGTTGACTAAATTTATGTTATGAACGTAAGTATCGCTACCATTAAACTAAGTTAGTTTTGTACATAATGATAGTTCATAAAATATTTTTAAATGCCTACTCCACCGTACTGAGAAACACTTGATGTTCTAAGAAATGCCAACTTCATGACAAAGGAATTTATTTTAGAAATTATTGGTAGTAAAATAGATTTGGATACAATCCAAATATAAAATTGATTATGTAATATGAAGTGAAATTAACCAAGCCAAAATAAACACAACTCATTAGAATGTCTAATAATAACACTTACACATTAAAGATAAATTATGAGCTTCATATCAGTGTCTAGAAAAGAATTTCCTCAGTTGTTAATAACCCATTAAGATTATTAACTCTACCATATGGAACGATGCACAAATTCAAAATGGATTCTAAATAGATTATCAAAATATGATTTTGATAGTTGTACCCAAAGGGATATGATTCACCAGCCGCAAATGTATCTTTAAGAAGAAGACCAATGCAATTGAAATATAGTAAGCAACATTGATAAAAATAACATCGTAAATTTTAATTATTGAAATAACGTAATAAATTCATCATTAGACATGCGTTAATTTAGATTTTACTCACAAATTTATCACTCGATATGATTTTGAGTTTTGGTACATTTTGCTAAAAAAGAAATTCTAAATAATAATTTAGAATAGACCATGTGCATATAACAACCAAAATGTCATGAGGTCAATGGAGGCGATAATTAAGTTTGTGAGTATTGGATAGGATCCAAGAATTGGTACTAAAGTATTGTTTGATAAGCATCAGAATTTAGCAAATATTTTGACAAAGAAATCAAACATTTTGATTTTCAGTCAAAATGTAGAGGAAGCGTGTGCTTGTAAAAATGAATGTTATAGGTACTAAAATATTTCTAAAACTATAAGTAAACGGCATCATTTTGATTGCTAAAGACGTACCCATGTGAAAATCAATTCTTTTTTTGGTTGTTTGACTCTTGATATTGATTTGAAAATGATGCCTTTATAATTGGTATAAAAGGATATTTGTATAGTCACAAAACGATATACATAGACACCATATTAAAATGTTAAATATAAAGCATATGAGACAAATTCCTAATGCACTGGCAACAAAAATGATCATATATGATATGTTGTTTACTATATCACATTTTGCTTATGTACTTGGTACATTAAGCGAATATCAAATCCAAATTAAGATCCTTAAATGATAGTTAAGAGTATTCTCGATTGTTTATGAAATACTAAAGAACTATTTACAAAAACAATGAACTCCTAATGTACTTGGACTCAAGATTCATAAATTATATTGAATATAGTATGTCAATCCTAAATTCATGTTCCACCTTAGTTAAGGAGCTTTAAGTTGGAGATGTTCCAAACTAGAAGTAGTGGCTGATTCAACTGAAAGACTGAGTACATCGCCTTGAATAGCACCGTAATAAAAGAAGTATAAATAAATGCACAAATTTATAAGTAAGCTAGGGTTGATTTCAAATGTTGAGAATTCTATATACAATTTTTGAATAGTACAAAATTTGAGCTCTCACTATATACACAATTTTCAAACAATACAATTTCAAATTACAACATAATTTTTCACTATACAACTATCATTTACATTTGCACCTCACTACATATCACTCATTCACTTGTATTTAATCTTCAACTCTATTCCAAATTGAATCCAGCATCTGAGCGATCTGCAAAATAAACACTAAAGCAGTAAAAATGAAAAAGAAATATTTTTGCAGTGTAAAATAAAATGTGTTTTTGAAAATATTATTTGCATTAGTTATTTGGGTTGTTCGTCATCATATTTATTTTTGAATTCATCTACACGAACAACTTGTGACATGCATAGTGTATTACTGTACATGCCACAAGGCCATGCACACCGATATACACTTGATAAAACTGTAGGGACAAGTGAGCACAAGGTCAAACCCGAGCCGAGGCTGGATTCAACTCAGGTGCAATACAAAAACATCACAAAATTTTCGAGTACAAGTTCTCAAGCAACACAGTTTTGACAATCAAATGGGTCACAGGTCAGCATACATGAAATAATAACACAAACCAGATCAATCTAACGTGAGGCAGGTCATTATAACTTGACAATCAGACATGCACATGCACATGACAACCAGAACCAAGTATAAAATGTACAAACTCAACGAAACAAGACCAGACCCAAATCAACCATGAAGTACACAAGTAAATCCAGGCATCAAGTATACATGACTCGAAGCAATGCAACCAGACTAGAAACAAGAGCAAACGACAAAGTGTACATGGAAAAGCTAACATAAGCAAACATGTAGAACAGTGGACAGAGCTCAATGCAACCTAGACCAATATCACACAACAACTACATACATCAGTATAGAGCATCACAAACATACATATATACATGCGCAAATACACGTGTATTGATATGTAGTGACAGGAGGCAGGTGATACAGTAAATTAAACAAGTCAAAAAAACTTCCAGATTATCTAAAGAAATTCAAAAGGCCGAAGTCACAGGAGATAAAGAATGGAACCAAATCCAAAGTCCAGATTATCATAATTTTAAATACCAAAGTCAAAGGCATTTTTACTGAAGTGCGGACCAACCAAGTGAAAACAAAACAATGAAACAACACTGTATATACATATGCATATGTAACTACCAGAATCCATCAAGCAATAACAAAGTGTACAGGTAAACCAGAGAATTCAACCAAGTGAAGACTCCAAGAGAAACACAATGAAGCATGGTCAGATCTCAAAAAGACTCAGTACAACAAGCATACATATATACATATGCAAACACACACACTGATATATATATATATATATATATATATATATAGACAGTGCATATGTAACTAGGACTAGTGAGCAGTGACAGTGATCAAGCAACAATCGAACAAGTTCGTTTTCAATCAACACAGTGTGGACAGAGCACAACCTACATGTATATATGTATTGATATGCAGTGGATATCAGATTTCATTCCAAGAAAACAGTGAATGGCAATATACAAATGTTCTAACATGAAGCAGTTTTTACAGAAAACTGGGCAGCAGTTTATCTTTCAAACAAAGTCAATAATTATGTCAAGCCAAAATCAAAACCGTGATGACCAAGAAAAAATCGAACAAGCCAAAATCAAATCCGTGGTGACCAAGAAAAAAAATCGAATCGAACAAGTCAAAATCAAAGCCGTGATAATCAAGCAAAAGTATATACGAAAGTGAACCAGTCAGGATGAATCACATGTATTCGATCAAAATCAAACGGCCGAGCTAAAATTATCAGACGAGTTCAAATAATATATTCGATCGAAAATTTAGGGTTTTCAACCCTATAAAACCCATTATCATCATCGGCATATAGCATCGAGTTCAAGCATATCAACAAAAGAAAAAAATAAAAATCACATACCAATTCAATTTGAACTCGACTTGTTGAAGCAGTCGTTTGCGAATCAAAGTGACAAATTGATTGATGAAGCAAACTGTAGATATTCCGTGAAGGTTATAATATGCCCGTATATAGATGTTGGGATTTACATCACAACAGACATGTTAGCTCATCCTATATGTATTGTATATTGTACAAATATGTGTATATATTTATGTCTATTATATATAAATCCAATAGGGTATATATTTATATGTATGTACATAAGTATATTATGGAAAAATATTATAGATATATTTATACGTAAATTTTATAGTGTTAAATAATATATAAATATTTATATACATATATACACACACATACAAGATATAAGTTTGAATTTTATATATATTAAGATATATATATATATACACGTATGTATGTGCTAAAGTAACATAATTATATGTAAATAATATATATATATATAATGTTTAAATGTAAATATGATTTAAAATGGTTTATATATATGTATGTATATAAAATTACAAAATTTAAAAATCTCCATTTTTAATGTTCTAGATCGAATAAACACACTAGGTAAAATTTTAATTATAATTTTATTATATTAATACATAAATATTATGAATTAATTAGTTAAACTATAGTAAATAAATGAGAGAAAATATACAATTTTTGTATATTTTAAATTTTAATTTTCCAAAATGTCTGGAATAATATTTTACAGCATACACAAAATTTTGAGATTTTTCCAAGTCAAAATATTATTTTTATTAATTACGTACTTTCGACCGAATTAAAAATGATTTTTTTTAAATATTTAAATCGGTTGAAAAAGTATAAGGTACTGTTTGGTTTAAAATGAATTTTGTGTTTTCGGTTTTCAATATGTATGTCAAATATGAGAAGAATGGAGGGACGACGGAGGGGATAAAAGAAAGACGGATGGGAGGACGAAGGGGATAGAAGGATGACAGAAGAATGGATTGTTTCACGTACTTGTGTTATTTTCCAAAACATGAAAAATAAAAAAAGTTGTTCTCAATTTTGTATGTTAATTTCGTTTTCTAAATTGGTCATTTTCAGCAACATACATGCGTCATGTGAATTTTTGTATGGACGAAGACCCAAAACTAAAAATAACTAACCGAACACTACCTGATATTTTGACCAAACTTCGATAATGATAAATTAATTTTTGAAAATTTAAGATCAAATTTTCAAAACATAATTTATTTTATATAAATTTTTAATTCATATAATGACTAAATAATACTAAAAAATATTATATAATTACTAAAAATTATTTATAGTTACTAAAAATTAAAATTGATATAAATATACATTTTAAAAATATTAGTTCAATTTTTATTTTATATATTTATATAGTTTAGTATTACTCATATAAATAAATTAATTGATACATTAACATATGTATGAATATATTAATAAAATAATAATAAATGAGATAAAATAATTTTGGCTGTATCAAATCTATTATAAAAAAATTGTTTTTTACCCATAACCAACCAATATATGTGACGATAACAATACCTAGAGGAATCTCATCCAAATAACAATTCAGTAATAACAGTACATATATATTAACAATGCTGAGTTATACTGAGATTATGCATCATATATTAAACTAAATATTTATCTAAACTAATGCCCTTAAGTATACCTTGTAATGATGAATTCCCTTCCTCTTGGAACCTTTCTGATTCATTAAATTGCTAATATTTGAATTACAGACCCTTTGCTATCGAATAGCTATTGATTTGACTTGATTTGTGTTTTGGAGCATTAGAATGTATAATTCGGCCAGAAAAATGGAGAGAGGCGACAACCAAAAGTCTTCTAAAAGTTAAGGATAAAGATGCTTATACAGAGGAGAAGTTGGAGATATTTTAGGATCAATATCCCATTATCTCTTACCAATTCTCTTCCATCTTAGCCCTCCATCTCCAAGCCTTTGTTCCACCATCTTACGGTTCATATTGCCCTCATTCTGGTCGAAATTTCTAGCCTCTTTCATGGGCTTTAAACCCATTTGAAGCCCAAATCATTATTATTAATTAAATCTAATTTATTTGTTTATCGATATTGCATATCGATCAATATATTTATACCTATTATAAATATATATAATAATAATTATTCCTCAAATCATATTTAAAATTTTATAATTAATATTTATTAAATATTAATTAATTTAATCAATTTATAACAATTATAAACTAATTAAATCGTTTGATCTAAAGAGAATTCATCATTCCGGTTGTGTGACTCGTTAGGTGTAAATTCAATCAGCGATTAACATCGAACTATTGGATTGTTAACTTTCACATGTCACTTAGAAGGTGGTGTGTCATTTTGGCCAAATTTATCGCTTACTTAGTTTTAGTAAAATTATTTCACTTTATTAAGCGTAGTTGTACATTTATTTTACACCAATTCTCTTTGTTAAAACTATATCACTTTGGACTTATGGAATTTGGTAATGTTCAAAATTCCAATATCATCCATATTCAACTCTATAGTCCAAACACAAAGTCCTTGGTTCAATAATAACAATTATTATTAACTGAAATGCTCTGGCTAAAGACATTGACTTTGAGTTGACTTGAGTTGGCTGTGATACTAACCCCATATAACTGAGGAGACTAATCTTCCCTTGAATAATGCTTCATTTCCAATACTTCCATTCGAAAGAACTATAGTCACTCGGTGGAACGTCATGCCATGATTTGACTATAATCAAAGCAGAGCTTTTATATTAAAGATCCACAGTCTCTCAAGTCGAGAGAATTGTGTAAATCAATCACATCGATAGTTTCTGTTTGATCTTAGTAATATTAACCAACGAAAAACTATTGAGTGGGTCGTTCCATAGTTATCCAATAACTATAAGTACGTATCCCCTTGGTGCCCCTAACAACCATCAGTAATACACTATCCAAAACTTAGAGAGCATTACGTACTATAGTCTCAACGGATACATCGATATCTAGTCTCGATGAATCTTTACTAGGAACATTTAAAACGATATATTTGTTTTCATTGTGATAAATTACTCACGTTACAACACTTTGTAACTATTATCACAAAACATGCCATTTATGGATTTTCTATTAAGTATACTTTTAATTAATTAATATAACCACATTATATTAAGTATATAATAGAAAGAAAATATCTTTGATTTCATATAAGATTATTTATTGAGTTAGATATATGTAACAAATTACATAATTGCCCCTAGGGCATACCCCTACCTCTATCGATCTTCCACTTGCACTTAGGGTTAACTATGAAATATTATTCCAGCTTCTCCAATCGGTTTCTTAAAACCAATTGGGTTAGTCCTTTAGTGAACGGGTATGCTATTATGTTTTAATCGTCTACTCTATCGATTAACTCTCTCCGACGTTGATAAACTACCTTTATCATATGGAATATTTTGAAGCATGACCCTCGACTTTTAGTGAACTCTAAGTTCTGTTACAAACTATGTTGCGACGTTGTTATTATATAGCAATGTTATGGGATTCTCAACATTCGGAACTACCTTTGGCTTAGTTATAAATTTGTACATTTATCATCTATATACACATTGTTTTTATTGTGGCACTATTCAAGTCAATGAATCAGCCACAATCTCTTCTATTTGGAACATTTTCAACTTAAGGATTGTTAACTTGAATTTATTATTAACATATTATACTCAATATCACTTATGAATTTTGAGTTCGAGCACTCCTTCATAAGGAGTTCATTGTTTTTGTAAACAATTGTAACGGCCTGCCTTTTTGGACGTTTTAAGCAGACACACATGTCAAACTCAAACCATTCAAAAGGGCAGATTGTTATGGGGTAACTAAGAAAAAGAGAAAGAAATAAAACAAATACAAAATGTCGTAGCGGAATGACAAAATATAATAATCAAATAACAGTTCATGAAGCTGTTCTATAAATACATTTGACTATTCTTTTACAACACAATATTAGAGTACAGAAGCAGGAAGAAATAAATAATAAATGCAGCAGAATAACATGATGCAGCGGGATATAATAAATAATACTCGTACAAATCTTTGACTTCGTCCTCCAGAAATAAGGTCTTCAACCCTTAAATGCTCAGGCTGACCCGAGGGAATTGAAAGACAAAACACTCAAGTCAGAACTAAAAGATCTTATGTAAGTTAAATTAACGGTAAATATGAGTGTGATGGCGTCAGAGATGTTTACGGGGTTTGACATCTCCTATCCAGCGTCTAACGTGAGTGCAATAACTTAAGAGATGTTCGGGATTACCATCTCCGAAGGATCCGTTAAACTATCTACTATGTAGTACAATACGCTATTATAATAGTGTATACACTAAAGTAAAGCATTAAAATAGCATTAAGGCGTTACCCATATGCCCCTTAACACATTTTATATATTCCCGTAGTCTATACAATGCCGTACGCTCCACCAAATCGGTGGTTTACCCATAGGACATCACATAGGTACGGTACAAAACAAACTCGTAGAAGGCGCTCTAGGGCATTTGAACATGGCACTCGAGGCAATGCCAGGAGTGATTTACCAATTGCAGAACCGGGCTGGTGGTAACGCATAACAGCTACTACCGCTCACCTCAGAACACACTCCCAAATCAAAATCAAAGGGTGGCCACCAAATCATCACAAATGACATAATATGGTATCGAAGAAGCATGTCCGATCGGAGGAATGACCTCGCTTGGCCCAGGTATAGCTCCTGTTTTAGTCACATCTAAGCTTACTCACGGGAGTCAGGGTCACGTCATACCTTATACATAAATCGTTCGCCAAACCATCCTACTTCATTTTTGGAATCTCCACCACATACACAGTTGTTAAAGTGGTTTTCGGTATTGGCAGAGAATATGATAATATTCGATCCCGGTCTCCTTAACAACCAAACACTTATTTCACACCGAATGGTTCTTTTACATTTCAAAAGTCAATTTACCATTTATATCAAAATATCATATTCAATTTCCAATCATATCTCTTTCGAAATTATATTCACTTCAAACTATATTCACATTCAGAATCATGTTCACTTCCAAATCATATTCACTTTCAAATCATTATAAGTTATGTTAATTAGTTCTTTATTTCAAAATCATCTTATTCACTCAAATATGTCATTTCACAAAAAGTTATCAATTTCCAAATTCTAGCTTGGGTTGTATCATCATCAAGGATTTTAACATAAATACTTCGACTTACACAGTGTGAAATTTTAGAAAATAGTTTAGGAAATTATAAATAGTTTATGTAGTTTAAGTAGTTTTAAACAAATTTTAAATAGTAAAAATAGTCTAAATAGATTTAAATTTGATTTAATTAGTTCTACTATGATTGAAATAGATTAAATATAGATTTAAATTATATTAAGTAGATCTTTAAATAGATTAAATAAATTTAAAATAGATTAAATAAATTTAAATTATATTAAATAGATTTAAAATAGATTAAATAAATTTAATTTGTTTAAAATTGGTAAAATAGGTTAAATTGGATTAAATAGGTTGTAATAGATTAATATAAATACAAATAGTTTTAAATTGATTAAAATAGCTAATTTAATTAAAATAGTTCAAATTAGTTGAAATAGATTTCAAAGTTATATCCAAACATTTTCAGTAACTCAATTTAAATAAATTCATTTATAATTGACACTTAAACTTTGAAAAATCCAATTTAAATCCTTTGAACCATTCATTAAATCAATTTCAATTTCAACATTTACGCTTGGATTAACGAAAATAGTTCAGTTTATATAAATCAATTTCTATTTCAAAATAGCAGTTAACTGAATTCAAAATTTCAAGGATTCCAAAAATCATTTAATTTAACCAATCCGGTGTCCGTATATAATTTCTACCTTAGGGTCAAGTGGTGCGAATATTTATCATTTCAATCCGCAATTATTTTATATTTACGGATATATATCATTTCAATCCGCAATCCCGAGTTAATATAAAAATCCATAAAATCGCTCGAGTCTACCATTTCAACCCATAACGATTTTTCCCTAATCTACAGATCGTTCGGATATATATATCATTTAAACCCATAATGATTTTTCTAATAATAATTAAGGGAACTGCAGAGTGATAACAATATATATAAATTAAACATAACATCCAATTATCAAATATAAACAATCAAACATCCATCACAATCATCATTCAATTCAACCAATATATATCAACAATTAACATATTATTATTTACAGGTAATTAACTTGGCGGTTAAATTTCAATAATAAATTAAACGATAATTTAATTCAAAATAAATTCAAATTAACTGGAATGATGATTTAAATATACCAACAGCTATAAATAAATTCCTAATCACAACACAAATTTAATTTAACTAACATAAGAAATTTTAGAAGTTGTGAGTGGGTTAAAACACTCACCTTCGATTTCAAATCGATTTGAAATCCAAAATAGGGCCCAAATTTGAACAGTCTTAGAATTTGTCCAAACTAGCGTACAAATGTCCGGAATTCCGATATGATCCCAACGGAGAAAATCGCGCGTGAATCCGAGCTTGTATGCAAAAGTAATTAACGTTAGAATATTGGAAAATTTCGACTTCGGGTCTTACTTTGAGTCGCCGCCTCAATTACCCGGTGCTTGCTCTGAGTTTTTTCCAAAATGACCCGAGACCCGAGTCATTTGTCTCCTGACCCGAAGTCGCTCTAGGGTTTTCGCTTCTGGAACTCGAAGTGCGCCCAGATCCACCTTGTTTGGCCTTGAACTCTCTCTGACCCTAAGTCGCTGTAGGG
Organism: Allium fistulosum; assembly: GCA_030737815.1. NCBI lineage: Eukaryota > Viridiplantae > Streptophyta > Magnoliopsida > Asparagales > Amaryllidaceae > Allium > Allium fistulosum. Next base: position 81,212,067 of record CM060905.1, read on the forward strand.
TTTGCTCCTCTGAAACTCGAAGTAAACCTGTGGCAAATTTTTTTTTCGATTTTTTTTTGAAATTAGGTTTTGGAATTTGGGAATTAGGTTTGAGAAGATGGAAGAAGATCTACGTACAGAAATAAGAATATGAGGAACAACTAGGATTTATAACGAGTTATTTATAGGTATAGCTGAAATAGAAAAGAATGGACCAGATCGATTTGAAAGTTGAACGATAAACGACCTGAAAAGCCCGTTTTGCCTCCGGAACGAATATGGGTAATCCCATATATCAAAATAGATGTTTTCGATATCTTTAAACTCAATGGAACATGTTTCAAGTCCTAATTCTATCAAATGAAGAAGTTATGTTAAAATCAGCTTATTTCAAATTGATTTTAATTAAATTGATTTCTAGGCATTTCGAGTCCGTACGATCAAACGACAAGTCCGATCGCTACGAAACTTGAAATCATACAATAATTCACTATTATAGATCCGATGAAACTGGTTTCGTCGAAATCTGAGTCAGTGGCCAAAATAGCTATTTTCACGTTAATTAAATAAATTAATATTAAATTAATTAAATCATCTTTTTAAAATTCAAATTTTATGATTTACAAATTCCTATCACTTTAGATTACTAAGTAATTTATAATTCTTTAAAACAAATTTCTGTATCAATTCAATGTTAATTATTTACTAATTACAGTGTTAAATTTTCAATTGACATTAAATCCAATTAATAAAATTAAATTCCAATAATTCCATTTATTAGTCTTTCCATCTTATTATTCACTCAATTGGCATCTCATGGTTGTAATTAACATTTGTTTATCTTAACTCACATAAATGTAACATTTATTTGTAATTGATTTCCAATTTAATTCAACAGACTAAATAAATAGGTAACATATAATAGTTTGTCACCATTTACTTTTTGTCACACTAATAAATTTATTATTTACAACCAAATGTTATAATTACTTACATAATACTGATTTTATTCAATTACCATTTATTATGTACTATTCCATTAATTAATTCAATATTTACATTTGCTTTCTTATACTAAATTTATAACCAAGTACAACCTTTCAATCATTCCAGTTAATTGGAATTCTATTAAACTTGTTAATAATTAACTTAAATTAACATTGTTACATTTCATTCTATTTATTATTTCATCGATAAATTACAAATTTTTGTTTCTCCCAATATTAAATCACAAAAATCTTATTAAATTAACTATTTTAAATTGTCGAAAATTACGGGTCGTTACACTCTCCCTCACTCGAAACTTTTCATCCTCGAAAAGGAAAAGAAGGGAAAAGAAGAAATTAAGAAATTAATATATATTATTCAAAATATTAAATTTATAAACAATTAATTCACATAATTAAATAATTTAAATAAAATATGTCAATTTATAACAATTAAATCCTTTTTACTCAAGTTAACAAAAGTTTGGAAAACATTTCACAAAATTTTCTATGTCCAAAATTTCATGGAAAATTTCGGTAGAGTCTCTTTTGTACGGAGAGGTCCGGGAGAAATAGTAATATAAATAATAACAATATATATCATATTTTTCAAAATAATATTTCCCAACAGCGGGAAAATAATATAATATCGCTAGAAAACCATAATCCGAGAACGTACCTATTTGTCGGGCAAACAACGCTTATTTTATGAAACCAAAAGCAGTAGCAATTGCTTTCATATCCTGCATTTCACTTATGTAATCCAAAAGAGGTTAATACTTAAGTAAAAGAGAATATTAAGTTGTTTCAACTAATAACAAAACAAATCAATATAACATAACAATATTCATTTGCAAACAAAAGCATACAATCATCACATGCAATCAAAGAAATCAACCATCCATCCATATCAAGAAAAACAAATGGTTTGTTCGGGTTTAAACACCCTTAAATCGCATAGAATGACAAATAAACTACTAAGTATACCATCTACTCAACAGTCAGATAAAACTCAATAGATTATTCATACATCCTAAACAATTTAAAGTATCACCTCTCAAACATCCATAAGTCAAAACAAACAATGATATCCAAGTATTATTTAAGTTATTCTTATAAATTTTCTTTCACAACATTTATTGTTCATAATTTCCATTCATACCATGATTATTTTCTTTAATTTACATTTATTTCTTACAAAATTCAACTTCTATTCATTCATATAATACTTAATTCCATTTATTTACATTCATTTATTGTCACGATCCAAATTTCAACGTTTGAAAATCGACACCCGTACTTCACTTGTACTCGAATGCCGCAGATTCAATCGTTGAAATTCGAGTCATGCCAAAGCTTATAACACAGTAAGTATAACAACACAGCGGAAGAAAGAAATAGATGATATCATATATAACTCCAATGAATACAATATCCAGAATGATATATAACAATGATATCAATAATACAAGAATATCAGAGATAAATAATGATACAGCGGAAAACAGAAGTTATAACTCCAAATGATCAGTCAGAGAGGCTGAGTCCAACCACTCCAATATCAAGTTCGAACCACCATCACGTTGCACCAACACCAAGGTAAGCAACGTCAGCCATGATCTCCAAAAACTGAACTAGCTCCAACTAGTTTACTGAACCTGACTATCTGAAAAACCCAACTCTAGACTGCCCGTGTGGAAAATTGTGGGCACCCAGAGTTTAGGAAGGGAACAATAAACTCCGAGTCAGTCATGGGACTGGTGTGAGCAACAAAAACAGTTTATCTTTAAAACAAACCACAAAAGAACTTTAAACATTGAGATCCGCAATGATTTTGGAAAATGAAACTACCATAAGACCTCCCGCCACACACACAATGCAAACGCAGAATTGGAGGAGATTTCTCCTTATGATAGTCAAAAATGCTTACTACGCAAAAGAAACTCTTTTGATATTATTACTAGTGCATAGTGTAGAAAACCATTTCGAAAGTATAATATTAATCTTAGCCAGCATAGACATTCCAAACTATGCCTACTATAGCTCCTATGTTCAATAGCAGGTTACCGCCACATTCCATAGCAGGTTATACAACTAAAACCGTACATGGCTCGTATTGTTTCTTTGGATTTTCCAACAAATGGTCAGGCTAAGGAACTTCCTATGCCACATGGGAACGCCTCTGGAGGGACGCCCCGAGAACCACCCGGCTCTCTACCAACACAAGGTCGGTTACCCCCTTCCCGGGTAGTAAACCTGAGATATGCCACCCCCGGTCCTTTGGGACCTTTATCCGAGAGCTCTCTACACCAACAACATCACACAGTAGTAAATATACTATAGTGTCCACATGAGTAAGTATCAGGGCTCCATACCATAATACCACCCTTTTCCAGAAGGAATGGACATACCCTAGGGGAGCTACCCTTGAAACCTTGCCGCATCTTTCCTGTTTCGACCATTACCGGTCTGTGAGGCTCGATGAGGTCTCGTCCATAAAGCTACACTTTTTCACAAAGCCATGCTTTGATCAACAAATGATCAACAACACACAGCAGCACTTAGCATGCCACACTACCAAATTTGGGAGTATATCACTGATAACCTTCAACTACATAACCTCTGAGCTCGTACGTCTCAGAGAAGGGTGTTAAGCTAAGAGAATAAATCTCCGCCACCAAACGGAAATGTATTTGAAAGAAATCAGCTTTATATCTCAAAGTGTAGTGTCAGACATATAACCATACAAGTCTGTTCCGGGTTCGAACAGAACCGAAGGCACTTCCGAAGAAGCCCTTGCAAATCCGGATAAATTTCTAATCACGTCCAGACTTCCCATCACAAAGGGTGCTAAAATCTCTATACCGGGGACCAGTCGATGCAGAGACATTCGACGAGTTGTCCTTTCGTTTTCGAAAATATCCGATCTTCACCACCGGTCTTCAAATGCTATCCATATACGACGTATCATTATTCAGAATGGGTTATATGACACAAAGGTCCTCTCTCGGCTAAACCGAATAATGAGCGCAATATTTAAAAACATATGGATATGGGATTTCGATTAAGTCACAATTTATTACCCAAAACTTCTCTTTAAATGGTTTAAACACATTACCATTTCTAATCTTTTACAAAAAGATTTATCTCACAAAATTCACTCAGTTTCACAAAGATTCATTCATAGATTTTCAAATCAATTTCCATTTCAATTTGGATTAACTCGTCCAATCTTTAAAACAAAGATTTAATTGATAGCTTTCAAAACAATTCCATTTCGACCTAAAAGACATACTTTTTCCAATTTCAAAACAAAGTTCAACAATCTTTCACGAAGATTTATTCATAACTTGGAAAACCATTTTTCAATTCAAACTTGAAATTCCTTTAAATTTGAATTTCATTTCTTATATGAAAGCTTCTATTGTTTGAAAACAAATAGTTTTCATTTCGGAAAATCTGATTCATTTATACGAGTTAAAGTCCTTGGGTTAAATTCAAATTCTCAAAACCATACTTTTGAAATGGTTCAAGCCCATGTAACACATTTATAACTTGTTTAACATTTTTAAATCATAAATCTCAAACATGGAATTCAATTCCTTATTTTGAATTCAAATTCAAATTGAATTATTTAATTTGGAAACTTTACCAAGTTATTCAAAATAACTTTTATCTTAAAAACTCATTTTCAAAACTTTAACATTTAACCCAAATCCATTTCCAAAATCAATTGAAATTGAAATTCAATTTCAAAAATATTAAATTTAAATCATCTGTGACTTAACCGATTTCCTCGTGAAATCCATATTTGTGTGTGTAAAAGTGTGGTCCAGAGGTTTAACACACAATAGTGCAACATCAATAAATCATCACAGATTCAAATACAGCAATATATTTGATAAGCGGTATAAACTATAACGCTTATCGTTCATTCACAGATTCACAGATAATATACAAATGTATCACAAATAAATGAATAAATTATACACAGCTCAATCCACAGAACAAAATATCATAGATCGGATAGGGCAATCAATTCAAGGCATACAATATCATTCAATCGTTCATAAGCAAGATTTCTTTTGTCACACCACTTCTAATTAATTTAAATAAATTAAATAAATTACTTCAATCACCCTTTAAATCCTGCTTACTTAATCATTAAATAATTACAAACCGTTAATTAATCATCCTTTACTTACCCATTAATTATCCATAATTACTTCCATTAAGTAATTATCCCGTTGGTTAATTATCCTCAATTAATTAACTTTTAATTACTAATTAAATTAATTAATCCTTAACAAGTTATCCTTTAATTACTCACATTAAGTAATTATCATTTAAGTAATTAATCTCTAATTACTAATTATCTTTTAATTACTTACATTAAGTAAATATTCTTTAATTACATAAATTAATTAATTATCCTTTAATTAATTTAAAGATAAACCATTTACTTTAATTAATCACTTACTTATCATTCATCTCTTATTCAAATTAGATGCTTGAAATCAATTTATACAAAATCATTTGAGAACTTTCTGATTAATTAAAGTTTAATATACTTACCTTAATCACTCCTTAATCACATCATTAAATTTCATTTGAAAACACTTAGGGATTTAAATTAAATAATTATCCCAACAAATGAAATTATTGAAATAAAAAAAATTAACTTTCAAAAACATTAGACTTTATATTTTATATTGAAATTTGTTTTTGAAGTTTGATAACACTATTTAGCTTTAAAAACTTGGTAACATTTCCTTGAAAACTTAATCACTTTAATAAATTTAAAACTGGTTAATGCTTTTATTTTTTTCCCTTTAAAAATCTGGTTAATTCAACTTTAATAAAAACCCAGGCCCAAAGTTAAAATACTCGAGTAAAACCCGAGTCACTCGCGCACTATTCTTTCCTTCGAGAAAATCCACCTTCGACTTCGAGACACGACCCGAGCCATTCCTCTTCTTCCCAAATACCAACACTGATACACAGCGAATCCACGTACACGTGCACACGGCGCCGGAGCTACGGCGATCACCATCGACCACGTCACCAAGTCGCCGTCGACCTTACAGTCTACTGCAGCCGCCCAGAAACCCTACACTAACCTCCCATCGAAATCGAGCAAATCGATACCCATTGAGACAAAACCGATCACCCAAAAACTTCATCGTCCCGCCACCTCAGGCCATCTGAACCCACTTCACTTCGACCAGAGCTACTTCACACCCTCACGCATCGATTCCCCCTGGACCGGTCGATCCCGACCATCATCGATGTCACATTATCCTGGAATCTAAAGTCGACCAAAACTGTTCTTAAACCCTAGATCAACCACGTTCGGCCACCACGTCCACTTAAAAGTTCATCCACAATTTTTTTGACGATCTGCATCCTCCAAGCTACCCTCGACATCAAACACGATGAAGCCAGACCCGCCGATCGATGGCAATTGACGAAAAGACCAAAACCGATCAACTCGATAAACCCCACTATTCCCAACACTAAAAATCATGATATTACTTTTAAAAATCAACATTTTCAAGTTCGAAGCAGATTATAAAATCTAAACACAAAAATATGATTATTAATTTTTCCGATTTAAAGAAATTTCACTGTAATACCCAACTTTCTAAATATTTTCTAAATATTTCCACTCGGAACCTTTTTAAAAATAATATTTCATTAGTACAAACAAGTTTTCTTTAGACATGATAAACTATATGTGTTTGAGTGAAGAGAAAATGAATTTTGAATGGTATATGAACCTATTGGAACAAGAACAGAGGCCATAACTATATACACAGGCATTTCATATTTATACACCCAGGCACACTCTATTTTCCATCCATGCAATGCACATTCAAGTCATTTCTACCATTAATTCTTACATGCACGAGTTAATAAATGTGACGACCCGACTTTCATTCCACAGAAAATCGTATCATCAATAAGAAAGAAATAGATAGAAATAGAAAAGATAGAAGAAAGAACCAACAGATATCAGAATCTCACAGCGGAAACAGAACAAAATATAATATATCACATATCCATTACATAGTTTTTACACATATCAGAGTTACCCATATATACAACATCCAAAACAAGACAGTCATAAGTATCTGTCATTACATTACACCCACAAAATACATCTTAGAGTTAATACACAGCGGAAAGATACATATACATATATAACTACGCCAAGTCTTCATCTCCAGGTCCTTCCAAAATTCGTCTAAGCAAAACCTGATCACTTGGCTACTCATAAAAATTTGAGTACCCAAGAGTTGAAGAAAAACAGAAATAAACTCTGGGTCAGACATGGGTCTGGTGTGAGTAAACAGTTAAGTTGTTTATCTTGAAAATCATTTGGAAACAAGGGTATCACATAAGACTTCCCACACATAAACACGGGTAAGTTTTTATCTTATGCTAACCAAATCATTTGATAGGAAATCTGGTTATATTATAATAGGGTCTAGGGTTTTCAAATAAAATACAGAAATAGCTGGAATGCTTACATCTCACATTCCAACGTAGTTGGGCACAACTAAATCGTATGGCTCTTATTGGAAATTGGATTCCATACAATGGCAGAGCTACCGGGGTACCGCTCATCACAGTACGGGGCCTAAATCACCGTACCGAGGATCACTCCCAATCCCCTGCAACACAAAGCCGGAACCATCCCTTACTGGATAATCCCGAATAAAATCACCCCACAGATGGCCGTCGCCAACTGCACCACTAAGCCGAAATAAAAGGAACTTCTCTAGACAGGGATGACCTTACTCTCAGTGGGTGCTACCCACGAAGCCTTGCTGCACCTCCCCTGTTTTAGCCATTCCCGGTTGATGAGGCTTGAGGTTACGATTTACCTTTAAATCAGAACACATCACTTAGAATGCTCATCGCCCTCCTGACGATGTGTTGAAAGCATTCAATCCATACAAGTTCGTTCCGGGTTCGAACGAAACCGAAGGTATTATCTCGTTACACTCGTTTTGGAATCACCCTCAGAGTTAACGACAATAACCCTTGCACTCTGAATCTTCATCTTCACTTGAGATTCACGACCTATCGTAATTTGGATCGATGTGGTATTCGGGTCTCCAGACCTGGAAATCCGGTATACGGAAACCCGATCCCGGTCTCATCGAAATCCAAAACGTATCTTTTAAGGGCCAAGTTGTTTTAAAGTTAAACAATTCAATTCATCACTTTGAATTCACATAGCATTTATCATAGATAATCCATACATCCATTACAGATATATTCAACTAATCACAGTATCACAGAATATCACCCAATAGATATCTATCAATCCAGACATCCTACTTTAACAACCATCCAAACAGAATTTATTAATCCATATTAAAATTAATTTAATTATCTTAAATTAAATTAATTACTTAAGAACTAATCACTTATTCTGCTTAATCAATTATTAATTAATTACAATCATTTAATTAATTAATCAAACCTTAATTACTTTTATAAGTAAATTAATTAATCTTAATCAGAGATTAATTATCCTTTAACTATTAATTAATAAACCTAAATTATTAATTAATAAAACTTAATTTTAAATTAATTAATCCTTAATACTTGATTAATTAACCCTTAATGATCAATTAATTTATTACTAATTACCAATTAATTACTTAATTAACTATTAATTTATTAATTAATTGACTTTAATTATCTAATTAATAATTCTTAATTATAAATTAATTAAACTCTAATTAATTATAATCTTTAACTATTGATTTATTATTATTTAATTAATAATTAAAATTAATTAATTACTCTTTATTAAATTATCAAACTCTTAAATATCTTTTAACAAATCATTTTCTTTTGTTAATTACTTAATCACATTATTAAGTTTAACCTTTAATTAACATTTAATTATAACTATAAAATGATTTAGTTTTAAAACATTTTATTTAAGTTTTAACAAACTTAGGTTTAACAAACCTACCAATAAAATAGAGTTTAAAAGCAATTAAAAAGAAGTTTAGAAAAGTTTAAACATAGAAACATTTTAAAATTCCAAGCTTTTATTATTTTTAAAATTTTAAAACGTTCTACACTTCTCTGATTCCTGCTCCGAGTCATCCACGTATTTTACTCGAGATCGCTTCGAGTCTTCCCCTCAATTTCTTCTTCCTTCCCCTAGTTTCTTTTAAAAACTAAAACTGCTAACCTACCCTATACACACACGAGAAAACTTCGAGTCTGGCCATCTAAAAACCCGAGTCTCCTTCGAGTCGCCCACGTCTCCATCTCCCCTGACACACACCTCACCGTTGTGCACGTGCACGGCGATCCCAGCCAACTCCGACGAAGTCGCCCATCTCCGGCAAATTGTAAATCGAACCAACATTCGATTACGAACTTCAGATCGAAAGAATTAAGCCTAAAACGAAATCGAGGCATCAATTCGACATCGCCTGGGAGAAACTAGTCTCGCCACCACGCCTCTGGTCATCGTTTCATCTGAAGCCTTGGTCACATCACCGCAATACATCCATGCATCCATCCCCATTGCTCACGTGAAGCTCGATCCATCGTAGATGCTCCAGTCCTCACGTTTCCAACCACGACCAAACACAGTGCTAAAACCCTATCTCGTCAAATCGCCAACGCCATGATGGATGATAAAATCGTCTGGCATTTTTCTCGACATCCGTGGCTATCAACCAAGCTACGACAAGAAACTCGAGCATCAATTGTTTGTGGATCGCCAGAAAATGGTGAAAACCCATTTCCAATTAAACTCAAAACTGCTCTTAATTTACTAAATGAAAAATCACCATATTTGTTTTAAAAATCTTATTTTTCAGAGTTGATTCAAGTTATATAATTTAATCAATGAATTACAACGCTTGATTTTACCCTATTATAAAGATTGATACTGTATATTCCTCAATTCCAGTAGATTTCAAAACTAACATACTCAAACATGTTTTTTTCAGCCTAGATTATATTTAAACAATCTTATCTTGTTTGAAACAAAAGATTAACGAAGAATAGATAAAGAGAAATTTGAAATCTTGATTTATTTTTAACTCTGTACTTGGAACAGACTTGCACAATTCAACAAAACAATAAACAGATCTTACACTAATAAATATATACATGCAGGCCTATTTACATTCATACAATAACACTTTAAATATATAGTCTCAAGATATCAGGGTAGATCTAAGGTTTGTTTTGCTTACTGGAACATTTGAACAGAGGCAGATTTTATACATATACAGGTATATGGTCATAGTAATGCATATATAGCTTGTTAAATTCAATCATTAAATCAACTTTTCATATAGTACTGTCACAGAAAATAAAACAAACAACTATATTACTGTTTTTATCATTTAGTTTACTCACTTGGTTTAGAGATGTTGAACAGAACTTTGAATCTGAAATGAGATGATTTGAACAGAGCTGAGATGTTTGAAAACTTAAACAGCTAGCTCCAGCACTTTGAATTGTTTGTTTAGATTTGAGTTTGTTGATTCTTGAAACTTGCTGCAGTTGTTTTGTTGATCTCTGATTTTGTTCTTCAGTTTGAAAATAGTTTACAGCTTTAGATTTTGAGGAAGCTTTTAACTTGGATTTTGGTTTCAGATTTTAGAATTGTGGAGAGGAATTTGTTTGAATGTTTAAAGCTTTGGGTATTTTTCTCTTCAGTTTTGAAAACGTGCTGGCTTGAATGTTTAGAGAAAGAGGTAGGAAAGGGAAAAAGAAATGAGAAGTAGATATATATAGAATTTGGTTTTTTATGAAATTGTGACACTTGTCACTAAACCCTCTTAATCTCTTAACACATATAATTTAAAGTGTTTAAATGTTAACACCTATTTTTTTCCATGCATAAATACTTTTACATTTATTAAATAAAGATTTTATAATTTATTTCCTAATAACTAATGCATATTTTTAATTATATAAATGAAAAATCTTCTAAAAGAAATGGAATAAAACAAACTATATTTATAAAAATCATTTATACATACCTTTAATCCAATATATATAAATAGATATATATATCATCTCTTTGAATCCAAATATAAGATCTAACCAATTTTTAAATAAAATTTTAAAATCAAATTTTGATGTATATATATATTTAAACTCCATTTATTTCAATTGAAATAAATATTCCACTTAAAATCTATATTCACACACATATATATATATATATATATATATATATATATACAATACATTTTTATTGTTTTAATATAACAATATTGCTAATTTAATTAATTTATTTAAGAGATTATCATATTTAATTTCTTTGAAATTCCCGGGATATCACAATAAAGAAGATTTAGCTTTTAAAAGTTAAGGTTTACTCACAGTATTTGGGAAAGAGAACAGAGCTTCATCAATTGACACTGGCTGAAAATTACAAGCTGAAGATCTTCACTTGATCTTTGGTTTGAGTTGATTTGTTGTTTTGAGTTGAGCTTTTATTTAAGTTTTTTTTAGATAATGTTTATCTCAGTTTTACATAGCTTTTATGGAACGAACTAGAAATAAGAAGATGATATATATAAAAGTAAGTTCACAAGTTGATATATTTTGTTATGTACTGGGTGATAAAATATGTTTGTACAAAAAATCAGGGATATTTTTCTTTCTATGGTGGCTGATAGATAGGGCATTAATTGCCTTGTACAAAACTATATTTTCTTTCATCTCGGCTGTACAATATATGAGATAATTGGTGGCTTCCTTTGTGTATATACTTATCTTACTTGTCCCTGTTCATACTTATTCAATTTTGTATGAATACTTGAGTGTACTTCACTATCTTCTTTTGCAGGCTTCAAATATAGATTTGTTTTGCTTTGGCCTTATCACTTTGCAGTATACATGAGTTCTATTATTTTTTCTTGCTGTCTTCTTTTGCTTTATATTGTTACATACTTGAATATATTTTATCCTTTGTATTTTGTTTCTTTTCTTATCTTGTATTTTGTCTTATTACTTTGAAACAAAAATGAATTTCCATAGTTAATATGTTGTTAGAATTGTAGCCAATGTATTTACTTTATTATTATCATATAACTATATAAGTGATCTTATATATAATTTTTTCTATATTTTAACATGTTGTTAAATTCCTAGCAATTGTTTACTTTGTATTTTATAACTTATCTTATATATTTGTTGTTTCTACTTTGTATGTTATTTCTTGTCTTATTACTTTGTCATATGAATACATTTCTATTTTTAATGTGTTGTTAGCATTTATCAAATGTGTTTTGCTATACAATTTTATAATTATGTATTGCATAAATTTTATTTAAGGTGTTTGTAACGCCCCACCTCTATGCTCATGATAACAAAGAGTATTAAAGGAAATACTATCTATTATTACGAAGAATAAGGCTGGATAGGAGCGACCATCCGTAGTTGACCTTACACTAATATTGGTTATCTCGATAGGAGTGGTATATACTTTTACTTTTTCATCTATCATTTATTTACTCCCATAGACACACCCAATTATCAGTATAAAACAAACTACGATAGTTCATAATAGTTTAGGACATTAGATATAACAATAACACAGATAATATAAATGCGGAACACAGATAAAACAAAAGTCTCATATATATATAACTGATGTCAGTTAATACATAGTTGACACAATACATATGATACAACTACAACTGTCGACTCTAGAAGTTATATATACAAGTACATTATCGACTAATATACATGAATACATATCGTTCTATACAATGACACGACTACTACAAAATGACACTGACAACTTCAGAAGGTGTGAAAAGTCTTCATATCCTGAACAGCAACTCAAAGAAGAAAATCTACAACCTGAAATAACTCGGGTCTGACCCGAGTATTACATTCAAAAGAAAATAATACACGGGTCAGTCTAATTCAAACTCAGTTATTAGTGCATAGAAGCAATAATAATCTCAAATAGATGACAGTCACAGAAATCACGTATATCCAACTCTCGATACGAGAATTGGATAACGGTAGATATAACACTAAACAGTGTTAAACGACAAATCAACAATCCAAAACATCAGCAAGATGAATATAACGATCAAATTTCGGTGTGGCTGCAGTCCCCGCACGCGTACACTGCCTCGCCACACCGTATGTGAAATCATCACGATAGAGAATACTAACAGCAATCAAACTGCAGAGGTCAAAGTGAAACCCAAACCATCAAAATAGCATAAACAGCAATTATCTAATTATCAATATGATAATTAGAAAACACAAAGTCTAACTTATCTAAAAGATAATTAGATGTCAACAGAATCATCAGAATAAATCAAATCAAAATACAACTTCAAAATATATTGAATTTGGCAGCATGAAACAATTACGACAATTGAAATCATCGATTTAAAACCTCAATTCTGTTTGGCTGCAGTGCACGCACGCGTGCACTGCCTCGCCAAAATCAGATATACACCAATATAAGGAAGTGAATGCAAGGTCGACCAAACTGGACCCAAATACTCAATACAACTACGACCTTACAGGAACCATGACTAATTGGAACCACACTGCAAAATGGGACTGCAACAGCCGGAATGATGACATGTAGTATACAACTGTGAAATTGGATCATGCAAGTATTAGACTCGAGCATAAAGGCTAAAACTTCAAGTGGAAGTGAATTAAATGACACAACCCAATACCAACAACATGATCTGGACAGTGCACTAAAGATAACAGAGCAAGGCCCAGTAAATAAAAGAATACGAGGCAGAACCAACATATCAAGCAACATGTATGCAACAAGGCCGGAGCAACTCAGATAGTTTATGCAGAGTCCAAGCAACATGAAGTAAATCACAATTATAAGGAGTGACATGACCAACAAGTACACATGATGCAACAGTGGAGAGGCGCATATGCAAGGGATGATACATGCACTCAAAAACAATGCAGGTTTTAAATAAATCATACATGAATAAGGCTCTGTGGTGAAGTATGCATATTAGACCAGTGAGACAGACTACAGCAGTTCAAGAGAAACGAAGACCATCAATACAAAAGTCAACAGTTTCAAATACAAGTGCAGTAGCTACAACTTCAACCAGCAAGGTCATCAGCATGAAAACGATAACAACAACATGCAACATAAGTGAAACAGAGGTGAGTGCAAACATCAATAGCAGTAAAGATCAAGCTAAAGTGATGACAGAAAGCATGTCAAAGTTAGATTAGAATGTAACTCAATGAACAAGTGACAGTGCAACCAAAAATGGAAACAATGAATGGTACACGTACAATAACAAGAATATCAGGTGATGTCAGAAAGCATATATAGAGCAAATATCATCAAAGCTCAAGTCAAAGCAGGGAGGAACAGGGAGGAAGAAAACCAGAATGTATCACAATAAAACAATTCAATGTCAAGACCGATGCCAACCGAGAAACGCACGGAGCGAGTTAGAACTCATCAAACAGTGGTAGCCAAGAAGAAATGGCCAAAACAAAATGTTGGACAAATTCGAGAATATAATTTCGAAATCGTCAAAACAGTGGTGGTCACAACTGAAAATAAACAAATCGCGGTGGCAAAGAAACCGACCAAGTTAGAATCGACACCATTTTATTCGAGTAAATCGAATAAGTCAGAGGTCAATCCCAAGCATAAAAATGGCCAAGATAAATCAAGCAATGCAAATCACGAATTCGAACATGACAAGAACCATTTAAAGTTTGAATTCGATGTGAGTGAAGAAATCCACTCACCTTGTTCGAGGGCGCCGATCCATCGATTAAAAATTGAAGCAGTGGCCTCCAGAAAATAACGCCATCCCACACAAGTCGCGGCGGCCATGAGGTCGATCGAACCCTAGCTTCCATTATTTCGCCCTCGTTCAAATCGTTTTTGGGTCTGCGATGCGGAGAAAATTGAAAGGAGGAACAGACGAAATAAACGAGAGCCACCATTAGCCTTTCCTTCGTACGCCTTCTCTAGGGTTTTTCCACGAGAAAATGGATTGGGTCGGGTATTCGAAAAAGAAGGAGGGAGGAACGTTTTATCTCCTTAGATAAGGCAGCTCTAAACTAAAACATGGGCTTCTATAAATTTTAAAGCCCGAACTGCTTTACAACTTTTTCAAAAGAAACTCAATCGATTAAAACTCCAACTGAATTAAACAAACAATTTAATCGTCACATTGACGATAATTAATTGTTATAAAATCTCGGGTTGTTACAGTGTTACTTTTTATTTTTATAATTTATCTAATTTATCTTATATATTTTTACTTTTATTTATTTCTATCTTTAGCTTAAATATTTTTTTTTTATTGTCTTGTATTCCTTGATATATATTTATTATTTTCATTATTTTGTAAATATATTTTTTATAAACCCAAATATTTATTAAACCATCAATTCTAAATTCAAAGTTATTTATTATTATATTTGTGTCAAATGTCTATATTTTTATATTTATTTTTAAACCATTTACTTAAAATTTAAATTCAAATTTACTCATATATGCCCATATACATATATATTCACATATATACATATATATACAATATTTAAATTCATATGATTATATATATATATTCTATTCAAATTGGGGAAACTCGAATAAGTTTATCAGTTAATTCCACCATTTTTATTCAAAAATTCAATTAACTATCAATTTAAATATATATGAAATCCGGGGTCGTTACATTTATTTACATATGTTATTTACATTTTCTTACATATGTTACACATACACAATTATTTAAACATATGTAAATCAATTCTTAAAGTACTATATAGGTTTCTTTGTAGATAAATTCACATTCATTCATTCAATACTTATATTCATTTAGTTTCATTCATTGCTTACAAAATTCTTTTTTTCTTCATTTATTCACATGATGACAATTTCCTTTCATTACTTTACATTCATTTCCTTCCTAAGTCATTTCCATTCAATTGTTTGTAATAACCAATGAATTCATTATTCGAGTATTACATACATTTTATTGCGGTTTAGTTGACATTTATTAATTTATATACTTGATTTCCTTTAGATATTAATATTCATTAGTGCATAAGTTCATACTTATGTTTCTTACTTATTAATTTACATTCATTTCTTTACATAGTGTCATTGAATATTAAATCTATTTTCTGAATCATTTCCACCATGCTAAAGTTATAGTATTTTAACTTAATATAGTATTCATTTTAGTATTTACTTTAATTATCAATAGCTTCAAACATTAACTTAAGTTTATAATCATTTACTTACAGTACTCACTTTTCTATTGCATTTAATTAGTAGCATTTCAATTATAACTTAATTCTATAACAATTATAATATAAAAATTCTTATTTTTAAAGTAATTCCATTGAACACTTTCATTACTTAAGTTTTACTTGTATAATATCCCATTACATATTCTTATTAAACATTTCAACTTTTAATATTTGGTAAGTTTTATATATATATATATATGTTTTTAAGAATGCAATTGAATATTTCCCAAGTTTCTCTTATATATTTAGTTAACAAAATGATCAATAGTTTCCATTTCTTTTTTTTTCATTTCCTTTTTATTTACAGTTTTCAAAATTTCAGTTTCTTATCTATTTCATTAATTAGTTTAACATCAAATTTTTTATTCTCACTTTAGAAGTTTTCAATTATTAATATAATCAAGATTCCATTCATTACCCTAATTTCAATTTCTAGTTTACAAAAACTTAAGAACTAAACAACCGGGTTTCATTTTCAATCATTTAAAATAATATATATCTACTCATAACTTACACACACACACATATCAAATCAAACTTCAGAAATAAAAATCAAGATTCGTTTATCAAAACGGATGTGCAGTAAAACTACTATAGCGGTCTTTCCACTTTGAAACCTGAAAATGAACATCGATGATGCGTGCACTCATCACCGAAATTATTTTCCAACGACAGAGAGGGGAGTACATAACTTATTTCCTTCAAAATTTCTTTAAAAACATTCCTTTCAAATCATCTTGAAATATTTATATCAGAAAATACTTCCAAATAATATTTATATTATATTCCAAAATCTTTCGAAAGAACTTTTCAAATTCCCGGAACTTAAGTTATAAAATTTTCAGTTTATATTCATTTTATTTACAATCTCATTTTCAACCAATACTTATAAATTTCACTACCTAACAAACAACTATATTACAACCAAATATATCATTTATAAAATTTATTATTTTATATACAAAAATATAATATGCAAAATTATTTCATCTACCTATATCTCAAAACAAATATTGTGTCGGTCTATCCAATTAAGTGTTTAGAAATCCCTATCGATGTCATAGCGTCCTATGCACCAACCAGAATTTATAAATACAAAACGGAACAAATTAACACAATACAAAACCTTTTATAACACTAACAAATACGCTCTCTCATATATACACTCACCGACTCATTCTAGGGTATTACTACCCTATTTCTAAAGAGTCAGACACCACAAAGCTAAGGTTATCGCTAAACCAAAGCTCTGATACCAACTGCAACGGCCTGCCTTTTTGGACGTTTTAAGCAGACACACATGTCAAACTCAAACCATTCAAAAGGGCAGATTATTATGTGGTAAATAAGAAAAAGAGAAAAAAATAAAACAAGTATAGAATCTCGCAGCGAAATGACAAAATATAATAATCAAATAACAGTTAATGAAGCTGTTTTATAAATATATTTGACTATTCTTTTACAACACAAAATCAGAGTACAGAAACAGGAAGAAATAAATAATAAATGCAACGGAACAACATGATGCAGCGGGGTATAATAAATAATACTAGTACAAATCTTCGTCTTCGTCCTCCAGAAATAAGGTCTTCAACCTTGAAATGCTCAGGCTGACCCGAGCGAATTGAAAGAAAAAACACTCGAGTCAGAACTAAAAGATCTTATGTACGTTAAATCAACGGTAAATATGAGTGTGACGGCGTCAAAGATGTTTACGGGGTTTGACATCTCCTATCCAGTGTCTAACGTGAGTGCAATAACTTAAGAGATGTTCGAGATTACTATCTCCCAAGGATCCGTTAAACTATCTACTATGTAGTACAATACGCTATTATAATAGTGTCTACAGTAAAGTAAAGCATTAAAATAGCATTATGGCGTTACCCATATCCCCCTTAATACATTTTATATATTCTCGTAGTCTATACAATGCCGTATGCTCCACCAAACCGGTGGTTTACCCAGAGGACATCACATAGGTACGGTACAAAACAAACTCATAAAAGGCGCTATAGGGCATGTGAACACAGCACTCGAGGCAATGCCAGGGTAGATTTACCAATTGCAAATCCGGGCTGGTGGTAACGCATAGCGGCTACTACCGCCCACCTCGGAACACACTCCCAAATCAAAATCAAATGGTGGCCACCAAATGATCACAAATGTCATAATATGGTATCGAAGAAGCATGTCCGATCGGAGGAATGACCTCACTTGACCCAGGTATAGCTCCTGTTTTAGTCACATCTAAGTTGACTCACGGGAGTTAGGGTCACGTCATACCTTATACAGAAATCGTTCGCCAAACCATCCTACTTCATTTCTGGAATCTCCACCACGTACATAGTTGTTAAAGTGGTTTTCGGTATTGGCAGAGAGTATGACAATATATGATCCCGATCTCCTTAACAACCAAACACTTATTTCACACCGGATGGTTCTTTTACATTTCAAAAGTCAATTTACCATTTATATCAAAATATCATTTTAAATTTCCAATCATATCTCTTTCGAAATTATATTCACTTCAAACTATATTCACTTTCAGAATCATGTTCACTTCCAAATCATATTCACTTTCAAATCATTATACATTATGTTAATTAGTTCTTCATTTCAAAATCATCTTATTCACTCAAATATGTCATTTCATAAAAAGGTATCAATTTCCAAATTCCAGCTTGGGTTGTATCATCATCAAGGATTTAGACATAAATACTTCGACTTACACAGTGTGAAATTTTAGAAAATAGTTTAGGAAATTATAAATAGTTTATGTAGTTTAAATAGTTTTAAATAGGTTTAAAATAGTTTAAATAGTAAAAATAGTCTAAATAGATTTAATTAGTTCTACAATGATTGAAATAGATTAAATATAGATTTAATAGATTTAAATTATATTAAGTAGATCTTTAAATAGATTAAATAAATTTAAAATAGATTAAATAAATTTAAATTATATTAAATAGATTTAAAATAGATTAAATAAATTTAATTTGTTTAAAATTGGTAAAATTGGTTAAATTGGATTAAATAGATTGTAATAGATTAATATAAATAAAAATAGTTTTAAATTGATTAAAACAGTTAATTTAATTAAAATAGTTTAAATTAGTTGAAATAGATTTCAAAGTTATATCCAAACATTTTCAGTAACTCGATTTAAATAAATTCATTTATAATTGACACTTCAACTTTGAAAAATCCAATTTAAATCCTTTGAACCATTCATCAAATCAATTTTAATTTCAACATTTATGCTTGGATTAACGAAAATAGTTCAGTTTATATAAATCAATTTCTATTTCAAAATAGCAGTTAACTGAATTCAAAATTTCAAGGATTCCAAAAATCATTTAATTTAACCAATCTGGTGTCCGTATATAATTTCTACCCTAGGGTCAAGTGGTGCGGATATTTATCATTTCAATCCGCAATTATTTTATATTTACAGATATATATCATTTTAATCCTCAATCCAGAGTTAATATAAAAATCCATAAAGTCGCTCGAGTCTATCATTTCAACCCATAACGATTTTTCCCTAATCTACAGATCATTCGGATATATATCATTTAAACCCATAATGATTTTTCTAATAATAATTAAGGGAACTGCAGAGTGATATCAATATATATATAAATTAAACATAACATCCAATCATCAAATATCAACAATCAAACATCCATCACAATCATCATTCAATTCAACCAATAAATATCAACAATTAACAGATTATTATTTACAGGTAATTAACTTGGCAGTTAAATTTCAATAATAAATTAAACGACAATTTAATTCAAAATAAATTCAAATTAATTGGAATGACGATTTAAATATACCAACAGCTATAAATAAATTTCTAATCACAACACAAATTTAATTTAACTAACATAAGAAATTTTAGAAGTTGTGAGTGGGTTAAAACACTCACCTTCGATTTCAAATCGATTTGAAATCCAAAATAGGGCCCAAATTTGAACAGTCTTAGAATTTGTCCAAACTGATGTCAAAATGTTTGGAATTCCGATATGATTCCAACGGAGAAAATCGCGCGTGAATCCGAGCTCGTATGCAAAAGTTATTAACGTTAGAAGATTGGAAAATTTCGACTTCGGGTCTTACTCCGAGTCGCCGCCTCAATTACCCGGTGCTTGCTTTGAGTTTTTGCCAAAATGACCCGAGACCTGAGTCATTTGTCTCCTGGACCGAAGTCACTCCAGGGTTTTCGCCTCTGGAACTCGAAGTGCGCCCAGATCCACCTTGTTTGGCCTCGAACTCTCTCTCACCCTAAGTCGCTGCAGGGTTTTCTCCTCTGAAACTCGAAGTAAACCTCTTCCCGACTCGAAGTAAACCTGGAGCAAATTTTTTTTTCAGGTTTTTTTTTTGAAATTTGGTTTTGGAATTTGGGAATTAGATTTGAGAAGGAGTAAGAAGATGTACGTACAGAAATAAGAATATGAGGAACAACTAGGGTTTATAACGAGTTATTTATAGGTATAGCTGAAATAGAAAAGAATGGACCAGATTGATTTTGAAGTTGAACGATAAACAACCTGAAAAGCCCGTTTTGCCTCCGGAATGAAAATGGGTAATCTCATATATCAAAACAGATGTTTTCAATATCTTTAAACTCAATGGAACATGTTTCAAGTCCTAATTCCATCATATGAAGAAGTTATGTTAAAATCAGCTTATTTCAAATTGATTTCAATTAAATTGATTTCTAGGCATTTCGAGTCCGTACGATCAAACGACAAGTCCGATCGCTACGAAACTTAAATCCTACAATAATTCATTGTTACGGATCCGATGAAACTGGTTTCGTCGAAATCTGAGTCAGTGGCCAAAATGGCTATTTTCACGTTAATTAAATAAATTAATATTAAATTAATTAAACCATTTTTTTAAATTCAAATTTTATGATTTACAAATTCCTATCACTTTAGATTACTAAGTAATTTATAATCCTGTAAAACAAATTTCTGTATCAATTCAATGTTAATTATTTACTAATTACAGTGTTAAAATTTCAATTGACATTAAATCCAGTTAATAAAATTAAATTCCAATAATTCCATTTATTAGTCTTTCCATCTTATTATTCACTCAATTGGCATCTCATGGTTGTAATTAACATTTGTTTATCTTAACTCACATAAATGTATCATTTATTTTCATTTATTTGTAATTGATTTCCAATTTAATTCAACAGACTAAATAAATATGTAACATATAATAGTTCGTCACCATTTACTTTTTGTCACACTAATAAATTTATTATTTACAACCAAATGTTATAATTATTTACATAATACTGATTTTATTCAATTACCATTTATTATTTACTATTCCATTAATTAATTCAATATTTACATTTGCTTTCTTATACTAAATTTATAACCAAGTATAACCTTTCAATCATTCCAGTTAATTGGAATTCTATTAAACTTGTTAATAATTAACTTAAATTAACATTGTTACATTTCATTCTATTTATTATTTCATTGATAAATTACAAATTTTTGTTTCTTCCAATATTAAATCACAAAAATCTTATTAAATTAACTATTTTTAATTGTCGAAAATTACGAGTCGTTACAACAATTCTCTAGTATTTCACAAATACATGAGAACACTCCAAACTACCATTAATGATATTAATTTGGATTTGATATTTGCTTCGTGCATCAATACATAAACAAATCATGAGATCGTAGAAATCATAACATGTATGATAATTCCTATTGCCAATGCATGAGGAACTCAACTCACATGTTCTGTATAAACAATTTAATGAGGTGCCTTTGCTTATCGATTAAGGACATTCCCAATATCTTTTATACTCACTATAAAAGATATCATTTACAATCCAAAGTTGAGTATTAAAACAACTAAGGTTGATTTTAACACAAGTACGTCATTGAAATCAACAACGTGTTGTTTACTATTAGTTTAGAAATATACATTTTAACGTTCTTTCTTATGAACACACGCTTCCTCTATATTTTGATGGATAATCAAACTGTTTGATATTTCTATTAAAATATTTATTCAATTCTCATGCTTATAAAATGATACTTTTTATCATTTCTTGGATCATATCCGAAGACTCACAAACTTAATATCGCTCCCACTGATTTCTCGAGACATTTTGGTTATTATATGTAAATAGCTTACTCTAAATCATTATTCATAATTTTCTATTTCAATGCATACATACCAAACATAAAGTCATACCAAGTGATAATTTTGTGAGTAAATCCTAATTAACTTGAGCACGTTGAATATTGACTCTATTACGCTAATTTCAACAATTCAAATTTGCGACATAATTCTTATCAATGTTGCTCATTATATTCCAACGACATTAGTCTTAGCCTGGAAGACACATTCGCGGCTGATGGATCATATCCTTTTTCGATACATCTACCAAAATCATATTTTGATAATATACTTGGAATCTATTTTGGATCTGCGCATCATACCATATCATAGAGTCAACACTCTTAATGGTTTATTTATACAGCAGAGGATTATGTATTTTTGACATTGATAAGAAACTCGTAGTTTCTCTTCAATGTGCGAGAATACTTATTAAACACTCTAATGTATTGTGTTCGTTTAGGTTAGTTAATTTCATCTCATGTAATCAATTTTATAATTGGATCGTATCCAATTCCATTTTACTACCAATAATTTCTCAAAGAAATTCCTTTACTATGAAGTTGGTATTTCTTGAAACTACAATTGTTTCTCAGTGCAACCGAATAAGTAATTCATAAACACTTTATGAATTGCCTTTTATATTAAATGATTTAGTTTACAAAACTTATGTTCAAACATAAATATGTCATCCAATGACAGTCCTTCCTAAACTCCTTTTGAGGAGATTCATACAAGATCTCTCACGAACAATTATTACATACAGACTTTTGACTTGCATAACCTGCTAACACCTTGACCTAGGATATGTTGGGGTTTCTTATAAACCCTTATCTTTTATGATTTTGTAAACTATTATTTAGATGAAGTAATATTAACCTTGTGTACTACTCTTAAGCACATGACTTTATAGAAAGAAATTAACTCAACTTCACTCACAATCTGTGCAGTTAAAGCGCCCTTCCGCTACGTAGCGTTTGAGGTGCGAAAAGTTGTAACGGAGATATATCGGGGATATAGCAAGATATAGCAGACGACTTTAAAAAGAGGAATGATGAACATTCTACATTAAAAAGAGGAACAATTATAACTTATTATTTCCCACCAAGCAAAACAAGTTATAATAAAGTAAAGATAAACAAAGTTGACACTTAAAAAGTTAGAACTAATTATAATGACCAACAACGTATATCATTGTTACATCAACTTTGAAGTTACCATAAAACTTAAAAGCAAGACATCAAGCAAAATGCTTATTTGTAGGAAAGGGGGATATAGCGGGGCAACAAAATCGGAGATATAGCGGATTATTGCCCCAATATCGGGGATAATAGCGGATCCGCTATATTGGGCCGCTTTATAGGAATATCGTTACCCCAAAAGTCTGCTATGTGATATACAGGGGATATATCAGGACAATATCGGGGAATTGACTGCACAGCTCACAATTAATCATATTTTGTCCAACAAAATTCGATCACTCCTTATCGATACATCATTATGCATCACATGGAGAGTGACTTTTGAGATTGAATCTTTATACATTTTTAGGCATGTTTGGAACTCTTTTCAATATATTCACCCATTCGATCAAATTAAATCGTTTCTATTGCATGTTATATTATTTACTTTCGTTTTATACCCATGAGTCTATCTTAGACATACTACATATGTATCAAATACACTTGTCCATATTGCTGATAACTCATCAGTGAATATGACAAAGTACGTGGAACAGTTTTGGTATTAATGGACTTACAATTACATACATCTATATGTTTCAATCCAAAGAGTTCATCAACTCTTATGATGCTCCCAGTAAATGGGTGTATAGCCTTTAACCATTTGAGATATAATTAACTAGTATCATATGATTCGTAATCATATAATAAAATTATTTCTCAAAACCATGGCTTGGTCTATAATTCCAAAATAACTGTAAATAATATTAGATACTTCTGTATTTTCCAATGCATTATTTTTGTTATGAAAACAAATACCACATTATAGTTTATTACATAACGAATATTCATAATATTCATATTGAAATATAGCCATGTCTATCTTTTAGTTGATATCGAAAATTCATATATAATGTCTGGTATGTTTTACAAAGACAATTTTCGTAATTTGATGCAATCAATAAGTGTTATATGGCATACTCCCACTATTTCCACCATTACTATAATAGCATACTAAATTTGAAGGTCCATCATGTACTTAATATAGTTTATTTATTTCATATACTGCAACTAATTTACAATGGAGAGTTCTTTGATCAAGTATCTTGAACTCAAAGAAATAAATCTCGTAGAAAATAATTTTCTATATATAAATATATTTTGGAATAGAAATCATATTTCTTATTCCAATGTTAAGTATCAATCGCTATTATTCCAATTCTCGTTTCCATTATTTCTTTATGAACCAGAAGTGACTATTCACTCTCTTCATCCCAACTATACTTTAAATTACATCTACTCTTATATATTTGTTTTCCTTTTAAATAATCAAACTATTCAAACTAGGACATCAAATATGTTGCACTTTGCATAAACTGATCAAACTAACATTTCAGCGATCGATTTCTTATACCTCTCTTGTATTTTTGGTCTAGTGTCACAGTTAACATAATACGATCATTTTTGTAATCAATCAAATTGAATACTCCGTCTTACAGTATAGTTTATTGGCTTATTTTCAAATGAACTAACTTCATCGAAGTATCGTACATTACGAACTATGACCGTTCCCCATATACACTTATATGCGATAGTATATGAATCTTTTATCAATGTCTTATATTACTTTTAGAGTTCGAAACTCATAGAATGCAATACACGATCTAGACCAAATAAATAAGTGACCAAATTATGAACGTACCAAGTAGTTGTAAAATTAGGCACTTGCATGGGAATGGAAACATTCACATGCAATAGTCGTTTATTAGTAAGTATATTTTATATTTATATCTGTTAATTTTCAATTCAGTTTAATTGTATCTCTTAATTGATAAACATTTTATTAATCATTTTAAATGTAGAAATTTATCAATGTAGATTATTATTATCGTTATACAACATTTGTTCTTACAATATTGGAAAGATTAAATTATATCATTTCATTTTTCTAATAAGGCTCCCACTAGTCCTTTATGTTTCACCAAACCCTAAGAAAAATACAGAAGTCTTTCAACTTCACTAGTAGTTATTAGGAATCGTTCGTCTTGGAATTCTAACCTTGAGTTTGCTCAACAAATCATAGCTCTAGGACGATGGATAACCCCTTATCGGTTGTATCACATATAACTCCTAACCTATGGTTCCTTGTCCTAATCTTATCTCGACCTTGAGTTTGCTCAATAAATCGAAAGAGATTATTCACCCGTACTTACCATATCACAACAGCCTAAGTATAGTTTATGTATCTTGAGTTTGCTCAACAAATACATATAGTTATCTTACCTTGTCTATTCAATATATTAATAATACTACACATAACATCCCTAGCTTGAGTTTGCTTAACAACTAAAGAGTATGCAAATAAATTATCAATATATCGACTTATGGAATAATATATTTTTTATGAAACGCCCTCGTACCTCAAGTATTGGACACATCTGAAATCATGTTATACGTACAATATGTATGTATTTTCCCCTTAAGTCAGTTTAGGATTTCTTTAATGTTCCAAATTTAGTTTATACATTCATATTATATAAGTTTTATTATTATATAACATTTATATTTCATATTACTTATATAATAATCTTATGTATAATGTTATATTAATTAAATCTTATTTTATTAATATTTAAATAATTAACATTTTAATTATTTTAATATAACATTTATATTAAATATTTATTACATATTATAACCTTTATAGTATTACACATATATCTTATATATGTGTATATTCTTATAATTAATTAACCATTAATTAATTTACTTAATTAATTAACCATTAATTAATTTACTTAATTAATTAACCTTTAATAATTTATATAATTAAGTAACGTTTAATTTATTTATTTAATTAATAAACCTTTAATTAATTTATTTAATCAAACAGTTTTAATTAAATTATATTAATTTCAAAATTCATTCATATACATACATGTATACTTATGTTATTTTAAACATTTTAAAACAACATAACATATATCATAATATATAATACATGTATACATTTATTAATTAATTAACTTATTTAATTAATTTATTTTACTAATCTTATTAATTAATTTTAATATTTCAAAATTAATATTTATTTTCAAACATTTTGAAAATTTTATTATATTATAACTATTATAATATAATTATATCTTATTTTAAATTTAATATCTTGTATTGTAAGTTTCAAACAATTTTGAAAATTAGCCCAGTGGCCAACTCAAATTTGGGCCTTTTCTATTTGTGACAACGTTTGGACTGTGAGCTTAATAGTTAACCCTAATATGGCTAATTTAGACCGCATGGGCTATAGGGCTCTGATACCCTTGTTGGAATTTGAAAGTCTAGTAGATCGTATCTAATATGACTAGTGTATTAGTATGTGAGTGTATACCAATATATGAGCTAAATCTGGCAATATAACAAAATAAAAGTTAAAGTATGAAAAACGAGCACACAAGAGTTTTTATACTGGTTCAGACCTCCCGTCTTACGTCCAGTCCCGAAGTTTCCCTTCCGTATTTCACTAGACAATAACCTCACTTTGCTTGGAGGAATAGGCTAATGTAGATAATATTTCTTTGACAATCTTGTGTTCGATATAACACAGATAATGTCTGCTAGTACAATTCTTCCTAAAATCTTCTTTGAATGATAATGAGTGTGAATTGCTTCGATTTGTAGGAAATAGTTTAACCAAAATATATAGATTTGAGTTGGAAGTGATTGAGAATATTAAGTAAATGATAGCATAAGAAAATCTGAATATCGAAGTTAGAGAATAGTAAAGCAAGTTGAATTAAAATCTCAATCGACTGAAGTATTTATAGAATCAAAGAGTTGTTTTTGAAAAGTTATGACTTTTTGAAAGATTACTCTTTGATGAATGACTGCAACTGTTGAAGGAGGAAGAAGTGTGTTCAAAACAGAGAGAAGCATCCATTTAAAAAACGCCAGTTACACTTTGCTGTTTTTAGGCCGAGACAATTTATAGAAATCTATCATTCTATCACAGATGTCTGTCATTCTATCATAGACGTTTGTGGATCTCTGGAAATAATAAACATAGAATTGTCACAAACATCTGTGACAAAGTGACAGACGTCTGTCATACTGTGAGTTATAAAATTAAAATATTTGTTAGTAAGATTTGTCGATGTGAAATTATATGTGTTTTGATCACTCAAGAAGATTGTATAACATATATCTGTAACTATATACAAAAATATGACCTTACTTTTAAATAGTATGATCCATCTTTCTTCAATTGTGTGTGAGCCATAATCTTGTTGTGCACCGTGAGCTTCTTCTAATATATATACCTGCAATATGATAAGATATATCATATATATATGATTGTATAGTTGTTGTCATTGAAATTTCATAATAGAGATTCTAACATTCTCCCCCCTTTTAATGATGAGAACTATACAATGGTTAATGATAAGTAATGAAAAAATAACTCTCTCTGAACGTTATCTCCCTCTATGTATATGCATATTTATCTCCCGCTTTGGCATTATCAGAAAATAAAAATTGCATAAATGAACTAAAAAACAAAGCAATAAAAATCATGAACAATAAAAATCAAAAAGTAGTTAGGGAAATAACATCAGTACTAGTACGAATGAAAAATAAAAAATAGAAAATAAACAATCCTAAAATTGCAAGGAACGGTTATTGATAGTCACGATAATTGTAATTAAAGAGATCTCCATAATTATCAGAGTAGTCATGGTAGGAGGATGAAGTTGAGTGATAGTTTTCTGGCCATTGCGTATATTCTTCATTTTCTTGAATAAACAATCTTTGAAATGTTGCAAGATTCATTTGTTGTGGTGCTGAAGGATAGGACCAAGACTTGTCATCGCTATCTTCCTGTTCTTCCTCTGGTTCTTCCTGCATTATAGTAATTTCTCGATCTTGTTGATAACTGCCTCCATAAAGCGAAGATCTATGAGGAGATAGACTAGAGTTTGTGCTGAAGGAGGTGCTGTTAGAGAAGGAGAGGATGACGACCTAGAAGATGATCTGCCATGAATTTTTCTCATTACTTTTCCTAAATTAGAAATAACCTTTTCCAAAGTTTTCTCCATTTTTGTAACAACCCGGGGTTTGCTGTTAATTTGTAATCGTCACTAAGCGATTAATCTGTTGAGTTATCGTAGTTGGGAAATATTTAATCAAGCTGAAATTCTTTTGAGAATTCGTTAAAGAAGTTATGCGGGCTTTCGATTCAATCTTGGCCCCGGAAGCCTCACTCCTTTATTTTATCTTTGTGTGGCCGTTCCCTTCTTATTCAATTCGACCCGATCCCCTTTATGGATGGCTCGTTCTTTTTTTTTAAACCCTAAACCTAAAAATCAAAGCACGAAGGAGATTAAAAATGGCTGCCTAGAATTTTCGTCCTCGTCCCCAAATTCATAAATAAGGGTTTTCGATACTGAAGATGCCGATTACAGATACTAGATTCAACCCGATTTCTTGCTTTGTGGTCGATCGACTTGCGAGATGCCTTTGGCAGCGACGTCGAATTCGTGCTCTCCAAAAAACAAAGGTGAGTGATTCTCTCACTCACATCTACATCTCAAACTCATGTATTCGAGTCCCGTTGTTGATTTTTGTGGTCACTGCTTAGAAGTTTGGTGGTTTCGTATATATTGGGCTTCAGCCATTTGTTTTGTTTGAATGCATGTGACGATTTTCGACTTGGTCCATTTCGTTTATCTTGTGATATTGATAAATTGCTTTGATTTAGTATCGATTCCCTTTTGACTTCGGTCACTTGGTTGTGTGAATGAAATTGCATAACTTTGATTTTTGGTTTGGAATTGCTGTGACGTTATCTGATTTTTGATTTGTTTCACGGCCTTGATTTCGTTGATGACGTTGGTTATTTTAACTTGATCATGGTTGAGCTCGCTATTGTTTCGAACTGCTGTTGACTTGTTCATCTTACCCTTGACCGGCTTTCACTTGTTAATTACTGCTTTGAGGCATGGTTACATTTGTTTGGTACAACTGCTGTTAATTGCAAAATTAATATGCAGATACACCTGAGCATTTTTGTAGTTTCACTGCAACTTTTGTTTGCATATTTTAAATGCAGATACACCTGAGCATTTTTGTAGTTTCACTGCAACTTTTGTTTGCATATTTTAAATATAGATATTTCATTTGATATTGACATGTATGTGTGTACATATATATATGCATACATGTACAATTGTAATGGCTCGGCTGTGGAATCATTTGAACTTGTTTGGCAGTAGTCTTTTGTCACTGCTGTTTACATGTTGACTTTGGTATCACCCTGTTTCACTGGAACATGTACCTTTGTGTCTGCACTTTTGTATAGCCTGCACATGTTACTTATATCACTAGTTCTGCCTTCACATATATGTTCCTTTGGTACATTTGTCCTTGTTAGAACCTTGGTCTTTGATGGTTCATCTTGTTGGTTGGTTTAGTGTCTTTCTTTCTGTTCACTGCTTCATGCAATTGGGTTACTTCTTTGATGTCGAGGCTGCTCCTTTGCTTCACTTGAATGTGGACTTGTTGTTTGGCCTCACATGCATATAGTCACTGCCTTGTTCATGATTTGGTTTCTGTCGTATTGTTATTGCTTGGCAATTATTGTTCCTGTCCATTGCTTCACTTGAAATCTAATACTTCACCATTTGCTGTTTCCATGAGGTACTAGTTTTGGGTTGCATTCATTTTGGTTCCAAATGCATTGAGTTGTTGGTCTGGTGATCACTAGTAGTTTACATTGAATATGATATCAATTCTTTGAGACAGTTGCATATTGTTCCACTTCGATATTAGTTCTGGCCTCTAGCTTGGGAATTTTGTCTTGTGATCTTTCATACCTGTAGCATGCTCGACTTTGGCATTGCTTCATATCTAAACTGTTGTTCGACCATGTACATTTGTGGTTGCAGTTCATTCGTCTTGTTAGCAGTGCAGCACTTGCCTCTCTTGTTAATTCGTTTTACTGATTTGCCTTTGATCTTGGTTGTGGTTTAGTGATGCACCTGCTTGGCTATTTTGTACTTCTGACCTTTGTTGGGTTCTGGTCTTGCTTGTGTTATTGACTTTGTTGGTTCTTGATTATTTCATGTGGATTGACGAAATCACATTTGAGTTGAACCCGATTTTGGGGTTTGACCTGGTGATCATTTTTTTGACTTTCACTGAGCTTTTGTGTATCTCTTGCGATAGTGGCGAGGCAGTACACGCGTGCGTGTACTGCAGCCCTATCAGATTTGACAGTTTTAAATTGATGTTTCGATTTGTTGAATTGTTTCGTTGGTAAATTTCAATGTTTTGGAGTCGTATTCTGATTTGGATTGTTGATTTGTTGTTTAACACTATTTAGTGTTATATCTGCCGTTATCCGATTCTTTTATCGAGGAGTTGGGTATACGAGATTTCTGTGACTGTCGTCTATTTGACTATTTGATTATTATTGCTTCTGTGCATTAATAACTGAGTTTGAATTAGACTGACCCGTGTATTATTTTCTTTTGAATGTAATACTCGGGTCAGACCCGAGTTATTTCAGGTTGTAGATTTTCTTCTTTGAGTTGCTATTCAGGATTTGAAGACTTTTCACATCTTCTGAAGTTGTCAGTGTCATTTTGTAGTAGTCGTGTCAGTGCATAGAACGATATGTATTCATGTATATTAGTCGATAAGGTACTTGTATATATAACTTCTAGAGTCGACAGTTGTAGTTGTATCATATGTATCGTGTCAACTATATTGTAACTGATATCGGTTATATATATATGAGATTTTGTTAATCTGTGTTCCGCAATTATATTATCTGTGTTATTGTTATATTTAATGTCCTAAACTATTATGAACTATCGTAGTTTGTTTTATACTGATAATTGGATATGTCGATGGGAGTAAATAAATAATAGATGAAAAATAAAAAGCATATACCACTCCTATCGAGATAACCAATATTAGTGTAAGGCCAACTACGGATGGTCGCTCCTATCCAGCCTTATTCTTCGTAATAATAGACAGTATTTCTTTTAATACTCTTTGTTATTATGAGCATAGAGGTGGGGCGTCACAGTTGGTATCAGAGCTTGGGGTTTATGGACATAATATAAAACATAACTTGGATAGAACATATGTTACAACTATTGGTCGATGTTTTATTTGTGATTTGAGTCAAAACTAAAGTTTTGAAATTTCGATGAAATTTTTAAATATCTTTATTTAAAAATAAAAGGGGAATTGTGTTTTGTTGTTTGATGAAATTGTGTTCCGATGATTTGATTGATTTGTGTTTTATTTATCAGAGTGCGCAGCGGAAACAGTGAAACTGTCTTCGCTGAGTACAACTGATAATCTTTTTGATTTACAAATCGAAATACGAAATTGATATGAATTTCATTTGTTGTTTACATAGCTGTAGTTATTTTGTTTCTTTGAGAATTTCGAATCCGAATTGAGGATTCGAAGAAATTACAGTTATGTGATTTTTGTTGAAATTTCCGCTGGCTTTGTTTCGTACTAATCATCTATTGATTAGCTTGTGCTGTTTTGAGTTGCCTTCATTGAAGATACACTCTAATGATTTCCTTGTTTATATTGTAATGTGCGTGCAATTGAATTGAAAGTTACTGCATTTATATTACGTTGAACCGATGCTAGGTTATGAAACGTATTTTGTTGCCGTTATTTTTATAACGGGATTTTTACACCAATGCTAAATTTTTTGAAGCACGATGTTTTGTGGCATTTTGATGTAAATTGTTTTGATGTGATTTTGACGTTTTAAAATTACTGTCGCTTTGGCTTCAGTAACCGTCAAATTTTAAAAGTGGATTTTCAAGCGGTTATTCCGCAATACTGATTTGTGACCGTTTTTACGGTATTTTGAGAAGTACAATTTTCTTATCGAAATTGTTACTGATTTGCTGTTTTAATCACGTGATTGGAAAATCGTTTTAAAATAAAAATTGTTTTCAGAAATTTTACAGTTTACGATTTCAAAAGAATGAGAAAGAGATTTAAACGTTTCAGCAAAATCGAGGACTATGACCCCTTTCTTTTACTGATTCGCTTAATTCCGGACTTGTCCGTTTGAGAATGTAAAGTGTATTTTTACAAAATACACAATTTTGCACTTTCAAGGAAACGATGAAGTGATTTAAACGATTTAGCAAAAGTGCGGAGTATGGAACCACACTTTTACTATTTCGGTTAATTCCGGACTCGTTAATTGAATATCTGTTGTTTTGATGATTTCACACTTTCAAGGAAACGATGAAGAGAATCAAACGACTTAGTAAAACACGTGGTATGGGACATGTGCGTTTGCTATTTCGGTTAATTCCGGACTCGTTAATTGAAATATTTGATGCTTTCGTATGCTTTCGAGCCACTATGTTGGACCTTCGGGTCATATGTTGGACCTTCGGGTCAAATACCAGTACTAGACCTTCGGGTCATATGTTGGACCTTCGGGTCATTTGTTGGGCGCCAAAATTATGTTGAGTACTTGGTAGGCTTCGGCCATATGTTGTTGCACGTGCGGCGAATTAAAAACTCGCCATCTGATGGGATCGATCCAAGCTTTTATGTTGATTTTCTAGTCTTCTTAATTGATTTCTAGATATTTGTTGCTTCCAATTATCTGCAGGTAATTGGATATTTGTTGATATGAGTTCTGATTATCGTTTTTGATAATCGGATATTTGTTGTTTCTAATTATCGCTTGTGATAATTAGATATTTGTTGATATGAGTTCTGATTATCGTTTTCGATAATCAGATATTTGTTGCTTTTAATTATCGCTTGAGATAATTAAATATTTGTTGATTTTAGATTTAATTATCGCTTAAGATAATTAAATAATTGTTGATTTGAGATTTAATTATCGCTTGAGATAATTAAATAATTGTTGATTTTAGATTTAATTATCGCTTTTGATAATTAAATATTTGTTGATTTGAGATTTAATTATCGCTTTTGATAATTAAATATTTGTTGATTTGAGGGATTTAATTATCGCTTTTGATAATTAAATATTTGTTGATTTAAGGAATTTAATTATCGTCTTTGATAATTAAATATTTGCTGATTTGAGATTTAATTATCGCTTTTGATAATTAAATATTTGTTGATTTGAGATTTAATTATCGCTTTTGATAATTAAATATTTGCTGATTTGAGATATAATTATCGCTTTTGATAATTAAATAATTGTTGATTCAAGGAATTTAATTATCGTCTTTGATAATTAAATATTTGCTGATTTGAGATTTAATTATCGCTTGAGATAATTAAATATTTGTTGATTTTAGATTTAATTATCGCTTTTGATAATTAAATATTTGTTGATTTGAGATTTAATTATCGCTTTTGATAATTAAATATTTGTTGATTTGAGGGATTTAATTATCGCTTTTGATAATTAAATATTTGTCGATTTAAGGAATTTAATTATCGTCTTTTATAATTAAATATTTGCTGATTTGAGATTTAATTATCGCTTTTGCTAATTGAATATTTGCTGAATTTAAAATTTGATTATCGTTTTTTATAATCGAATATTTGTTAAATTTGAAATTTGATTATCGTTTTTGATAATCGAATAGTTGTTAAATTTGAAATTTGATTATCGTTTTGATAATCGAATATTTGTTGAATTTGAAATTTGATTATCGTTTTTGATAATCGAATATTTGTTGAATTTGAAATTTGATTATCGTTTTTGATAATTTGATATTTGTTGATTTGTTTTCTGAATATCGTTTGGATAATTGGATGGTTGCTGATTTTATGGATAAGAGATTTTTAATCTCTAATTGAGTTCAGGTTATGTCGATTATATTGAATTACTGTTTTCTACCAATCTTTGTTGATAGTTATAGTTTGTCAATTATGAAGTTCGTGTTTTCCAGTGATTTGTTGGGTAACTAGATAATTGCAGCCTGACGATTTGCGAATTTTGTTTTCTAATTATCCTTGTTGATAATTAAGTTTTGTTGTTTTCTAATTACCGTAGCGATAGTTAGATATTGTTGTTTCGTGATTTTTCAGAATTTCAATTATCTGGTTGATAATTAAATATTGCTGATGATTGCATTTATTCAGCTTTGTTGTTTTTTTTTTGATCATCTACTGGATAATTAGACTTTGTTGAGATTTTGTGAAATTCCTTTATGGAACTAAAAGATTTCTTTGGCGTTTGTAGTCCCGACTTTTATTTTCTAGCTTAACCAGTTTAGGTTAGAAAAAAATTGTTATAAACGACTTTAAGTATGAAAATTGCGGGGACGCAATTTTTATAAGGAGGGGAGTCTGTAACAACCCGGGGTTTGCTGTTAATTTGTAATCGTCACTAAGCGATTAATCTGTTGAGTTATCGTAGTTGGGAAATATTTAATCAAGCTGAAATTCTTTTGAGAATTCGTCAAAGAAGTTATGCGGGCTTTCGATTCAATCTTGGCCCCGGAAGCCTCACTCCTTTATTTTATCTTTGTGTGGCCGTTCCCTTCTTATTCAATTCGACCCGATCCCCTTTATGGATGGCTCGTTCTTTTTTTTTTTAAACCCTAAACCTAAAAATCAAAGCACGAAGGAGATTAAAAATGGTTGCCTAGAATTTTCGTCCTCGTCCCCAAATTCATAAATAAGGGTTTTCGATACTGAAGATGCCGATTACAGATACTAGATTCAACCCGATTTCTTGCTTTGTGGTCGATCGACTTGCGAGATGCCTTTGGCAGCGACGTCGAATTCATGCTCTCCAAAAAACAAAGGTGAGTGATTCTCTCACTCACATCTACATCTCAAACTCATGTATTCGAGTCCCGTTGTTTGATTTTTGTGGTCACTGCTTAGAAGTTTGGTGGTTTCGTATATATTGGGCTTCAGCCATTTGTTTTGTTTGAATGCCTGTGA